>CM076578.1:1470647845-1471360277 GCA_034641835.2 Pinus albicaulis
AGTCTGGTCCTTTGTAGCCCTTGACAACAAATGATCTAGTTTTTTCTTTCCTTTTAGGAGCTCGATATTGAATCTCGTGGATCTTTGTTATTTTAGATCCTCAATATGTGATTTTCAGTCCTATAGTAGTCCTCTGAGTTGTCTTTCCAATGCCATAGGTCTGACCCAAATTGGATTCTTCAAGGGATAGTTATGCCCAATCTCTAACAATGCCCTAATTATGGACTATTTCAGTAGAGCGAACTTGTATGGCATACCAGGTGTCACTATTTCTTCATTCGGCTCTGAAATTGATAGAACGAAAATTACAGTTCATGAAATATCTATCACGTTTTATAGAATTCCAATCTGATACTCAGAGAGAGGGTTATGACGATTTTCCCAAGGTCGCTTCTTTTAGATGAATTTCAGGAGCTTTCACAAACACTTACTTCCACAGATCATATCTCCGAAAATATTGTGCACCTTGATCTAAAATTTTTACAGAAGCTTCCTCAGGATTTTGGCTTCGGTTCCTAAAAATTTCAGCTTCTGAACCTTCGTAGAAAAAAAATTTAGAGCGAAAATTCCACGATGACCTGTTTCAAATAGCGAAATCCCTACATAAGGAGGATATGAGGAACACAATTTATATAAATTCTTAGGTTGAGAGGAGCTTCAACAAGTGAATGTGGGAGGGATTTTAGGAGCTTAAAATATATTATGACTTTTCAATGACCCATGCCACAATCCCATGGGGTTTTAGCCCGCTAACTGGGGTCACAAACTTCAAACATGAATATCTCTCAAGCCATGAAGAATTACATGGCGTGCCAAATATCAACGGAAACATCTCGACAAGTAGAAACCATAAAAAGCATTCTTGACCCAGAATATCTTAATTTGGTAGGTCAGAATTCCCATGAAATATTGGGGTAGCCCCTGGTGCTGCTTAGGTTGACATCAATGACAACTGCTGATCAAAAATCTCCCTATTTGGCATTGATGGCAACACAGGTACTCCCCCTGTGATCATGACACTTCTTCCTACAACATTATCTTCCCCTTTGACATCAATGGCAAAGGGTAACTCCCCCTGATACAAAACCCTCCTGCGGACCTGTACACACTTCCACTCCCCCTTTATATTATTAATAAGGAAAATCTAATCAAAACTTGGGAGAATCCAAAGCTTCTGGCGAAGATATTCCAATGCTTCACAAGTAATCTCACAATAATCAATGCTTCTTGCCCAATTTGCATCTGTAAAGGCATGAATAATGAAATTGTTACCCTTCGGATACCACAAGACATATTTTGTTGTTCCCTTTAGATATCGAAGAATTATTTTGAAGGAAATAATATGTGATTCTTTTGGTGCTGCTTGGAATCCTGCTACTTGTCCAACTGCTTGCATAACATCTAGCTGGGAGGTTGTTACATATAGAAGACTACCAATCATAGATCTGTACAACTTTTGATCCACATCCTTAGATGAGTCGTCTATGCTCAATTTGCAACCTGTTACCATCAGAGTAAGGATGGGTTTGCAATATTCCACTTTTAATTTCTTGAGCATTTCCTTGATGTAGTTAGCTTGACATATAAATATTCCTTTCTCTTGCTGAGATATTTGAAGCCCTAAGAAGTATGTCATCTCACCAAGTAAAGACATCTCGAAATCACTTTTCATATTTGTATAAAACATCTTACTTAGTCGATCATCATTGCTACCAAATATTATATCCTCCTCTTTAGCTATTAGATGTGCTTTAGTTGCTTCATCCAGAAAATATACGTCATTTAGAGCTCAACTTGATGTAGCTAGAGTTTCACCATACCTGCCTTTCCTGATTTCACATTTTGTGGAGTTGAATAGTATTGTGTTTCCTTGATCACACATTTGTCCAACACTGAGCATATTGTGATTCATGTTTTCAACCAATAAAACATTCTTGGCTAGATCATCTTTGCTTCCAAAAGTGACGGTACCTAATCCTATAACATTTGAAGATCCATCATTTCCAAAGGACACGACTCCATCCTTCTTCTCTTTCAAAGATACAAATTTATTTCAATATCTAGTCATATGCGTTGAGCAACCACTATCAACATACCACACATCTTTGTTATTTTGATCCTTTAGAGCGTGAGCACAATTATCAGTCTTCTTCTTCTTCCATGTCCATTTGTTTTGTGGCTTCGAAGATTCTTCTAGAGGATTTTCAAGTCTGCAGTTTCTGGCTATGTGTCCAAAGTTTCGAAATCTGTAACATTCAATATTATTTCTTAAATGTTCAAATCTATTAATGTTTTGCTAAGCCCTGGGAGGTTCATATTTGATAGATCTCTTGGAATTGTATTCGTTCCTAGGGTACGTGCGACATTCTAAAGATTTATGACCAAATTTTCCACATGAATAACAATATCCATAAAAAATATGTTGGTACATGGATGGAAATCTTCGTCGAGGAATTTCCTTCCAAGGTTTTTCTTGCGAATCTTGTCCAATGAAGTCTACATGCATGTCAGATCTCATAGGTTCATTGTATTTTGTTGTAGAAGGTCCCGCTTCTTCTTCTTTAAACCCGATGCTAGTTTTGGTGTTGTAAGATCGTTGATTGTTGATGAGTTCTTTCAATTCCCTTGAGCTATTGGCATAGTTTTGGATAGTTTTTCCTTTCTTCACTTCCTTACACAACGAGACTACTTTGGCTTCTAATTCTTCCCTTTCTTCATTGCTTTCTTCCAACTTCTTTTGAAGTGACTCTTCAATTCATTTGTGTTCTTCAACTTCAATTTTGAGACCTTGAACTTGTTCTTTAAGAGTATTGGAGTGTATCTTCTCTGCCTTGAGCTCTTTTATAAGCTTGATTGCTTCCTTATAAAATTCTTCTATGGTAAATCCTTATTCATCGTTGTTTGACACCTCTTGTTTATTGTTCTTGGCCATAAACAATACTCTCTCATTGGCTTCTTCTTCACTATCATTGTCTTCATCAGATGATGAGCTATCTTCTTTAGAGAGAAAGTTCCTTTTGGATCCTTTCTTGTTGAATTTCTTAAAGCCTTTCTTTCCTTTTGAGTTTCCATTACTTTTGTTCAGACATTTTTCTATGAAATTCCCAACCTTTCCACAACCGAAACATATAAATGGAAGTTTACCTTTGAATTTTCCCTTACCAATTTTTATTTTTCTCGTAAAGTAAGCATATTCTTCATCTGAAAGACCTTCTCCATCATCTCCCTTTTCTTCACACATGCAGGTGCATGTATTTTCAATTGAAGGTTGTTTTTCCTTATTGGTTTTCTTAGATGCAACGAATGTAGTTTCTAGATGCAAAGTACCCTCTTCTTCATCAAGTCTCATCTCATATGATATGAGAACTCCATGTAATTCCTCTTTGCTGAGTTTGTCCAAATTTTCACTATATTCTAAGACCGATACCTTTGGGTTGAATCTCCCTAGTAACATTCTAAAAATATTTTGTATAATAATCTTCTCATCAACTAGTTCTCCCAATCCTTCCAGAGTATTGGTTATTTCATCAACGTATTGGAAGTATGCAGCAATGTTTCAATCTTATTTCATTCTGAGTTGCTCAATTTTTTCTCTATAGATTTGAAGCTTTTCTTCTTTGACATTTGAGTCACCTACATATATATTCTCAAGCTTGTCGCATACATTTTTGGAAGTTTTACAACCCAACACCTTATGATAAGCAGATTCAATAAGTCCATTGATAATAATATTCTTTGATTTTGCATTATTTCCGAAATTCTTCTTACATTGTTCATCCACAGGTGATGTAAATCCATTTTGAACAGTGTCCCATACTTCAACCCTGCGCCAAGAGATAGACCTCCATTCTTCCTTTCCATAGTGAATAATTATTTTTATTGAATAGAGATACACCATTCCTGGTATGCTCCATGACCTCCTTCCAGCTGTTAAACTAATATTGAAGGAACCAAGCTCTGATACTAATTTTTGGAAATACTGAGAGGGGGGGGAGGAGAGTGAATCAATATTCCTTTCAATTAGAGCATTAGTTAATCTTCAATTATTATCAATGTTTGTACAATGATAGCAGTAAAAAAAGGAACACAAATGCACAATGTTTTTAAGGTGGAAACCCACTCTCAGAAAAAAACCACCTAATGCTTTTCTAATAATTCTTTAATATTCAACTCCAATTGAAAATAATGCTCCAACTTCGTAGAATCTAGAAAAGCATTCTTCTCCATATCCCACTTGATAGGTGCTCCAACGCCTGAGATTCTTCAGTAGTCAACTAAATGGATTCCTCAACACCTAATGAGCTACAACTCACCCTAGCACCACCCTACCACCCTATAGAAGAATAAAAGAAGAATGGACTCTTGTAGCAGGGAAAATGGTCCACTTTACAATGATATAGAATGATGTAGAAGAAGAAGACACACTAGACCATAACCCCAACTATGACACAACCACCTAATGATGATCCTAGACCTCCTGACACTACCTCTTCAACTCTTGGTAGACAGACACTAATACAATTTTTACAATAGTGTATTTACAATGACTTAGTACAATGATACCTTTACAATGACTATATGCAGTGTTGCCCACATGAAGACTTCATGTGATGAAATTCTTGTTGTTGTTCTACACCTTGGTTGATGCTCTTGTCATGCTACCGTCTGCTACACCTTGCTTCACTTTGCTGCCCTAGAAAGTCTAGTACTTTGCATCCCTTGACAACACATGATCTAGATTTTTCTTGCCTTCTAGGAGCTCTATATTGAATCTGGTGTAGCTATGTTATTTTAGATCCTCAATATGTGATTTTTAGTCCTGTAGTATTCCTCTGAGTCATATTTTCAATGCCGGAGGTCTAACCCAATTTGGGTTCTTCAAGGGAGAGTTATGCCCAATCTCTCACAATGGCCTAATTATGGACTGTTTTAGTAGAGCGAGCTTGTACGACATACCACATGTCAATTTTTCTTCATTCGGCTCTAAAATTGATAGAGAAAAAACTAAAGTCAATGCAATATCTACCATGTTTTACAAAATTCCAATCGATACTCAGAGAGAGAGTTATGACGATTTTCCCAAGGTCACTTCTTTGAGATTAATTTCAGGAGCCTGCAAAAAAACTGACTTACACAGATCATATCTCCAAAAATATTATACACCTTGATCTGAAATTTTTGTAGGATCTTCCTCAGGATTTCAGCTTCACCTCATAGAAATTTCAGCTTCTGAACCTTCGTATAAAAAAAATTTAGAGCGAAAATTCCATGATGACCTGTTTCAGATAGCGAAATCCCTACATAAGGAGGATATGAGGATCACAATTTATATAAATTATTAGGTTGAGATGGGCTTCAACAAGTGAACGTGGGAGGGATTTTAGGAGCTTAAAAGGTATTAATTATGAATTTCCAAAGATCCATGCCACAACCCCATGGGGTTTTAGCCCACTAACTTCAAACATGAATATCTCTCAAACCGTGAAGAATTACATGGCGTGCCAAATATCAACGGAAACATCTCGAAAAGTAGAAACCTTCAAAAGAATTCTTGACCTGAATATATTAATTTGGTATGTCAAAATTCCCATGAAATATTGGGGTAGCCCCTGGTGCTGCTTGGGTTGACATCAATGACAACAGCTGATCAACAGTCTCGATTCTACAAGTAGTATATGATAATGAATCACAATACTATTGGTTTGATTAGGTTAATTCTTACAGATTATACAAGATTGAACTGTACAGGTGTAACACTACTTACCATATTAGCTTGAATAGGGATGGTATTGTGATTCTGTATGAGTAGCTTATATGGAATGATTTAACATCATTTATCTTATTACAGATAAGCTTATGACTTATACAACAATATCAATTTAATTTGTACAAGATTTTATATCATTATGCATAATACATGGGTTATCATGGCAATGACACTAGCTATTATAGATAAAGGTGATCATATTTTATCCTATGCTTTACCATTATAGCTGATAATTCATGTTTACTTATAGAATACTAATGTTGATAATACTCTCCATAATAAAGGGTGTGTAATTGATTGAAATATAGGTATAAGGGTAACATAAGCTAATATGATGTGTATAACAAGAGATCATGTGTAATTACAGATATAGTGATGATTACACTCATAGTTACAATTGTTTCCCACTTGTAATACCATGATATCAATGTATGAATTGAGCTAATCCTTTCAATGAACCATAAGCTTATACATAGAAGTGATTCCATTAATCTGTGTGAATAGTTGAAGCCCATTAAGCTGGTAACAGAGAGTAATGCTTTCCTTAATATAGTGATAAGTATGAGTAATATGTAAGCACTTGCTATGAATAGAAGAAGGTAAAGTAAAACCATAAGAACATGATAAGTGATATGAGAAATACTTACACTGTAATAAAATCTTAGTTTATAGAAGTGCACTAGTGTTGTGATTACTATGAATACCATTGTTGTTATGAATACCATAGACAACCATATATACTAGTAGTATTTTTTCGATACATATTAAGAGCTATTACCATACCTATAGTACTATTCTGTATTCACTTTTTCACATAGGTCTAGCTTATCCTATTGATTAGGTAAAATAAGCACATATAAACATAATACACCATAGTTTCCATTAGAGACAATGTATATATAGAGCACAGTGAAATTCGTAGTAATATCTAAGCTATAAGAATTACCCTATTCAAACATTTTGGTTACATTGTATAAGTGTATTCCATGGAGATCATAGTGTTTATTGTTTCCATATGGATTACTAAGATTGATATGTGTAATCAAAGCAATGATAGTCACCATACCATTATTTCATGTACAATATATCATAAGAAACTTTAAATGGGAATCACTCACTTATCCACATTAGTTACAAGAGTAATACATAAAATTCGAAGACTAATCAGATCCACCTACTCTGCATTAGTTACAAGAGTAATACATAAAATTCAAAGACTAATCAGATCCAGCTACTCTGTGTTGTTAAGCTATGTTCATATAGATGTTTCCATAATAAGGATGATATAACACATATGCGCTGAATAGTGATATTGCACTAATACAAGTAATAGGTTGTGTGATAGATAGGTTGTAATATCATACATAAGTTGTGATTAATACCGATACTAACACGCTTTAATCTAACTAGTAACTAAGGTTTTATCTATCATGAAACCATAATTTCCGTAATTTATGTATTGAATCGTTATACTTAGAACAATAGTATAGATTGATTAGGTGAATATGGATTCAATCTAAATGTGAACATGACCTTGAAGCATATTGAAGTAGTTATGGATTAGATCCCCTTCATTACCATACTAGTATCCTATCACTTCCTCACACTTTTATTCTTTCAAATAAAATCTCATTTAATATATCTATTCAAAGTTATATCATTTAATATATTTAACCATATTTGGAAATAATGGTGATTTTAATAATATCCCTTCAAAGTTTATTGTGGAATTTTCTTCCTTCAAATATAAACTACTTTAATATATTCAACCCTATTTCGAAATAATGCTTTCAAAAAAATATTTTCATACAGTTAATTACAGTTAAGGATATTTATTTCTAGTGGGGTAAATATGTCAATATCAAATAGGAACATGTAGAGGAATGGGGGAAATAAATCCATTTTTACTTCTTTCTTTGCAGGCTCTACCCACTAATTAAGGAAGATTCATTTCCTATTCCGCCCAATGATTGGGATTTGCCCAAGTAAAATATTCCAATTCATTGAATCTTTCTTTTGCAATTTCCAATTTTTGTCCAAGCTCAACTAGCTTTACTAAACATAGATTCAATTTATAATACTAATCATAATTAAGATATTCATAATAAATAGTGCTCCAATTTTTCAAATGGAATAGATATGAAACCTACTCCAAATGAGAGAGATCCTTTCTCACCTAATCATTCTAGAATTCAACATCCACACACAGTATTGTCCATGTCTATCATTCTTATATTATATATGTCCCTTCACCACTATTTCCTCTAGCTAGATTCTCTTATAGCATAAAAAATTCATATTGAAACCATAATACATAATCTCTTTTCATATCCATTATTTAAAAGAATGAACAAATAACAGTCCTGATCCTTGTGGCCACATATCTTATAATTACCCAAAAAAGAAGTCATAAAGAATGGTCCTCAAACTTAAGTTATGTAGTCCTATAAATAATTGGAAAGGGAAAATATATGAATATTTAAGGATATGCTTGCAGTCCATGATTCCAAGTTTAATGTAAATTCCACTAAGGAGACTCTTTTCTATCCAAATCCACACAAATGTTTGTCATTGTTGTTGAGGAATAATCCATATCCCTAACTTTGTCATACATGGTGATGAACCTATCCAATCCAATTTCAATGGCCCTAAAAGTACTTTCATAAGAAAGGTAAGGAAGTTTTTCTCATTGACATGTCCATGGATGGCAGGCCCAACCTATCTTGTTAAGGCTCCTATACTTTATGCATGCTGCATTCCAAGGAAATGAACACTTTCCCATGAATCCAATTGACAACTTTATGACCAGAAGTAATGTTTGTTATATTAATGAAAAGGACGAGAAATTAAAAATTAAATAAATATATAAAAGGTTACATTCTTCACGTGCTTCTATAGCATTCAAGAATTAGATTGATTTAGTCAACCTTATAACTGCCTTGTAACCTTAATGCCCCCAACACTAATACCAGTAATACTGATAAAAGCATCAAACAAAACTTCTATGATCCTTTGAGGCATGCAAGCACTTATAGCAATAAATAAAACAATTCTGAAAATAGATTCTTAGTTGTTCAAAGAATCTTCAAAGACACAACCAGTCACATTCTCTCTACTGATTTGATGAACCCAGTCCCACAATAACAATCTTCCCAATGGAAACTGAAACAAAAATAAATAGAAAGAATCATCCAAATCTCAATATAACGTGAGATGGTAATTTGACATAGGTCTTTCATCTATCTGATAACCTTCCATGTATTCTACCAACATCTCTGTCCACAGAGACTTCAAAGCCATAGCCAGAAGGTCCTCAATATATTCTAATTTATTTGATGCAATAGTCCCAAAAGTATTCCCAGTGTGAGCTAAACCTGTATACATTGCAATATACAGATCTCAGTACACTTTAAGTGAAAAAGTGAATTTTTTTTTTATCGAACTGTAGATAAATTTTCCCTTTCCTAATTATAATATGAAAAAAAACACAAGTCCTAAGCTTAAAGCCAAACATCACACTAGCCTATATTTACTTGTTCACAACAGGTTTGGTTAAGCAGTCCATATAAACAGTCATAGATAGAGTCTTCCAGAAATAGATTAAGAATATAACCAACTTCAAAACATAGCCCTGTATAGGTGGACTTATCGAAATACACCATATGAAGATAAACACACATGAGTATTCTTCCTGCATTGGAAATACTCCATGAGACTACTTCTAAAATCAGATGATTGCTTGGGGATGAGTCTCTACACAACATCATTACTGTTTCTGGTAGATTGAAAGTGGCAATAAGGGTGTTGTTATAGGTCTTGCCAATATGAAAAGACTATGTGGCTATACCATGAAGGGATATCAACATGATTTGAGTAGTCCCTTTGTCTACAAAACATAGAAACATGCCATATACAGATCCGTGGAACAATAAAGTACCCAATATGAAATACTTCGAGGATTCAAATATAAATATCCTCATTTAGTGACTTCCAAGATAGGGAGGGAAACTCTCATTCTCCAAATAAGAAAAAAATATAATGATACCGAGGATTATTATCAACTTCTATATTCTCACAATAAATAGAAAACAAATCAGATAAAGGCTCATCATCATTGCTAGAATATTCATTAGGCTAAGCATGTTGAGCTAGGTGGAGAGCCAAATAATGTCATTTTACAATATGAGAAGTAGAGATTGAAAAAGAATGTTCTTATACATCCTATTTGACAAATGAGAAAGCTTAATTGAGAGAAATGTATGAGAAAATAGAAATTTGACAGCAGACAGATGCACTTTGTTGCCCAAATGGTTTCTCCAAAGCTTTTTTTATTACAACATTCCTACAATCTACCAAGGTCCTTGCAATATTTGGATGCTATCAAGATTTGATAGCAGCATATTAAATGTATTACAAAAATTATACCACATCTAATGTTATACTACATAATTTGGACTCTACGTAGACACAAATAAGTCATCATTAGTCTAGTCATTACTAGTCTATAGTAATCATTGAAGAATTGATCAAAATCCATTAATCTAGTTTTGTTACCATGTGGATCATAACTATCATAGAAGGCAGAATCCTCAAAATAAACCACCTATGATTTGGGATGACTACATGTTAGCTACCATTCAAAAAATTCAACATTTTTTTTGTCTTTACTCAAAGATATCCCTAATATTCTTGGTTTTCATGTCACTATTTTTTAGATAGAAAGCATGAGAATATGGTCTAAAATGAAGATCATTTTAAACCACACAAGAAATCTACATACGAATATGGGTTTTCCACACAAGTACTCTATATATTCATTATAAAAAATGTTTAAATCCTTAATATTATAATTTCGAAAATTTTTCGATTAGCTTCCTTGGCATTGTAACCACAATATTAAGAAATATTTTGGGTTTGCACTTGTTGCAGATATGTGGCAATTATTTACTTCAAGCTATCCCTCATTTTTACACTAAAAATTGTCACCATGACATTTAGCTGTCTATATTCATTCATCATTACCTATTTTATGCTCCCTTAGAGGTCCAAAATTATAAAGTTCCTAAACCAAGTCTTGGAATTGGGAAAAAGCTCATTAAAACCCTAAAAAGCCTAACTCCACACTTTTCCTAGTCATTGCCTATGGTATCGCAGTTTCTTGTTCTATAACCTGCGGCACATCCCACACATTCTGCTTACTAAAATTTCAGACCCCCATAAAAGGTAAAATAAAATAAAAAGTCAGTTCTAGAAGCCGAGCTGGTCGAATATTCTCCCAATTGGAAGCTTCTAGAAGCATAATCTGGTCGAGCTTCGCCCATTCATTCATGAAATTCTATCCCTTCATTAATGGAGATTATCCCTTGGTATTTGGATCTGAAATCCCTTTTTGAGAGGACTTTATCCCGCTTTCTTTGGAACTAAAACCTCCTCCCTTCTGCTATAAATTGAGATCATGTTTCAGTCTCAAGGGTACTTAGAACCTGGTTGTTTTGAGGTGAATTACTGAAGAAATTATACTCTCTATACTTGGCATCAATGGTATGAGAATGATTACATACTCATATAATAGTATTATTCTAGTTCAGAGAGAAGAAGGCTTGTAAATCCGATGGAAAACGACTATTCAGGACCTTACCTGTATGACATCAAAGCGACAAGGTTGTAAGGTTACTTATTATCATACAAGTTAATACAAACGAATTCTATTTTCTCATTAAAATTTTCATGTACCTCAAAAGAACCTGTATGACATCAAAGCGACAAGGTTGTAAGGTTACTTATTATCATACAAGTTAATACAAACAGATTCTATTTTCTCATTAAAATGTTCATGTATATATTTGAATAATTTAATTCTTGGATTCCTTGATCACTGGGATAGATTAGTGTTTCTGAATTATTATATCTTGCAGGTGATTTTAATTATTTTTTTCCTGTCGTTGGATGGAGGTCTTACATGCTGAATTGACCTCTTTTTGAGCGACTAAATTGAAGATTACAACAAGCGTTGGAATTAAGTTAGGAGCTTCTCTTCTTACTTAGTTAATTAATAATTATGAATCATAATAATCTAGAGAAAATGGTTTGCATTTGGTCTGTTTGTTTCTATATATCCTTAGGATACTAGGTAGATCACTCTTGTCCGCAAGAGGGATTAATCTGCCTAACAAAATGGCGACTCCACTGAGGATTTCTTGAACTTAGTTTTGTTTTTGATTTTTGGTTTGATTTTTGAATAAATTCTTTGATTTTGATTAGTTTGAAATTGGATTGGGTAAATAACTCATTAGAATCCATGGCTGTGAATCTATATTTTTATTTTTTTTGTGTTTTTCTTGCCTTCCGCCCTTTTTTTTTTTAAATAGAGCAGTAGACTCTGCATATTTTAGTGTAAAATAGTACAGTACCACACCTTTTTCCATTACAAACTGTGAACTTCTGGAAAATTTTTGGAAAAATAAAAAATATGTGTCAAGGAATGTAATTACTTGATTCTCTGTAATTACCCCACCTTGTCTTGACTATCAAAAGTCCTCTATGTGAATTTCTTTCAGCAATTTCTGTCTTTGAAGTGATCTTTTCAATTGATTTGCATTTTATGAGTGAGTTTTTGCCCTATCTTCTTGTTGCTCTAAATCATAAAATTTTATATACCTCATATAATTGGTATGTCATCGTTTTCTTGCTGGGTGATTGAACTTGATTCAAGTCTTGCTTTTATGAAAATTAGGTTTTATTTTCATTTGCAAATTTTGAAAACCTTTTAGCTTGATAAGGTCTAAATTTCACTTTAAAACCATTATTGGATGTTTTTGATTTCTTGTTGAGATAAGAAAAAAATTCTTGGTTAGATTACAAACTAAGCATAAACATCCTCAAAAAAATTTAGATAGGATTCAAAATTAGAGTTTTCTTTTGGTTTTGATTTTTTTTTTTCGAGAGTTTTAGTTTTCTTTTGGAAGAAGTTTGATTCTAGTTTATGATTTGAATGATATAAGGAATTTTATTTTGAACAAGTGATTTTTCTTCTGTGAAATTGAGTTCTCAATGAATTGTCTTCTTTTCAAAGTTTCTTGTTTATCAAAGAAAGAATTGATGTTTTAAAAGATATTGAAATCTCTCAAATCTTTCCTCTAAATAGGTTTCATTGAAAGTAAATGAGTTTCTTTTCATATAGATGCATTTTAGCGTATTTTTGAGTTGGGTCATTAAACATCATCGAAGTTTCACTTCCATACCTTTTGACCTAAGAAATAGCCAAACTAAAAGTAACGCTTAATTAAATCAATATAGAAATTTTTGTATTTTCTAGGGCTCTTTTCCACCAACATAGCTCAAGCTAGTGTCTTGGAATAGGTTATAGTTAACTTTCCAAGGAAGTTCAAACAAACAAGTAGTAAATCTTGTAGTAAGAAAATCCAATTGTAGCATGTATGCTCTGGGAAGCTCCTCCTAAAGGAGTTAAGCACGAGATCATGTCCAAACCAGTGAGGTAATCATACTTATCTCATTGGGAAAGATAGAATATGTCCATGTATTAAAAATGGTAAACCTCAGATAGACCATTGTCAAGGAGCCTGGGGTCTCTTGTCGGTAAACCTTGGATTATGTCAAGGAGCCTTCAATAGGATTGAGATTGTTATTCTACCCTTGCATGTATATCGGATCATATACTGTCCCCCCACATCTATGTGTTCCCGTTGGTGACCTTAGTGGCCATAAAATTTAGGATTATTTCCTAAGGTGACAGTGGAGGGAAGGTCCCACTGTACCTGGAACAGACATCGGCTAGACTCACTTGGACTCTCTGGAGGGTTCTCTTCACTCGAGATGGTTTAAGTGGAGAAACTTACACTAGTCTATTTCATTAAGCAGGTTGAAGGGGTAACTGTTCCAACCACCATTTCTGCATTAAAATTTTATGATGTTGGACTTCATCACCAACTAGTGTTTTTAGTGTGGGAATCTACTATTTGTGTGTGGTTTGATCTCTTAGATTTTCTAGGTGTGTGATCAATTGGTTGTTTCCTTAGAAAATTTAGGATTTTTATTGAAATTTTCTTTGATTGCGTGTGATTAAAAGTTTTAATCATGGCTGAATTATCGAGACAATCATGTAGAATGCAGGGGAAACCCCCTAGATATACACCAAGAAAATTAGAAAGACTTAAATATGAAAAAGGACAAACATCAGGAACTGGATCAACAGAGCAAGAAGAAACATCCATAATTATTCATCTTGATTACGAAGTAGATCAACCACAAACAGCAGAGCATACTCCTCAGAAAATTTCAATTTCCGAACTAGATGTACTTGCTTCTACAACAAGTGAATTATCATATATTGAACCTGAAATTTCTGAGCCAGAAACTAAGCCTGCTATGTATGACCCTACATTAGAATTCGTTACTCCAACCCCTGGTCATTCTGATTCACCTAGAGTGAAGATTCAGATCACAAAATATCTTCCTCCTGCTCTCATTAGTATTGAAGAAGTTACTGATACTGAAGAAGAAGTTCTTCTTCCTTCAGCTCGGGAATCTTTAAATCTTAGAGAACGTGAATCAATTTTTTATAGTTCTTTTAGACAAGATGCTTGGTATTCTTCATTGACAGAATTTCTACAGAATGTTGGTCTGAATTATTTGCCACCCCGAATTCCTTTTCCTTCTACACCGAGAGTTAATAGACCTCCTTTAAACATGTCTGGTGAGTCATCCATGTTTTCTGAATATCTAGAAACATATTTGTATGGTGGTATGTCTATTCCTGTAGGATACCATTCACTCTCTGGTAATTTCTCAGGGGCATCTCCTTTTCCCAATAAACGTACACTATAATATGGAATAAATGAATCAAATATTGGAACTGTAAATGTGGAACAAATTTATATGATGTCTGGAAACATTCCAAACCCTGACCCTCAAGGTAGTAATTTACAGCTTGGGGGACAACCTCAAGGGAGTAATTTATAGCTTGGGGGCAACCTCAAGGTAGTAATTTATAGCCTAGGGGGCAACCTCAAGTTCAATACATGCCTCAGGGTCAATATCAACCTCAAGGGAAATACATGCATCAAGGTCAGTACATACCTTAAGGTCAATATCCACCTCAAGGTCAATATCCAACTCAGGGTCCACAACCTCTTTTAGGGTAGTAATTCTACCCGGAACAACAAATGTATCCTGCAGGTGGCCATTATCCAGTCAATTATCCAACATATGTTACAAATTATCAACCTAGTTATAATCCTTCCTATCCACAACCTTCTATGGAACCTTCGTATCTCTAAGCTAATACAGTGTGGGATCCATCTAAAGCTCAACATAATTTGCAACCTAAAATGCAAGTACCTTACTATCAGCCTAGAAAACCGATTGGTTATACTCACATCCAACAACCTGTCCAACCTGTTCAACCTACTGTTCAGGTACCTGCATCAAGTAGTGTTCAGCAACCTGGTTCGAGTACACCTAGAACTCCAACCCAAACTGTTGTGCCAATTTATGTTCAAGCTACCACACCTATTCTCGGAGTATCTGCAGCTCCTATTTCTACAGCCCCTCAGGTATCAGTACCGATTCCTCAAGTTTCTTCTCCACAGTCTAGACCTACACTCCAGACTACTGTTTAGATGCCTGCAGGACAACTTGGTACAAGTACAGTTATAACAAGCCAACCTCAGTTTAATTATCAACCTTACCAAGGGCCGTATCAATATGGACCTGTAGCACAAAATCCAACATATCAACCGTACCCTAGGTATACGTACCAAATGCCTACTCAACCCCAGTATGGTCTGGTTAATCCTAGTTATCGAGGGGGCATTCCGATTCCAAATGCATATGCTATTCTAGGATATCCTAGATATCCTCCTTCTAGAACTGGTATAGTTCCATAAGGTTATTCATATAATCAACAAGACCCTAACCGTCAGTTACCATTCATAGAAACTTTGGATTTACCTGATTTATCACGCCTTACGAATGATCCAATCTATTATCTTTCATATTGGCCGCCAATGCAAAATAAGTTGCCCAATGATATTCTGAAATTTGAAGGTAAATCAAGAGAGGACCCTTCTAACCATGTCATGACTTATCACCTCTGGTGTGCATCAAAATCTTTGATTGACGATTCGATTCGATTAAGAATTTTTCAGAGAACGCTCATAAGATTAGCAGCCAAATGGTACATTGAACTACCACGAGGCTCATTTAAAAATTTAAATGCCTTAGCAAACACCTTCTTAACTCATTTTTAGTTGCTAGTCAGATACGACAATGGCACAGAAATATTAACTTCACTAAAACAATCTATGTCTACTTACATATCAGATCACATACATGAATGGAGACGTAGAAGACATTTAGTGAAATTTTTTATTCGGAATCAAATTTTGGCAGAATGGTTTATAAAATCATTACTACCAAAAATTACTGAAAATGTAGCTAAAGGAGGAGTTGTTACAGAAGAATAATTCATTGCTCAAGCTCAGTACCTTGACCTAGTATATACTCAGTCAGGTACTTTCTATGAGAAAATTCCATATTTACCACGTCCTGGTCAAATAACAGAAACTCCCTCAGGCTCTCATGCCACTGATGATGTAATTGGTTTAGTTAGTACTAATAAAAGTAAGAAGAAATCATCCAAGATTACTTCTCCTATAATAACTTTACCTGATTCACCAAAATGAGATTCTTCTCTCGAAACTTCTGCCGACATTCACATTGTAGATTCTTCTACAGCTAAGTCTAAATCTAGAAATAAGAAGAAAGGGAAGAATAAAATTAAATAGAATTCCTCTCCCAAAGAAAAAACTGAGAAAAATGATTTGTCTGATGATAAACGAAAACCTCGTTATCCTTGTCTTATCTGTGACGAGGATCATTTCACAAAGGAATGCCCGCATAGGTCTGAGGTATCTAAGTTTGTCAAAGGTTCATCTACATCCACTGTCTTGAAGGATACTTTTCCTGTTCAAGATAGCAAAATGATTGGATCTTTTTCTAATACATCAGCAGATATTTTGATGATGTCTCGAGTAATGGTTGCGACTCAATCGCAAGACTATCGAAGTAAGAATCTTGTTACTGGTAAAGAAGTAGAAAATTCTAATTCAGTACCAGCTACATCTCCTCTAGTTTCTAATTCACTTCATATCAAGAAACCTAATCCTGATTTAGTGATTAAACTACCTACTAAAGGTGTAATTCATAAATCATCTTTTAATCCACATGCGAGAGATGCTCAGAATTACAACATTGTTGAGGATTTAGCAATATATCCTTCAACAATGTCAGCCTTAGAAGTGCTACAATCATGTCCAGCACAAAGGAAATTACTCCTATCAGCTATTAGAGCTATAGATCTTCAAGATTTGAACCTCATGGTCTTTGATTTAGAAAATTTTACACCTCAACTCCCTCATCAAATGGATTTTTAGATTCCAGTACTAGTCAAAAACATGCATTACTTTCGTACTATAATTGATTAAGGAGCATCTACGTGTATTATGTCATTAAAATATTGGAAATCACTTGGTTCTCCAACACTTAACCAATCTCCGACAATTATCAAAGCTTTTGATGAAAGAGGATTTCATCCATATGGAATTTTGCAGGATCTACTTATAGAGGTTGAAGGTAAAAATGTTAATTTAGATGTGGAAGTTGTTGATGCCCCTCTAGATTACAACCTTATTCTGGGTCGAAGTTGGTCTTATACTATGACTGTTGTTGTGTCATCCGTCTTTCAATTAATCATGTTTCCTCATCAAGGAAAGATTGTGAAAATCGATCAGCTATCATATTATTCGTCTGACCCGACTTCTACGGATAGTATTCAACATGTTGGAAACTCGACTATCCCTTATGAGGATGTTGGAGTAGGCTTAATCAAATATTATGCCTTAATGGGAACTTTTTCCATGCCTCCACCTAACTTACCGTGTACTATTGCTAATATCAATATGATTACATCAAGCACTATTCCATTTGATGATCTTTGGATACTGAATTTAGAGTCAGGACTGGATTCTTTCACTGGCACAATGCCTTTGAGTCATTTTGAGATAACATATCAAGAAGTATAGTCATTTTCAAATTCTTCATCAATCGATTCTGATCCAATGAATGTCATCAATGAAGGATTGTTTTCACCATCAAGCTCGACTATAACATCAATTCCTGATCCTTTTCAACAAATGTTTCATACTGATGAAAGAATTTGTGAATTCTTGTCCATAGATGAATTACCATAGGATGATCTCCATCATAGGTCATCATTTTTACCTAAGCTTGATATATTTGAAAATATTTTTTCATCTATTTTTTCAATTGACTATGTCAAGGAAACCCAGAGTCCAATATCAATTACAAATTCGGATTCTGAAATTAATTTGGGAAATATTACTTCGACGGTTCCCATTGACATATCAGTTAAACCAAGAATCATTGAAAACATTCATATAGGTGCTTCTTATACGTTAGATGAAATGACTACATATAAAGCCCTATTTTAAGAATTTTGTGACATATTTGCCTGGTCTTATGAAGAAATGCTAGGAATTGATCCCAACATTGTCATTCATGAAATAAAGACTTACTTGGATGTTAAACTTTTCAGGCAGAGCTTACGTTCGATATATCCATGAAAAGTTGTTGCTATTAAAGCCAAAGTTGATAAATTATTAAAAGCAGGTTTTATTTATCCAATTCCTTTAACCAATTGGGTATCTAATATCATTCTTGTTACTAAAAAACAAGGAACCATACGAGTATGTGTCAACTATAGGGATATTAACAAAGCTTGTCCAAAATACAATTATCCAACTCCCTATATCGATCAAATCAGTGATGATTGTGCCAGAAATTAAATGTATTCATTTATGGATGGATTTTCTGGGTACAATCAAATTAACATACTCCCTACTAATCAAACCAAAACAACATTCATTTTTACTTGGGGAACTTTTACTTATTGTAAACTACCCTTCAGATTAAAGAATGCTGGTGCAAATTTTCAAAGGGAAATGTCTTACGCTTTTCACGACATTAAACACATTGTGCAGCCTTATCTCGATGATTTACTTGCTCATTCATTACACAGGGAAGATCATCCTACCCATTTACGAGAAATTTTTATGAGATGTAGGCATTATAAGATTCGGTTGAATCCCCACAAATGTGTTTTTTGTGTACGATCTGGTAGATTGCTGGGATTTGTTGTTTCCAAAGTAGCTATTCATGTCAACCCACTAAAGGTTGAGGCTATTGTTAATTTACCTCCTCCTTCCACAATTTTCCAACTCCAAATTTTGCAAGGGAAAGCAAACTTTTTATGTAAATTTATCCAGAACTATGTTGAGTTAACAAAATGTTTTACCAGGGTGTTGAAACGAAACATTCCTTTTATTTGGGATGAGATCGCTGATTGATCTTTTGATGCTTTGAAACACGTGTTGACCCATGCAGCATTATTGCATCCACCAAATTACATCTAAGATTACTTTTTATACCTAGCAGCCTCTAATTCCACCATCGGAATGGTATTAGTTCAAGAGGATGAATTCCACAATGAACATGTGATTTAATATCTCAGCCAAAATCTCAATCTGACTGAAATTAAATATTCGCATGTGGAGAAATTGGCCTTGGTAGCAGTTCAAGCTGTCCAACGATTTCGTCATTACATATTGTTACGAAAAACAACTGTGATATCTAATTGGAACCTAATGATGTACATTTTGACTAAACAATTACTTGAGGGAAAATACTATAAATGGATTATTATCCTTAAGAAGTTTGATTTAGAATTTGAAAGATCCAAATCAAAGAAATTGCTGGTGTTCGCTAAACTTATGTGTGACTTCCCAAATACTGAGACAGAAATTGTGGTAGAGCATCCAATTTCTGATGAATCTTTATTTCTTATCAGTACCTTAGATCCACGGTATGGAGGTATCATCATTTATCTCCAAACCCAAAACTTTCGGCCTGAACTCTCACGTTCAAATTGACGAAAGACCCATTACCAATCTCAACAATACAATATTGTTGGAGACACACTTTATCGTCGTGGTGTGGATTCTTTATTTTGACGATGTTTAACTCATGAAGAGGCTGAAAAAGTTTTGAATGACTGCCACTCTGGAGCATGTGGTCGTCATATGTCTTGGTATGCCACAGCCAAAATATATTGTGCGCTAGTTATTTTTGGCCCTCATTATTCAAATATTGCATTCTGGTGGTCAGAAAATGCCACAACTATCAGATTTTTGCTCGAAAGATGTGGTCACCACCAACTCCTCTTCACCCCATAATTTTTATCGGTCCTTTTGAAAAATGGGGCGTTGATTTCATTACATGTAACCCTCACTCAGCTGGGGGCATGGGTATATTATTATCGCAGTAGATTATTTTACCAAATGGGCCGAGGCAATGCCTACATTTGCGGCCGATGGAAAATTGCAGCTAATTTTGTATTCAATCATGTAATTTCTCATTTCAGTGTACCCCAAGCTATTACTACCGACCATGGGAGTCATTTCCAAAATATTATGATAACCAAACTTTCTGATCAACTCGGCCTGCACCATGATAACTCTACTCCATATTACCCGTAGGCTAATGGTCAAGTTAAATTTGTTAATAAATTTTTAACTGCAATGATTAAAAGGATAATTGGAATTCATAAATCAAATTGGCATACCGTGTTTTTTTTAGCGCTATGGGCATATCGAACCTCAGCAAAAAATGCAAAAGGTTTCACTCCTTTTCAACTGGTTTACGATTTAGAGGCTATGTTACCTATTGAATGCGAAATACCGTCACCCTTATTAACCATAGAGTTACTACTAGCTACCTTTGAAGAGGAAAAATGCTTTTTGTACTTAGCACAATTAGATGAGACTCGGCGCACTACTGCATTAGCAGCCGAAGCTCATAAAAAACGCATTAAAGCTCAGTATGATCAAAGTGTTACACCTTATGTTTTTTCAGAAGGTGACCTAGTCATGGTATACAATCAAGCTAATGATAAGCTAGAGACTGGGAAATTATAACCAATGCGGCATGGTCCTTAGATTGTCAAGTGAGTTCTTGCAAAAGGGGCTTATGGATTGACTGATTATGACGGGGTATATTTAGATAAACCCAGAAATGGAATTTATCTCAAGAGATATTATTCCTGATTCTTGTGTGAAGATTTCACTTGTACATTAGTTATTTTTCTAAGTTAGATGCCATATATTAGATGAGTGTGTCTAGTTTAAGTTTTCTTTTACTACTATCACTACTTATCTTGATTACTCTTGATATTGCAGATGTCAACATCCCTTCAAACATACATTGGTTTTGTTGTCCGCAGCCTGGGTTATTTATTCACCCATTGATGAGTTAGTTTCTATGCATGGGGTAAGCCTTGGTCAAATAATGAATAATGTTGCAGAATATAGCAGAGTGATTGAGTTATTATTTGGCACCATTTCATTTCTCATTCTACATTTGATCATTAGCCTAGATTCAGAACTCATTGTATTACATTTAAACATAATATATGCAATTAAAAATCCAGTGTTATTGAGATTATTTTTGAAGGTTCGTCTCTTGGAAAGACAATTTGGTTACATCGAATATCAACACATTCCAAGAAATTTAAATACATTGGCTGATGCATTAGCTAATAAAGTTAGAAATAGACATTTGCAATGTTAAAATAGTAAACCAAAACAACATTCAATATGTGTTGAACAAGATAGCTAGAGAAAGTAGTAATATCATAGATAGGAGTTTTTGTTTTCAAAAAATATTACATCGTCTGCAATCATAGGTTTAAAACACCTTATGATCTGAAAGATAGTGATAAAAAAAATAAAATACAATAGTCCACGATGATCATCCACTATCCATGGTGATGATCATGATAGTAAACTATCGCCTATGCCACTCTATAGAGGAATCTCCTAAAATGGCTAGGAACACCAATAACTTGTCTCTAGAGATGAACCAGAATATCATCCATCGATGTCTCTGGGATATATATAGTCAACCTTTCTAGGTTGTGCTCCAAGTTAGTAAGGATTTCTACTGTCTGATTTTGTGGCTTTGCAAAAGGCTCTGTTGGCTTCCTTTTGAAGTGGTAGAGAGTGGCTGGCCTTCGTGGACCAACATATGCATTTAAAATTTTGTTATTAGTATTGAACGATAAAAAATAAAAATAAAAATTAGAGTTAAAACACATCAAAATGATTCATTTATCTTATTCATCCCATTATGCCCCTGGAGGTAAGGACATCTCAGGATCACCTCAGAAATCTATATCTGCATATGGGAAATCCTCAATAGCAAAGATTTGGATCTGAAGCCAACGAAAATATGATGGAGTGAATCAAACTAATACACAACCATCGCTACTGTGGTGGGACATCAGTGCAACCCAACACACCATGCGAGGCTCTCTAGGTTCACCAGGATCAACAGGGATCAGCTGAGGGGTGAGAGATGGAATCCTCTCCAAAGCAAAAGAAACCAAGATGGCACCATACCCAAATTTTTTAAACTTTGAGTTTTTTGCTCTGGTCAGTTGGCATTTCATATCGGCCAATACCCCTTCACACCAATTAAAAATGGTACCTCTATAACAGTCAATTGTTGTCTACATCTGAGACTTGGTAGCCACATGTGGAGCTGTGATCCCACACAACCTGGTCACGGTTAATGCAATGAATTTAAGATCAAGACGTAGGATAGTCTTTATGTCTATACAGTTAAATTTGGGATCAACTTCGTCACAGTAGAATTCTTTTTTATAGCTAGCAATAGGCACGCCACCTTGTCTAGCTCCGAACAAAGAAATATGTTGACCTCTTTTGGATAAACCAGTGAGGAAGTAGATGTCTTCAAGCTCATGTTCTAGCTTGTGATCACCAATGGTAAAAAATTGTTCTTGGATGTCCCATTTGTTCACGAACCAGGTCATTAGTTCCACCTATGCCCTCATGTCCTGAATCGCCCTGAATTTGTATAATCCATAATTTCTCAACACATGCATTATGGCTGGATTATTCATAACAACATCATCTATCTCTTCATGCTCACATACCCTCCCCTCCAACATTGTGGAATAATCTACAAATGGACACATTTGAAGGTTAGAAGCTTTTAGAGTGAGAATTTTTAACCATTTTTGAGAGAATTTAATAAATTTCCTTTTCTCACGGTGCCTCCACAATTTTTATATAGAGACAGTGTAGAACCCCACACACGCTCTTTGTAAAAACCGTGGTAGCCCGATAATTTTCCTTGTGGAAAATGATTGGGGTCCACAGGTAAGTAATGCATGACCTGTGGACCCCCAAGGGTGGAATTTTGAACCTTTTTTCCCTCAAAAAATGATTTCAAAACTTAAAAATAGAATTTAAATGGATGAAAATGATGAGAAAACTATTGTGAATTACCTGGATTCGACAATTTTTTATTTGAGCAGTCGGTTCTCCCGTTATCACCTCCGTAACATTTTTTGCCAAAAGCTCTCAACTTTCAACTCTGAATGAAAAAGGTGAAAATGACTTTGTTGAACTACTTTTTATAAGATTTTTTGAATAAATACAATATTATTTTATTTGTTTTCCACTTTAAAATCTTATTTTTCAAAAGTTTTTACTTATTCGAAACAAATATGTTTAATTTTTCGTGTTTATGTGCATAGAATAGGTTTTTCAGGTGAAAATAATTATTCTGATGATGAGTACATTTTTATCACTTTTTCAGGCTCTTGAAACTTATGAAAAAGTGAAACCCTAGAGTTCTCTTTTAAGCCCTTTTCATACTCTCTAAACATGAAAATATTGCTTAGTACTTTACTATTCGAACTCGTTAAATTAAATGAACAGTCATCTTTTCAGTATAAGTTCACCCCTTTTCCGGACTGAAATAGACTATTTACGAAAAAGGTATAGGTTAAATAATCATGGGCAGTAAGTTCTCTCTTGCATTATTTTATCCTTTTTTGGGCTTGAGAGACTAAATTTACAAAAAATTACACCCACAGAGTTTTCTTAAGTTTTTCTTCTGACTCCCTAAAACTAAAAAACACCGAGTTTCACCTATACTGAACTTCTTAAAACTTAACATTAAAGGAGCTATAAATTAAAAACATGAACGAAACACTCCTTCTAAAGGTTCAATTTTAATACTAAGTTGGACTCATCCGAAGGATGAGCTTATACAACAAGCAAATGTTATCCTCCTCAAGCTTGTAAAAAATAAAGAGGTACTTGACAGAAATGGTGGCGGAAAAAGAGAGAAAATGAATCTAGTTGTCACACTTTGTTCCAAAAAGTATTATACCACTCTTGAACATGACACTTTTGTCATGCTCATACTTGGTTTGGGAAAATCCTTTGTCTAATAGCTAATCAAACCACATTAAAAGTCTTCATCTAATTTCTGGGCATCAGCTTTAGGTCAATTGTTCCAAACCATCTGTAGTGTCGCTATGTGTTCATGAGACAGCTCAAATAAACCGTTCATTGCAAAAATTTGTCTCCATTCACGTTGACCATCCCTGAGTCAGTCCTTGCTAAAATTTCTTCAAAACTTGATCTAATGGTTTCGTGTCATGGGCTTTCCTACGACGGGTCACTTTCTATTGACAACAATTCATCATCTAGAAATTTGATCTAGAATCCTATCAGTACCTTGGGATCTGCATGCCCTAATGGAAGGTTTCTCACCTTCGACGAAAAGTGACATCATTGACCTTCGATCGAATGACTCAGTGAAGTGTTCGACTGCAAATAATTCATTCACACCTCATGGATTGTACTGAGTACTTTGAGATCTATTTTCATTATTGGTGGTTTCTCTCACACTTGTTAACAATTCACATCATTGACTGGTAATCAAGTGGTTTCTACCATGTTAGACTTCAACTTAATCAATCACATGGATAGAATCGTACTAGTCCGAGAAGCGGAAACCAAGACCCTAGATCTAGCTTCCACCATCTAGGTTGTGAGGAGTTTTATTATTCATAATACAATAGACTACTTATGACAGATGGTTGCATCCATGCAGTGTCTACTATTGATGTAATTATAAAATAATTTCTATATCAGAACATGTAGTTAGTTTTGATTTGAGTATGGGAATGCCTACCTCAGTGATGATATACATATATATCTTTTCATTGAATGTTTCTTACAGGTTTCAACCGGTATGCCTACAACCCAATCCTCGGAATGATAAAGAACTTCACTCTTCAAAAATACTTCAGACTTCACACTTTAGGGGGCAATATGTTACACTAAAAATTGTCACCATGACATTTAGCTATCTATTTGGGTTCATCATTACCTATTTTATGCTCCCTTGGAGGTCCAAAATTATAAAGTTCCTATCCAAGTCTTGTAATTGGAAAAAATCTCATTAAAACCCTAAAAAGCCTAACTTCACACTTTTCCTAGTCATTGCCTGTGGTACCGTAGTTTCTTGCTCTATAACCTGCGGCACATACCGCATGATTTGCTTACTAAAACTGCGGACCCCCGGAAAAGGTAAAATAAAAGAAAAAGTAAGTTCTACAAGCCTAGCTGGTTGAATTTTCTCCCAACTGGAAGCTTCTAGAAGCGTAATCTAGTGGAGCTTCGCCCCTTCATTCATGAACCTCTATCCCTTCATTAATGGAGATTAACCCTTGGTATTTGGAGCTAAAATCCCTTTTTAAGAGGAGTTTATCCCCCTTTCTTTGGAACTGAAACCTCCTCCCTTCTACTATAAATTGAGATCATGTTTCAGTCTCAAGGGTACTTAGAACTTGGTTGTTTTGAGGTGAATTTCTGAAAAAATTATACTCTCTATACTTGACATCAATGGTATGAGAACAACTACATACTCATATCTATAGTTTTATGCTAGCTCAGAGAGAAGAAGGCTTGTCAATCCGATGGAAAACGGTTGTTCAGGATCCCGGAAGAACTTGTATGACATCAAGGAAACAAGGTTGTAAGGTTATTTCTTATCATACAAGTTAATAAAAATGGATTCTTTTTTCTCATTAAGTTGTTCATGTATCTATTTGAATAATTTAATTATTGGATTC
This sequence comes from Pinus albicaulis, assembly GCA_034641835.2. Classification (NCBI taxonomy): domain Eukaryota; kingdom Viridiplantae; phylum Streptophyta; class Pinopsida; order Pinales; family Pinaceae; genus Pinus; species Pinus albicaulis. The sequence continues at coordinate 1,470,673,723 of CM076578.1, forward strand.
CTTGATCACTAAAATAGATTAGTGTTTCTGAATTATTATATCTTGAAGGTGCTTTTAATTCTTTTTTCCTGTCTTTGGATGTAGGTCTTACATGCTGAATTGACCTCTTTTGGAGCGACTGAATTGAATATTACAACAAGCGTTGGACTTAAGGTAGGAGCATCTCTTCTTACTTAGTTAATTAATAATTATGAATCATAATAATCTAGAGAAAATGGTTTTCATTTGGTTTGTTTTTTTCTAGATATCCTTAGGATACTAGGGACATCACTCTTGACCACAAGAGGGATTAATCTGCCTAACACTCATGTTTTTGGTTTTCAGGTCACTATTTTGTTTGGATAGAAAACATGAGAATATGGTAATGGGTTTACCCACAAGCACTCTACATATTCATTTGAGATCTATGTTTATACTTTTTTATTACATGCCATACACCTCCAAAATTACTTTTTGATTGTACACGTCATACACCTCATAGGTGTCCACTGTGTCCACTATCACCTCACCAAACATAATGTCTAGGATGTGTTGATACTCATTTTCAATGGCAATAAAAATATTATAAAAATTAAACAGCTAAATGCAGGGACAATCATAGTGTTTTTGGAAACCATGTACAAGTCACTTCTCCCATAAACTAAGGCATTTGAAATAAATTTTCATTTAATATTTTATTGAATTGGATTTTTTCATGGATAAAAAATCCCACTAAACATGGTTGAAAAATGGACATTATGCATATATGTTTCTTTTTATCCCAATCCAGAGAAAGCACTGATTACCTATGTGCTATGCAATATTGTGACAAACAAAGTCCTCCAAAGGAAAATGAATATTCCTGGAAGACTAAAAAACAATGAAGCATATTATATTACATTGATAAAAATCTTGGGAATAGATAGGGAGTATGGATCCAATGGAATTGTAGTTTTCACCAATTCTGAACTTGTGTGCAACCAGATGAAAGGCGTGTACCAAGTTAAGAAGGAGAGGCTAAAACAACTGCATGGAAAAAAAAAACAATATTGTTAGAAAATTTTAATCATTTAGCATAAGCAATTGTGAAAATGTTAATAAGATGTCTGGTGATCTATTGTATGGGGCAACGCCAATTCAATATATTTTTGTCAACGATGAATTAGTCTTGATCCACTCTCCATCCAAATTTATTTATGGACATAAATTTATTTATGGAAATTGTAAGTTATATTTGATGTGTGTGTTTTTTAGTTATAAATATGTCATTTTTAATGAAAATATGTTTTTTTCAAATATATACCAAGTGCACTCCCAATATGTAAGCACCACTTGGTGAAATTCATGTTTTAGAAAAAAATTTCTTTAATTTTCAAAATGTGCGCCCACTATGTAACCAAAACTTGGTGAACTTCATGTTTTAGAAAATTTTGTATTTAATTCTCAAAATGTGCATGACTTCAACAATTTTTTTTTTAAAATATTCAAGTGAGTTTTACACATCAAATTCTACTTCAAATTTTGCTCCAACATTTGCATAAATTATATCAATTTTTTGAATTCTTTTGAAATATTTTTAAATAGTAATTTTAAAAATAATTGTGAATGCACGAGGTAACTTTTTAAAAATCATTTATCTATGTACTTTTATATATCCATATATATCATGGATGGCCATTTTCCACATGATTCTTTGAGTCTTTAAATATCATGTGTATCTATGTATCATGGATGATCATTTTCCACATGATTCTACGAGGCTTTAAACATTCTGTGTATCTATGTATATGTAGATATACATATATATATCATGGAGGATGATCATTTGCCACGTGATTCTTTTAGGCGAACATCAATAGAGTCCCATGCCTCTACGAGAGAGGGATTGAGGGATGTCCATCATGTTCATGGTATTTATATTAAATTTGAAAGTTTTTAAATTATATTTGAATATATAATGTTATCCCCATACGTACATTTACACATGGAATTTATTTTTTTATCAATTTAGTGAGTTAAATTATTTTTTAATAAATTTCATTTTTTAGGAGTTCGGAGGGAAAGAGTATCTACTCAATCAATGGAGGGCCATGATTCATGCAGTCATGGTATGTTTCACACAATCTACTCTATCATATGTATGTATGTATGTACATGCGTGTATATTTTAATTGATTATAAATTCGATATTTTTTATGACACTTCGCTCTCATCGTGTGAGGGTGGTGGTGGTGGTACACATTACCCTGTTGGCCAATCAATAGGTGGTGGGAAATAGTATGAGGGTGTTGGTACACATTCCCCTAGTGGCCACTCAATGGGTGGTCATGCTGGTTCTCAACTATATCTAGGTGGGAATGATGGTGCTCATCCATCTCAAGGTGGCCATAATTTGAATATTATTATCATGATTATTAATTTGTCAAATTATTTATATAATTTTTTGAATGGTTAAAAAAAAATTGCACACAATTTTTCACATGTATTTTTATTTATACATAATTTTATATATGGATGCAAAGGGTGAAAATGTTGCTTGAAAAATATGTAGGCTAGATCACATAGTTCTAGAAGAAGATTGTACACCAACCATGACTTATCCATCTGAAATTCCTTATTATTTACCTTAGGAAACAAACATCAAAAAATGCACATTACGAAAGTGTAAACATATTTATTCAAAATTAATGAAAGATCTTGGGAGTTTGAAACTCCCTACAAAGAGTAGAGAAAGCTTACAAATAGTTATGCACTTTCTAAGCACAATTGTAGATGTTTAGTAAAATCTTGGGCCAACCACTGATACCTTTGTAGAAGTGATGAGGAAAATAAAGGAAGCCGTAATGGGTCCCGATCCATGGGACGATGTTAAAAATAGTGTTACAAAATAAATAGAAAAGTTTATGTTTAATTTCAAAGAAGGGTTGAAAAGAAAGATGTTGAAGGTGCAATATTTTGAGCACCCTAATATAACCTCCCATTTGTATGATAGGCACCTTGCAGCCTATGGAAGACTACCATGGAATGACGAGGTTCATGTTTATTTTGAAAAATTATTTTATGAAGAATTACTTTTGGGAATGAAACCCAATGATAATGACTTTCCTTCTAATTTTTTTGGTCCTGGGAAAGGTCGATTATGTGACCATAGGGGCGCTAAGCATGATGCTAAGTTTCCTTGCCCTAAGCCACCTTTGCTAATTTGACCTCCTCGCGTGGAAAATTTTTGGCCATAGATGGATGCCACTTCTCAAATTAGTGGATAAGCAAGGGATGTCATCATAGTCAAGGTTCCGACTATAATTGGTGGAATTGATATTGGTCTGAAACGAAAAAGAGCACGAGATAATTCAAATGCTAATTTTTTGTATAATAGAGATGATGATATATATAACATCAGTATTGAAGAGCTTAGAACATATGCAAATCATTTTCGCAATGGTTGGTGAGACTTAATTCTTCATGAGAAAGAGGGCATGGGATCGGTATAGGGTGGATATTTTAATTGAATTTGTAATTTACATATATATACACATGTTTTTGTGTATGTGTTACTATAACATAAATGTATTATATGTTCACCACATGAAGTTTACATGCATGTTGAATTTTTATAATATCATGGTCCAAGGTTGAGGTTCTGTCAATCAAAATGATATTTTGGGAAATTTTAGTGTCTATTAAGAGTTGATGATGTTGATGTACAATTATTATTCTATTATTATATCGAACTATCATGATGTGTAAATTTAAAAAATAAAAAATTATGTGTACACATGTATATAATTAAATGCTAACAGATTTCTCCTACGTCTGATGATTTCATAATGGAGCCATCCTCTTCTTCCTTGTTAGGATATGTGCCAAATAATCCACTGTCACAAGTATTCAATTTTTCACTTATGTTTCAAGTTATAAATTGAAGTGCAAGTTTCATTTAAAAATGAGATAGATCTTTAGTTATTTTACTGTTTTAAAATTTTTGAAATTAGGTTTGTGGAGATTATTTATGTTCTCCAAGGACTTTAGCAATGGAGTCGATAATGGGGATAGGAAAATCCAAACAAATTGAAGAAGTTGTCTAACATTTTTTTAAATATTATTGCATTAGTTTATGCATTTTCATTTGAAATATATATATATATATATATATATATATATATATATATATATATATATATATATATATATATATATATATATATATATATATATATATATATATATATATAGCTTATCCAGAGGTTGAATTGATGCAAGGCCAACACGGGACAATGGAGAGGGGAGTACATAAGGTATTGCATGATGTATTTTTTTTCATTTTGTTTGTTTTATTGAAGTTCCATATTCTCATTCAATTTTAAAACATTAAATTATAATTTCAATACATACATACATACATACATATATATGTGTGTGTGTGTGTGTGTGTGTGTGTGTGTGTGTGTGTGAAATTAGGGCCAACATGGGACAATGGAGGGGGAGCTACATGAGGTATTGCATGATATTTTATTTTTTATTTTTATTTATTTTTAATGAATTTATACATTCTCATTCAAATTTAAAACATTAAATTTTGATTTTAATGTACATGTACATAAATTTCTTATACATGTGTATATATATCCAATTACACGTTGTGTAGGTTCCCCATTCTTCATATCATAGCACACGGAGGTTGCCGGAAAATAAATTGCAGCCAAATTCTCTATTTAATTGATGCATAAAACATTTTATTTGATCTAGTATTTTTATAGTACATGTTATATTTAATTTTATAGATAACTTGATACTCGTAACACTTGATACATTGTTATATTTACTTTTATTGAATGATATAAATTTTGGACATATTTTACATTTTGGATAGTTGAACTACATTTAATTTTATTGAATGATTTTAAATTTTGGATAGTTGTTACATTTTCCATGTGATCACATGTTGTTATAATGTTAACTTAAATGATCTTATATTATGTTTTGTTTTAAAAACTTGTTGTTTTTTCACGAGCTATTTAAAATGAATCTATATTGAAATTGCAAATTACAAAACACATGTGGTAGATGTTATGCATTTGAACATGTGTGAATGTTATATAATTAGGTGTAAATGTCTATTAAAGGTGATAATAAGATACATTTTGCATGATCATGTGTCATTTAAAACAATCATAGATGGTTTTACATATTTAATTTTATGAATATGTAACAATGATTGAAGTACATTTGCATTTAGTTGTTACATTTTGCATACACGATCACATGTTGTTATAATGTTAACTTAGATTCAATCTTAGATTATGTTTTGTTTTTAAAACTCAATTTGTTATGTCATTTCTTATTTAAAATGAATCTAGATTGAAATTGAAAATTACAAAACATATGTGGTACATGTTATGCATTTGAACATGTATGAATGTTATATAATTAGGATGTCTATTAATAGTTATATTTAGGTACATCTTGCAAGATCATGTGTCATTTAAAACATTCATAGATGGTTTTACATGTTTAAGTTCATAGATGTGCAAATATTAAGTACATTTTCATTTAGTTGTTACATTTTTCTTATATGATCACATTTTGTTATATAATGTTAACTTAGATGGTATTAGATTATGTTTTGTTTTTAAAACTCAAGTTGTTTTGTCACTTGTTATATAAAATGAATCTAGATTGAAATTTCAAATTACAAAACACATGTGGCACATGTTATGCATTTGAACATGTGTGAATGTTATATAATTAGGATGTAGATATTAAAGTTGATATATAGGTACATTTTTCATTATCATGTGTTATTTAAAACAATCATAGATGGTTTTACATATTTAAGTTCATGAATATGTAACAAAAATTGAATTACATTTGCATTTAGTTGTTACATTTTTTTTGTGAACACATGTTTTTGTAATGTTAACTTAGATGATCTTGTATTATGTTTTTTCTTTTTCTTTTTAACCTTGTTCTTTTGTTACTTGTTATTTAAAATGAATCTAGATTGAAATTGAAAATTAAAAAATACATGTGGTACGTGTTATGCATTTGAAAAATGTGTGCATTTGTTATATAATTATGTGTAGATGTCGATTAAAGGTGATAATTAAGTTTTAATATAAATCTGTAAATGAACATGTGAATAAACATATAAGTTATAAAACATGACCATGTACAATTTGCATGGTGTGAGTGTGGTTTGATATTTTTAGAGGTTAAATACATATATTAAGCTCATGAATATGTAGCAATGAAAGTAAATTTGCATTTAATTCATACATTTCTCATTTTAAATCATTCTTATAATGTTAATATAGAGTACATATAGATACATGTAAAAAAATCATAAAATTCTAGGTGTACATAGATGTGTCTAAAAAAATGATAAATTTTTTAAATTGAATTAAAAAATATGGTATACAACATTTTGCATTAATGTAAATACAAATGCTACTATGGATGTCAATTGATAGTAAAATTTTAATATAATAAAACTAGAAATTACAAAACATGATACACATTTTTCATTTCAAAGAATATTATAATTTTCTTTAGATGGCTATAACAAGCATAACTTAAAATTTGCTTTATATAAAATATTCTAGATACATACATTTTGCAATAATGACATAAAATTAACTAGATCATATCAAAGAATGTATGAAATCATTTAAGGCCAGACAATGTATGTATGTGTGCATGTATAAATTACTTGTTGTGTGCATGCAAAAATACAATATCAATATAATCAAATCTTCAATTAACTTGTATATAACATACACAATACATATAACTTCAATTATCTTAATACATTATTAAGAACGTACAACTTAAGAATACACAAAAAAGGCTAGCAATTTGTACTTGAGTTCTAAAGGACACTATACATATAACTTCAAGTATCTTAATACATTATTAAGAATGTAAAACTTAAGAATGCACAAAAAAAGGCTAAAATTTTGTACTTGAGTTCTGTAAGTTCTCAAAGATGAATCCAAGGAGAAGAAATTGTTGGGAAGTTCAATAATAAAAAATCTAATGGATTTCCATCCTCAATGATCCGTTCATGGTCAGCTTTTGACATTTTCCATTTCTTAAATTTCATTTTTTTCTTTGATTGAACTTATATCAATTTTATGCATGTTGCACATACCTAGTGACTATATTGACAACTTATGACATCAGGTCCATAATCTTCAAAGTAAGTAATATTTTGACTTTGATGAGTTTGTTGGAAAAAATAACCTTTTAGTATAATATACCCTATGTCATATATAAACCCGTTATAGACATAGTATTAAATAATTTCATCTTTCATTCAGTGTAATGCATCAAATAATAATTGAAATTTTCTATGTTGATAGCATGTGCAACTACAACGAAACCATATCCTGCACAATAAAATAATTACATAAATTTAGATCATAATTGACATGAAAAATTAACTTTGAAATTAACATTTGTACTTGATTTTATTATCTATTTCTAGATCTCTATCATTTGAAAAAAATTTAAATGTTACCTTCTCTAGCAAGATCAAAAACTAGATCACCTTCAGATGATTCTATAGTCTCCTCTTATTGGATCTCTTCAAAGTTTGCAACATACATTTTCCCCTTTGTATTTAGTTTTTTATGTTGCCAATATTTTACAAAAATATTTTTTTCACAAACACCATTGGATTCTGTGTCATCTATGCAAACATGACAAAAGAAAAACTATTTTCTTTTATCTTATGCAAACACATTTTGGTACTCTTTTGTTTTAATTGAATACAATTTTCGAGTCCCTTTTATTGTTTCAGTGTTTCTAATCAAGCTACCTACATCTTGGACCCCAATATACCAAAAAAACCTATATTGAAAATTAAAACAAGAATATAAATATGTTATTTAAAATAGAATTTATATATGATCAAAGATAATTATTTTGATAAGTAATATTTAAAATTAGAAAATTAATAAAAATTAGATCATATATATATATATATATATATATATCATAATTCCCTTAACCGGTTAGTCTTATGGCTTAGTGCAGCAATGCACCATTGAACAACTTGTTCACCTAAGACAAGTCAGTCCGCCGAGTGGTCCATTTGATATCTTCAAAGTGCGCATTTATAGATTCCCACACACCATCATGTTCTCCTTTTCCATGACCAGTCTCAAAGAAATTCCAACAATGTTTAATGCAGGTTTTCATATAAAGATGACACAACCAAAAAAATGACCGTGAAGATTTGAATTGACTTGCGTATCCATATGACCATATCCAATGTTCATTGAATTTCATTCCATGACCTTTCAATGAGTCATAAATCCTATCAAAAAAATGTTGTAAAAAATGTGTATCATGTGTACAATCATCGTTGATATAAAAGTGATATTCCTTAATAACATGTCAATTTTCACTGGTGATTTATATCTGATCAACATTTATTTAGCGTGTCTATATGGAATATGGAAACGCATAGAGACTTGGTCAGAATGATAATATTCACATTTTATTTCATTTTGTGCAAAAAATGTGTAAATCTCTTCAGAATCAACTATTGACAAAATGGTCCTTGGTGGAAAAAATTCACGGGATTTTTTGAATTACTATTACCATACCTATAGTACTATTTTGTATTAAATTTTTCACATAGGTCTAGCGTATCCTATTGATTACGTAAAATAAGCACATATAAACATAATACACCATAGTTTCCGTTAGATACAATGTATAGATAGAGTGCAATGAAACTCGTAGTAATATCTAGCTATAATAATTACCCTAATCACGCATTTTAGTTACATTGTATAAGTGTATTTCATGGAGATCATAGTGTTTATTGTTTCGATATGGATTTCTAAACTCAATGTGTGTAATCAAAGAAATGATAGGCACCATACCATTATTTCATCTACAATATATCATAAGAAACTTTAAATTGGAATCACTCACTTATCCATGCTACTTACAAGAGTAATACATGAAATTAGAAGACCAATCATATCCACCTACTTTGTGTTGTTAAGATATGTTCATATAGATGTTTCCATAATAAGGATGATATAACACATATGTGCTGAATAGTGATATTGTACTAATACAAGTAATAGGTTGTGTGATAGATAGGTTGTAATCTCATACATAAGTTGTGATTAATACTGATACTAATATGCTTTAATCTAACTAGTAACTAAGGTTTTATCTATGATGAAACCATATTTTCCATAATTTATGTGTTGAATTGTTATACTTAGAACAATAGTACAGATTGATTAGGTGAATATGGATTCAATCTAACTGTGAAAATGAGCTTGAAGCATATTGAACTAGTGATTGATTAGATCCCCTTGATTACTGTACTGGTATCCTATCATTTCCACGAACTTTTATTCTTTCAAATAAAATCTCATTTAATATATCCATTCAAAGTTATATCATTTAATATATTCAACCATATTTGGAAATAATGGTGGTTTTAATAATATCCCTTCAAATATTATTGTGGACTTTACTTATTTCAAATAAAATCTACTTTAATATATTCAACCCTATTTTTTTCGTTAGTGAGAGTACATATTTATTATAGTAGGTATATATGATGACTGAGAGATAATTAAAGGAATCAGAGGGAATAAATCCATTCTTACTTCTTTCTTTGTGGGATCTACCCATTAATTAAGGAAGATTCATTTCCTATTCCACCTGATGACTCGGATTTAGCCAAGTAATATATTAGAATTCATTGAATCTTTCTTTTGAAATTTCTGATTTCTGTCCAAGCTCAACTATCTTTACTAAACATAGATTCAATTTATAATACTAATCATAAATAGAATATTCATAATAAATAGTTCTCCAATTCTACAAATCGAATAGATCTGGAACCTACTCCCAATGAGAGAGATCCTTTCTCACCTCATCATTCTAGGATTCAACATCCACATGCAGTATTTTCCATGTCTATCATTCTTATATTATATATGTCCCTTCACCACTATCTCCTCTAGTTAGACTCTCTTATAGCATAAAAACTTCATATTGAAACCATAATACATAATCTCTTTTCATATCCATTATTTAAAAGAATGACCAGATGACAGTCCTGATCCTTGAGGCCACATATCGTATAATTACCCTAAAAATGATTCATAAAGAATGGTCCTAAAACTTGAGTTATGTAGTCCTGTAAATAATTAGAAAAGGAAAATATATGAATATTTAAGGATATGCATATATTCCATGATTCCAAGTTTAATGTATATTCCACTAAGGAGACTCTTTTCTATCTAACTCCAAACAAATGTTTGTCATTTTTGTTGAGGAATAATCCATATCCCTAGCATTTTCATACATGGTGATGAACATATCCAATCTATTTTCAATGGCCCTAAAAGTATTCTCATAGGAAAGGTAAGGCATTTTATCTCATTGACATGTCCATGGATGGCAGGCCCAATTGTCTTGTTAAGGCTCCTATACTTTATGCATGCTTCATTCCAAGGAAATGAACACTTTCCCATGAATCCAATTGATAAATTTATGACCGGACGTAATTTCTGTTATATTATGAAAAGGATGGGAAAATTAAAAATCAAATAAATATATAAAATGTTACATTCTTCACATGGTTCTATAGCATTTGAAAATTAGATTGATCTAGTCAACCTTATAACTGCCTTGTAACCTTAATGTCCCAACACTAATGCCAGTAAGACTGATAAAAGCATCAAACTGAACTTCTATAATCCTTTGAGGCATGCAAGAACTTATAGCAATAAATAAAACAATTCTGAAAATAAATTCTTAGTTGTTCAAAGAATCTTCAAAGACACAACTAGTCACATTCTCTCTATTGATTTGGTGAACCTAGTCCCACAATAACAGTCTTCCAAATGGAAACTAAAATAGAAAGAAATAGAAAGAATCATCCCAATCTCAATATAAAGTGAGATGGTAATTTGACATAGGTATTTCATCTGTTCGATAACCTTCCATCTATTCTACCAGCATCTCTATCCACAGATACTTCAAAGCCATAGCCAGAAGGTCTTCAATATCCTCTAATTTGTTTTATGCAATAGTCCCAAAAGTATTCCTAGTGTGAGCTAAACCTGTATACATTGCAATATACATATCTCAGTACACTTTAAGTGAAAAACTGAAAGGATTATTTTATCGAACAGTAGATAACCTTTCCGTTTCCTAAATACAATATAAAGAAAAACACAAGTCCTAATCTTAAATCCAAACATCACACTAGCCTATATTTACCCATTCACAATAGGTCTAGCTAAGCATTTGATATAAACAATCATACATAGATTCTTCCAGAAATAGATTAAGAATACAAAAAACTTCAAAACATAGCCCTGTCTAGGTGGACTTATCGAAATACACCATATGAATAAAAACACACATGAGTATTCTTCCTGCATTTGAAATACTCCATGAGACTGATTCTAAATCATATGATTTCCTGGGGATGAGTCTCTACACATCATCATTACAGTCCTATTTCGGGTAGATTGAAAGTGGCAATAAGGTTGTTGTTATAGGTCCTGCCAATGTGAAACAACTAAGTGGCTATACCATGAAAGGCTATCAACAAGAGTTGAGTAGTCCCTTTGTCTACAAAACGTAGAAACATTCCATATACAGATCTGTGGAACAATAAATTACCCAATATGACATACTTTGAGGCTTCAAATATAAATATCCTCCTTTAGTGACTTCCAAGATAGGGAGGGAAACTACCATTCTGCAAATAAGAAAAAATATAATGATATCGAGGATTTTTATCAACATCTATATTCTCATAATAAATAGCAAACAAATCAGATAAAGGCTCATCATCATTGCTAGAATATTCATCAGGCTCAGCATGTTGAGCTAGGTGGAGAGCAAAAGCATGCCCTTTTACAATATGAGAAGTAGATATTGAAAAAGAAATTTATTATACATCTTAGTTGACCAATGAGAAAGCTTACCTGAGAGAAAGGTATGCGAAAATAGAAATTTGATAGCACACAGAGGCACTTTGCCACCCAAATGGTTTCTCCAAAGCTTTTTTTATTACAAAATTCCTATAATCTACCAAGGTCCTTGCAATATTTGGATGCTATAAATATTTGAGAGCAGCATATTCAAATGTATTACAAAAATTATACCACATCTAATGCTATACTATATAATTTGGACTCTGCATAGACCCAAAGAAGTCATCACTAGTCTAGTCATTGAAGAATTGATCAAAATCCATCAATCTAGTTTTGTTATCATGTGGATCATAACTATCATAGAAGGGATAATCCTTAAAATAAACCACATATGATTTGGGATGACTACATATCAGCTACCATTCAAAAAATTCAACATTTTTTCTATCTTTACTTGAAGATATCCCTAATCTTCTTCCTTTTCATGTCACTATTTTTTGGATAGAAATCATGAGAATATGGTCTAAAACAAAGATCATTTTAAACCACATAAGAACTCTACATACGAATATGGGTTTACCACACCAGTACTCTACATATTCATTTGAAAAATGTTTAAATCCTCAATAATATAATGTCCAAAACTTTTTTATTAGCTTCCTCGGCATTGTAACCACAATAGTAAGAAATATTTTGGGTTTTCTCTTATTGCAGATATGTGGAAATTATTTTCTTCAAGATATCCCTCATGCTTTTGGTTTTCAGGTCACTATTTGTTTTGGATAGAAAAAATGAGAATATGGTAATGGGTTTACCCACAAGCACTCTACATATTCATTTGAAATCTATGTTTATACTTTTCGATTGTACACTTCATACACATCATAGGTGTCCACTATCACCTCACCAACCATAATGGCTAGGATGTGTTGTTACTCATTTTCATTGGCAATAAAATATTATAAAAATTAAATAGCTAAATGCAGGGACAACCCTAGTGTGTTTGGAAACCATGTACATGTCACTTCTCCCATAAAATAAGGCATTTGAAATCAATTTTCATTTAATATTTTATTGAATTGGATTTTTTTCATGGATAAAAATCCCCACTAAACATGGTTGAAAAATGGACATTATGCATAGATGTTTCTTGTTATCCCAATCCAGGGAAAGCAATGATTACATATGCGCTATGCAATATTGTTACAAAAAAAGTCCTCCAAAGGAAAATGAATATTCCTAGAAGAACATAAAACAATGAAGCATATTATATTGCATTGATAGAAGGCTTGGGAACAATTAGGGAGTATGGATCCAATGGAATTGTAGTTTTCACCAATTCTGAACTTGTGTGAAACCAGATGAAAGACGTGTACCAAGTTAAGAAGGAGAGGCTAAAACAACTGCATGGAAAAAAACAATATTGTTAGACAATTTTAATCATTCAGCATAAGAAATTGTGAAAATGTTAATAATATTTCTGGTGATCTATTGTATGGGGCAACACCGATTCAATATATTTCTGTCAACGATGAATTAGTCTTGAGCCACTCTCCATCCAAATTTATTTATGGACATAAATTTATTGATGGAAATTGTAAGATATATTTGATGTGTGTGTTTTTTAGTTATAAATATGTCATTTTTAATGACCATTTGTTTGTTTCAAGTATATACCAAGTGCACTCCCACTATGTAAGCACAACTTCGTGAACTTCATCTTTTAGAAAAAAATTTATTTAATTTTCAAAATGTGCACCCACTATGTAACCACAAATTGGTGAACTTCATGTTTTATAAAATTTTGTATTTAATTTTCAAAATGTGCATGAATTCAACAAATTTTTGTCTAAATAGTCAAGTGAGTTTTACACATCAAATTCTACTTCAAATTGTGCTCCAACATTTGTGTAAATTACATCAATTTTTTGAATTCCTTTGAAATATTTTTAAATGGTAATTTTAAAAATAATTGTAAATGCATGAGGTAACTTTTTAAAAATCATTTGTACATGTATTTTTAGATATCCATATATATCATGAATGGTCATTTTCCGCATGATTCTTTCAGTGTTTAAACATCATGTGTATTTATATATCATGGATGATCATTTTACACATGATTCAACAAGGCTTTAAACATCATGTGTATCTATTTATATGTAGATATCCATATATATATCATGGAGGATGATCATTTGCCACGTGATTATTTTAGGTGAACATCAATAGAGTCCCATGCCTCTACGAGAGAGGGGGATCTTGGATCAAGAGTTGTCCTTCATGTTCATGGCATTTATATTAAATTTGAAAGTTTTTAAATTATATTTGAATATATAATATTATCCCCATACATACATGTACACATACGGAATTTATGTTTTATCAATTTAGTGAGTTAAATTAATTTTTAATAAATTTCATTTTTTAGGAGTTCGGATGGAAAAAGTATCTACTCAATCAATGGAGGGCCATGGCTCACACTGTCATGGTATGTTTCACACATTCTACTCTATCATGTGCATGTATGTATGTACATGCATGTATATTTTAATTGATTAAAAACTCTATATTTTTTATGAAGCTTCATTCTCGTTGCATGAGGGTGGTGGTGGTGGTACACATTCCCCTGCTGGCCAATCAATAGGTGGTGGGAAATAACATGAGGGTGGTGGTACACATTCCCCTGGTGGCCAATCAATGGGTGGTCAAGCTAGTTCTCCACAATCTCTGGGCGAAAATGATGTTGCTCATCCATATCAAGGTGGCCATCAATCTAAATATTATTATCATGATTATTAATTTGTTAAATTATTTATATAATTTTTTTAATTCTTAAAAAAAAAATTGCACACAATTTTTCACATGTATTTTTATCTATACATAATTTTATATATGGATGCAAAGGGTGAAAATGTTTCTTGAAAAATACATAGGCAAGATCTAATAATTCTAGAAGAAGGTTTTACACCAACCACGACTTATCCATCTGAAATTCTTGATTATTTCCCTTGGGAAAGAAACATCCAAAAATGCACATTACAAAAATGCAAACATATTCATTCAAAATTGATGAAAGATCTTGGAAGTTTGAAACTCCCTACGGAGAGTTGAGAAAGCTTACAAATAGTTATGCACTTTCTAAGCACACTTGTAGATGTTTAGTAAAAGCTTGAGCCAACCACTGATACCTTTGTAGAAGTGATGAGGAAAATAAAGGAAGCAGTAATGGGTCCCGATCCATGGGATGATTTTAAAAATAGTGTTACAAAAGAAATGGAAAAATTTGTGTTTAATTTCAAGGAAGGGTTGAAAAGAAAGATGTTGAAGGTGCAATATTTCAGGCACCCTAATATAGCCTGCCATTTGTATGATAGGCACCTTGCAGCCTATGGAAGACTACCATGGAATGACGAGGTTCCCGTTTATTTTGAAAAATTATTTTATGCAGAATTTTTTTTGGGAATGAAACTCAATTATAATGAATTTCCTTCTAATTTTTTTGGTCCTAAGAAAGGTGGATTATGTGACCATAGGGGCACTAAGTGTGATGTTGATTTTCATTGCCCTGAGCCACCTTTGGTAAGTTGACCTCCTCGTGTGGAAACTTTGCGGCCAGAGATGGATGCCACTTCTTAAATTAGTGGAGAAGCAAGGGATGTCATCATAGTCAACGTTCAGACTGGACTTGGTGGAATTGATATTGGTATGAAACGACAAAGAGCATGAGATAATTCAAATGCTAATTTTTTATATAATACAAATGATAATATAGATAACATGAGTATTGAAGAGCTTAGAACATATGCAAATCATTGTCACAATGGTTGGTAAGACTTAATTATTCATTAGGAAGAGGGTGTGGGATTAGTATGTGTTAATGGTTAGGGTGGATATTTTAATGTAATTTGTAATTTACATATATATACACATGTTTTTCTGTATGTGTTATTATAACATAAATGTATCATATCTTCACCATATGAAGTTTACATGCATGTTGAATTTTGATAATATCATGGTCCAAGGTTGAGGTTCTGTCAATAAAAATTATATTTTGGGAAATGTTAGTGTCTGTTAAGAGTTTATGTTGTTGATGTACAATTATTATTCTATTAGTATATCGAACTATCATGATGTGTAAAATTAAAAAATAAAAATTATGTGTACACATGTATATAATTAAATGTTAATAGATTTCTCTTACATCCGATGATTTCGCAATGGAGCCATCCTCTTCTTCCTTGTTAGGATATGTGCCAAATAATCCACTGTCACAAGTATTCAAATTTTCACTTATGTTTCAAGTTATAAATTGAAGTGCAAGTTTCATTAAAAAATGAGATAGATCTTGAGTTATTTTACTATTTTAAAATTTCTGAAATTAGGTTTCTGGAGATGATTTATTTTCTCCAAGGACTTTAGTGATGGATTCGATGATGGGGATAGGAAAATCCAAACAATTTGAAGAATTTGTCTAACATTCTTTTAAATATTATTGCACTAGCTTATCCATTTCAATTTGAATTATATATATATATGTACCTGCACATATATATATATATATATATATATATATATATATATATATATATATATATATATATATATATATATATATATATTGTATAGCTTATCTTGGAGGATGAATTGATGCAGGGTCAACACGGGACAATGGAGAGGGGACTACATAAGGTATTGCATGATATATATATATATATTTATTTTTTCATTTTGTTTGTTTTCTTGAAGTTCCATATTCTCATTCAATTTTAAAACATTTAATTCTAATTTTAATACATGCATATAATTTCTTATACATATATGTGTGTGTGTGTGTGTGTGAAATTAGGGCCAACATGGGACAATGGAGGGGGAACTACATGAGGTATTCCATGATATTTTATTTTTTATTTTTATTTATTTTTAATGAATTTCTACATTCTCATTCAAATTTTGAACATTAAATTTTTATGTTAATGTACATGTACATAAATTTATTATACATGTGTATATATATGCAATTACACATTGTCTAGGTTCCCCATTCTTCAGATGATAGGACAAGGAGGCTGTTGGAAAATAAATTGCAGCCAAATTATCTATTTAATTGATGCACAAAACATTTTAATTGATCTAGTCTTTTCATAGTACATGTTATATTTAATTTTCTAGATAACTTGATACTTGTAACACTTGATACATTGTTATATTTACTTTTATTGAATGATATAAATTTTGGACATATTTTACATTTTAGATAGTTGAACTACATTTAATTTTATTGAATGTTTTTAAATTTTGGATAGCTGTTACATTTGGCATGTGATCACATGTTGTTATAATGTTAACTTAGATGATATTACATTATTTTTTGTTTTTAAAACTACTTGTTTTTTCACATGTTATTTAAAATGAATCTATATTGAAATTGCAAATTACAAAACACATGGTACATTTTATGCATTTGAACATGTGTGAATGTTATATAATTAGTTCTAAATTTCTATTAAAGGTGATATTTTGATACATTTTGCATGATCATGTGTCATTTAAAACAATCATAGATGGTTTTACATAATTAATTTTATGAATATGTAACAATGATTGAAGTGAATTTGCATTTAGTTGTTACATTTTACATACATTATCACATGTTTTTATAATGTTAACTTATATTCAATCTTAGATTATGCTTTGTTTTTAAAACTCAATTTCTTATGTCATTTTTTATTTAAAATGAATCTGGATTGAAATTGAAAATTGCAAAACATATGTGGTACATCTTATGCATTTGAACATGTATGAATTTTATATAATTAGGATGTCTATTAAAAGTTATATTTAGGTACATTTTGCATCATTTGTCATTTAAAACATTCATAAATGGTTTTACATGCTTAATTTCATGAATACGTAAAAAATATTAAAGTACAATTTCATTTAGTTGTTACATTTTGCTTATACGATCACATGTTGTTATATAATGTTAACTTAGATGATATTAGATTATGTTTTGTTTTTTAAACTCAAGTTGTTTTGTCACTTGTTATTTAAAATGAATCTAGATTGAAATTGCAAATTACAAAACACATTTGGTACATGTTATGCATTCAAACATGTGTGAATGTTGTATAATTAGGATGTAGATATTAAAGGTGATATATAGGTACATTTTTCATTATCGTGTGTTATTTAGAACAATCATAGATGGTTTTACATATTTAAGTTCATTAATATGTAACAACAATTGAATTACATTTGCATTTAATTGTTACATTTTTTTGTGATCACTTGTTGTTATAATGTTAACTTAGATGATTTTAGATTATGTTTTTTTTTTTTTTTTAACTTGTTGTTTTGTTACTTGTTATTTAAAATGAATCTAAATTGAAATTGAAAATTACAAAATACATGTGGTACATGTTATGCATTTAAAAAATGTGTGAATTTGCTATATAATTATGTGTAGATGTCGATTAAAGGTGATAATTAAGTTTTAATATAAATCTGTAAATGAACATGTGAATAAACATATAAGTTGTAAAACATGACCATGTACACTTTGCATGGTGTGAGTGTGGTTTGATGCTTTTAGAGGTTAAATACATATATTTAAGTTCATGAATATGTAGCAATGAAAAAAAATTTGCATTTAATTCATACATTTCTCATTTGAAATCATTCTTATAATGTTAATATAGAGTACATATAGATACATCTAAAAGAAATCATAAAATTATAGGTTTACATAGATGTGTCTAAAACAATAATAAATTTTTTAAATTGAATTAAAAAAATGGTATACAACATTTTGCATTAATGTAACTAGAAGTGCTACTATGGATGTTAATTGATAGTAAAATTTTAATATAATAAAACTAGAAATTACAAAACACGGTACACATTTTGAATTTGAAAGAACATTATAATTTGCTTTATATGGCTATAACAACCATAACTTAAAATTTGATTTATATCAAATATGCTAGATACATACATTTTGAAATAATGACATAAAATTAACTAGCTCATATCAGAGAATGTGTGAAATCGTTTAAGACCGGAGAATGTATGTATGTGTGCATGTATAAATTACTTGTTGTGTGCATACGAAAACACAATATCAATATAATCAAATATTCAATTAATTTGTACATAACATATAGAATACATATAACTTCAATTATCTTAATACATTATTAAGAATGTACAACTTAAGAATACACAAAAAAGGCTAACAATTTGTAATTTAGTTCTAATGGACACTATACATATAACTTCAAGTATATTATTACATTATTAAGAATGTAAAACTTAAGAATGCACAAAACAAGGCTAAAATTTTGTACTTAGTTAAGTAAGTTTTCAAAGATGTGTCCAAGGAGAAGAAATTGTTGGGAAGTTCAATAAAAAAAATATAATGGATTTCCATCCTCAATGATCCGTTCATGGTCAGCTTTTGAAATTTTCCATTTCTTAAATTTCATTTTTTCCTTTGATTGAACTTATATCAATTTTATGCATGCTACACACGCCTAGTGACTATATTTTCAACTTATGACATCAGGTCCATAGCCTTGAAAGTAAACAATATTTTGACATTGATGAGTTTGTTGGAAAAATTAACCTTTCAGTATAATAGACCCTATGTCATATATAAACCCTTTATAATCATAGTATTCAATAATTCCATCTTTTTTTCAGTGCAACGCATTAAATAATACTTGAATTTTCTATGTTGATAGGATGTGCAACTATTGCAAAACCATATATTGCACATTAAAACAAGTACATAAATTTAGATCATAATTAACATGAAAAATTAACTTTGAAATTAACATGTGTACTTGATTTTATTATCTATTTCTAGATCTCTATCATTGAAAGAAATTGAAATGTTACCTTCTCTAGAAAGATCAAAAACTCAATCACCTTCAAATGATACTATAGTCTCCTCTTATTGGATCTCTTCAAAGTTTGAAACATACATTTTCCCCTTTGCATTTAGTTTTGTATGTTGCCAATATTTTAAAAACATATTTTTTTCACAAACACCATTGGATTCTGTGTTGTCTATGAAAGCATGACAAAAACAAAACTATTTTTCTTTTATCTAATGCAAACACATTTTGGTACTATTTTGTTTTAATTGAATGTACTTTTCGAGTCCCTTTTATTGTTTCAGCGTTTCCAATCGAGCTACCTACATCTTGGACACTAATATGCCAAAAAAACCTATATTGAAAATTAAAACAAGAATATAAATATGTTATTTAAAATAGAATTTATATATGATCCAAGATAATAATTGTGATAAATAATGTTTAAAATTAGAAAATTAATAAAAAATAGATCATATATATATATATATATATATATATAGATATATATATAGAGAGAGATATATATATATATATATGCAAGTTAATTTTTATATATGTACATGTACCTTCATAAT
Organism: Pinus albicaulis; assembly: GCA_034641835.2. Taxonomy (NCBI): domain Eukaryota; kingdom Viridiplantae; phylum Streptophyta; class Pinopsida; order Pinales; family Pinaceae; genus Pinus; species Pinus albicaulis. The sequence goes on from CM076578.1 coordinate 1,470,694,093, forward strand.
TCCCTTGATCGGTTAGTCTCATGACTTAGTGCAGCGATGCACCATTAAACAACTTATTCAGCTGATACAAGTCAGTTTTCCGAGTGGTCCATTTGATATATTCAAAGTGCGCATTTTATACATGCTCCCACACCATCATTTTCTCCTTTTCCATGACCAGTCTCAAAGAAATTCCAACAATGTTTAATGTGGATTTTCATATGAAGACAACACAACCAAAAGAATGATCATGAAGATTTGAATTGACTTGCATATCCATCTTCCCATATCCATTGTTCAATGAATTTCATTCCATGACCCTTAAATGAGTCATAAATCTTATCAAAACAATGTTGTACAAAATGTGTATCATGTGTACAATTATCATTGATATAAAAGTGATATTCTTTAATAACATGTCAATTTTCACTGGTGCTTTCTATCTGATCAACATTTTTTTAGCTTGTCTATATGGAATATGGACACGGATAGAGACTTGGTTAGAATGATAGTATTCACATTGTATTTCATTTTGTGCAACAAATGTGTATTTCTCTTCAAAATCAACTATTGACAAAATGGTCCCTAGTGGAAAAAATTCACAAGATTTTTTGAATTGCAAGTCCTTCCATTGAGATTTATGGGAATTCTTGGTGTATTTATAAATTTATGCCTCAAAATTTCTCAAAATATCTATCACAAAAAATTCTTATTCTTATAAATAAATCCTTTTAGCACTTGTAGTACTACTTGAACCAATCGAGTATGAGTATATTCATATCTCTTCCATTTCACTTTAATGTTGGAAATTATTTATCATTTATATCAATAGGATATTTGTTGTGAAATAAAATCAAATTTCCACAATGATCACATTTTTTACCACCAACACATTTCTTTTGGTAAAACAATTCATGGTTTTCTCGTGTACATATAATTTGGGATATGAAATCATGGATAGTGGAAGGAGAAGGTGAATTTTTCCAAAATGTTTTACCAAAATTGAGGAATGCGTCATAATATAGTTAAAATTCCACATGATAATGACAACAAGTGTTGCATAGAGTGATAGGTTTAAAATACCAAGGTTTTTATTGCACAAAAGCACTGATTGAGACCTTAATTCTACAATTCTCTTCTATGAAATTATTCAACAACTCTATCTGAGTGGTGTCCAAGATATGTTTTGTATGTTCTTCATACTGATTTTGTGTTATTCTTCACCGTATCACATTCCTTTCTTTTGGTGAAACACGTGATTTTTTCATCTAATATTCATATATTCTTTTTTAAACATCTTCTCCAAGTCTATATTTGTATGTTTGCCTACAAATAACTGTCCAACAAGCGAGCTCATCATTTACATATATTTTCAGTCGAAATTTCCGATGTTTGTACAATATTTTTCATGCGGTCCCTAAAGCTTGTGCCATAGATTTTACCAAATGATTCTCTTTAGTACTTTATGAAACCACTACCATTTGTATTACTTTATGTGCATCTAAATCACTTTTCTTTCTAGATCATCCAATTGACTTTAGAGCACTATTTATATTTTGTATCACATTTTCCTTCATTTTTTTTTATCTTTCGTAGATTTTTGAATATCAAATAGAGTTGAAGCTTCTTTTGATTTCTTTGATGTTAAGAGATTTCTCAAATTTGGGCTTGAATTACCACATTTTTCATCTTTGAAGAACATATCAATAATGTGCTTAACATGATTTCGTATAACATGGTCAGCTTTTTTATCTCCATATGTGTCAGTGTCAACATTTTCTAACATCTCATCATAGATATTGATTTCATTTGTACATATGATAATTTAATGTACAAAATGAGTTTAAATTTCAATAAATAATTAGATTAAAAAATAGTGTTTTAATGAAATTGAAAAATTAATAAATATGTATAATTTCAATAATACACATGACAGATATATACATACCTGGTATTTCAATTTCTTCACTTGAATTTCTTTCAACATTTTCAACATCTTCAATCATTGGTTCAATATCTTTTTCACTTTCTCTTTCAATATTTTCTATCTCATCATCAATGTTATAAGGAATATCTCTCCTATTTACATTGCAAAATATTTCTCAAATTATTTCATCAAATAAAAATTAAGTTTCATAATACACTAGTTAAATTTTAAATATCATTTATAATATTTACATTTACATACATGCTTCAACTTCTAATGAGGTTGATTTTCCCTTTCAATATTTCAGCGTTCTTCTCTCCTTTTTTTATGATATTCTCTCCTATTATCTCTATGAGCCTCAAGGTTTCTTGTTTGATCATATTTTATCTTGTAGTTTCTTTGATTTCCCATGATAATTTAGTCTGAAGCTCAAAACATTTCCTTCAAAATCTTGCAAAAAAAACTCTCTATCAAAATTTAGACAAAAATTCACTTCAAAAAATCATCACAAAATATTTAATTTAAAAAATTATCACTTTAAAAAGTTTGCACAAAATACATACTTCAACCCAAAACAATTACTTTAAAAAAAAATCACTTTAAAAATTCCGCCAAAAAAATGTCTTTCAAAAATGAAGCTCAACATATTTCCTTCAAACTCCTGCAAAAAATCTCACTTTAAAAATTTATACAAAAACTCACTTTAAGAAATCGTTATAAAAGATTTAGTTAAGCCCAAAACAGTTACTCTAAAAATATGTCACTTAAAAAAAAACACCATAAAAACGTCCTTTGAAAATTCAGCCCAAAAATTTCCTTTGAAAATTCACCGCAAAAATTTCTCTTTGAAAATTAAGCCCAAAACATTTCCTTTGAGAATTCAGCCCAAAACATTTCCTTTGCAAATTCAGCCACAAAAATTTCCTCTCAAAATTCATCCCAAAAAAATTCATTTGCAAATTCAATCCAAATGAAGAAATGTGCAAAACTAATGTCTCCAATTTCGGTTATTTACAGAGTTTCAAATTGTTTTTTTTTTAAGGGCTTTATCAAATTTTATTCAATAGAAGAAATTTGCAATCTAAAGTTTGATCAAAATTTTAACAAAAGTTTGGTCAAACTTTATTTGTCGTTAAAATTAATGGGATGGAGCGGCGATAAAAGTTCAGCCAAACTACTACAAAAGTTCTGCCGAACTAAAACGTCTACAACTATGCTACAACTCGGCTCTGAACACATTTCTTCAATGTTGGAATGGTTAAACCCCATCAAATTTTATGAATTAACTCTCAGAAACAAGACTAGAATTTGCAGAATTCAATCTACTTTCAGAGGATATAACTTTTATCGAATTCCATATATATTTACTAATTTTAGGTAATTTTGTAATAAAATGTGTGCAAATTTTTTTTGAAGGTCATTATGATTCAGTGAAATCAAAATTCTATATATCCCAAAATACACCGTAAAAAAATTGAAAATTTTATGGTGCATTACATTGGTCTGTCGTCTATAATGGATAGTTTTTAGATTTTTAGTTTATAACTAATATGTTGAGAAACTTGATGTGGACCGAAACATATTCAAAATATGCATCTTCTTCATATTGCTTCAGTTCAAAAAATTCTATTAATTATGATATTCGTCAGTTGGTTTCATAAATATAACAATACTGAAGTAGAATTTTTCAATATTTTTGCAAAACATTTTTTTCTCAAAAACACCAAGTTATCAAAGAATACACCAGTGCTTCTCAACATGAATTTTTATGAATCCCTTGATTGTTAAAGAACACACACTGAAAGAATTGTTAGGTTGACATATCAAATTTGAATAAAAAAATTCCAAAAAATAAGTAATAGAAAGTTAATAAAATTTCTAACAAGTTTTATTTTTATCGTAAAATTAAATTCTAAACAGAAAAAATGTTTTCACTTGCAAAAATTTGAAGCTTCTAAATATGATTTTTTTTCTCAAAAAAAGAGAAAAAATTCTTACCCAACTTCACATTTTCACCCGTATGTGTTATGCAATACTGCAATGAACAAATTCCTCCAAAGGAAAATGAATATACCTGGAAGAACAAAAAACAATGAAGCATATTATATTGCATTGATAGAGTGATTGGGAATAACTAAGGAGTATAGATCCAATGGAATTGTATTTTTCACAAATTTTGAACTTGTGTGCAACCATATGAAAGGCGTGCACCAATTTAATAATGAGAGGCTAAAACAAGTGCATGGAAAAACAAACAATATTGTTAGAAAATTTCAGTCATTTACTATAAGAAATTGTGCATATGATAATAGGATGTCTACTCATCTATTGAATGGGGAAATACCAATTCAAAATTTTTGTGTCAAAGATGAATTAGTGTTAAGAGGCTACTCTCCATCAAAATTTATTGATGGAAATTGTAAGATATCTTTGATATGTGTGTGTTTTTTGGTTATAAATGTGTCGTTTTTAATGACCATGTGTTTTATTCAATTATATACCAAGTGTGCCCCCACTATGTAAGAACGACTTGTTGAACTTCATGTTTTAGAAAAAATTGTATTTAATTTTCAAAATTTTCACCCACTATGTAAGCACAACTTGGCGAACTTCATGTTTTAGAAATTTTGTATTTAATTTTCAAAATGTGCACGAATTCAACAAACTTTTGTTTAAATAGTCAAATGAGTTTTCCACATCAATTTGCGCTTTGAAATTTTTGTGTTTTAAACATTTGTGTTGAAGTTGTGCTCCAAAATTTGTGTAAATTACATCAATTTTTTGAGTTCTTTTGAAAAAAAATTAAATAGTAATTTTAAAATGAATTGTAAATGCATGAGGTAACATTTTAAACATCATGTATCTAGATGTATTTATAGATATCTGTATATATCATGGATGATCATTTTCCATGTGATTGTTCACGGCTTTAAACATCATGTAACTATGTATATGTTGATATCCATCTATATCATGGATGATCATTTTCGATGTGATTCTTCGAGGCAAACATCAATAAAGTCTCATGCATCTACGAGAGAGGGTGATCATGGATTGGGGTGATGTCCATCATGTTCATGGTATTTATATTAAATGTGCAATATTTTAAGTGATATTTTAATATAACCTTATGCATGTATACATGCGTATACATGTATGGAATTGATTTTTTATCAATTCAGTGAGTTAAATTAATTTTTAATAAATTTCATCTTTTCAGGAGTTCAGAGGAAAAAAGTATCTACTCAATCAATGAAGGGCCATGGTTCATGCAAACATGGTATGGTTAATATATATATATATATATATATATATATATATATATATATATATATATATATATATATATATATATATATACTTTTAATGATAAATAGGTAGAATCATATGTATGTATGTATGTATATGTATATATATTTGAATTTATTAGAAATTATATTTTTTTATGAATCTTGATTCACGTTACGTGAGGGTGTTGGTACACATTCCCCTGCTGACCAATCAATGGGTGGTTATGCTGGTTCTCAACCATCTCTAGGTGGGCATGATGGTGCTCATCCATCTCGAAGTGGCCTTAAATATCAATCGTATTATCATGATTATTATTTTGTTAAATTATTTATATAAATTTCTTTTATGTTAAAAATCAAATTTGTACATTTTCTCACATATTTTTTTATTTATACATAATTCTATATATTGTTGCAGAGGGTGAAAATGTTGCTATAAAAATACGTAGGCCAAATTGCGTAATTCAAGAATAAGGCTCTACACCAACCACAACTTATCCATATGAAATTCTTGATTATTTACCTTGATAAACAAACATCCAACATTGCGAATTACAAAAGTGTGAAAGTATTTATTCAAAATTGAGGAAAGATATTGTGAGTTTGAAGCTCGTCGCAGAGAGTCGGAAAATATTAGTATTAGTTATGCACCCTTTAAGCACACATGTAGATGTTTACAAAAATATTGAGCCAACCATCGATACCTTTGTAGAAATGATGAGGAAAATAAAGGAAGCAGTAATGGGTCCTCATACATCGGCCGATGTTAAAAATGGGGTTACAAAACAAATGGATAAATCTATGTTTAATTTCAAATAAGGGTCGGAAACAAAGATGTTGAAGGTGAAATATTTCAAGAACCCTAATATAGCCTACCATTTATATGATAGGCACCTTGTAGCCTATGGAAAACTACCATGGAATGGAAAGGTTCCTATTTCTTTTGCAAAATTATTTTATGCATAATTCTTTTTAGGAATGAAACCCAGTTATAATGACTTTCCTTTCAAATTTTTTGGTCCTCGGAAAGGTTGATTATGTGACCATAAGGGCACTAAATGTGATATCAAGTTTCCTCACCCTGAGCCACCTTTGGTAAGATGAACTCCTCATGTGCAAAATTTACAGTCAGAGATGGATACCACTTCTCAAATTAGTCGAGAAGTAAGGGATGCCATCATATAAAATGTTCAAACTAGACTTCATAGAATTGACATTGGTTTGAATCGACAAATATCACGAGATAATTCACATGCTAATTTTGTATATAATACATATGAGGAGATATACAACATGAATATTGAAGATCTTAGAAAATATCCAAAGCATTATCGCAATAGTTGGTAGGACATAATTCTTCACGAGGAAGAGGGCGTGTGATTAGTATGTGTTGATGGTTAGGGTGGATATTTCAATTTAATTTAATATATATATATATATATATATATATATATATATATATATATATATATATATATATATATATATATATATATATATAGATATATATGTTGGTCTTTATGTGTTATTCTAACATAAACGTATCATATGTTCACAATTTTTGGTTTACACGCATGAGGAATGAAAATTTTGATAATATCACGATCCAAGGTTCAGGTTCTGGAAATTGAGATGATATTTTGGGAAATGTTAGTGTTTTTAAAGATTTCATGACATGTGGGGGTGCAATGTTTGTCGCAAACCTCAAAAGAAAAATGCAAGGCAATGAATAAGCACTGGCAAGGCTAGCTGATGCTCTATGCACTGTGATACACTGAGTTTCCAGCCTCTGACTGCGACCATGTTGCAGCAGATCTACATGATCTCACCTCGGGCTCCCCTAATGGAGTGGGATGGAGGCTCGCAGGCTCCATCCTACTGACATCTCACTACTGGCTTCACTCACAAGCCCAATGTCTCTTTCTTTACGCACCTCACCACCACTTCAACCACTCCTCACTCGACCCAGGAGATGTGTCCTATTCCTCCTCTACAAGAGATAGTTCAGGCTGCAATAGCCCCCTCGGTGACCACAACAACAGGCACCACTGCCATAACAGCTCATGCCTTTGTAAATCAAAACACCCTTCCCTCTGAAGGTGAAGGGTCAGAAATGAAAGAAAATACTAAGGAAGGAGTAAAACGGCAAAGCACCTGCAACCCTAAGGTAGCAAAAATCTCGGAAATTATCATTTGTAATCCAGATGTGGTCGTCTATAGATAATACATGCAAGAACATGCGATTATATGTAAATTTATGGGCATATGACTCACTGAACATGCCCTACAAGGATGGATCCAGGAAAAATGGAGTCCAAAAGAAGATACTTACATCCAGTTAGGATCCAAAGCCTCCTTCAGGGTGGTCTTTGCTCTCCTGGAAGATAGAGACAGGATACTTGAAGGAGGCCCCTAATTTTTTAACTCAATTGGCTTATACATGAGATATTGAAAGGAAAACTTCACTCCGAACAAAGAAGACTTCACCAGGGTTCTAGTATGGACAATATTATACTCACTCTACACTAATTACTAGGCACCCTCAGTTCTAAAGGCCATCGAGGATTAGTTTAGAGAATACATAAAAGTTTTAGAAGGCACAAAAAATGGTCATTATATCTCTTATGCCCGCATCTGCGCTTACATAGATGTCTCAGGAGCCCTACCAGAAGCCATCATGCTTAACTTCAGGGACGATATATGGACTCAAAGCATAGAATATGAGCACATCCCCTTCTGATGTAGAAAATTTCATGAGCATAGACATCTTTTCTAGGACTGCCCACAAAACAAAACCCAAGCAAAAGAAGATCAAGCATGGGGGCAAAGGATGACCATGGCTACACCAGAGTACGTAGAAAACATAGAAAAAACAAAAGAATCAACACAAGAAAAGATCCACCAATTCTCTCTAAGAAAAACAAGTTTGATGTCCTAACTGCACTCCAAGAGGGAACAGGGCAATACAATAGGGATATGGATCCAAACACCGAGAAGGAAACACCAATGGATAAAATCAACATAGAAATGGATGCAACATTTACTCTCACACAGGAAGGAAACACACCCTAAGAGGACAAAGAGATGGAAACCATACAGGATATTCCAACCCTAGAGGAAAGAGATATTGAGCAAGTCTTAATGGGAATAGACTTGCAAAAAATTACAAAATAATGGAACACTAATGGTATAGAAGGAATCCCCATAGAACACATACAAAAAATCGAGGAGGCTTATATATTACAGAAAGGTATGCAAAAGCAACGAGAGCATATAAACAAAGGCAAAAACCTAGTAGGAGGAATCACAGAAAACCTAAAGGCAAGCCAACACATCAATAAGGGGAAAAATAGAAAAGGAGGAACGAAAGCCAAGAATCAATACCTTTAAGAGCTTGGAATACGCCTCGTCAAGGAAGGAAAGGTAAGGATTGTGGCTCTCTTCCCCAATCCATTACCATGATTTATACATCCTGGAATATAAGAGGAATAAACAGTCCTAGTAAGAAAAAGATCCTTAAATCCAAGATAGCCTCTGACAAGCCTAATATTGTACTTCTACAAGAAAAAGAAAAAAAATCTTGACTGTATGAACTCCATCCAACAATATTGCTTTAGAAATCATTATACCCACCTAGCCATATCTTCCTCTGGTACTGTTAGCAATCTTGAAACCTTTTGGAAGGACTCTCGATCCCACCTATGTGAGTCTCTAGCCTCCAAACATGCACTTACCATTGTCCTTCATATCAATGGAACCAAGAATAAGATCAACATCACAAATGTTTATGCTCCACACTCAGCCTCTGAGTGAGTAGCTTGGCTCCACAGCCTTAAGAAGCATCTCAAATCCTTTAATCACCCCCTTAGCTTCATAGTAGGGGACTTCAACATGATTATCAACCTCAAGGAAAAGCGAGGAGGCTTAAGGAAACTAGAAAATGACTCAACAGCATTTCAGGCCATGATCGATGATCTAGGCTTCATTGACACCCCTACCAAAAATGGTTCCTTCACTTGGAACAACAGAAGAGGTGGGGACAGATATATTGCCTCCAAACTTGATATATTTCTCCTCTGAGAGGACCTCTTCCTCTACTCCCTAGAAATGGAAGCAAGCATAGCCCTTGAGGTAGGCTCATATCACTGGCCCATTGTTCTCTACATAAAGCTCTTGGAAAGCCCAAAAAACACTCCCTTCAGGTTCTAATCTTTCCAAATCAGTCATCCAAAATTCAAGGAAAAAATGAAGTAGTGGTGGTCTTCTCCCCCTACCATCCCAAGGCAACAAAACGCATAACTTCTAGCAGAAGCTAAAGCACATAAAATCAGAACTCAAGGTCTAGAACAAACAAACCTTTGGAGACATAGTAGCATAAAAAAAGCTAATTGAAACAAAAATGAAGACCCTCCAACAAAGTATCATCAATCACGGGATGACAGAGAAAAAAAAGGAGGAACTCAGGCTTCAAAATAATTGGGATGAACGAGCTGCCCAGGAATAAACTCTATGGGGGTGAAAGTCCAGAATCAACTGGCTCAAATATGGAGAAAAGAGCATTTCCTTCTTCCATAGGTCAATGATTCAACCTAGAAAGCACAATATAATTCTCAGTCTCAAAAATCAGTAGGGCCTCATCCTACGCAATCACATTGAGATTGAAGAGGAGCTCAATCAACACTTCACGACCATCCTCAAAGAATAAAATAATGAAAACAAGGAAGACATAAGGAAAATAACTAGAAACAGCCCCACAATCTTGACTAGAGAGCATAACCAGATGTTGTTAAAAAAAATAACTATGGATGAAGTAGAGGAAGCAGTCCAATCAATGCCCAATGGAAAAGCTCCTGGACCAGACGGCTTCACCATAGACTTCTACAAGGCGTGTTGGCCCCTGATCAAAGAAGAAGTCTATGGCCTGGTTGAGGAATCAAGAATCAAAAAATCCAACCTTAACTCCTTCAATGCCACCTTCCTCACACTCATCCCCAAAATTGACAAAGCATACTCCCCAGACAAGTTCATGCCAATCTCCCTCTGCAATGTTATCGAAAAGATTATTTCCAAATTCCTTGATAACCATATCAAAATGATCCTACCCATGCTCATATCCCCTCAGAAAATAGGCTACATCGAAGGCAGGAAAATTCTAGATAGTATCATCCTCTCCCAGGAGGTCATCCACTCCCTCAAGGATCAAATTAAACCAGGCATGCTTATCCAAATTGACATGTCCAAAGCTTTTGACATAATTAATTGGAATTACATCAGAAAAATGTTGGCTGCTTTTGGTTTTAATACAAAATGCATCAAATGGATAATGGCCTTAGTTTCGGGAGCTTTATTTTCCATCCTCCTCAATGGACCCACCTTGACCATCATCAACCCTTCTTATGGCATTAGAAAAGGTGACCCTCTTTCATCCTTCCTATTTTTCATCATGGCTGAAGGTCTGGGGCACTCCATTTCAACTTCCTCCTCAAACGGTCGCCACTGTGGTCTCAACCTCTATCCCTCCACCCCCCCCACCCACCAGCAATTTGTTGATGACACGCTACTCATGGGAACTCCCACATTCAAAGAATCCACTGCCTACCAAACTATTCTTAACGATTTTTCTCTTGCATCTGGCACCTCTGTCAACAACATCAAGTGTAAGCTCTTTTTCCTCAATACCTCTCAAGTCATTCAGCACAACATTGACCGCATTCTGGTTTTTTAGCTTAGTGCCTTTCCCTTTAAATATTTGGGCATTAATCTCACTGACAAACACTTGGCCAAAGGTATATGGGAATCCCTGATTACTAAGCTGCAAATAAATATCTCCAATTGGACCTTCCGATCTCTAAACCTTCCAGGTAGACTGGTTCTCATTCGCTCTAACCAATACTCCATCATTGCAGCCCCTACATAAATCTCTAACCAAATCAAATCAAACCAAAGGGACTTCCTCTGGAAAGGAAAGTAAAAAAAAGGTAAATGGGTGTTGGTTGCATGCAACAAAATATGCAAGCCAAAAAAAGTGAGGGGTCTTGGCCTTAGAGATCTTGATCTTCTTGGCAAAGTCCTCAGAGCCAAAACCCGATGGCACTAGATCACCAATCCCACCACCTCCTGGGCACAATTTTGGAAAGCTAAGTATGCTCCCACTCATCACTCAGACTCGCTCATCAGACTCTCAGGCACCCTCAAAGGATCCCTGATCTAGAACCAAGCATGGGAAAATAGAGCTCTCATACAGAAACATTGTTTCTCAGAAGTGTGCAATGACAAGAATTCTTTGTTCTAGGATGATGCCTGGGAGAAATGCCCTAGGCTCAACATAGAAATTTTCCTTCCCATCAAAATCCTTATTGACAGACTCAACAAAGCTTTTCTTAAATACTTTTGGAACAACAAGGACAACACCAACTGGCAGGTGTGGCTTGAACCCTCAACGTTGGTTCAGCACAACCACCCCTAACTTTCTGCCATCTTCGCGGAAGAGCTTCAAAAAAGATAGATCCAAAAGGACATGATGTTGGATAAGCTAAGATGGAGTCTAAATGTAACAGGACATTTAAATATTAAATATGCCTATGGTCACATATCCGACCCCAATCCCATCCCCCTAGAGAGTAAATCGAGCAAGCTCTCGAACCGTAACCATTGGCCAAAAATTACTCTCTTTCCCTAGCTAGTCTTGCATAAAAAAATCTTGACCCGGGACAATCTCCAAAGAAAATTTTTCATCGGTCCATCCCTATGCACTCTCTACAAAGCCATCTCGAAAACTTCCAACCATTTGCTAAACAAATGCCAATTTGCATCCAACATCTGAGACTGGTTATTTCTTGTCTTTGGAGCCTCCGATCATGAACCCGCCTCCATCCTCCTCTCTCTCAACCTCTAGAGAACCTCCTTCTCCTCCCAACCCCTCATCAACTTGTCCTGGAACCTTCTTCCCAGTATCATTTGTTGGGCCCTTTGCAAAGAAAGGAACTCATGCATCTTCAAGAACTTGGAAAAAAGAGAAGAACATGTCCCCCACTCCATCAAGAAGACTTTGAGGGAATTGACCTCCATAGCCAAGCTCCCTTATCCCTCCTCCCCCCCCATGAGGGAGGACTACCGCATCGTCTCCCTTATTGACCTCTCGCCCCCCTTCCCTCATGCTTTCCCCTCTAATGCTCTCGTCTCTATGCTGGAACCCATCTGACACCCTTCTGACCCCAACATGATAAAGCTAAACTATGTTGGTGCTTCCGAAGACAATCCTGGAAATGCGGGCTTTGGAGGAGTTTTTCATAACTTTGAAGGAAAAATTCTCTGGATCTATTATGGGAACCTGGGCCACACCACCAATAATGCAGCTAAAATTCAAGCCTTAGCACACGGGCTCGACATTGCCAGAGATCACAACTTCTAGCCCCTCCTAGTGGAATGGGACTCCATAGTGGCCACCCATGATTGTAATAAAATCCAACAAAGTCACAATGTCCATCAAGTTTATGACTACTAGCGCATAAACATAACCCTGCAAAAAATCAGGCTCAGCATCGACAATGCCAGGGACATCTCCTTCTCAGCTATTAGACGCATAGCCAACAAGCTTGCGAACTTCCTCACTAATTTGGGTGTCAGCGAAAATAGTAGGCTCACTTCTATAGCATGGGACGTCATCGATCAACCATTAGTAAAAAATTAATGCATTCGCATCAGCCTCCTCAATTCACAGCAGGCTAGCCTCAAGCACCCCTCTCAATCAAATCAGTAATCATGACCCTCCCACTCGCCACCCTCCCCACGAATCACCCCACCTTCAGCACTAATGTTGCCTACCCAAAGTAGTACGTAGCCTCTGGCCTCATTAATTTTATGCATGATGAAGCCAACACTATTGGCACGCTCCCCAGTGGCTTCCCTTGTCCGCCTCCCCTCCCGCCATCCTATATCATCCCCTCCTCCATAGACTGTTCCACATTCTGGTTTTCTCCTGCAGCTGTGCTCGCCCCCACTCAATCCTCCCAGTGGTTATTTCTTCACAATTCTCCCTTGCATCCCTTCATGTCCCTCTACCCTGTTCTACCTTTCCTTGGCCCCATGGCCCCTTGCAGATGTTAGAAAATTAAATATTATAGAGCAATGAAACACATAAAATATGCATAAAATACAAGCACACAAAACACATAAAACCAGAGAGACAGAGATATACGTGGTTCACACAGTTTGGGCTACGTCCACCCTGAACAGCCAGTCCTTTCTTTATATTATCCAATAAAAAATGAAGAGAAAAAACCTACAGCAGATCCGCTGTAATATCCTCTGTTCTCTCTCACAGTCTCCCTCTCTGTTTCTCGCTCCAAGAATACACTCATAATACACAGCCGCAATACAATGCCCTCATATATACAAGGGGATTTCCTTCTAGGGCAAAAAACCCTAATCTAAACATAACTTCTACTGTCATATCATTTGCCTAATGAACGGCCCAGATTGACTAGAAATTACTATACTTTTACAAGGCAATTTTACATCTATTTTTAGCTTCGGGGGCGCTGCCCCCAAACCCCCGCCAGGGGGGGCCTCTGAAAAGCACTGCCGCCCCCCACGGCAGCGATACAAAGTAAACAAGATACATGGGTCCAATGTTGTGATACAAAGTAAACAAGATACATGGGTCCAATGTTGTGATACAAAGTAAACAAGATAATCAGGCTCCACACCCAACAGCAGAGACCATCTTCTTGCCCCTTCCCATTGCAGTCGCGGTGCTCACAGGGCCAGCAGACCCCATGCCCCTTTTACCCGCGCAGAAACTGCTACTGGGAACTCTGCTGCAGCTTATGATGCCACCACTAGCCAGTACACACAAATCCATATCGTAGATTTGGAGAATAGAGCGCACATTCTACGCAGAGAAACACCATCAGAGGAGGTTGATGCTGCGTTTCGTTGGATCCTGGATCTCGGTCTCACTACATCCCAAGAAAACCTGTACATCAGAGCCATAAATTTACATTAGCACACTAAAAATCTCCTTTCTATTGCCCTCTAGGACCAGACTAACTGCAACAGAGCTTTGGAGTGCAAAATTGACTCACTAAGAGAGGAATTTTTCAAGTATGTAACTGAAGTTCATCACATGTGCTTCATTGACAGGTGCTCCCCCAAGTATGCCCTTATGAGGAGTTGGTCTGCCATGCGCCTCCACCACCAGCATCCCAAGGTTGAAGAATATACCCTAAGGCTACGTGCTCCTCCAGTCAAGATGGCCCAGTCACAGGTCCCTTTGCCAGCCGATGCTAGATGTTCTTCTCTGATGAAGGCACTCCAGATAGGCCCATCAGCATGCATGACCTCTTGATCAATGAAATCGAGCCGCAACGCTATTTCTCTGGTTTTTCCTTTTTGACTCTCAGTTCAATGCTCCAAGGCCTTTTTTCAAGCACTTCAATGTATGATCAATCTATTTTTTTTTACTCTAGCACTCTCCCCTCTATTCCTCCCCCTGAATTCCCTTTCCCAGAGGGCGAGACTCTTGTGCATCAAATAGAAAAATATTCTTCTTCTAGACGCTTGTCTGCGATCTTGCCTCTTCGGGCCTATGATGTAATCTAAGTTTATCAGCTGAATGTGAATAGATCTTCCTAATTTAAAGAAAAAATGAAGATTTCATGACATGTTGATGTACAATTATTATTCTATTATTATATCGACCTATCATGAGGTGTATATTTTTAAAATAAATAATTATGTGTACACATGTATATAATTAAATGTTAAGAGGTTCTGCTTTCATCTGGTTTTTTCGAAATGGAGCCACCATATTCTTCCCTATTAGCAGATGTGATAGATGTGCCAAATAATCCAATGTCACAAGTATTCAATTTTTCACTTATGTTTCAAGTTATAAACTGAAGTGCAAGTTTCATTAAAAAATGAGACAGATCTTCATTTATTTTACAGTTCTAAAAATTTTGAATTTTAGGTTTGTTGAGATGATTTCTGTTCTCCAGTAAATTTAGTGATGGAGTCGGCGTTGGGGATAGCAACATCCAAACAATTTGAAGAAGTTGTATAATATTTTTTTAAATAAATTTCATTAGTTTATGCATTTTAATTTGAAAAATTTTAAAATTTTAATATATACACACACACACACACAAGTACATGTATATTTTACATTTTATCCAGGAGGATACATGGGTGTAGGGCCAACATGGGACAATGGAGGGGGAACTACATGAGGTATTGCATGAATTTTTCTTTTTTTCATTTTTTTTTTGTTGAAGTTCTACATTCTCATTCAATTTTAAAAGATTAAATTTTAATTTTAATACATACATAAATTTATTATATGTGTATATATATACAATTACACATGTTGTGCAGGTTCTCCATTCTTCAGATGAGAGCACAAGGAATTTGTTGGAAAATACATTTCCACCAAATTCTATATATTGATGCACGGCATTTTATTTTATCTAGTTTTTTATAGTACATGTTATATTTAGTTTTCTATAACTTGATGCATGTGTAACATTTTACTTTCAACAATATTTTTATATCTAGTACATGTGTTATATTTACTTTTATTGAATGATATATATTTTGGACATATTTTACATTTTGGATAGTTACATTACATTTAATTTTATTGAATGATTTTAAATTTTGGATAGTTGTTACATTTTGCATGTGATCACATGTTGGTATAATTTGTTAGTTCTTAGATGATAAGATTATGTTTTTTTAACTTATTGTTTTTTCAAGTTTGTTATTTAAAATGAATCTAGATTGAAATTGAAAATTACAAAACACATTTGCTACATTATGCATTTCAAAATGTGAATGTTATAATTAGGTGTAGATGTCTATTAAAGGTGATATTTAGGTACATTTCGCATGATCACATGTGTAATTTAAAACAATCATAGATGGTTTTACATATTTAATTTCACGAATATGTGAAGGTTTTCGCTTACAACCTAGAGGTATTCAAGGGTGGATTATTCAAATTAAATTATTTTTGGAAAAGCTCAATGATCTACCAATACATCATATATATAGAGAAAACAACACACATGCAGATTAGTCATCAAACATGGGCCTGGTTTCTCCTTTTGGTAGTATCCAAATCCTACATTATAGTGACTCCAAACTAATTGAAGAATATGTCGTTCTCATCCCTTAACAACTTCTGGTTCCTTTGTTCATGTATTATTTTAGGTTGTTGTTGTGGTTTTATCCTCTACTTTACTAGTTTTGTGAATCAAGCAAACATGTGTCTTACAATAGACAACTTTTTCTCTTTATGCTGAGAAGGAGTATCTACTCCTTCCCTATTAAGCGAGGTTGCCTTCGTCAAGTGATATTTCTATATTACATAATATTTTATGGCATTTCATCTCCTTTTCACAATTGGTATCAAAATATTTTTTTTCTTCTGGATGTATTATTTTGAGAATCAGGTTTATCTTGATTTGATGCACTAGTTTCCCTTCTTTTTGACCTGTTTTGTAGTCTCGTTTGGATGGATGGTTCTATTATCTTTCATTATTTTTGGTTTAAATTAGATGCAATGTTATGCTACAGTCATGGTCTATGAACAAGGATTAAATATCATCACATCGAGAATCCATCTTTTGTAAGTTCGGATTGATGTTATGTGACGCATGTTGATGCAATGTACTGTTTATTTTATAATGAAAATGAACAACGTTTTTTTCCTCTAAAAAAAAAAAATTGATTGAAGCACATTTGCATTTATTTGTCACATTTTTCATGTGATCGCATGTTGGTATAATGTGTTAACTTAGATGATAATATTATGTTATGTTTAACTTGTTGTTTTGTCATGTTTGTTATTTAAAATGAATCTTGATTGAAATTGCAAATTACAAAACACATGTGGTACATTATGCATTTGAAAATGTGAATGTTATATAATTAGGCGTAGATGTCTATTAATGGTGATATTTAGGTACATATTGCACATAATCATGTGTCATTTAAAACAATCATAGAAGGTTTTACATATTAAAGTTCATGAATTTGTAACAATGATTGAAGTAAATTTGTAGTTAGTTGTTACATTTTTCATGTGATCACATGTTGGTATAATCTATTAAGTTAGATGATAAGATTATGTTTTGTTTAACTTTTTTTGTTGTCAAATTTGTTATTTAAAATGAATCGTGATTTAAATTGAAAATTACAAAACACATCTGGTACATTGTGCATTTGAAAATGTGAATGTTATAATTAGGTGTAGATGTCTATTAAAGGTGATATTTAGGTACATTTTTCATGATCATGTGTCATTTAAAACACTCATAGATGGTTTTACATATTTAAGTTCATGAATATGTAACAATGATTGAAGTACATTTGCATTTAGTTGTTACATTTTGCATGTGATCACATGTTGGTATAATTTGTTAACTTAGATGATAATATTATATTTTGTTTAACTTATTTTTTTATCAAGTTTGTTATTAAAAATGAATCTTGATTTAGATTAAAAATTACAAAACACATATGGTACATTATGCATTTGAAAATGCGAATGCTATAAATAGGTGTAGATGTCTATTAAAGGTGACATTTAGGTGCATTTTGCATGATCATGTTTCATTTAAAACAATCGTAGATGGTTTTACATATTTAAGTTCATGAATATATGTAACAACATGATTTAAGTACATTTTCATTTAGTTGTTACAATTTTCATGTGATCATATGTTGGTATAAGTTGTTAACTTAGATGATAATATTATGTTTTGTTTAACTTGTTTTGTCAAGTTTGTTATTTAAAATGAATCTATATTGAAATTGCAAATTACAAAACACATGGTACATTTTATGCATTTGAACATGTGTGAATGTTATATAATTAGTTCTAAATTTCTATTAAAGGTGATATTTTGATACATTTTGCATGATCATGTGTCATTTAAAACAATCATAGATGGTTTTACATATTTAATTTCATGAATATGTAACAATGATTGAAGTACATTTGCATTTAATTGTTACATTTTGCATGTGATCACATGTTCTTATAATGTGATTTGTCTAAAACAATCATAAAATTTTAAAATTTCATTAAAAAATATGGGATACAATATTTTGCATTAATGTACATAGAAAGGCTACTATGGATGTCAGTTGATAGTTAACTTTTAATACAGTAAAACTGGAAATTACAAAACATGGTACACATTTCTCATTTGAATCAATATTATCATTTTATTTAGATGTATAAAACAATCATAACTTAAAATCTCATTTTCAAATATGCTAGATACATACATTTTGCAATAATGACATAAAATTAACTAACATTACATTAAAAATTGCATTCATGTATCAAATCATTTAATACTTGAGAATGTATGTATGTATATAAATTACTTGTTGTGTGCTTGCAAACTCAATATCAATATAATCAAATCCTAAATACACTTGTACATATCAGACAATATACATATAACTTCAAGTATCTTAATACATTATTAAGAATGTACAACTTAAGAGTGCACAAAAAGAAAGACTAACAATTTGTACTTGAATTGTAAGCTTTCAAAGATGAATCCAGGGAGAATAAATTGTTGGGAAGTTCAATCAAAAAAATTCTAATGAAATGCCATCCTCAATGATCTGTTCGCGGTCATATTTTGACATTTTCCATTTCTTAACTTTTATTTTTTTTCTTTTACTGAAATTATATCAACTTTATGCACAATGCACACATCAAGTGGCTATATTTACAACATATGACATCAGGTTGATAGCCTTGAAAGTAAACAATATTCTAACTTTGATGATTTTGCTGGAAAAAATAACCTTTTAGTATAATAGACCCTATGTCATATATAAAATCGTTATCATCATAGCCTTCCTATAATTTCACCTTTCGCTTAGTGAACTGCATCAAATGATATTTGACATTTTCTAGGTTGTTAGCAGGTGCAACTACAACAAAATCATATCGTGCACAATAAAACAAGTACATAAATTTAGATCATAATTAACATGAAAAATTAACTTTAAAATTAACCTGTATTTAATTTTATTATCTATTTGTATATCTCTATCACTTGAAAGAAATTGAAATGTTACCTTCTCTAACAAGATCAGAAACTTGATCACCTTCACATGATACTATAATATCCTTTGATTGCATCTCTTCAAATTTTGCAACTATCATTTCCCCATTTGTATTTAGTTTTATATGTTTCCAAACTTTTAAATACATATTTTTTTCTCAAACATCATTGGATTTTGTGTCATCTAAGCAAACACGAAAAAAAAGAATATTTTCTTTTATCCAATGCAAACAAATTTTGGTACTCCTTTGTTTTAATTGAATGCAATTTTTGAGTCCCTTTTATTGTTTGAGAATCATTTCCAATATCTACATCTTGGACCCCAATATCCCAAAAAAACCTATATGAAAAATTTAAACAAGAATATAAATATGTTATTTAAAATACAATTTATATATGATCAAAGATAATCATTGTGATAAATAATGTTTAAAATTAGAAAATTAATAAAAACTAGATCATATGTAAAAGTTATATATATATATATATATATATATATATATATATATATATATATATGAAATTTAATTTTTATATATGTACATGTACCTTCGTACTTTCCTTGATCAGCTAGTCTCATGGCTTAGTGCAACGGTGCGCCATTGAACAACTTGTTCAGCTGTGAAAAATCAGTTTGAAGAGTGGTCAATTTGATATCTTTGAAGCTCTCATTTTATACATGCCCCTGCACCATCATGTTCTCCTTTTCCATGACTAGTCTCAAAGAAATTCCAACAATGTTTAATGCAGGTTTTCATATGAAGACAACAGAACCAAAAGAATGATCGTGAAGAATTGAATTTGCCTGCACATCCATCTGACCATATCCAATGTTCATTTAATTTTATTCCACGACCTTTCAATGAGTCATAAATCTTATCAAAGCAATGATTTACAAAATGTGTACCGTGTGTACAATCATCGCTAATATAAAAGTGATATTCTTCAATAACATGTTGATTTCACTAGTGCTTTCTATATGATCAAAATTTTGTTCAGTGTGTCTATATAGAATATGGACAAGCATAGATAATAGTTAGAATGATAGTATTCACTCTGTATTTCATTTTTTGAGACAAATGTGTAATTTTGTGCAAAATCAACTATTGACAAAATGGTCCCTTATGGAAAAATTTCACAGGATATTTTCAATTGTAAGTCCTTCCATCGAGCTCTATGGGAATGCTTGGTGTATGTATAAATTTATGCCTCAAATTTTTTCAAAAATTCTATCACAAATTTTGTTTCTTCTTGTAAATCAATCCTTTTAGTACTTGTAGTACTACTTGAACCAACGATGTATGAATATATTCATATCTCTTCCATTTCACTCTTATGTTGGATAATGATTGATCATTTATATCAATAAGATATTTGTTGTGAAATACAATCAAATTTCCACAATGATCACATTTTTTACCAAAAACACATTTCTTTTGGTCAAATAATTCATCAGTTTCTCTTGCACTTAGAATTTGGGATATAAAATCATGGATAGTGGAAGAAGCATGTGAATATTTCCAAAATGTTTTACCAAAATTAAGGAATGTGTCATAATATAATTGAAATTCCACATGACAATGACAACAACATGTTTCACATAGAGTGATAGGTTTAACATACCATGGTTTTTGTTGCACAGAGCACTGACTGAGACATTAATTCCACGTTTTTTTCTATGAACTTATTGAACAAATCTATATGAGTGGTTTCCAAGATATTTTTTGCATGTTCTTCATACTGATTTCATGTTATTCTTCATCGCATCACATCCCTTGCTTTTAGGGGAACATGTGAATTTTTCATCCAATATTCATATTTAAAAAAATGTAACATATTTTCCAAGTATACCTTTGTATGGTTGCCTACAAATAGCTGTCCAAAAAGAGAGCTCATCATTTACATATATTTGCAATCAAAATTTACGATGTTTGTGTAATTTTTTTCATGAGCTCCCTAATTCTTGTGCCATATATTTTACCAAATGATTTTATTTATTACTTGATGAAACAACTGCCATTTATATTTTCTATCACATTTTCCTTCATTTTTTTTCCTTGATTTTCGAATACTAAATAGAGTCGTATATTCTTTTAATTTCTTTGATGTTAAGAGACTTCTCAAAATTTTGGCTTGAACTACCACATTTTCATCTTTGAAGAACATATCAATAATGTGCTTAACACGATATTGTATAACATGGTCAACTTTTTTATCTATGTATGTGTCAGTGTCAACATTTTCTAACATCTCATCATCGATATTGATCTCATCTCTACATATGAAAATTAAATGTACAAAATGAGTTTTAATATTTAATAAATAATTAAATTTAAATTATTTAATTTAAATTAACATGTCATATATATACATACCTTGTGATTCAATTTTTTCACTTCAATTTATTTCAACATTTTCGACATCTTCAATCATTGGTTCATTATATGTTTCACTTTCTCTCTCAACATTTTCTATCTCATCATCAATGTTATGAGGAATATCTCTCTCTGTTTACATTGCAGAATATTTTCCAAATTAGTTCATCAAATAAAAATTAAGTTTCACAATGCACTAGTTAAATTTTTAATATCATTTATAATATTTATGTTTACATACCTGCTTCAAATTCTAGTTAAGGTTGATTTTCCCTTTCAATATTTGAGTGTTCTTCTCTCCTTTTTTTTAGATATTATCTCCACTATTCTCTACGAGCATTAAGGCTTCTTTTTAGATCATATTTTCTCTTGCAATTTATTTTATTTCCCATGATAATTTAGTATGAAGCTCAAAAAATTTCCTTCTAAATCCTGCAAAAAAAACTCACCATCAAAATTTAGTCAAAAACTCACTTCAAAAAATCATCAAAAAATATTTAATTCCAAAAAAACTCACTTTAATTTTTTTTCACAAAATACTTACTTCAACCCAAAACATCTACTTTAAAAAAACGTCGCTTTAAAAATTCCGCCAAAAAATGTCTTTTAAAATGAAGCTGAAAATATTTCCTTCAAAGTCCCACAAAAAAACTCACTTTAAAAATTTAGACAAAAAATCACTTTAAAAAATCATCATAAAAGATTTACTTCAGCCTAAAACACTTACTCTAAAAAAGTGTCACTTTAAAAGGTAGACCAAAAAAATTTCCTTTGGAAATTCAACCCAAAATATTTCCTTTAAAAACTCAGCCCAAAATATTTCCTTTGAAAACCCAAATAATGTTTATGTTTTCGTCTATGTATAGAGTTGTGAAATTTGTTTTTTTGGAGGGGCTTTATCGATTTTTTTCACCCGACAAAATGTGCAATCAAAATTTCGACCGAGTTTTTTTTTTCGTTAAAATTAATGAAACGAGGAGCTGATAAAAGTGCGATCGAAATGCTACATAATTTTGGCCGAACTAAAACATTGACATCTACACTGTAGCTCGACTCTGAACACATTTATTCAAGTTTTGAATGATTAAACTCCATCAAATTTTATTAATTAACTTTTGGAACCAAGACCAACATTTGCATAATTCAATCTACTTTCAGCATATATAACTTTTATGGAATGCCATAGATATTTATAAATTTTCATTAATTTTCTAATAAAATGGGTGCAAAATTTTTCTTAAGGTCATTATGATTAAGTGAAATTGAAATTTCGTATCTCCCAAAATACACTATAAAAAAAAATTGAAAAATTTATGGTGCATTACATTGGTCCGTCATTTGTAATGGGTATTTTTTATATTTTTAGTTTATAACTAATATGTTGAGAAACTTGACAATGAACGAAACATATTCAAAATCAGAATTTTTTTCATATTGGTTCAGGTCCAAAAATTCTAATAATTATGATATGCATCAGTTGGCTTCTCAAATATAAATATACTGAAGTAGATTCTATCTAGATCGTTCCAACACATTTTTTTTCTCAAAACAATAAGTTAACAAAGAATACACCAGTGCTACACAACACGGCTTTTTATGAATCCCTTGTTTGTTAAGGAACAAACACTCAAATAATTATTAAGTTGGCATATCAAATGTGAATAAAAAATTTCCAAAAAATATGTAATAGAAAGCTAATAAAATTTCTGAAAAGTTTTAATTTTATCGTAAAATGAAATTCTAAATAGAAAAATTGTTTTGGCTTGCAGAAAGTTGAAGAACATCTAAAAATGATATTTTTTCTCAAAAAAGGGAAAAAAGTGTAACCCAAATTCACATTTTCACTAATATATATATATATATATATATATATATGGGGAAAGAAGGGGCAATGAGGAAGTGTATAGGTTTAAGGTGAGGGATGAGAACCAAACAATGGAGATCAACTTGGTGGACTATGGTGATGAAGAAGAGCGCCCTATGTTTATATTTACATCAAAGGAAATCTTAGAGAGATATGGAGCAGATTGAAGCATATAATAAATAACCTTCTATGTTAATGAGGCTAACCTTAATTCTATAGGTTTTATGCAATTTGAAATCTAATTTTTTATAAGATAGTTAAGGATATTTAGTTGGACATTGAAAAATGTGTAGTGTCTTATACACATGACATGGACACATCATAGTTTTTAATGTCTTAACAAAGGTGTAAAGAGATGCTAATGTGAGCTTATGATATTTGTGAGTAGGTATAGATGGATGGTAGCTCAATTGAAATAATTGATGCTATAACCTTTAAAAGGAATTGAGGTTTCCCATTCCTAATATTAATCCTCACAATAAATCATTCCATAGACATAAAAATGTAGTTTTCATCAAGGTCGTATATTTTGATTCAAGTTTTCAAAATATAGTTTGTTTTGGATTGCATGGTCCCAACCCAAAGAATCATTCTATAAATTTTATACTAATGGGATCAATTAGTTCAATTGTTCTTATGCCATCTCCTTGTCTTTTAATATCATTATGTGTGTTCATGTAATTTAATATCTTGTTCTTAAAAGTTTTTTTTACTCTCTCACCAACTGAAAAAATAAAATACTATATGAAATTTATCTATGATGAATTTCTCTTTCAACTATTGCAAAAACTTCATGATGAATTCTCAAGGCTTAGTCGAATTACTGCTTAGTGTAAATCTACTTCTACTTCTCGTATTATTGGTTGTGTTCTTTTTATTCTATGTTAATTCTTAAATCATTATCTTTTATTTTTTGCTACACTAGTCAGGCCTACTTTTGAATTATGTAAAGTTGACTATATGACTCTTTTGTGACTCAACTTTTAATGTGTAGTGATAACTTGACTTGCTAGATTGAAACTATTTACTATAGGAATTTACTGGCATTTTCCACTAAAGATTGATTTTTGTAGGCTATACACTAAATTTTAAAATAATAATATATGAATGAAAAACTCAGTAGACTATATATTGTTTTCAACTTACTTTTCAATCAGTATAAAAATCACTAGACTCTGCATAAAATATGGTATTTGCTTCATGTACTTGATTTTTTTAAATAAAAAAATATTTAGTAAAAATAACAAATATGACATGTGATTGCATATAGACCTGTAAATTAATATAAGTTCCATGTATATGAATTTGATTTTAGAATTCATGATTAAGAAGTCTCTTTGAATGCCAATGTCCCCATTGCCTTTTCCATGCTATGATAGTTGTTAAAATACCTCTATTAAGTCAAAGTAATGATGGTCAATAGTCAATTCCTCTACATTTCCTTATTCACTAGCCAATTCGAATTCAAATTTTAATCATCCCCAACCCTCAACAAGTGGTTAGTTGATTTTATCTCTATTGATCATATTTATTATGTTTCTAATCAAATGATTTTATGGTTGATATTTTCAAAATGCATGCACCTACGTCACTTCTTATTTTTTGATCTCCTTCAAAATAATTCTATTATGTTGACTCGTAGTCGATGAGAAAAAGTTATGGTCTTATGTTATGCAACCCACTCATAAAATAGAAGAAGAGATAGATCAACGAATTAAAAATTATCCTCTTCGAAGGGGAAACCTCCTTTACATTACATAAATGAAAAATTCTTGGATGGTAAAAATGATAATACCTCCTTTGTATATATACGAGTCTAAGGGGTCACAATATAATTAGATATTATATAAAAATAATAATTTAAGGGCACAAAAATAACAATAGTAGGATTTTATGGGGCACAACAATAATGATACGGGTGATACACTAACAATAATAATAAGGGGTCTACACTAGTATTATAGGGATCTAACATGCCCCTCTCATTCAAAAAAATGTTGTCCTCAATGCTTCAGTAGATGTGGATTCTTATGTACAAAATTATTGTCATATCATGTTGAATATTCAACGGGTAAGCTATTCCCCTTAATGAAATACTCTGAAATTGATCGATTCCATAGTTGTCAGGTTCTTGTTCTGTGACTGCTTCATGCTCAAATATGATTTTTCCTTCTTCATCAAGTTTTGAAAACATTGTTTGAACTGGAATCTTGTCACCAATAACCTTCTTTAAGCATGAAACATGGAAATTTACTAGGTGTACTCGGGAAGATGCAGACAACTCCAATTTGTATCCCATAGTACCAATCTTTTACAAGACCTTATAAGTATCATAGTACTTTGGTGATAATTTATTATCCTTATTATCTTGTTTGATAGACATTTGTTTGTATGGTTGTAGCCGTAAAAATACTCAATCACCTACATCAAAAATTCTTTCACTACAATGATGATCTTCTTATTGTTTCATTCGATTCTATGCTAGAGTGAGGTTATCGTTTAAGAGTTAGAGAACTTATTTTAGATGTTTGATGTGATATTCCACTACTTTAAACTTAGAATTTTCTCTTAAATATGATGTGATGGATGGTGGATGATATCCATAAAGTGCTATAAATGGGGTAATTTTTTTGTATTATGAAAGGAAGTGTTATGCCACCATTCAACTAGAGGTAACCACTTGAACCATTATTTTTATTTATCAAATACAAAGCAACAAATATATCTTTCCAAAAATTTGTTCACTATCTCTTTTTTCCCATCATATTGAGGATGATATGATCATTTATGAGCTAATTGAGTACCAATCCAAGAAAATAATTTCATCCAAAAATTTCTAGTAAAAATTGGATCTCTGTCAGTTACTATAATATTTGGGCTTCTATCAATATTTTGAATTATTTCCATAAATGGAGTAGAAACTGTACTGGATTTAAAAGGATGAGACATTGCACAAAAGTGTTCAAAATTGGTAATTCTATCAACTACCACTATGATGAAACTCTTTCCTTCAAAATTGGGTTAACATGTGACAAAGCCCTTGATACCTCCTCCTAACACTGAATTGGAATGGCTAAAGGTGGTAACAAACATGGGGTACTAATTATCTCAAAATTATTTTGTTGGGAAACCAAACATTCTACCATAAACTTCTAAATATAAGATTTAAGGACATCCCAAAAAAATTCCTTCTTGAACCTATGGGATTTTTTTTTAAATCCTTAATTTCCTCCTAAGGGAGAGGTGTGCAATTCCAAAAGAATATTTTTTTTAAATTGGGAATTATTACAAATATATAAGCGATATTTGTACCATAATGAATTATTTTTCCATCTAAATGTATAAGATGTATTGGGATCTTGCTACAAATTTTGAATGAGTATCCACACCTCTTAATCATTCTTCCATTCATCCTTTGATTCGGTCATCCACTCAAGTTGGATAATATAAATGGTACAAAGAAATGTTTCCACATCCTCATCCTTTCTTGAGAATGCAACTGCAACAAATTTTGATTCCTATTTTTGTAGATGATTTCAAAGTCATAACCCAATTTTGTTGTCACCCATTTGTGTTGCTCTTCTGAAGAAAATCTATGTTCCAAAAATTATTTAAGACTATCATGATCATTTTTTACCTTGAAGTGTCTTCCCATTAGGTAAGGTTTCCATTGCTTTAGTGCATGTAGTATTTCCAACATTTCCTTCCCATAAATATGTTTGTGTAAATATTTTCCAATGAATGGATGGCTTTCAAAAGAAATGGGTCATCCTTCTTGCATTAAAACAACACCATTTCCATTTCCTGAGGAATAACATTCCACAATAAATGTTTTTGTGAATTTTGGTGTAGCTAAGACCGGTGCTTGGCACATTTCTTCTTCAAGATGTTCAAAGGCCTTAGTTGCTTATGGAGTCCAATAAAATGAATATTTCTTCAATAATGATGTTATAGGTGTCGCTATTCTCCCATAATTCTAACAAACTTGTGATAATACTCTATCAACCTGAGAAATCCTCGAATATGCCTTATGGTTGTGTGTGTTTTCCATTCCTTAATGGCTTTAATTTTGTTAGGACCTACCTTAACACCCTCATGAGATATAACATGAACCAAATATTCCACCTTTTGTACTCAAAAGAAACATTTGAAGGCTTTTGCATATAATTGTTTATCCTTCAATAGTTTTGGCACCTTGTCAACATGTTGAACATCATTCTTTCAAGAATTATTGTAGATTAGTATATCATCAAAAAATATTAACACAAATTTTCTAAGGGTTTTAAAATGGAATTTATGAAACCTTGAAATATGGAAGGTGCATTAGTAAGGCCAAAAGGCATGACCAACAATTCATAATGACCCTTATGATTTTTTAATGTTGTTTGTAGATTGTCTTCAGTCTTCATTTTAATTTGATGATATCCTGAACGATGTCCAACTTGGTGAAGTAATTTTCTCTATGTAATTCATCCAATAATTCTTCAATGATAGTAATGGTAAATTTATATTTAATAATGATATTGTTTATCTCCCTATTTTTTAGACACATACACCATGAACCATCCTTCTTATGCACCAATGCTATTGGAGCATAGAATAACTTTGACTATGTTGAATTATACCAACCTCTAGCATTTCAACAACCATACATTCAATTTCATTCTTTTGGGCATAATGATATCCGTAAGGCCTGATGTTTCAAGGAACACTTCCTGGAATCAAATGAATTGCATGATCATGATCATGAATAGGTGGCATGGGATTAGGAGTCTCAAACACCTTGGAATGATTTTCCAATTCTTTTTGGAGATCTAGAGAAATACATTATTTCGATGTCTAAACCTCTAGTGAGCATAATTGTGAAATTACGCCCCATTATTATTTCTTTAGAATATTTTCATGGCATTATATAGGATTATATTTCCTGGTTTCCCTCCGATACCCTTTAATTCAACTTCATTTCCTTCCCAAAAAAATTAAAAGAAAAGTTCTGTAAAAATGAAAGTTATCATCCCCAAAGATTGTAACCATTGGAATCCTAGTACAAGATCAACACCACCCATTGTAATGGAAATAATTGGACTATTCAATACATATTCCCCTATGGCTAGCTTGATATTGTGACATTTTCCAGAGAAATTTATAGTTCCTCCATTTGCAACCACGACTTGACACTCTACTGTTGGATATAAGAATCAATTCAATTCCTTGGCTATCTTACAATGAATAAAATTATGGGTACTACCCAAATAAATCAACACTAATATCTTTTTCTTCTTCATATATCCTTCTATCTTAAGAGTTTGAGGAGTGGTAATTCATGCCAATGCATTACAAGATATTGTCGAATTCATTTCTTCTTTCTCTGGTGTTGGTTCCTGGTGTTCCTCCTCTTTTGATGTTTCTTGTTCCTTTTATTCCTCCTCTTCAAAATATATGTAGAATAATTTCTTCTCAGCACACTTATGACCTTTAGTTTATTTTATATCACAACGATAACAAATCCATTTTTTTCCTTTTTCCTCCAATAGTTGTGGTGTCAGCCCTGTAGGTTTTGGAAGACTAGGATCTATAGTATCCATGTTACCATATCCTTGCCATCAAAATTCCTCATATATATATATTTCAAATTTTTTGGTTCTTAAACCCCACATTAGAGTCCCTAAAATCATAATTGATATTCCTTTTTTCCTCACCATGATTTTCATGGATTACCTTTTCACCATCAAGAAACCTTTCTTGCAACAACTTTTTCAACCTTTCCAACTTGAGATTCATAGCATCCATGTCTACTTTAAAATACTCCATGTTACCTTTTATACCATCCATGTCCTCTTTTAAGCCACCCATGTCTCGTTTTAGTTCATCTTTGGTTTCTCTTTGTGAGAGAAAACTTTGTTGCACTTGGTCCCATAATTTTGAGATATCATGCTACAATTCTTCCTCTTCCTGCATCATAGTAGAGATTTCTGAGGGATTAATGGATGTATAATTCCTTTTTTTTAGGAATTTTAGAACCAAATACTGATATATATGCTTCAATATTTCTTTGGAATCACTTCAAACTGATTTTTCAAGCGAAAGTTATGCATTTTTTTAAACAATACACACCTTTTTCTTGCTTTTAGGATCTTGATCTTTAAATGGTTGTAACTCCCTAATTCCACTGTAATTTTAGATATCCAAGGTCTAAAATTAAATCATGTGGTAGCCCTCTAAGTCTTATTTCCAGTTTCCCATGTCAAACCAAAATTGGATTCTCCAAGATAATTTTATGTCAAATATCCCACAATGACCTGATTATGGATTGGTTTAGTAGAGAGAACTTGTATGTAATACCCATGTCATTATTTTAGCATTCAACACAAAAATTAATACACAAGAAACTAAAGTATATTTTATTTTTGTCAATTTTTGCGAAATTCCAATGTGATGGTTGAAGAGAAACTTATGAGGATTTCCCCTTAGTCACTTGTTTGAGACTAAATTCTAGAGCATGAAAACACCCTAACTCCTTCGAACCATATCTCATAAAATATAGTGAAACAAGATCTAAAATTCTCACTACAATAAAAAATGACATTGGTGAGGGTCCAAAAATGTCACCGTAAGCTCATTCGTGACGGTAAAAAGAGCCTTTGTCACCAAAAAATAAACGTCACCAAAGGTGGCATTGCCAAAAGTATAGGTGATGTGGTGAAATTTAATGTTAGTCACCAATAATTATTTATAATGACGGATAGTGACCGTCACAATTTTACATGAGAAATGGTGACAGGCCTTAGCCTTCATCACCAAAGGTGGCATCACCAAAGGTATAGGTGTTGTGGTGACATTCAAGGACCCTAACGAATAATGATTATAATTACAGATAGTGACCATCACCATTTCATTTTAACAATAATTATTTATGGCAAAAGACCTTTCATGTCTGTCACTATTGATGCATATATATGGTGGAGGTCGTTGACCCTCACCATTTCATATTTTTGTGAGGTTAAAACAATGTCACCATAAGTTCATTGCTGATGGTCGAAAAATGTCACCATAATCTCATTGGTGATGGTCAAAAGAGATTTTGTCACCAAAAACTAATCGTTACCATTCCATATGAATATTAGGGTGTTGAGCCTCAAAATTGTGCTTTCTTTTATTCCATTTTACCTCATTTTCCTTTGTCCATTGCTATCCTAGACCCAATTGATCAATGAATATAGTTAAAATTACTTCTAGAATGATTTACATGACTGACTTGCTAAGTTTTGTGATTTTTGCCACTGTAAAGCATTTTGACCGGAACTAGCTGCAGAATGCAAACATTCCGTAGCTAACCGGCGATTCTGCAGCTGCCTTCACGTTTGAGTATGTTCCAGGTGGCCTCTTAAGAAAAACCGCATATGGGCATAATCCACATCATGTCTACATGGTTCGTTGCTCATCATGGAGGAAGAAACGAATTCTGGGTATGGTTTTGGAACGTGGGAACACATTTAGGAAGGAAGACTTCTATTAGGACTGTCTCAGTCCAGATGTCTTTTCCTTTTCACGCAGCCACTTCAAGAGTCCTAATGTGATTTCGATAAGGAAAGACAGTGTTCCTGAATTGTTGCAAATCTTGTTATTTACATTTGTTATATAAACACTTGGGAAACCGAGAGCTATGTTAGATTTGATGTTAGATTTTATGCTAGATTTTGCTTAGATTCTGTGCTACATTTCTGAAGACACAGAGTGCTATGTTCAAGTTATTTCATCTTTAATGAAGCAGACAATGTTGTTTTGAAAGCGTTGATTTAATTTGGAGTTGAATTCCGTCAGGTGGTAGAGGGCCCCTGCCTCTTGCACGGATTTATTTGCGTAAATTAGATAAGTATTCTAGCTGCCTTTACGTTTTAGAAGTTGAATTTGTAGTTGTTTTAATTAGCTACTGTAGTTATACTCATTCTAACTCTTCCACAAGAAGAAGCTCTTCCAAAAGATTATAATGATGAATGGGGAATGGCTATAGTATTGTAGGATTAGAAGTTGAATTCATAGTTGTTTTTAATTAGCTATTGTAGTTATACTCATTCTAACTCTTCCACAAGAAGAAGCTCTTCCAAAAGATTATAATGATGAATGGGGAATGGCTATAGTATTGTAGGATTTAGTTGTAATTTTTGTTGTTCACTATCACAGTTACACTTGTTCTAATCACTCTTTGACAAGAAGAAACTCTTCCAAGAAATCCTTAAGGAGTCCAAGGCATAACCGTGATAATGAATGTTTTAGTTGTGTGTTTGTACTAAGTGTCATCGTTGTTCTTGCTCTTAAACGCTTGCCCAAAATATCATAATGACGAGTAGGGGATGGCTATGATATCTTAGTTTTTCATTGCTTTCAGTCTTTTTGCTTGCATTTGCACTCAATTACACAGTCAGAATTGTTCTAAAATCTCTTCCAAAAGAAGGAACTCTTCCAAAATATCAATAATGATGGACAAACAGACTGTATAATTCCATAGAATAATGCATGGTAGCTTAGTTAGGATACTCCGGAGTTTAATTGCACTTAACTCATGTTCAGTTACTTTGTTTTGAGTTTGATGATGACTTGTAGTTCAACATTGTTTTAGATTAGTGGCATCTTAAGTTCATTCTTAGATTAACTCATTGCATTGCATTCCATATTCAGATTGTCTTTCACTGCACATTAGATTACTTCAGTTGTTAAGATTAACAAAACAACCTTCATTATTTACAAACATCTTCTTGTTCTAAAATCTACAATTGATCTATAACCATAAGAATAGAAGACAACATCATTTTAAGGCCTGAAGTACCTCTGCAATTTCCTTATCATTTCATAAACAGAGTCCTCCCTCAAAAGATTACTTTGAAAAGAAATCAATAACTCTTGAGTAAGGTCTTGTGACATTCAATTGAATTGCAGAATAGAGTTAGAAAACTAGTCCTAGAATAGAAGATCTTATGATGATATCAATGTTTTATTCCAAACATACTTCAACAAATCTCTAACCAAGGATAAAATGCTGCATAATTATAAGTTAGTTGTTTAAACTGTTTAGTTAGGAGTATTTGCATGTTTAGTTGATCATTTCTCAAGTTTAGTTTGTGTTTTGAATCATTTGCTTAAAAGTCATTATCAAGCTTTTCTTTTACTTAGTCATAGTTTAGATTTGATTCTGCTTCAGTTTTTGCAATTGCATTTGTCATTTGTCATCAGTCAATTAGGTCTTACTCTGTTTTTAATCATTAGCTTCCTTCCCTCAGTTTTCTAGTCATCTTTCTTGTGAATAGAGAATCATCAAAAGACCAAAAACATCATAAATCATCACAAAAGACCAAAAACATCATAAAAAACTACACACAACGCATTAAGAAATAAGCACCTAGGTACATACAGTACACTTCACTTCAGCAGTTTACCAACCCTGGTTGACAATTAAATGAGCTCAGTTTATGAGATTAGATTGAGACCAAAAATTTTGGCGCCGTTGTCGGGGAAGTGAAAACTAGGTAACCTTTGTTTCTTAGCATCCAAAAACAATTTTATGCGTAGGGA
This sequence comes from Pinus albicaulis, assembly GCA_034641835.2. Taxonomy (NCBI): domain Eukaryota; kingdom Viridiplantae; phylum Streptophyta; class Pinopsida; order Pinales; family Pinaceae; genus Pinus; species Pinus albicaulis. The sequence goes on from CM076578.1 coordinate 1,470,727,191, forward strand.
GAGAGATTCAAGGGGAAGATTTATAAGCAGCAGAGGCAGAAGTTTGATTTCTAGAACACCACTTTTTTCATCTAGATCCAGAGCTAGTACACCTTCAACGCAAACCCATCTTCCATCCTCTTCTGATCCTGGACTTCTAGAAGATCTAAGGTCAACTATTCCATTAGAGAAACCTTCCACTTCATCCACTGAACCTGCCATAGAAGAAGATCTAAAAACTCCTGTTAGGAACACAAACCTTTCCACTTCCACAGGAGAGTCAACCATGGCAGAAGAAGGAGGAGGAGGAGTTTTTAATGGAGAACACACATTATTTGGAGGTAGAGGTAGAGGTAGAGGAGAAGGAGGTAGAGGTGCAAATGGAGGAAGAGGTAGAATAGGAAGCTCTTTTGGGTTCCCTATAATTGATGAAGAAACCAATACAACCATGAAAAACATTTCACCCTCTGTCCTTCCAAACTTCTAAGGACTTAAAACTGAAGATCCTGAAACTTTCTTATTCGAATTTGAAGTGTTGTGTAGAACTTATGACTACTTACAAGATGCTCAAAAACTCAAATTATTTCCTTCAACTTTGAAGGGAGCAGAATTCAAGTGGTTTATGAGTCTAATCAGTAGTTCTATTAGAACATGGGAAGACATGAAACAAGCATTTCTAGAGAGATATTTGGATTATTGTATGCCAGTTAATCATAAGGAAGAAGTGTTCAAGATGTTACAAAAAGAAGATGAAAACTTAGAAGATTTGTTGGAAATATTTAATTACAACATCAAAAGGGCAAAAATGGAAAACCTAGATCAAGACACCTTAAAAGCTCTTTTGTTGAAAACAATTAGGGATGAATGGTTGGATATCCTTAACATGATGGGAAAAGGGGATATATCGCAACTCACATTACCTGAAATATCTGAGTTATGTATCAACCTTTCAAGAGGGAAATCCAAAACTGTCAAAGGTCCAAGAGATCCTACTCTTGCAAGGGCAAGTAAATCTGCCTCTGGGACAGTAAGTAGATCAGAAATTGGACACATGCTTGATGATTTTAAGAGAAATCTAGGAGCCTGTAATAAAGGACAACTTAGAAGATAGGTTAAAAAGTGAGCAAGAATTTCCAGCCAGTGCAATTTTTTATCCAAATAGAGAAATGCCTTGAGAGAATGTTCTTTGATGGGGAAGAAGAAGCCCCAGTACGTGTCAGATTCCCAAAGTCGTTGAGACTGGGGAATGGTTCAGCTGCCAGAACGTACGCTTTCTGTGAGGAACTGCCGCATTCCACAGTTCTCCTTCAATTTTTTTGTATTTTAAGACCTCGTGGAATCGTATACAAGGATTCCATGACCAAATGTATAATCAACCTCCACCTTGGAATTCTTGGCAGCAACCTTGGCCCCAATTTCAAAATTAATCTCAATCTTGGGCACAAGGATCACAAATTCCCTATGGAAGATACTCTCCATATTACCAGTATCCACCATCCTATCCACCATATCCACATTTTTATCCTCAAAATCCTCAACAAAATTTTCCTCAAAATATTCAACAAAATCCTCAACAACATCATCAGAACCAACCACATCAAAATCAACCACTTTCATTACCATTCCCTCAAAAATCAAATCAATTGCCTGCTCAACCCATACCAAACCCCAATAATAAGAACCCTCAGAATACATACATGATAGAAGGCCAACAATTTCCAACTTATTTAATCAGTCCTTTAGACCTTAGTGATGTTCAACTGAGGTTTGGAAGAATACTTGAAAAGAGGAAACCTTCTGTGATCATACAAGAACAAGATAATTCCGAGGAAGACTCCCTACGGGTGAATAAAAGTCTTGAGGAAGACACATCCTTTCAAGACCCACACATTGAAAAACTAAAACAAAAAGATCCAATAAATCCAACTCCCGTATTAGAGCAACCATCCACATCTACTTCTATACCTCCCTTTCCGGAAAGATTACAAATTGATAGAGGTGTAGAAAAACAAATCATGGTGCCTAATTATGATTTCTTAGATGAATTGAGAAATGTTTGCATGAAAATTCCATTATTGCAAGCCATCAAAGAAATCCCAATTTTAGCCAAAACAATAAAGGAGTTGAGTATGAAGACAACAAGAAAAAGAATAAGAGAAACAAATAAAATTCAAATGGTAGGACAAATAGCAGACATTATGATGGGCAAGATTGCTATTCCAAAGTATCTTGACCCAGGAAATCCACTTGTCAAAATTCACATCAATGGAATTGAAATTCAAAACACACTCATTGACTTAGGAGCAGCAATAAATATCATGAGTAGACAAATCATGGACAAACTGAAACTTCCTAATCTTCTCTTTACACCCACACTATTACAATTAGTAGATAGATCTGTGATCAGACCAGATGGGGTAATAGAAGACATTCCAGTGTCCCTAGATTCTTGGGAATACCCTGTGGATTTCATGATCCTAACTCCCAAGAATAATCTAGGAGGCCATCCTGTTATATTAGGAAGACCTTGGTTGGCTACAACTGATGCTTTTATTAGTTGTAGGTTTGGTGATATGTATATTTCTGATGGTAGTTCAACAAAGAAATTCACTTTATATCCTCCAGCTAGGACAATTACAGATCTAGATGACACTCAATGGATAGAGGATGAAGAATATTTACAATCACTCTTCACAATTTCAGAAATTAGTGAAGATAATCAAATTCTGAATACTCTAGAAAACTTTGAATCCTCTCCAGAACACAAACATGAATCATTTCAGGAGGGATCCAATATTGAATTTTTGTCATCTAGGCAGATGTCTCTTCATTCTATGGACAAATTTGGCAGCTCTACAAGTGAAATTTTTCCAGGCAAAACTTTGAACATAAATAAGAACCTAGAAAATCTCAACAAGAAGAGTTAGTCAAAGTATTATAGAGACATTCTTCTGCATATGCATGGGAATGCACTGACATGAAAGGGATAAGTCCCAAGACTTGTACTCATCACATATATATAGAGGCAAATTGCAAACCAATCAGACAACCTCAAAGATGGATGAATCCAAATCTTAGGGAAATTGTTAAAGAGGAATTGCAAAAATTGTTAAATGTTAATTTCATCTATCCTATTTCAGATAGTCAGTGGGTTTCTCCTTTGGTAATTGTGCCAAAGAAAAATGGAAAATGGAGGGTGTGTGTTGACTACCGAGAACTAAATAAAGCTACTCTTAAAGACCATTTTCCTTTACCTTTCATAGATCAAGTATTAGATACATTAGCTGGCAAAAAGTACTTCTCATTCCTAGATGGGTTTAGTGGTTACAATCAAATCCAAGTAGCACTTGAAGACCAAGACAAAACTACATTCACCTGTCCCTGGGGTACCTATGCTTACTGAGTATTGCCATTTGGATTATGCAATGCACCTGCAACATTCCAAAGGGCAGTATTAGGAATTTTTTCGGATCTAATACATGACTGTGTAGAGGTGTACATGGATGATTTCACAGTTTATGGGAATACATTTGAAGAGGCTTTAGAAAACCTGGAAAAAGTATTAAAAATATGTCAAGAAGCAAACCTTTCACTTAGTCATGAAAAATGTTTTATGATGTTTACTGAAGGTATTGTTTTAGGGCACCACATTTCAGGGGATGGGATTAGATTTGATGAGGCAAAAGTTGAAGTCATTTCTAACCTATCCATTCCAAGTTGTCAAAGAGATGTTAGAAGTTTTCTAGGATTTACAGGGTATTATCGGAGATTTATAGAAAACTTCACCAAAATAGCATCTCCTCTCTTCAAATTACTCACCAAAGATTGTGAATTTAGGTGGACTTCTGATTGCCAGTTAGCTTTTGAAACCCTGAAAACCAAAATTTCTGAAGCACCTATATTAAGGGGACCTAACTAGAAGTTACCTTTTCATATCTCGACAGATGCTTCCGATACAGCTCTAGGAGCAGTATTGGGACAGAAAGACTTGATTCCCTATGCCATCTATTATATCAGTAAAAATTTGACTCCTGCAGAGTTAAACTATACTGTAACTGAAAAAGAGTTTTTAGCTGTTGTTCATGCCATTAACAAATTTAGACACTATATAATAGGCTATGAAACTTTTATTCACACTGATCATTCTGCCATTAGATATTTAATGAATAAATCAATCACTAATGGTAGAGTTATAAGATGGTTGTTATTATTGCAAGAATTCAACATTACTACTCTAGATAGGCCTGGAAAACAAAACACTGTGGCTGACTTCCTGTCTAGAATTCAAAATATCAAAGATGACACTCCGGTTGAAGATCAATTTCCTGATGAATATCTTTTTGCAGTTTCTACTCAAACTCCATGGTTTGCCGATATTGCTAATTATTTAGTTTCAGGAAAATTTCCTTCAATTATGAATGCAAGGGATAAAAGAAAAATCATTAATGATAGTGCAAGATATTCATGGGTCGCTAATGAGTTTTACAAGACAGGTTCAGATTTGATCATTAGAAGGTGTGTTCGTGAAGATGAGATGCCTGAAATTCTCAAGGCATGTCATGATGAACCTTGTGGCGGACACTTTGCAGATAAGAGGACAGCCTATAAGATCCTTAATCTAGGATATTATTGGCCATCCTTGTTTAAAGATGCTAAGGAGTATGTCAAAAGGTGTGATAGTTGCCAAAGGGTAGGGAAACCTTCTCCTTCAGGTGAGATGCCATTACAACCTCAGGTACACATTGAACCTTTTGAAAAATGGGCTTTGGATTTTGTAGGACCTATTAGTCCTCCATCAAGACAAAAGAAATACATATTAGTTTGCACTGATTATGTTACTAAATGGGTAGAAGCTAAACCATTACTTGTTGCTAATGAATCATCTATAGTTAATTTTCTTTTTGAGGATATTTTTACCCGTTTTGGTGTTCCAAGGGAAATTGTTACAGATCAAGGAGCTCAATTTACATCAAGGCTAGTGGAGCAAATGATGGAGAAGTACAAAATCAGACATAGAATATCTACTCCTTATCATCCACAAGCAAATGGTCAAGTGGAATCCACTAATAAAGTCATTGAAGGAATCCTAACAAAGACTGTTCATCTACATAGAAGAGATTGGGTAGATAGGCTTCCTGAAGCCTTGTGGGCCTATAGAACTACATGGAGAAACAAAACAGGCCATACTCCTTATGAGCTTGTTTATGGAAAGCAAGTTTTGTTTCCCATAGAGTTCCAAATTCAAACCTTCAAGATGGCAGTTCAGCTAGGACTTGATTTAACGGAGGCACAAAGGCATAGACTGGAGCAAATTAATGAATTGGATGAGATCAGACAAGATGCAGTTTAGAAAACAATTTTAGTCCAACAACAAAGGGCTAGATGGCATGAAAAGTACATCAAAGAGAATAAATTCAAAGGGGGTGACTGGGCTCTCTTGTTTGATTCAAAATTCAAGGATTTTCAAGGTAAATTTCAGACACATTGGCTTGGGCCATATGAAATTGTTGAAATTTTTTATAATGGGGTAGTCAAAATCAGAACTATAGATGAAGAAAAGGTCACTTTTCTTGTGAATGGTCATAGATTGAAGATATACCACAAACCACTCTCAAGAGAAGAATTTGTCAAGAAGTTCCGAGAAAGCAATGATGTGAAGTTAATGAAGAAGAATCTCTCTTCTTCATCAACTTGATTAAATTTTCTGAAGCATTTCTTTTTAAAAATAAAAATAAAAAATAAAAAATAAAAAATAAAAATAAAATAAAAAATAAAGGTATAAACATGAAAACCAATCATTGATTGGCATGTTTATACAGAAAAGATAGGGTAAAAATCAGAGTCTCTCTGACACTCTAACTTTTCCCATTTTTGTTTGTACTAGCAGCTGTTACAAAAATCATATGTTCAGTTCCATAGTGCTTATGATTCATCTCATTTCATTTCACTCCATTCACTTATCCATTCATACTCCATTTCATTCATTCACTCATGTTCCACTTCATTCCAAGTTTTCATTCATCTCATTCCATCCTCCATCCATCTCATTTTCATGACAAAATTTAGAATTTGATGTCTTGCTGTAAGTGAATAAAACATGTCATGAATTGCAGTACAGTCCTTATGTTCTTTCACTCCATTTCATAAACTGAATCCATTCCATTTCATCATCCACTTCATACATATCATAATCCATCATCCATCTTCATTCATACCATATAACATTTCACCCATATTCCAAAAACACTTCATTCCATGATCAAAATTCTCTACAGGTACATTCTGCAGCCTAACAGACATTCTACAGTTGATCAGCCTTTCCGCAGCTAGCTAGTCATTCCGCAACTACAAATACTGAAGGCATAAATCAGCAGACATTAGAATTGCAACAAAATGATCCAGTGTATCCATGAATAAAAAAAAATCAAGAAGGACCATGAAGACTCTTCCAAAGGTGAACAAAGAAGACAAAGACTACAAAAATCAAATGAAAGGCAGAGGTAACAAGTTTAAATTATAATGGCATTTCATAAAAGTTTAGCATAGTTTTAGTTATGGATTGTTCGAAAAGGTTGTTTTAATTATTTTTATTGATCAAGACCAATAAACCCTCCACAGACTTTGGATTAAAATCCCTCATTTCAAATTTCATATCCGATATCATTTAAGCAGTTAAAATGGCCGAGGTGTTTGAATTCTCCACGTCTCTTAACCAAATCATTCAATGATGATTCTCTTTGCCGTTGTAAAAAATATCCACCGTCTCTTCAATCATTAATTCGTTCCCTCCACCTCACTCCACTACTTCATTCCGTGACCACTGCCATCACTTCATTCTGTAGCCGGCATTTCATTCCATAGACAGAGATATTCTTATCACCGAGAGCAGAGCAAAAGGATATCAGTTTGAATACCAAAGCATTATCACTGTAAACGTAGAGGTATAGCATTGAGCATTATCATTGTAAACGCAAAGCAGAGCAAAAGGGTAAACTCAGAGGTATAGCAGCGTGAGAATTTGAAGCCATTTGATTCCGTGGGCAGACAAAGTATCACTGTGGGCAGAGATTGAGCATTATCACTATAAACACAGAGGTATAGCAAAGAAGAATTTGAAGCTATTTTCCACCGAGAGACAGAGGTATAGTAGTGTGAGAAATTTGAAGCCATTTGTCACTATCAAACAGAGGCATATCAGTCCAAAGTTCAATTGTCAACAGAGGCATATCAGCTCGAAGTTTTGAAGCTGTTGTCACTGTCAATCAGAGGTATGTCATTCCAAAATTTGAAGCCATTGTTATCTAGAACTTGAAGCCATTTCAATTCGAAGGTAAAAGTTATTGTTTCTGTGGGTAGAAGAGTGTTAATTTGAACATTGAAGAAGCAATTATGGGTTTCATTGTAAGAACAGAACCGGTGGGTTCAAAATATTTAGAAGGCTACCCTCAATGTAAAGAAATGTTGCAACAAATAGGATGGCTTCAATTTTTGGAGAAATTTAATGGCTTCCACAAGGAAGTCACTAAAACATTTGCAAGATCATTTCAAGGAACTGAAGTTGAAGTGGGAGATGTCAAATTTACTGTCACTGAAGTTTTCATTGCAGAAGCTACAGGGTTGCTCAGAAATGGAGAGAGATGGTTCAAAAACAGAGAATTCCACAATGAATCTTGGAAACAAATTCTAAAATCACCAGGTATGGATGTCACTGTATTTAAGAAAGGAATTCCAAGTTCTGCATTGAAAAATAAATGGAGAAACATACTACTTCTTCTGCAAAAAATTATTACATGTGAGGGTAGATATGGTACATTTTATGTCTACCACATTAGACTGATAATGCATTTTCTGGGGGAAGACTTAAACCTACCTTATTTCTTACTTCAAAGTTTGAAGAAGATGGCTTCCTATGTTCAAAGAAGGGTTCAATTTTTAGAGACAACTTTATATCATCATGGTTTGGTCAAAATTTTGATTGAACACCATCTAGCTAAAACAAATGATACATGGGACAATTTCTTGATAAGAAATCATTTTGAAGAGCCAAAAGAACCATCACCTGAACCACAGTCTACAAAGAGAAGCAGGAAATGGAGGACTGCAAAAGTTGAAACTGATAAAACAGTCCAAGAAAGTAGTGAGGAAATCATTTCAGAGAAGTTGACTCAAATCAAGAGACAGCTTAAGGAAGAAAAGGTAGTCAGGAAATCTACCATGAAGAAAGGAGAGGGATCTTCTCAGCCTAGAAGAAGCCACAGACTAAAGGGGAAACTGAAGAAAACACTAATCAAACAAACAAGGGTAATTAATATAGAAGATGAAGAAACATCCATTGAAGAAGATTTTGAAGAGGATTTTAATGAAGGAACCCCTGAAATTGACCCTGCTCAACAAGAAATATACGACTATGTAGAAACTTTGGAAAGGAGAGCTTCAGAAAGAAGAGAGAGAACCCCTAGTCCTCCACTGTCTGAAATAGATGTATTAAGAAGGGATAGGTATGAGTTGGAAATACTCAATAGACACATCAAAAATGAGAATGAAATTCTCAAAGATCAAGTCAAGCTCAAAACTGATATGAACTCAACCTTATCCCTACATATAGACAAAGTGGAAAGGACCAATGAAAAGTTGAAGCAAAGGAACAAGAAACTAATCAGGGCACTCATCAACCTAAGGTTAAAACTTGTTATCAGAAAACCCAGAATATCTTTAGCATCTAGACAAAGGAGAAGGAGAGGATTAGATGTTCTTGCAGAAGCCTCTGAGTTCATAGGATAATTTGCATGAGGACATGCAAAGAGACAGCAGTGGGGGTATGTTGAGCCTCAAAATTGTGCTTTCTTTTATTCCATTTTACCTCATTTTCCTTTTTCCATTGCTATCCTAGACCCAATTGATCAATGAATATAGTTAAAATTACTTCTAGAATAATTTACATGACTGACTTGCTAAGTTTTGTGATTTTTTCCATTGTAAAGCATTTTGACTGGAACTAGCTGCAGAATGCAGACATTCCGTAGCTAACCGGAAATTCTGCAGCTGTCTTCACGTTTGAGTATGTTCCAGGTGGCCTCTCAAGAAAAACCGCATATGGGCATAATCCACGTCATGTCTACATGGTTCGTTGCTCATCATGGAGGAAGAAACGAATTCTAGGTATGGTTTTGGAACGTGGGAACACATTTAGGAAGGAAGACTTCTATTAGCACTGTCTCAGTCCAGATGTCTTTTTCCTTTTCACGCAGCCACTTCAAGAGTCCTAATGTGATTCCGATAAGGAAAGACAGTGTTCCTGAATTGTTGCAAATATTTTTATTTACATTTGTTATATAAACACTTGGGAAACCGAGTGCTAGGTTAGATTTGATGTTAGATTTTATGCTAGATTTTTCTTAGATTATGTGCTACATTTCTGAATACGTAGAGTGCTATGTTCAAGTTATTTCATCTTTAATGGAGCAGACAGTGTTGTTTTGAAAGCGTTGATTTAATTTGGAGTTGAATTCCGTCAGGTGGTAGAGGGCCCCTGCCTCTTGCACGGATTTATTTGCGTAAATTAGATAAGTATTCTAGCTGCCTTTACGTTTTTTTTTGAAGTTGAATTAGTAGTTGTTTTAATTAGCTACTGTAGTTATACTCATTCTAACTCTTTCACAAGAAGAAGCTTTTCCAAAAGATTATAATGATGAATGGAGAATAGCTATAGTATTGTAGGATTAGAAGTTGAATTCATAGTTGTTTTTAATTAGCTACTGTAGTTATACTCATTCTAACTCTTCCACAAGAAGAAGCTCTTCCAAAAGATTATAATGACGAATGGGGAATGGCTATAGTATTGTAGGATTTAGTTGTAATTTTTGTTGTTCACTATCACAGTTACACTTGTTCTAATCACTCTTCCACAAGAAGAAACTCTTCCAAGAAATCCTTAAGGAGTCCAAGGCATAACAGTGATAATGAATGTTTTAGTTGTGTGTTTGTACTAAGTATCATCGCTGTTCTTGCTCTTAAACGCTTTCCCAAAACATCATAATGACGAGTAGGGGATGGCTATGATATCTTAGTTTTTCATTTCTTTCAGTCTTTTTGCTTGCATTTGCACTCAATTACACAGTCAGAATTGTTCTAAAATCTCTTCCAAAAGAAGGAACTCTTCCAAAATATCAATAATGATGGACAAACAGACTGTATAATTTCATAGAATGATGCATGATAGCATAGTTAGGATGCTCCGGAGTTTAATTGCACTTAACTCATGTTCAGTTACTTTGTTTTGAGTTTGATGATGACTTGTAGTTCAGCATTGTTTTAGATTAGTGACACTTTTAAAGTTTAGCTTTAGTTCAACTCACTGCATTTGCATTCCATAGTCAGTTGTCATTCACTGCACAATAGATTACTTCAGTTGTTAAGATTAACAAAACAGCCTTCATTATTCACAAATCTCTTCTTGTTCTAAAATCTAAAATTGATCTATAACCATATGAACAGAAGACCACATCATTTTAAGGCCTGAAGTACTTCTGCAATTTCCTTATCATTTCATAAACAGATCCCTCTCTCAAAAGACTACTTTGAAAAAGAAATTAATAACTCTTGAGCAAGGTTTTGTGACATTCAATTGAATTGCAGAATAGAGTTAGAAAAATAGTTCTAGAATAGAAGATCTTATGATGATATCAATGTTTTATTCCAAACATACTTCAACAAATCTCTAACCAAGGATAAAATGCTGCATCATTATAAGTTAGTTGTTTAAACTGTTTAGTTAGGAAGATTTGCATGTTTAGTTGATCATTTCTCAAGTTTAGTTTATGTTTTGAATCATTTGCTTAAAATTCATTATCAAGCTTTGCTTTTACTTAGTCATAGTTTAGATTTGATTCTGCTTCAGTGTTTGCAATTGCATTTGTCATTTGTCATCAGTCAATTAGGTCTTACTCTGTTTTTAATCATTAGCTTCCTTCCCTCAGTTTTCTAGTCATCTTTCTTGTGAATAGAGAATCATCAAAAGACCAAAAACATCATAAATCATCACAAAAGACCAAAAACATCATAAAACACTACACACAACACATTAAGAAACAAGCACCTAGGTACATACAGTACACTTCACTTCAGCAGTTTACCAACCCTGGTTGACAATTAAATGAGCTCAGTTTAGGAGACTAGATTGAGACCAAACATAGGGTACGATGGAATCGAACCACCAACCTCCTTCTTGTAAAGCAGGTACTCTTCCATTGAGCTAACTCCTTCTAAATAACAAGAATTTAAAAAATTATACCTTGAAACTTTATAAATTGTAAATTATACAAATTTTGATAAATTATAAAATTTTGTAAATTCTTGGCAATTTTTTTACTAAACAAGTAAAATAGCATCGGAGTTGCAAGTTCGTACCTAATAGTTATGTAAGTTATGAAAATTCGGTGGAGGTGTAAATGAAGTGTTTGGAAGTACCAAACGTACAAGTATAATACATTTATTCCATTCTATAAGAAGTCTTAAAAGAAATTTGAGATTGTAATCCTTATGAAATAAGTTAATTATTCTGTGTAAAATATGCATATGCTCCAATGAATAAATCAAGACTTCTAAATGTATAATTTTTCTATCGATATTTGTACCATATACCAATATGGAATAGGTAGTGTTAAACAACTGCAAAGTAATGTACATGTCAAAGCCAAAATCAACAAGAGTAAGCCATTCCTATGATTTTTGGGGCACAATTGCTACCCTACCTATCTTTAAATGTCCCTTCTGTAAATATATTACTTTCTTTAAATCTATAGCATATTATAGGACTAGAAAAATACTTCCTTATTGAATGGAGATATTATCTTCCATAGGTATAGAATATGCCCTAATGGTTGATGTAATTTACTATTTTTCTACCTACTTTCAATCAATTTCACCCCTAATTGGAATGATTAAGCTCTACACTATACTGACATTCAAAGATATACACAAATATATAAACCATCTATAAGGATTTTTATCACTAGAAAATTGTACAAGAAAAGGGGACATTACTTAATGTGAGGAAGAAGGATTTACAGGGTTGAGAGACATTACAGAATCTAAAATTATTTTAAAAAATTTCAAGGTCTGAGGAAAAATCAAATTGCGTACAAGAAGGACTAGTCAAATGTGCCTTTGCGCACAAAAGTCTTCAATAAACTGAAATATTCCTAAATTAGCATGCAACTAATTAGAATATTAATTTTGCTCTTAAAAAATAGTTAGATGAATAAATGGGTAGGGAGGCCCATAAATATTTTTAGCAGCAATAAAATCCCTCTTAATGGGAAAAGGCATCATATTCATACCTGGATAAAATACCTTCATGTGTGAACAAAGGCTAATGCATGTGGACAAGGTCAAGTTTGACCAAGTCAACAAAGCTAGTATGGAGGAAGTGGAAAATTAATGAAGATAACCTAGTGGGAGTATGGATAAGCTTAGATAGTTAAAATAAAGCCACCTTGAGTGTAGAAGAAGACATTGCATGGAGATCTAGTCAAGGTTGACCAAATCCAAAAGCGTTGTTATGAAGGAGTGGCACTAATGATGGGACAACGCAATTTTGGAGGGAGATTCATTGCATGATGGGAACCCTAATGAGGGGGACCCAAGGTGAGAAGGCTCATATTGTTTATAAGGAAGATTATGACAGCCATATAGGGTTAGCTTATGATTATGATTTTCTGATATATGGTCTATTCAGACATATTTCTCTCTCTTTCTATTTAGTTGAGATGGAGTGTTGTTTAGCACAGGGTGTTCCTGATCGAGAATCCCACCTCCTCCATTGAGTAGCTCTTGGAGGAGTCTTGCACCATGTTGTACACTATCTGGCTGGAGACCAAGCTTCATCTTCCTATAACAGCGTAGATCCTGTTGATGGTTTGTCTATTTTAGTAAGCTGCAGCAAGTGGATACTAGATCTTCAGATCTAGGCCATTTCAGTACTCATTTTCAGTGGAGGAGGGTTCTATTCCATTGGAAGAACAATATTGAAGTTAATGAACTTTATTTTCATATCTTGGTTGCAAGAAAATCACATTTTGTCCACTACAGTGCAGTCTTGATCCAAATCTATGTAATTTCTGAAGGAGCATTTATAGAGTGGTACAATGCACCATTTGGAGAGCTGATGTTCTGAGTGTTGGGGATTTTCCCTTCACTTTCGATATCTATTGGGCGAGGATATTATTCTTCATATATTAGATCAGCCACACTTTACAGATCTGTAATTTTCAGTGGATCTGCAGTACTAGATCTCATATCTACACTTTGTACATGGTATTTCGCTGAAAACCCCAAGGAGGTTCATTAGAGGAGCCTATATAGTGTAGGGATCTGATATAGAACTAACTTGTTATGCACATAGCAGCTCTAGATCTAATGTACAACTGACTGCTGTTGCAGGAGTAATAAATTAACGTTTTCAAGGTATTTCCAACTTTAGTCATGGTTGCAGCCCCTCTTTTTGCATGATTTTTGAGAAATAATGGCTCGGGAGGCTTGTTAATTAACTAAGCTACCATTATTTGTTTCAAATATCCTTTCACATTTGGTTGTTATAATGTATGAATGAATGAATCCATGTGTTGCATTTGACTATTATTGCACATATTTCTGAAAAAATTGTTTTTAATGCATGTATTGCTGCTTTTCCTCATTTGGGAATATTACAGTGGTATCAGAGCATAATCTTGGCTTAGCCTGTGAGTTTTAGCCAATATGCCATAAGAAGAAGAATATAAGGAGAAAAAAATCAGAATGATGGAAGGAATGAGTTTCATCTCATCTCTTTTTAGATCTAAGAAGGACCTCACCAAGGAGGTCAAGTAATGAAGGATGGAGAAAAGAAGTGAAACCACATTATGACTTCAAGACAAGGAAGGTCCATGTACTTCCTATCAGTAAAAAGAAGATCCGGTATTGAAGATACCTCCAAAGAAGCATGCTATGCCATTTTATTTTGGAGACATGAGGCATAGAGATGGAGGAAACTTAGATCATGAGATTCTAAGTGAGTATCTTACAGAATACAAGTCTCAGCCTAGAGCTTTCAAGGATAATCTAACTCTCCCACAATTGATTCATCTCAAAGAAGAAAGGAAACCTTGCAGCAATAGAAGGACATAGGGCAATAGATTTCTATTTTCTACCTTTGATGGGTCATCCACATGCACAACAAGGGCTTGGGGAATGAGGTTGGATGCATTTTTCCTGCTACATACAATAGTAAAGGAAGAAGTTGTTGAGATTGCAGCACTGCACCTTGAGGGTGAATCAAACAATTTGTGGTTCAGCCATTTGAGTCATGCAAGAGTGACTGCATTTGAAGATTTTACTCAAAGTTTGATCAAGAAGTTTGACAAAAAGAAATCAAAGGAGAAGAAGCCTTCACCACCATTCACTGCAGGAGCACTTGCATCAGGAGGAGGAAAACTTTCATCTTTGCAAAGTGGTCTTGATCTCTTGGCATATAGAGTCCATGCACTATTCTAGAGATGCATGAGAAGGGGTGATTTGTACCGGCGCTGATGAAGCCATAGAAGAGAAGCCATCATCGTCAGTATTTGGGGAAGCTATCACATCGGAAGGAGGAACCCTTGTAGCAGTACAAGATGTTCCCAAAATTTACCAAGGTATGCACAAATTTCTACTTTCTGTTATTTCAGCACATCTTGTGGAGGATTGTGGGAATGTACCATCACATGACCAAGGGTCGAAGTATATTACTGATTTGGAGCAGCAAACTATCAGTACGCTGAGTAGCCTTGATTTTCTCAAGGAAGAGATATACAGTCATCCTAGTGTATCATTGTTGAGTTGCACACAACTCTTTGGGTTGGAGTGTAGATTCTTTGAGGATGCGATGAGTATTTCCCTGAACAATACATTGAAAAACTGTGTTCATCATTGGGCATGACCTTGAGACAGCAGTTGCATCATCATGGAGATCAACAGCACTATCATTAAACAACAGTGATGAGTTGGGGGGCCAACCATTGTTGGAGCATTCCAATGACCTTCCCATATGTATAACAGAAGATAGGTAGATATTTGATGGAGGACATCTTATGATGGATAACATCTCTCATGATTGTGATGGATATTTATTGATGAAAATTTCACATCATGATGGGAGGTTTTTACCTACTACCTATTTGGATCCTTATGTGATCAACTTGGTCATTAAGGATATTGAATTTCAACATTCCATGAAATGCAAAGACAGAAATATGATTTGGGAGGATGGTATTCTCCATTGGAGGAATGCCACTTTTGGACAGGATGATAGACATTCACCATGGGTTGGATGGGTGATACTAATGAGCAAGAGGTTGGAAAACTACTTGCAGATTTATAATACTGGGTAGTAGGAGGAAAGACTATGTTGGTTACTCTTGAAAGAGTTTGGTCATCCTGTGACACATTCTATTTCAAGGAGTTGGTTGGTGGATGGAACTTGGCATGGCACTTACATCATATGGCAGTAGGCAGTTTGGGTGTATTGGGATGATGTGATATCTTTCATGTCAACTATCATGTTATTGCTCCATGATTTAAAGGTGTTGATGCTTTGGTTGTTACTGAGAGAGTATGGGCTGATTTTCTCCCATACTTTGCATGATGTTGCAGGAGTAGGAGATGGCACTATCATGGTGCAAAGGGGATACTCCCTAGCCTTGGAGGATTAGGAGGAACTTTTACTTTATAAGGAATCTCCCACATATAGAAGCATTATGATTGATGGCTTTGACATGTGTAATGTGAAAGGATGGAGCTATGAGATGACATGAGCCTTGTTACAAAGGCAAACAATGTTGTCACTTGAGAGCCTTGGTTTATTGATGGTGTGTCCCCAGGATCACTTCACATATGATGCACTTGATCAGCAAGAACAAGATGAGTATGATGGCGTAGTGGGCGGAGACATATATTACCATAATATCGTCTTCTTGACTTGGATTTCCAACCATAAGAAGAAATATCTACATGCAGCACATAATTCAATTATTTTCATGGGACTATATCATGCCACTATGGAGGGCTCACTCATGGATCTTATTATCATATTACTCTCAATATATGGTAAGAATTATTTTTATGCAATTATTGATTATCTAACATAGTATTTGCATTCTCTTACCAATCTTATACAGTGCATTTCTCCACAAGAGGGCAAGCCTCTGTTTGAGCTTCATGGTCATTTTGCAACCAACATCTATGATGGAGAGAGCCATTTCTTGTATGGCTTTGGGCAAGTGTTGTACTATTTCTTACATGCTAAGTTGAGATACAATTCCATTTACCATTTACTAGTAGATGATATAACATGCACAACTAGAAAATTGTTTGAAGACAGCTCGCCATATCACATTCTGAAACTACAGTGGGAGGAACTGCGTTGTGATTACTTGAGAAATTGTTGGTACTTTCTAGCACTATGTAAAACCTTCAGTACTTCTCTCATTGGTATTCCATATGATGATAATTTCATATTCATTTTTTATGGGATGACTTGGGCAAGAACCGAAGGGTGGATTTTTGAGGACCCTATTTCATTTTTTCTCCATAAAGGCAACATTATTGCAGCCCATATTCAACAGCAGCTCTAAACTTATCATAAGTGGAGAGAGAGATAGCATGGGATGGAAATTTTTATCCATCATATTCAGCTATGCAACCCACTTTCTTTCTAGAACCCTAAGGTGGAGGAGATGTTTCAGCAGTTACCATGTTCGAAGGTGACTCACTTTTTGTGGATGATAGCTTGGGGATGGAGGCTTCACATGGGGTTGATGATTCCCAATATATTTCAGATTCCATGCCTCAAGAAGGCCTCTAGAACACATATAATTGTTTCCATGGATACCCCACTTTTTCATGATGAGAGCCATTTGGATTTTTCACCAAAGGCATACTTTTACATATGGGAGGAACAACTTGAGGGCATATTGATGAGAAAGCATCTTGTTATTTGGAGGAACTTAAAAATTGAGGATGCTACAAGAGAGGAGAGACTCTTCAGTTCTATCCTTGGAGTTGCTTGAGGACAAGAAACATTTGGGAGGGGAGGACTATAATATTCCTAAATTAGCATGCAGCTAATTGGAATATTAATTTTTCTCTTAACACATAGTTAGATGAATAAATGGGTAGGGAGGCCCATAAATATTTTTAGCAGCAATAAAATCCCTCTTAATGGGAAAATGGATAATATTCATAGTTGGATAAAATACCTTCATGTGTGAACAAAGGCTAATGCATGTGGACAAGGTCAAGTTTGACCATGTCAACAAAGCTAGTATGGAGGAAGTGGAACATTAATGAAGATAACCCAATGGGAATATGGATCATCTTAGATAGTTAGAATAAAGCCACCTTGAGTGTGGAAGAAGACATTGCATGGAGATCCAGTCAAGGTTGACCAAATCCAACGACGTTGTTATGGAGGAGTCGTACTAATGATGGGACAACGCAGTTTTGGAGGGAGATTCATTGCATGAAGATGGTAACCCTCATGAGTGGGACCCAAGGTGAGAAAGCTCACATTGTTTATAAGGAAGAGGATGGCAGCCATATGGGGTTAGCTTATGATTATGATTTTCTGATTTATGGTATATTTAGACATATTTCTCTCTTGTGTTGTTTAGTTGAGATAGAGTGTTGTTTAGCACAGGGTGTTCCTGATCGGGAATCCCACCTCTTCCATTGACTAGCTCTTGGAGGAGTCTTGCACCATATTTTCCAATATTTGGCTAGAGTTCAAGCTTCATATTCCTTTGAAAATGAAAATCTTGTTGAGGTTTTGTCTATTTCAGTAAGCTGCAACAACTAGAGACTAGATCTTCAGATCTAGGCCATTTCAATACTCATTTTCAGTGGAGGAGGGTTATATTCCATTGGAAGGATAGTATTGAATTTATTGAGATTTATTTTCATGTCTTAGCTACAGGGTAATCACATTTTATCCCCTACATCGCAATCTTGATCTAGATCTGTGTAATTTCTGAAGGAGCAATTGCAGGGTGGTACAATGCACCATTTGGAGAGGTGATGTTCTGAGTGTTGGGGATCTACCCTTCACTTTGGAGATCTATTGGGGGAGGCTATTCTTCTACATATATTATATCATCCACACTTTCTAGATCTGTAATTTTCAGTGGATCTGCAGTCTTGGATCTCAAATCTACACTTTGTACATGGTGTTTTGCTAAAAACCCCAAGGGAGTTCATTAGAGGATCATGTATAATGTAGGGATCTGATATAGATCTAACATTTTATGCACATAGAAGCTCTAGATCTGATGTACAACTTACTATTGTTGCAAGAGTAATAAAATAATACTATCAGGGTATTTCTAGCTTTATTCATGGTTGCAACCCCTCTTTTTGCATGATTCTTGAGCAATAATGGCTTGGGAGGCTTGTTTAACTAAGCTACCATGATTTGTTTCATATCTCCTTTTACATTTGGAAATTATAATGTATGACTGAATAGATCCATGGGTTTCATTTAAATATTATTGCACATATTTATGAAAAATGCATTTTTAATGCATGTATTGTTGCTTTTCCCCATTTAGGAATATTACATAAACACGCCTTCGCACGCCTTTTTCTCAAAAATGCACGCAATCCTAGGAGTGGTGGAAGTCATTTTCTGGGACCACAAGTCACACTCCAGGACATTGATTCTATACTTGAAGCCACCTAAGGACAACCACCCAAACCTCCTTAGGACATCAAGGGAACACATAATGGAATAAATGTGGCACACAATGGAATCACCCTCCTCTCTTGGGTCACTAACCACAATGTACCAAGAGAGGGAAGGAGGATTTTACTTCTACTATAAAATGGCACCAAGAGATGAACAACGTGGGAGCACATTGCTATGTTGGCCAGAATTACCCCAAGCAATACCAGTAGTGTGTGATCCGGAGCAAAGATAGAGGGGCCTCAGTTGTTGGCCATCCAACATCAGTTGTTGGCCATCGAACAACTTCAGTCCACCATAGTATATAGAGGGAGACTTTGCACCAAGGTAGCTCAGAAATAAAGACATCCTTGCATAGGGACTTAGAACCCCTAGTTCTAAGGGCCCCTTGGCAAGTGGGTTAAAGTTTCATCCTCATTCCTACCAGCACTCAATAAGAGGGGAAATAAGAGCCACCATTTGGATTATTAATTTTTTTTACTCTACTTAGATCTTTTGTTTTATTTTCTTTGGTTTTAGTTTAATTTTATGTTTGAATATGCATGTTATTTCTATATCTAGTATGTTTATGTTTGAGCATGTTCCACTAACTTGCTTGACTCCATATATTTTCTGCTTGTGACCAATAACTTAAGAGGGAAAACCATATCCCTTAAGTTGGTGTGATTTCTTACATACGTGTACCAAACACACTAACACAGGATTGGCAACTCCACTAACTTATATTTCCAAGTTTATGTGCTAGTGCCTTTTTGCAGAGACCTCTGTCTTTGCTATGGAGTTGGGCTGGAATTGCCCCCTTTCTCTCCTTTATTGCTTGGTTCAACCCTAGTGACAGAATGAAGCAGAAGAACTCCAAAAAATTAAATTGCAGGAATTTTCACACATTTCTCACAGACAGGTGTGCCCCAAGGCGTGCGTTCAGAGCTGAGCTCTGCATAGAAATCACACCTGTTTCAGCCTTTTTCACACAAAAATCATAATGAGAAATTTCTCCAAAAATTCCATCCTTTCCTGCTTGAAAAAGTGCCTGGCAGCCCATAATACATCTGCTAGCACTAATTGAGGTGCCCTGCAACTTTCTAAAGCTCACTCTTAGCTTCTTTTGGTAGGCTTGGTGTTGGTTTTATTTCAAGTTGATTTTTGCAAAGTTAACACATAGTTTAAGTAGGAGGTAAATTAACTTTCATTTCGAAATAATTTATGTTTTACAAATTTAGGTACCAAAACACCTAGGTAATTAGCCAAATTAAGTGGCCCAAGTCCATGCATGCTTAGCTAGTTCCTTTTTCTAGTGTAAAATTCGTTAGTTCAGTTCAATTTTTGCATTAGGATTTCGGGACCAGGATTGAATTGTCAATAGAAGAGAAAGTAATATTTGTTGCCTTTGCACCCTCTGGTGATCCTAGGCAAGCATATGAACACTCCCTATTCACAACTCACCATCTCCCTATAGTTGATCACATAGATTAACTAGGAAAAATTGAAAGCAGTCCATATCCACGCATGTTTTTATTTTCAACACGGAACAATAGAACATAGTTTAAATAGGGGATTTTGAAAAGGATCATCGCATATCCACACATTCAAACTATTTCCTTGTTCACATTTTTCTCACACGCATCCACACACTAAGCAAATCAAAGACACCTAAAACTAACTTAACAAAGCTCACTAAATTATCCACACAGGGCCCACAAAAGAATTTATAGTCTAAGTTAGGATCAAGGCAGTAAGCATCCAATAAGCCGCCTTGATCATTCTTCATCTTGAGGCATAGAAGTTGAATGATTAGGGAACTTTCAAATCCACCTATGAGCCCACGGAAAATAAAACTTGAGCGCGGTAGAGACCCTATTCATATGGGGTTAGGTTGAGGCACAGTGTGTGTGGTATCGTTTGGGGCTACCTGACCTAGCTGATACTCGATACTCTTAGCTGAACTACCAAGAAGCCCAAGAATCAAATTCTCACGTGGGACAGTGGTACTTAGTGGAAAAAATTAGGGCATCCTTTCCCTATAGGTGATGGTGTAGACAAGAAATAGATCCTCTACCCTTACCTTGGTGGATTTTCTTCAGCTGACTAGGGGCGTCACTAGCTCTTATGGGACGTTGTGCCAGCACTCGCAAGGTATTTTCTCAAGGCCCAGATACATTTGAGTGTGTGAGGACTATTAGGTCTTCTAGGATTTGAGTATCACACACAAACAAAAAAACCATATTTTTTTATTGATTGATCACATAGGACTAATATAAAGGGAAAAATTATTTTATTTTGGTTTTGTTTTATGTATGCGACAGGAATTTTTCTTTCATCATAATCTCTATCCTCCCAAATATTTCCGATGCCATACCTAGTCAATGCCAGAACAGACCCAACAAGACCTCGTCAATATAGACATCTTTTGGACCCCCCCTATTACCGGGAGGGGTTCTTAGTCTTTCACTATTTAGGAGTCAACGACGAAACACTACCACCATTATTGGTTCATCCTTTATTGGGGCATCTTTAGTTAGGAACCCAGGTCGGTCTCCCAAAGCCACACCACACATGACTCCTCACACAACCCCTAGAGGGAAGAGGAGTACTACCCATTTGGGAAGCCAGGTGAACACACAGCAAGGTATATCATAGAAAAACCCTATTCCTAACTAGAACATTGTGTTATCACAAGTCACAATGGCTACAACCTCGCAGTCACCTTTTCTAGATTCGTTAAATCTACCAAATTTAACCAAGTTGACAAATGACCCCATTGCACACAACCCCATATAGCATCCCATGCCCACGAAGCTCCCCTCAGCCATTCCAAATTTGAAGGGAGGCAAGAAAAAGACCCTGGAAATCATGTTATGAGTCTCCACCTATGGTGTTCGTCGAACAACATCGTTGATGATATGATTCGACTAAGACTATTTCAACACACTTTAACTGGAGTAGCAGCGAAATGGTATGTGGAGAAACCCTTTGCTACACATGGAACATTTAATGCCCTTGCCACTACATTCCTAACCTATTTTTAGTTACCCATCCATCATGATTCTGGAATGGAATTATTAAACCACTTTAGGCAAACCCACACTGTTCATATCTCAGACCATCTCCACGAATGGCGATGGCCTCGTAGTTTGTGAAAATCCAAGCTCGACGATCGAGTTCTGTTAGACCTGTTCCTAAAACCTCTCACCGCATGGATTTCAAAGGATGTGGCGCAAAAAAAATCGATATTCGAAGAGGGTGCCATCAATAAGGCCCAACAGATCAAGCTAATATATACACAATCAGGGTATATTTACAATATCCTACCGAACACCCTGCACCTGCAAACTTACAAATAATTTCCAAGTGTATCCAATTCTACAGACGGTTTAATTGGGTCATTGACCCAAAATCCCCCAATAAATAGTGTTCAATACCCCGATTACACGTATGATTATACCCAGAAGGTACCACAACTTGACTACCAAAGTCATCACATGCCTCTACAAAATTTGACCAGTAGGGCACCATCGTATCACCATCAGCACAGAGGACCCTATCCTCCGACTAAAGGGATCCAGTACACAGATAAACATGCTGATGGAATAGCTCCCCCCCAATAGCCATTTACAAACTAGGGACTGCATTATGCTCAGTCCCTAGCACAAGACCCACCCATGCAGAATAGTGCACAGGTGAACTTTGTGCAACCTTCCCAAAACCAAGCGCACCAACCATATAACCAGGAGAACTATCCTCCTAACGTGGTTAAGAAAGATGGAAATAAAAAGCCTAAAATAAATCTTGGATAGGGGGGGAACAATCAGCAACGCCCTCCATGACCTCGAGCTGGAGGCAACTCCAACCGACATCAAAACCAAGAGCCAAGCAATTCCCAAAGGCAGAACAAAAGGCCACCTCTTTGAACAAACCCCTCTTGTTCGATTTTTGGTGAGTACGGCCATTACACTCACCACTTTCCCGACTTCCCTAATCTGAAGGAGCTGCAGAGAAACTGTGGACAAGGGGGATCCTCTCATCAACCAACAGTCATGCAGGAACCTTTCCCACATCAAGGGACAATTAGCATGTGGAAAAAAACTCCCGACAAATCTCGAAAGCATAGCCATGAAATATACATGATTGGCGAGGAAATTTTTTTTCAGACATGGAATCAAAATTACGACACATGTACAGACACCAAAACGTCAAAGGCTAGTACCAATGCACCAACATCACCTTTGACCATGTCAAAGATGCCTATTGAACCTTTGCCAAAGATGGGTAAGGGACCAACTAGGATAGCAGGAAACTATTCCAAAGTAGCCCATACCTATAGCATTGTGGATGATCTAGCTCAATCTCACGCCACTATGTCAGATTTGGAAGTATTACAGTCATGCACAAAGCAGCGGAAATACTGACTTTCCACATTAGGTTCCATCAACCCTGTCGATTCACGTCTAATGGATTTTGATTTAGATAAAGCCACCACTAGGCTTCATTCAATGGTCGTCTTTTAGATACCAGTGTCGGTCTAGAACATTACCATTCACCAATGTATCATTGACGAAGGTGCATCCACATGCATCATGTAAAATAACATTTTGAAGAAGTTAGGATCACCTGAACTAAAGTCATCAAACATCATGCTTAGAGAATACGATGGTCAGCCTTCGACCCCCGTCGATCTCTACCAAAATGTCCTGGTTTTCTTAGCGGGAAAGATGGTCCTTATAGAAATTGAAGTCTTGGACACCCAATTGGACTACAATATACTCCTTGGCCAGAGTTATATGTACACCATGTCAGCCATCGCCTCTTCTATATTTCGAACTATGATGTTCCCCCATGAGGACTGCATCGTTACTATCGACCAATTGACACATAGAAAAAAACAGCCCCTAAGAAATACTGATGTCATTCTACCCTACGTAGAAACATCTGCGGACACGCTTTCATGGTACCAAAAATATGGCCCCAGCCAATTCAAACCATCGTCCATCCTAGGATCATTCCTAGGAGATCCCCTTGTTATACCTGAGTCATCACCTGATGTCACAGGGGCTCCGGTGTGCATGATGGCAACATCAGGCACTGAAGCTAGTTAGGACATAGACACAAGTAGTAATGACAGTGAGTCCTCAACCATGCAGCATCTCTAGCCTACTCCACTTCCCAGACTCCTTTCCTCTTCCCTCCTGCTGGTTTCATGTCATAGCAGGTCATGGCCATGATGGTCCTACCAAAATTATTTTTTGCAAAACCAATTTCATACCTAGTCCCACCCACTTCAATGGGATTCATGTACATAACATGTACAGGATTAATCCCCATCAATCCTGAACTAGCCCCAGCTGTTCAGGAGACTATCATAAAGATCCTTGTAAAGGAAATTCCCATTGCAAAACCGATTATTACAGCTAAGAAAACGGAGAGAGGAAAGAGGGTGGAGACTCCCGCCACGTAACAGGAATCACTAGGTTGTGCCATATGTGACGTAGTAGGTTACCCTACCCACAACTCTCCAGAGCTGGATGAATTAAAACTACTCCTTAGCTCTGAGGTAGACATCGCAACACCATGTTCCCGTAAAAAGGAACCTGCCACAAAAAGTAAAGGCAAATCATTGCATACCAATCATGCATGTGTTATCTGTAGCAATTATGGTCACTATATCCATCATTGCCTAGAAATCCCATGATATAGGGATGCCTTACATGCCATCGAGCGATCCTATAAAGTGGATCCCTCCCCAGTCATCTGGAGATGAACCTCACACCATCCTAGACCTACAAGAGGAACAACAATCACCTGAAAGAGTCCCAGCTAGGCCCCCTCCTCCCATCGAACATTGCGTACTCCACGATGAGCTCAATCATTTCATCATTGAATTCCCAGCTTTGGAAATGTTCCAAAAATGGTATCCAGTTCATATATTATATCGCAATAACATGGACATCCAATATTCATGTCACATCTAAGGTGACAATCACCCGGTGCGCCATTGTCACTACATACCTAGATTCCACATAGCACTAACTTTTATGCAATCAACCATAGTCCACCTCTCCCAAGAACATGGTACAAACTCGGAAACCATGAAAAACTTGACAACCCAAGAAGATGTGATGAGCAGATCCATCCTCTTCCTGTCAGCTGAAAAGTGACCAATCAGGGAACCTTTAGTTACCCCCAACCACTCTCTACAGAGAAGACCAACATGTGCATTATGTAAAACACCCAATCATGTGGTCACCACTTGCCCTGATTTAGCAGCGTTATGATGTTGGTACCCCTCCAGACCACAAATCGAACACGATGGGACCCCCATATCTAGGCTATTTTTCCCATTATGTCAAGGCAATCACTATGGAAATCAGTGTACCTATATCCCGTAAGTTTGTCCTCTAATTGATATGATTCACACATTAGAGAAGAAACCAAACAATCTCCTCAAACAGTATAGAAAGTACATCACCCCCAGGCCAGCAACCCCACACCCACATCAGCGTGATGGGAAAGTTGGGATGTCGCACCAACCAAGCATAACCCAGTCCTAAACTAGGATAACATGTGGACTATGTGACGTGATTGACCACCGGGTAGTGTAGAGAGCTGAAGCACCTAGCAAATGATTTTTGCACAGTCTCTTCTCTCCCACAAAAACTTATCTCTAACTAAGAGAATATCATGCATACTTATTGCCTAATTTTTTCACACTTTCATCATATCATTAAATGTGAGCATATCCACAAGCTAAGAGTGGCAAGAAAAGCATTGAGTCTACATTCCCCAAAAGAGCTAGACACACCCACACCGACAATACATAAATGGAAGCAGAAGACCTCATCTTCTAAAACTGATCCTTTCCAAGCGTCCACATTTGGGATGAAGAGTAGTGTTTATTACCACACAATATACTTGGTTGACACAGTGGTACCATGCACCATTTTCACTAGCCATAACCACGAACTAGAGGCATGCCCACTAATGGAAACCTTCAGTCACCTCTACACCCGGCACAATTTCCACCGACAGGAAATTGAACATCCAAACGAGGGACCCAGCCTTGTGCTCATGAAATCTCCCATCATAGAAATTCCCCCCAAGCCACCATACACCTACCAGGTATAGGGGAACCTGGTTGCCTCATCATCTTGAGATACCACATGCGTAGATTACTGCAGTCGATTTGATCAAGTCTTTGGCCCAAGGTCACCTAGGCAACACTAATATGTAACACTATGATCGTCACTTCATAATGCCCAAAGGAGGTACCACACATTTACACCTCTAAAAAAATAAAAAAAATTAGTACCAGCAGGTATGCCCTCTCTCATGTTCCTTTTAAAGCACATGTCTTTCAATAATATTTGAATAAAGAAGATTCTTTCACTTGGGGTATTTTTTTTTTTAGGTAGTATGCAAAACCATCCACAACTCCATCCACTAAAAGTTCTAGAGTAGGTATCATTCTACCCCCAACATGATAAAGTCCCGAGGAAACTCTGCATATCGTGACATCATTTCTCCATCAAAAATCAACCATAGGTTATGCACACTCAATCGTGTTTATCATCACCTCACCTTGCACAAGATAAGCATCCTTGTTGGTCGGTCGAACCTCCCCTCCATGGCGCTCATCAGCCAAAGTTGACCATATATCATAGCAAAAGCTATGCCATGGCCATACCACTTTAGTCCAGGAAGCACCTCATGTCCATCCACCTGTCATGCATCAGGTCAATTTTTACCATATCAAAATAAAACCCCTTTCATGGACAACCAAATTGTCCAAGAAGATTAAAATCACACTACCGTGCCTCTCATTTGGCCTACCATACCTCCATCAGCATAACCCATCTACGACATTTTCCATCCACTTCATCAACCTCACACATGAGACCAACCAATGGGGCCCCCACCCTCAGCAAAACACCTTCCTCACATCATCAATGAGTGAACGCCTTCATGTTTTGGGGCACCCGTCTCTGTGTTTCATAAAAACAAAATCCCATTATTTTATTCTTTCGGTAAGTGTACAAAGACCGCAAACGGCACACTACATCCCCCCCAAACACTCATTCATTTTTTCTCCCATGGCATTAGTCCCTCATCACCCTTGGTTGGAGTATCACACCCTCATGCAAAAGTCACCATGACATTCTTAACCAGTTTATACCCACCCTGGAAGTCCTACCGACTCCAGGGATTTCCCCATCAGAAATAGTTATGACTACCACCAAGCTGCTTTTTATACTCCGACCTTGGGCCACTAAATTCCCATCATCAGTTTTTAGTCAACCCTTTCCATCATGCCTATGTTAAACCCATCACGTCAGGATCTTGATCCTTCATATCAGTGACCCCGTTGTACAATCGAGGCTTCCTTTTTGTCAACATCAACACCTATTTTCCAAAAAACGAAGCGGCACCTTGGATCACCCTCGCCATAAAAGGGAAATCCTTGGGTGGCACTATGGGAGACATCATTGCCTACAGATGTCATCAGTCCTCCTAAAATTCGAATATAACACAATATTTCATGTCAGGATGGTATTGTACCTTACAACCATTGCAATTTGATCAAATTCATCGAAGACCCATGCCTTTATAATCGTCTCTTTCAGCAATGCTTGCACGGGAAGGTCCCAGCTAGTGCCTATGTGTACAATGCGCATTTATATGCCATACCAAGTCTATAGATATGAGTACTACTTTCCACCTATTGAAAAAGAAAAAATGCCCCTGAGGGTGTCAGCATTCATCATCATTAACCAACAAATCACTACCATATTAGTGACATAGTATCTGTCAAATAGATTTGTTTAACTAGACAAAGCATCACAAGCATAGGACATGCCCGCCTTGTAGAAAATTTGTATATATTGTTTTATACCATTGTTTACAGGGATCCCACAAGACATGGTTGCTCTTCGACCTAGTGCAGGGTGTCTCCAATTCCAAGCTACATGCGGGTCTCTCTCTCTCTACACACAGTATACATAAAATAAACTATAATGTATTTCAGCTATACAATTCTTCTTAGACCTCACACATTAGGGGGAAAATGTTATCACTGGAAAATCGTACAAGTAAAGGTGACATTATTTAATGTCAGGCAGAATGATTTATAAGGCTGAGAGACATTATAGAATCTGGAAGTATTTAAAAAATATCTAAGGTCTGAGGAAAATCAAATTGTTTACAAGAAGAACAAGTCAAATGTGCCTTTGCGCACAAAAGTCTTCGATAAACATGCCTTTGTGCGCCTTTTGATCAAAAATGCGTGCAATCCTGGGAGTGACAGAAGTCATTTTACGGGATCACAAGGCACACTCTAGGACATTGATTCCACACTTGAAGCCACTTAAGGACAGATGCCCAAGCCTTCTTAGGACATCATGGGAGCACACAATGGAATCACCCTCCTCTCTTGGGTCACTATCCAAAATGTACCAAGATATGGAAGGAGGATTTGAATTCTCCTATAAAAGGCCACCAAGAGATGAAAAAAATGAGAACACATTGTTATGTTGGCCAGAATTTCCCCAAGAAATACCAGTAGTGTATGATCCAGAGTACAGATAGAAGGGACTCAGTTGTTGGCCATCCAACAACTCGAGTCCACCATAGTAGAGAGAGGGAGACATTGTGCCAAGGCAAGTCAGAAGTAAAGACATCCTTGCATCGGTACTTAGAACCCCTAGTTCAAAGGGCCCCTTGGCAAGTGGGTTAAAGTTTCACCCTCATTCCTACCAGCACTCAATAAGAGGGGACGTAAGAGCCACCGTTTGGTTTATTGAAGTTGTTTGACTCTATTTATAGTTTTTGTGTTATTTGTTTTAGTTTTAGTTTAATTTTTATGTTTGAATATGCATGCTATTTCTCTATCTAGTATGTTTATGTTTGAGCATGTTCCACTAACTTGCTTGACTCCATATATTTTCTTCCTGTGACCAATAACTTAAGAGGGAAAACCACAACCCTTAAGTTGTTGTGATTTTGTACATACGTGCACCAAACACACTAACACAAGGAATATGAGGCAATAGATCCAAACTCCTAGTAGGAACATTTATGGAGCAAGCCAAGAAGGATAATTCAACATTTCATTGCTAATTTCTTAACTTCCAGAGCAGAGGGATTGACCTTGGATGGTAGTAAAAGCATTCCATCTACCTACATATTTTATGATATTTTTCTAGGTTACTGCCTGAGTAAAAGCAACAAATTTTTGTGATATCAAAGTCAATGTTGTAAATATTTTTTTGGTGAATTTATATTTAATGGTCCAAAAATAAAGTAACCAAAAATGTTAGGGAAAATATTGGAAGTTATTGAAAATTATTGGTCAGCATAAACTTGGCCTGAAAACCTAAAAAAAATATTAGAAACATTGGAAACCTGAAAATCTTCGAAATAATGGAAATTATTGAGAGACATTCAAGACGTTTATAACATTTCTCAGAATCAATAAATTATTAGATGGAACCCTTTGAAAGGTGTCGATAAATTATATAGTTTTCAATGAGCTAAGAAGATTCATTATTGCTCCACAACTGTAAACATCTTAATCTAGATTGTACAACGTTAACATATATTTTTTGCAATTCCATAAAATCTAAAATTCCTTTTTCCAGTTTCCAAGCTCGAAATGCCAATATCCCTTGTTATTTTGAGTGGTTGAACAATAAGTCAATTGACATGTCATATAGATTGTAGGACTAACCAAATTTTATTTGACGAATATTTTCTGAAGGGAAAATATTGCGAAATTATCACTAATTCTGCAAGTGGGGTTTTCTCCATGATCCCCAAACCCCTTGCGTATTCAATTCAACAAGGATATCGATTTTATGAATTTCATTCTTTCCCTTATTTTATAGGATATATATCTTTTATAGGTATGTTTTTATTTTTAATTATTTATTTTTAGTTTCTTAATTCACATTACTTTAAAACTAGGGTGTGGAAATAACCACATAAAGAATGCTACAATGAATAAGTAGGGCATTTAAGTTCACGTTTAGAAATATATAATAAAAGGTCCCTCCTTGTCCCTTACTATAACACCCTAAATCTTAGGGACTCAATGGGACTCGAGAGAGTACATGGGATGGCATAAGGGAAATAAACCATTATCATGGGAATAACAAATATAAAGTTTGGGATCGAGACAGTTAGATATCATCTTTAGCTTGAACATCCCACAATGCTCTAATGTTCCCTCCCTACTCACAAAATCTAATATTTCCTTCACTCAAGAGTTTGAATTGTTCACTAGTTTGGTAGGTCACTTCCCTTTAATACCAAAAAATTCAATATAAGGGTAGTTGACTTCCATAAAGGGGCATGAAATTTTTTACTTTGTTCTTGTTTCTTTAGTTCTTTCATTCCTATTGGTGCACTCTACCATTATATTCTCCAACTACATCATGAGCTAGTGTAAGAAATTAGATGTACCATATTTAAAATTAAATGGATAGTTTTGATCCCATTTTGAAAAGGGTTTCCCAAGAAGTAATGCTTGAAGTAAAGCCATTAAACCATTGATGGAAATTATACGTTCACGATTTGAAAAAAAAATGGTGCAATTAATGCACTTATCAAGTCATCATTGGATATTATTCTGAGACAACTACCATTGGACACAATGAAAGTCATATTATAGAACTGATCTTTTTGAAATGTCTCACTTTGGATTGGAACTGGAAGATTCTTGGGACAAGTGGTTATTATTTCAATTATATAAATTTTAGTCAATTCTCTCTATATTTATAAATACATGACTATAGTCAATGCATCAGAAGAAAATGGGAATCTGAGTTGAAATGAAGTGAATAAAGGAACAACATGTTAGCCCCCCTATGAAATTTTTGACAAGCAAATAGGGGGCTAAATCATTTTTGAGTCTTCAAGGAATGCATTTCCTCTGAAAACACAGTCTCCTTGAAGCCTCTTCGTGCCTTTTATCCTTTGACAAGTCCCCTCTGCTGATTCCCCTTTTAAAGCCTCTCTGTCATGTGAAGAAATGCACAAAGGCTTCCTTTTCCCTTTACTTTTTCCTCATCTAACCTCCTTTTCTTCCCCTTTTTTCTCCCCTTCTATTTCCCCATTTACCCCTTGAAGCCCCCCAAGAGCCCCTTTAAATTATTCCCCTGCCCTTTGTTTTCCCTCTTCTCCCCTTTATTCCTCTATCGTTCCCCTTTAAACCCCTTAAAACCCCATGTTCCGACCTTGTTATAGGCCTAGCCCCTTTCCGCCAGTCCCTTAACCACTTCCCCACGTGCCCGTCATCCAAGACCAAGCGCTTAAGCCTTGGGGGCCAATCGCAATCGAAACAACCGGCGGGTGCATTTCCTTTGTAATACTCAAAAAACCCGATGCGATTGTTTTATTTCGATAAGTCCCACGGTGCGTTCCGCGCCGTTGATCTACCCTGATGATCCAACGGCTATCGCTCTCCCCTGTCGATCGCAATCGGAAGTTTGTGAGTGTCTCATTTTTGTGCTCTTCCGATTGCATCTCTTCCGATTGTTTTCCCTCCGATTGTGTTCTCCACCATTGATCTCCCCGCCAGATCGACGGCCAGCGCTCAATCGCTTCTCCTTTCGATCGCTGATCGCAAGCCTTCCCTCTGTCTCCCGTTTAAATCCTGGCTGTTCGTTTGTTTCGCGATCCAACCGATATCGCTCTCCCTTGTCGATCGCAATCAGAAGTTTGTGAGTCTCTCATTTTTGTGCCCTTTTGATTGCATCTCCTCCGATTGCATCTGGGCCGTTCATCCTCCGCCGATCTAACGGTCAAGATCTAATCGCCCTCCGCCTCAGTCGGCCCCACTTCCACAGCTCCGCTCCATTGTTTTCCGTGTTTCCTTTATAATTCGCCCAAGAGATAACCTTGGGGCTTTTACACTAACAACAGTTATTCCACCACTCTTCATCATTTTTGCCGCTCTCCACTCTTCCGCCACCATTCCTCCGCCTCTGCAGCATTTTTCCGTCGCCACTGCCCGGTTTGTAACAGGTCTATTCATTTTACAGATAGTACAGATATGGCCAGTTCAGCATCGCCAGCGACCAGCAAAAGAAACTCAAAGGGGTTGGTGCCTGTCATTAATGAAATTAAATATCTTGTCCCGTATGCAAAGGATCAAGGCACAGTTTGAAGACCTAGAGCACACGGTAAAGTCTTATCTGTGTTTATATATCAGCAGAAGTACTCTTCTCCAGAAGGACATCTTCCTACAAGCAATCTCCACACCTCCTCGAGCCCTTAAACAGATTAATGCACTGACGGAGCTTCATTAGGAACTGTCTGAGCAGCAGTAATGGAGGTATGGAGAAATCGCGGACTTCCATCCATGTCATTTATTTCATAATGGCAGCGCAGAGCTTCAAACAACCAGAAAGGACTCCAAGGAACATATCAGAGGTCAAAGTTGACTTGATAGAGCCTCCCCAGATAGATTACAAAGTACACACAGCGATACAGAAAGCCATTAAGTGTTATGGGCGTGAACACTTCCGCCTTACTATCTTAATGAGACTCATTCAATTGTTCATCTACCTTTGTCTTCTCTCTTCTCCTATAAGAATTCCCAAGAACGAATGGTAAGGGTTGTTGTCAGTTGCTCGGTTGTTGTTGCCTTGTTGGGCATCTGCTGTTAGAGGGATTCAGTTCGACTGTTAGAACAGTCGTGGGAGGGAATAGCAGAGTAGTCTGTATGTAATAGTATGGGAGGAGAAGTCTGGACTATAACAGCCATTGAGCTTATTGTACATGATTGGTTTTGCATCAATTAATCAAAGCACATTTCACAGGATCCTGGTCTATTGCTATTGGTGATGTTTTCTTACTCTGTTTATTACATTTTCACATTGTTTTATGTTCTTCTGGTAGGCATCAGAATAATGGTATAGGATTCACCCTTGTTAGGTGCCCTATGCTGTCTTCTCTCCCTACCTTTATGTTTTCCGCCAGATGTGCTATCTGAGAGTTGTTTTTAGTTGATTTAACCAGCGCAGTGGATGTTATTGCCTGCTGGATGATGTATGAATTAGTTGAAGATGTTCTTAGATGTTCTTGAAGGGTTTAAAGCTGGAAAGTTTGGGAGCACTGGGGATAAGTGTTAGCCCTGTCCACTAGGATCCTTGCACGACCAGCTTACCTTTCTAAGATCCCTTTGTTTATCTTATCTCTGTTTTCCCCTTGGAGTTGCTAAAGCAGACCTGGAGTTAAATGACCTCTGGTCTGATCTATAAGCAGCCCCTTTGTCTCTTTGAGAGCTGCCTTTGAGTATGTCCAAGCAGGTCTGGAGTTAAATGACCTCTGACCTGATCTATAGACAGAAAATTGGTTGTCTTTCCTTCTTCCACTTTCTCTCCTTAATGTTCCACCCCACTCTCTAATCTAAATATCCTTTAGTATTAGATAACTTGCCCTTTGGAAGCCTTGGCTAGTGGATGCAAGTAATTTTCCTCTCATGACTCCATAGCCCAATGGATGGCACTGTCTTGGCCCATCCTCTTCACTGAAGCCTCCTGCTACTTTGTTCCTTTTCTCCCACTGCTTTCTCAGTCCATGATCTCGTGACCAACCCAGCAACCCTTCAACCAAACCATTTTAAACCCCCCTCTGTGCTTCATAACTAGCCTAACATCTCATTTTGAGCTTCAAAGATAAATCATTCTTTTTTTATTGGAGAGATCCCTCTCCGGGTCCAGGAGGGCTAGATCCTAGGGCCCCAAAGTGGTTCTGATGTTGTCTCATCTTTTGGTCTTGCCAATCTGGCCAAAACATGGGAACCCCAACATAATGGCGACTCCACTGGGGACAGATCAGTCAGCTTTGATTTGGAAAACCACTGTGGTGGACAGTAAGTTGTGAATCATCCACCTGGAGACTCCACAATTCCGGAATGATTATAAGACTCCGCTGGTAATCAGCTGGCCACTGATTATCTTGGTTTCACATAAGACTCCACTGGGAGACCATGTCGCAGTACAACATCATCCATGCCGAAGAGCCAGTCATTTCGCTAATAGAGGACTCTGTACAATGTGTGGAAATAGATCCGAGCCTCATAGCAGAGTTTCGGAGTGGAATAGCGAGTGTACTGGCAGAAATTGAATGGGAGGACCTTCCAAAGGTTGTCCCTATTGGCTCAGCACTCAATTATCTACCTGCGCTTAAGAAGATGTTTCTTGATTTGGTGATTGACAGATATGAAGCTGAGCTCGAACTTTTGAGCTCACAAGAGAAATCATACGAGTTCAGAGACCCGAGGGCCTTTTTGAAAGGTCTCACGCCCCCTAAAGGAGAAGAAATTCCGCTGCTGTTTGATGTGCAAGAAGAAGATGATCCAACTCCCAAAAGTCGCTCTGAAGACACAGCGGAAAATGTAATAGTCAAAGCAGCCCAGGATAAAAACAGCCTACCAAGCTTGGGAGGCCTAAAAGAAGAAAATGTACATCATCTGTTCGTGGATCCTATGGCAGAGTACATGGAGGCCCTGATTTGCTCAAATACTCCAACGTTGATCCTTAGCAAGGGCCAGATTCATCAAGAATGGTCACTACTGATGGTGACCGCAGTTTTGAAGAACCACAAGCAGAGCACCTTGTGGTTATCTCTGACAGGCAGTCAGTGCTCATATCCTTTTTTGCTGTTATTAGACTGGCTGCATTGGCATTACTGTATCACTTAAAGCATCAGAGTTTTTCAGTTAGGGTAGGGTAGGTAGGAAAAGCTCAATAAAGCTCAGCCTATGAGCAAGTAGGTTAGTTGTTTCATTTTCTGTTTTAGAATGTAGAGAAGAAACCTGCTAGACAGTCTAATCCTAGCAGGTAGTAGTGTAGGTAGAGAAACATATGAGACCAACAGTCTAATCTGGTCTCATGGAGTAATAAGGGTAGAAGTAGATTAGGTTTATTTTTTCCTGTTTGTAAAGATTAATGATGTAAAGGGTCTACAAGTCCAAATGCACCCAGAAGAAAAAATGTTAGGACTATAGTGTGGGTAGGTAGTTGTGTGAGAGAATTGTACTGTTGATATGTTGTCTTCACAGTTTGTGGCAGCTGATCAAAGAAAGAAATGGATGGTTCGAGCGGCAGGCATCTGGCCTACACCAAGAGATCATTTTCTGGTTTCTTGGCTCCTTCAGGAAGAAGCCATCCCCATGTGGAGCCACTGTTAGCCCCCCTATGAAATTTTTGACAAGCAAATAGGGGGCTAAATCATTTTTGAGTCTTCAAGGAATGCATTTCCTTTGAAAACATAGTCTCCTTGAAGCCTCTTCGTGCCTTTTATCCTTTGACAAGTCCCCTCTGCTGATTCCCCTTTTAAAGCCTCTCTGTCATGTGAAGAAATGCCCAAAGGCTTCCTTTTCCCTTTATTTTTTCCTCATCTAACCTCCTTTTCTTCCCCTTTTTTCTCCCCTTCTATTTCCCCATTTACCCCTTGAAGCCCCCCAAGAGCCCCTTTAAATTCTTCCCCTACCCTTTGTTTTCCCTCTTCTCCCCTTTATTCCTCTATCGTTCCCCTTTAAACCCCTTAAAAACCCATGTTCCGACCTTGTTATAGGCCTAGCCCCTTTCCGCCAGTCCCTTAACCACTTCCCCACGTGCCCATCATCCAAGACCAAGCGCTTAAGCCTTGGGGGCCAATCGCAATCGAAACAACCGGCGGGTGCATTTCCTTTGTAATACTCAAAAAACCCGATGCGATTGTTTTATTTCGATAAGTCCCACGGTGCGTTCCGCGCCGTTGATCTACCCTGATGATCCAATGGCTATCGCTCACCCCTGTCGATCACAATCGAAAGTTTCTGAGTGTCTCATTTTTGTGCTCTTCCGATTGCATCTCTTCCGATTGTGTTCCCTCCGATTGTGTTCTCCACCATTGATCTCCCCGCCAGATCGACGGCCAGCGCTCAATCACTTCTCCTTCCGATCGCTGATCGCAAGCCTTCCCTCTATCTCCCGTTTAAATCCTGGCCGTTCGTTTGTTTCGCGATCCAACGGCTATCGCTCTCCCCTGTCGATCGCAATCGCAAGTTTGTGAGTCTCTCATTTTTGTGCCCTTCCGATTGCATCTCCTCTGATTGCATCTGGGCCGTTCATCCTCCCCCGATCTAACGGTCAAGATCTAATCGCCCTCCGCCTCAGTCGGCCCCACTTCCACGGCTCCGCTCCATTGTTTTCCGTGTTTCCTTTATAATTCGCCCAAGAGATAACCTTGGGGCTTTTACACTAACAACAGTTCTTCCACCACTCTTCATCATTTCCGCCGCTCTCCACTCTTCCGCCACCATTCCTCCGCCTCTGCAGCATTTTTCCGTCGCCACTGCCCGGTTTGTAATAGGTCTATTCATTTTGCAGATAGTACAGAGATGGCCAGTTCAGCATCGCCAGTGACCAGCAGAAGAAACTCAAAGGGGTTGGTGCCTGTCATTAATGAGATTAAATATCTTGCCCCGTATGCAAAGGATCAAGGCACAGTTCGAAGACCTAGAGCACGAGGTAAAGTCTTATCTGTGTTTATATATCAGCAGAAGTACTCTTCTCCAGAATGACATCTTCCTACAAGAAATCTCCACGCCTCCTCGAGCCCTTAAACAGATTAATGCACTGAAGGAGCTTCATTAGGGACTGTCTGAGCAGCAGTAATGGAGGTATGGAGAAATCGCGAACTTCCATCCATTTCATTTATTTCAGAATGGCAGCGCAGAGCTCCAGACAACCAGAAAGGACTCCAAGGAACATATCAGAGGTCAAAGTCGACTCGACAGAGCCTCCCCAGGCAGATTACAAAGTACACACAGCGATACAGAAAGCCATTAAGTGTTATGGGCATGAACACTTCCGCCTTACTATCTTAATGAGACTCATTCAATTGTTCATCTACCTTTGTCTTCTCTCTTCTCCTATAAGAATTCCCAAGAACGAATGGTAAGGGTTGTTGTCAGTTGCTCGGTTGTTGTTGCCTTGCTGGGCATCTGCTGTTAGAGGGATTCGTGGTGCGACATCATTGGAAACGATCGTAGGGCTGCAGAATGTAGTGATACGTATGTAATAAGTGGGAGGAGAAATGCAGGCCATGCTTGACCATTGAGCTTATTGTACATGATTGGTTTTGCATCAATTAATCAAAGCACATTTCACGGGATCTGATGCATTGCTATTGGTGATGTTTTCTTGCTACATTTATTACATTTTCACGACATTGTTTCATGTTCTTCGCGGTAAATTTCCAGAATAATTGTATAGGATTCACCCTTGTTAGGTGCCCTATGCTGTCTGCTCTCCCTACCTTTATATTTTCTGCTCTATGTGCTATCTAAGAGCTGGTTTCAGTTGATTTAACCAGCGCAGCGGATGTTATTTCCTGCTGGCTAATGTGTGAATTGGTTGAGACTATTCTTAGATGTTCTTGAGGGGTTTAAAGCTGGAAAGTTTGGGAGCACTGGGGATAAGTGTTAGCCCTGTCCACTAGAATCCTTGCATGACCAGTTCACCTTTCTAAGATCCCTTCGTTAATCTTATCTCTGTTTTTCCCTTGGAGTTGCTAAAGCAGACCTGGAGTTAAATGACCTCTGGTCTGATCTATAAGCAGCCCCGTTGTCTCTTTGAGAGTTGTCTTTGAGTATGTCCAAGCAGGTCTGGAGTTAAATGACCTCTGACCCGATCTATAGACAGAAAATTGGTTGCTTTACTTCTTTCACTTTTCCCCCTTAATGTTCCACCCCACTCTCTAATCTAAAGATCCTTTAGTATTAGATAACTTGCCCTTTGGAAGCCTTGGCTAGAGGATGCAAGTAATTTTCCTCTCATGACTCCATAGCCCAATGGATGGCACTGTCTTGGCCTATCCTCTTTGCTGAAGCCTCCTGCTGCTTTGTTTCATTTCCTCCCATTGCTTTCCCAGTCCGTGATCTCCTAACCAACCCAGCAACCAACCCATCAACCCTTCAACCAAATCATTTAAAACCCCTATGTGCTTCATAACTAGCCTAACATCTTATTTTTGAGCTTCAAAGATAAATCATTCTTTGATCTTTTTGGAGAGATCCCTCTCCGGGTCCAGGAGGGCTAGATCTTAGGGCCCCAAGGTGGTTTGATGTTGTCTCATCTTTTGGTATTGCCAAATCTGCCAAAACATGGGAACCCCAACACAACACAACCCAATAAACATTTTTATTTTATATAGTATACGAGACAACATACATCCATGAGTAGATCAACATAATTATTTCATTCAAATTAAATTTTGGAATGAATTAATGTAGAGGCCATTTCAATCAGTATGAAGTTATATTTCCAACTAGAATATTGTAGCATCTTATTGCTACATGTTGAACACTTTCTGGAATATTTTATATTTCAGCCTATAATATAAGCCCATGAAAATTCCAGAGCTATTGAAATAGGATGAATAATTCTTTGATTTTGGTGTTATATTGCATTTAACTAAAAAAAAACTTGGATTTCTTTGTGAAGATGGGAGAAGTTCAACAATGCAGGTTCATCCATCAATCACAACATCTTCCAGCAATAGGTTCCTATACCATATGAAGGTCAAGATTGTTATTCACCATCTTTCATATTGGACTGTCTTCAAATACAATGATGCATATATCTATATAATTTCCATATTCAGTGGGTTCATATATCAAGGGATTAGGAAGAAAGTTTAAAGCAAGTCAACAATGATTATGGTGGATATACTTTGAAGTAATACTCAAGCAGCTTACAACCACAATTTTGATAAAATTCTATATTTCTACAATTTGGATATTCAAATTCATTTAGGAAACCAAATAATAAATATGGAATGGGTGAGGATTCCCTCCCAAATGGGGATTAATTAACCCCTTAATAAACACACAATAAAAATAGTCCTATGATGGGATACACTTAAAGAATTTCATCTACTATACATGCTTTATAGTCATGTTATATTATTTCCCAAATACATTACTTACGAATGGCCAATCTTCTCAGAACTTTTTTATTGGTGCAAGGAAAAAGCATAAAATTATGTTATTAGTTTCTTGATTCAAGGGATGGCTACAAAAAGGAAGGGCTTGGAAATATTCATACACATTACATGATATAAATCTTGGCACATGGTTTGTTAGAGTTTGCAATGAATCTAGGAATTTGAAAAGACCAATTAGAGATAGAATTCACAACCTATGAGAGAAGGGAATTAATACATGCTCCATATTATGCTATCAAAAATATTTCATTCCCCTGGGACAAAGGTATAAAAGGCTTGTTTTCAATCGTCTAAATTGACAAAAAACTCAAAACTATACGAGAAAAATGTCCAAGTGGAAAAATATGCAATGATTGTTCGTTCTCAAATTCAAATTTCTGAAGGTACCCACAATGTAATGTGTAATGAAAAGTGTTTTGGTAGTATTAATAAGTCTATGTTGTCTAGTCTAGAAATGAAACACATCATAAATCCACATTAGCTTTAATCTTACGAAACTTGAACCAAGAAAGCAACTATGTCATCAAATATCAAATTAAAATATGATGGAACAAGCTAGGTATCAAAAAAGCGTCAAGGGACCATTTAATCGGCATGACATCATCAATTGTGTAAGATATTTTAACATAGAAGGTATCCTTACAAGGCATGAGGTTTCTTAGATATTGAAAGAGATTTGGTGGATTTTACAAGGGGCATGATGAATGTTAATGATGGCATTTGAAGCTGTGTAATTAGGAAACATTGCTAGAAAAGAATGAGGATAAGAATTTTAGCTCTACCTCCAAATTTTAAAAGAAGAAAAAGCTATGAGGATGGAAACCATTGGGGTAGCTAAAAAATTACGATGTTCTACATATGATGAGAGAATAAATAATGGTGATAGAAGATGATACAAAATTATGATTGAGTTAGTAGAGAAGTCTAGTAGTGCAATGTACCATTATTTTCTCCAACTACATCATGAATTAGTGTACAAAAATAGATATACCTTGCACTCTCAATTATATCCCTAAGAAATTGGTGGTTGTAAATCTAGTGTGATGAGACTTCTTGTGGAATATTAGTGTTGTGGATAGTTTTGATCCCATTTTGAAAAGGCTTTCCCAAATTTACTATGGATGTTGTTTCAAGAAGTAATGCTTGAAGGAAAGTTATTAAATCATTGATGGAAATTATATTTTTGGGATTTGAGAAAGAAAAAAATGGTGCAATTAATGCACTTTCCAAGTCATCGTTGAGTATTATTCTGAGGCAACTACCATTGCAGTTGCTAAAAGTCATCTTATAAAACTTATATTTTTAAAATTTCTCAATTTGAATTGGAAATAGAAGAGTCTTGGGGCAGTGCCTATTATTTAAAGTTTATAAATTTCAGTCAACTCTCTCTGTATTCATAAATACAGGATTAATGTCAATGCATCCCAAGAAAATGGGGATTTGAGTTAGAATGAAGTGACTAAAGGAACAATTTAACCCAATAAACATTTTTCTTTTATATAGTATATGGGACATCATACTTCAATGATGAGATCAACATAATTCTTTCATTCAAATTAAATATTTGGACTGAATTAAAGCAAATACTATTTCAATCAGTATGAAGTTATATTTCCAACTACAAGATTGCAGCATCGCCATTTCTACACGTTGAACACTTTCTGGACTACTTTATATTTCAAGCTATAATATAAGCCCATGAAAATTCCAGATCTAGTGAAATAGGATGAAGAATGATATGCTTGTGGTGTTATATTTCCAACTATAAAAAACTGGGATTTGTTTGTGAAGATGGGAGAAGTTCAACAATGCAGGTTCATCCATCAATCATCTAGCATGATAATTGCAACAACATCTACTAGCAATACATTCCTAGACTATATGAAAGTCAATATTGTTGTTCAACATCTTTCATATTGGACTATCTTAAAATATAATGATGGATATATCTATATAAAATATAGTTTAACACGTTTATTTTGTACAATATATATAACATAGTAATTTAATTCATATTTTTTTAAATAGAAAACTTTTATCATACTGACCTAATCCACTCCTCCAGTGTTTCTCTCAACGAAAGATCCATCACTTGAGCCTGTGTCTGAGTACTTACATGTTGAACTTTTCAACGGTGTAGGTGGTAAGATAACTAACACTAAGTGAAGATCATTGTCAGAAGCTACTACATAGTTGGAAAAACAAAGGGCTAGATCGATTTACGGAAGGCATGAAAAGCTATAGTAGCATTCCGCATTTTCACATTTCCATTATACTATGCTAATTTTATCTTTTATATTGATTAAAAAAGGGTCCAATATACATCAACCATGAAACTTGGCAGTCTAAATAAATATTTTTGTTTTTTGGTTAGTGATCTTCTGAAATATTATTCTAGCTCGTTCAGAATTCAAGAGATCTTGTGATGTATTTCATTCCATGGATCCCATATTCAAAAATAAACTTCAATTCATAAAAAAAAACTTATTTTCAATTGCATTTGTTAAACCAAAAACTATATTATCTTTTGGCTTGCTGCTTCCAAGAAAAGTGTAACAGCGACATAAATTTCATGGGATTCTGGTCTTGGCAAGAAATGGAGTTATGATCCCTCTATAATAGCAATGCTAATACTAATCATTATTGAAATACAACTACACAAATTTTGGTACCATTGTGTGTTGCGTTTGCCAAATATTAAGTGTAGTACTGATACTATTCATTATAAATACAATTGCATCACTCTGACGTTGTTAACACCTTTTGTATTTCTCCTTTTTTGCCCCTAAAGCACTAACTTGGAGTCAGTAATGGAAGTCTCAGCACAGAATTTGGACCTCATGGGAGAATGCCAGTATGGCCACAACATTCGCACTCAAAATTTGACGGTGTTCTAATTAGTTTTGAACATTTCAAGAATTCTATTGGACCTGCAATGGTTTTGGACAAGATTTTGGTTGATGATATTGGATATGTCACAATCACCAATGATGGAGCAACTATACTAAAGATGTTGGAGGTGGAGCATCTTTCTTCCAAGGTTTTAGTGGAACCCACATAATTGCAGGGTCGAGAAGTTGGTGATGGCACAACCTCAGTTGTTATTATAGCTACAAATTTACTCAAGCGGGCCAATGACCTTGTTCGTAATAAGATTCACCCTACTTCTATCATCATTAGTTACACACTTGCAATGAGAGAAGATTGCAAATACATTAATGATAAACTAGATGTTAAGGTTGAGAATCTTAGCAAGGATTCTCATATTAATTGTGGAAAGACAAGCATGTCATCAAAAATCATTGGTATTGAGAATGATTTTTTGCAAAAATGGTTGTGGATTTCGTTCAAGCTGTCAAAAATACTAACAAAAAGGGTGAAATAAAATATCCAATCAAGGGCATAAATATTTTGAAGGCACACTAGAAAAATTCAAAATATAGTTATCTATTGAATGGGTATGCTTTAAATAATGGTCATGCAACTCAAGGAATGCCTACAAGAGTGGCACCGACAAAAATTGCATGTTTGGATTTTAATCTTCAGAGGACTAAATTGTAGATAGGAGTGCATGTTCTTGTGTGTAATCCAAGGGAGCTTGATAAAATTCTTGAAAGAGAATCATATATAAAAAAGGAAAGTATTTAGAAGCTCTTGAAAGCTGGTGAAAATGCCACATTAGCAACAAAAGTAATATATGACATGGCTCTTAAGTACTTTGTAGAAGTTGGGGCTATTGTTGTGTGCGGTGTACGCTAGTAAGACTTGTGTCATGTTTCCAGGGAAACTTGTGCTACTTAGGTACTTACATTTTCTGATATAGAAGGAGGTGAAAAATTTAATCCATCATTCCTTAGTGATGCAGATGACGATGTTGAGGAATGCATTGTTGATGATGATGCCATTTTGATCAAAGGAACTAAGAGTTCAAGAGAAGTTTCCATAATATTAAGAGGTGCTAATGCTTACATGATGGATGAGATAGAACATTCTATGCATGATGCCTTATCCATCATGAAAAGTACATTAGGGTATAACATGGTAGTTGGTGGTGGTGGTATTGTTGAAGAAAATTTATCAGTCTACTTGGAGAACTTGGCAACGAATTTAGGTTCTACGGTACAACTTGCTATTGCAGAGTTTGTAGAATATCTTTTGACCATACCCAAGATTCTTCCTGTCAATGCTGCAAAATATGCTATATAGCTAGTTTCTAAACTTCATGCTTACCATAACAGTGTTTAGCCAAAGGCTGATAGAAATCATATCTCAAACATAAGACTTGATCTTGCAAAAGGAACTGTGAGGAACAATCTCAAAGTAGGTGCCCTCGAACTAGCCATGAGTAAAGTGAAAATTATATAGTTTGAGACCAAGGCTACTATAAAAATTATGCGAATTTAT
This sequence comes from Pinus albicaulis, assembly GCA_034641835.2. NCBI lineage: Eukaryota > Viridiplantae > Streptophyta > Pinopsida > Pinales > Pinaceae > Pinus > Pinus albicaulis. The sequence goes on from CM076578.1 coordinate 1,470,770,314, forward strand.
TATATGATAAAGCTTTACAAGGAGGACAATCAAAATGAAGAGGACTAGAGATGTGAGGAATGTATGTAGTTCCATATCCAGAATTACATAGATACAACTTGGTGAGGAATTCAATTTAGTAAATTGAGGTTGGATTATGTAAGATATCAAAGAAAAGTTTATTTCACAAATTTCCTGCCTAATATTTATTGCATTTCAACCACATGTAATGCTTTCAAGTTATGCTTTGGATCTGACACCACATGAACCCTTGTGGGTTTTCCTTTTGAATATATACTATTTAGTGAAGCATTGCCTGCATTCATTATGAGAATTTTGAGGACTAAGATGGTCCTCCTAAGGAAATTATAGAATAATACTGGAAATAATAAAATAATATTTGATGACATCATCAAATTTTAGAGGGAAAAAAGAAAAAATCTACTTTTTCAACTCGTATTTTCAACTTATCTCCCAAAATATTTTACTCAAATTTCGAGCAGGAGTACTCGTTGGATGAAAAATTTAATTCCTCATCCAAGGAGTACCTATGTTGCATACTTTCGATGGACCCTACTACACGAAAAAATTAGAAATACATGAAAAATGTGATTGCAATAACGTTTTTTCATGTTTTTCTCAGTTTTCACGTAGCAAGGTCCATCGAAAGTATGAAACATGGGTACTCATTGGATGAAGAATTAAATTTTTCATCCAATGTGTACTCCTGCTCAAAATTTGAGTAAAAACTTTGGGAGATAAGTTGAAAATACAAGTTGAAAAAGTAGTTTTATTATTTTATTAGTTTTTAATATTTTTACGCTTTTAATTAAAAAATGGTGAATCATCCCACATGGTTGACATCATCATCTTGAATCCTATTGGTTCTTATAAATTTTATTTTGGTTGTACAATTTTCTTAGGAGGCCCATTTTAGACCTCAAAATTCCCCTAATGGATATTTTTTCTTATTTTATGAGCTAGTTTTGGTCAAAATTTCGTTATCAAAGGTATTTTAAATTGATGGTAGGAATTTTTGGCATTTGTCTTCATATTTCTACCATGTTGTGTATGTTTAAAAAAAGAAATCAATCCCACGCTAATGTACTAGTCCTTTGCATTTGCAACAACATGAATTTGGATGTTTCTCAATTTGCGAACATAAGGAGCATGATGCCTAAAGACTACTTTTCCTACATTCCTTCATAAATGTAACTAACATCCCACACAGATGCATTGAAAACAACTTTTTTTATGGAAATATTTCTCCCACCACCAACAAAATTCAAAAAAAACTTGCAATAACTTAACCTCTTGGCATAAATAGAAGGCTCTAATAAAAGGAGTTTTCTATTGTGAAAAAGTTGATTCGAGGTCTAGAATTTCTTCTGGCCAGTTCACACTAAAAGAAATAAATGTTTGATATTACCTATGGCGGGTCTTAAATTTTAGGATTTTGTGCTCAGGGGATGGTAAATCAAAGGGGGACATTTTATGTCCTTATGGGGGTAGAAACATAATATTTCTCTAACAGGTAGAGGATAGCAGGAGACTTGAATTGCATTCCTCTTTATCTTGACAACATTTCAAGAAGAATAAATATTTATTCTGGAATTAATGGAAAATGACACAAAAAACAAATACCCTTTTTATGGATCATATGTAGTAAAGGAATTGTTCACAAGGCTTTCATAAAACATAGCCACAATTTTACTTATGTCTATATACATATGGTCACTAGTAGTAAGAATATTTCTTTGATTTAGAAAGAGAATCAATAAGGTTTTCATTTACATCAATCTTAATTGAGAGAAGCATCTACTTTAAAAATAACACTCAAATGGTATTTGAAGTTCCATAAAACATTTAAAGTGTTTCCTAGGTTTCTTAGATGTATTAAAATCTATGATGTGCTGAATAATGTTGTATTTTGTAAAAAATTAGCAAGAGTACTTTGGCCTTGGTTTCTTTGTACTCCCAATCTTCAACTAAAACTATTGACACTTCTAGTTTGGTTTCAACTAGTGATAATATTGATGAAACATTGTAGCCTTCCATTAAAATTTTCAACTTGAACTTCTAATTTTTGTAATTTCCCTTACATATATTTATGCATTCATTTAGATTTTTTGGACTTTATGGTTCTAAAAATAGGGCAAGTCAAATGCAAATAAAACCTCATGTCATAAAGTCTATGTGAAAGTTGTATTTGCAATTGGGTAGAAACCTCACTTTATCATTCCAATAGGATTCTAACAAATAGATGGTGCATTCAAGGGCCTCTTCGAAGCTTTGTATTTTATACTCAAAGATGGGCATGGCCTTTAAAATGTGTGCATCCAAACCCATATTACGGATCGAGGGCCTCTTTGAATATTTTTATTTTATACTCGAAGACAGGTAGGTCCTTTACAACATGTGCATCCAAACCCATTTGTGGCTTGGTTGAAGGGATCATCGGGTGCATAAACCCTAATAAATAAATCTTCCAAATTTTATTTACAAACTAAAAGGATCAAATATTTGTTGAGAATGTTCCTTTCTAAAGGGAAGCTTCACAATGAAAACAATGTTTTGAAGAGAAACTAGGGAAAACTTACTTGTGAGAATAAGATAGAGATAATCCTGAAGCCTCCAAGTTTTTGTAAAAGTCATTCCTTCCTAGAAGCTTTTGTCAACAACCTTCCCTCCTCTGCATGTATATATGAGCAAGAGATAGTCTTATATTATTCAATTCTTTGTCTCTCTTCCTCAGCTTCCTATGAGAGTAAGGAAAATCCTTTAGTTTATTATGCATGCTACTATGTATGTTAGGGCTCTCCTAACCCTTAACTAGGGGTTTAACCATTCTAGACTAGGGTTAGATGGTCTAAGGTTTAAGTAATTAAGCAAGTAAAATTAACAACTTGGCATGTAGACCAACACTTTTTTATTTTGTTTTTAAATTTTTTTATTGATATTAAAATAATTTTGTTTTAATTAAAGGTTTTTAGTGGGAATTTTTATTTTAATTATATATTTTTAAAGGGGAATTTGGAATTATAATTTTAGTTGTTGATGATGTATAATATAAATGTTTTTAAATATTTAATCTATTTATATATTTCAAAATATAGTTTAAATAATATAAAATTATGATTTTGTTTTCAAATTTTTGTAATGATTCTTGAAAAAAAAACATTTTGATTTCCCCAGATATATATATATATATATATATATAAACATTCATTATTTTATCATAAAAAATAAATAAAAATAATTTTGAGTCAATAATCTGAAAGGTAAATGGTATTGCAAAATTCTCCGGATTATCCATAGTATCGAAAAACATTGGTCGATGTTCGGTTAAAAATAGTGAAAGATGAAAATGACAAGGGCCGACAAGAACTAAAATTATTGTTTTATTTAATCTATATAGATTAATTTTAATAAATTAATTTTAATATTTAATTAATTTAATAGTACATTAATTTTAATTCATTTATAACTTTTATATAATATAACCTATTTAATAATACTACCAAATTCATTTTTAAAATTTTTAATTTTTTAAATAGTTCAAATAAATTATTAATCTATTTTTAAAAAAATTTACTAGTACATAATTTTAATTTAATTTATTTTTATTTCTAATAATTTAAATTATTAATTGTTTATTTTAAATAATTAATTATTTAAAAGCTTTAATTTTTATTCCATAAACCTAAATGTTACTCGATTATATTTATCTCCAAGAAAATTCTTTAAATATTTTTTATTAAAATATCCTAATTAAGTTAAAATCTAAGGACAAATATATTAAAGAGATATAACCCTAGGGGTAACTAATAAAGGTTTATAATTATTATTCCTAATAATAAAATTAATAATTAATAAAATATAAATTAATAATAGTTCACTTAATAAATCAAACATTATTTGAATTAAGTTTTAATATATTAGTTTATAATTATTTTATAATTTCTTAATTCAAATTTAAAAGTGATTTTTTTTCAATTTTTAATATTATTTTATTAATATTCAATTCTAATCTATATTAAATTCTATTTTTCTTCCAATAATAATTATTAACTATTTATTTTTTATTAATAGAGAATAATAAAATTTAATGAGGATAATTATTACTAGGAATGGTTCAATTAGGTTTTTCAAAGTGACCAAAACCCTAAAAAAAAATTCTCAAATGGGATAGAGATACAAACCTGTGATACTATACCTGGGAAGAGGATGAACCTATGGAGCACATTTGTCGAATTAGAGGTTGCCAACTATTACTAATTTCATATCCCCCATCTCTGTTAATGTTATGCGGGTGTTTTAAAATCTCCAGCGCTTCTCTAATATTTCATCTATGATAGTGTTCCTCTCTCGCAATGATCTTAGCGTCCTCCAGAAATAAGTGGTGTTTAGTTTTCGAGGAGTGATCAGCAAGAGTTGATGTGCGAGATCGCTCATGTTTAATATCAGCCCATGATCTTTCAGAAGTTTTTGGAAGGGAGCACCCAGTTTCACTAATATTAGTCTTCCCACAAGAGCAGGCAATCTTGTAAACACCTTTAAGCTACTCATGACTAATACTATATTCAACTGACCACATATTTTGTCTTATGGTAACTGTTGCTGAAAATTGCGCGAAAATATCATTCCTTCCCAAAACCTTAGCGATCTTATCAGTAACACCCTTAATGTATGGTAGAAAAACTCTACCGCTGCTCTCTTTAGGACCTTGGTGATTCTTGGATATGATCACACCTTCAGCTATTTTATGGATTTTTTTATTTCTCTCTATTTATATTCTAAGCCCAAGAAAATAGATGTCAAGGGATAGATCTCATCTTTTAGGTGCTCCTCATTGGATATCCTCAGGGATCTTACAGCAAGAGTATTAAGCACACCAAATTTCTGAACAAGATGATGGTAAGACTCAGCATGAAGGTAGCTGTCAGTATGGGTTTTCTTCCTAAACACCTGATGCCCCAATGTCCCATCCTCTTTTCTGGTGACCAGGACATCCAAGAGAGGAATGCTCCTATTCTCTTCCATCTCTATGGTAAATAAAATTTCTGAGGAAATTGAGTTTATGTGATTAAATAATTTATCGAGATTCTCCCCGCCATTCATCCACTTTATGTTAGTGTCGTCTACGAATATTTTCCAACATGATGGACTTACTGGAAAGGAAGCAAGGAATTTCTTTTCATATTTAACTATTTATAACCTTAACCTGTGTGTCCTTCTTTCACTCTTCATTCTCATCTTGTCCTGAAGATGGATCCCCATTGGGATTCAAAATGTTGACCAATGTTTTTCGATACTGTGGATAATTCAGAGAATTTTTCAATGAATGACAACCACAAAAGCCTAAAAAGCATATGTAAATGGTGTATTTATTTACAACAATTGTTTTCTTCACAAAAATTTTTTGCAAGATTCCAATTACAATTCATGATAATGTTCCTTTGTGAACCAAAAGCCCAAGGGAGTTATGTTCAAGTTATTATAAGTGAGAAGGATTTTTAATTTTGATTTGAAATATAGGTTAAGTGGGCCTAATAGTTAGGGGCATGTTTCCTCATAAGAGGGAACTTGACAAGATAGAGTATGTATGTTTTTGTAGAATTTAGTAGTCAAATTGTTGCACAAAGGTGGGCCCCTTGTCCCATAAACAAGGGGGTCTCATGCACCAATTCATTGTCTCCCTTAGGTGTGACCTTCAAAATGGAGTTATTGTTATTTATTAATTATTCATATATTCTCATATTAAAATGGAGATAATTACTTAACCACTAAATTCGTAAAGCATCTATAGCTTAACATTTAAATTTTATAACCCCTAACCATATAATCTCTTTTATAGCCACTATCGTAAATAGGCTCTAATATAATTTTGGTAATGTCTATGTATAGCCATAATTTCTAACCACTATAATCATTAACACCTAGCTTTTATAACCTAATAATATCATGTCAAATCCCTATATACCCCTATATACCCATATATTAAATAACTTTTATACCTTTTGTTTGTAACCAATTGTGCCTATAACTTGACCCTTATAGGTCTTTATCCTAAAAAATTATCAGCCCTACTTATTAATCAAAATAAAACATGATTTTTTCACTTTTATAACAAGTCCTCACTAAACCAGATAACCTATGACATGTATCCCATAATGCATGAACCTATAAATCTTAAACCCTATAGTCAATTTTTTTTTTTTAAACAAAAATGAGTAATATTCACTACAAGAAAAAAGCACATTAGTGAGGGTCGAAAAATGTCACCATGAGGAGATCAAAATAATTCTTTCATTCAACTTAAAATTTGGAATGAATTAAAGCAGATGTTATTTCAATCAGTATGAAGTTATATTACCAACTAGAAGATTTTAGCATCAACATTTCTACATGTTTAACACATTCTCGACTACTTTATATTTTAGGCTATAATAGAAGCCCATGAAAATGCCAGACCTAGTGAAATAGGATGAAGAATTCTCTGCTTGTGGTGTTATATTAAATTGAACTACAAAAAATTGGGTTTTGTTTGTGAATATGGGATAAGTTCAACAATTCAGGTTCATCCATCAATCATCTAGCATGACAACTATGACAACATCTACCAGCAATAGGTTCCTAGACTATATGAAGGCCAAGATTGTTTTTCACCATATTTCATATTGGAATATCTAATACAATGATGCATATGTCCATATAATTTCCATCTTCGATGGATTGATATATCAAGGGATTAGGAAGCAAATTGAACCAATTCAACATTGATTTTCATAGGCAAACTTTGAAGTACTATTCAAGCAACTTACAACCACAATTTTGACAAAATGTTATATTTATACAAGTTGGATATTCAGATTCATTTAGGAAACCATATAATAAACACATAATGGGTGAGGATTCCCTTCAAAATTTGGATGAATTAACCCCTTAATAAACACATCATACAAAGAGGATTATGATGGGCTACACTTCAAGAGTGTTAGGTACTATACATGCCTACTAGTCATGTTACATTCTTTCCAAAATAAATTACTTACGAATGGCTAGTATTATCAGAACTTTTTATTGGCGCAAGGAAAAAGCAGAAACTTATGTTAGTAGTTTCTTGATTCAAGAGATGGCTACAAAAATGGAGGGCCTCACAAGATTCATACACACTACATGATACAAATCTCTATGTTATAATGTGATACAGGTAAATGGAATTCACATGATCTATAAGTAGAGTTTGAGGATTTCATATCTTATATTATGAGATAAGTGTAATACACCCTATAGAAACAAAGATAAATTAAAATAACATCGAGATAGTGAGTATAAAGTAATAAAAATAACCTATGCAACTGTAATGGTAACCAAAATAAAATACTTCATTATTAGGAGCACAATTTTCACTTACCTATTCTAGTGGGGAGCCTCTTGTAGAGTAAATCATGGTTAAAATAATTATCAGGGAAACTTTTACCATGTTCCTACCTATATATAAACTACTTTCTAACCTTCTAGAACATTCTAGAGGAGGAAGACCTTCTAGAAAGTCCGCTCATAGCAGTTTCAGTCACACTACTGCCATCATTGTCTAATAATGATGGCTTGTCTTTCATATCCATATATTAATCTATTGGTTAAGGGCTAGGGAGGCTAGGGCCCTAACATGTCCTCCCCCTTAGAAAACAACCTTATCCTCAAGAGTTGATATGTGGAAATTGGTGTATAATGTTAACAGGCTAGAAAGTGCCACATCAAGTGGTATTTTATTCCATTGTATTAAAACTTCTTGAATCGTGTGATGGTAGGTATGTCTCTCATAAAGCTTGAGGAATACTTCTAGTTGCAACCAAATGGAGCCTTCTACGTAAAATTCCAATAGGATAGTTCTAACAATGAAATTGGATCTAATCACTTTCTATTTGGGGCTTGTTTCACTTTATTACTATACATGGAGCTTGAACAACCCATCATTTATGTATTTTGGATTTCTTAATAGTAGATAATTGTGTTTTACTTCTCCATTTTTTAGATTAGTGGACTTCCCTTGAAATATTATTTGAATATCTCTTTATAAATAAATATGCATTTCCTCACAGGTACTCATGGTTTGAGTTGGGGATAAATCTCTAAGCATTTTGAAATTTTGGAGAATTTTATATTTACAAAAAAAAATAGACCCCATTCTTTTAACTACACCTAGGGAGTTGGGTCGGTCTAATAACCACCTCCTTTGGGTCAAGATGTAGGGTGGTGTGTTACAATATTTTGGGGGCAATGTATCCAAGCTCTAGTTTGTTTGTTCAAGGGAAGATATGGCAGAATAAATCCTCCTTAAGGTTATAAACCCTAATAAAAAAGCAAGGAACTTACTAATTAATAATAATTTGGTTTGTGAATATTCTAAGGATTGTTTAAGGATAACAAAGGTACAATTGAGGCTCATTCCAGGCACAATAAGCATACAACAAAGGACCAAAGTTATTCTGGGATTGTTTTGAAGGCAACAACCTTAGAATCAAGCCCTCCTAGGCTATGGGTAACTATAGTAGGGAAACCATATCCTACAACAGATATCTTCTCCATTCCAACAGTCATTTTATTATATTGTACATAGTTGATCAGGCTACCATTTTGGGCTGAAAGTACCCATAGGAAAAGAAGTCGAGATCCTATTCTATAAGCCTGCAGATTATATTCAGTAGAGTTAGACCCCTATACAGTAAGCCAAAATAATACAACAAATATTATATTAATATATCTCACCTAGTTTTTATTAACATGTCATAATTGCAATTGGATCTAGTTTCCTAAATTGCTGATATTGCAAACAATTTTCTACCAATGCACTTATTACATGGCTTCATTAAACAACCGGCCCTACTTATTGTGTTTTTTTGAAGAATAATATTGTTGATGTAAGTCCTTATATTATTCATGTGTATATATTGTTACACTAATTTATTCAGGAAATCTAGACATAATAGAAACCCTAAGTGAAAATTTACCTTAGAAAACTATAGTTTGGACCAGATGTGGCTCATCAAGAAGGAAAAAATATTTGAAGTACTTAATGTTCCACTTTTTACGGAATTATTTCATTCCAAATTTTACCTAATTTACTTGATTGCTTATATATGGTGAGTTACTTGATGGATTTACTAGATTGCTTAAATAATTTAACAGGTAACACCCTTCAAACCAGCTTGCTATCAGTACTCCCAAAGTAAACAACCTTGCACATGAATACAACTTCTTTATAGAAACTATAGTTCAAACTGTGAAATGAGGTATATCATAGATTTCAGCTGTCAGGGTGTCAAATGCTAACCGTGGCTAAAACCTAGTAGCAGCAAAGAAACCAGTAGGTATATTGACTAGGAAAACAAAATATGTTTTCTTTTATTCTTTTGTTCCTTATTCAATTGGAATTTTAATTGGTACTATTGGAAGCGACAATTTCCAATATGTTAGTATCATTTTAAAATTTCAGAACTTCCAATCACCAGTGAGTGTGTAGTTTCCTAATAATAGGAATTATGTTTTATACCTCATCTCCAATGGCTCAAAATTAAAAATATGTCAAGCCATACCATTATATGTTCAACCTGCTTAGTAAGAGAGTAATACACTAAGTTTAAATACATGCCCCTGTCTTATTCATTGGCACATATTCGAGCCAGGATCAATAATACACACTCATTCTTCCCTGATAAGCCACCCTAAAATGTCAACATCATTTGATCTAATAAATTTCCTATATTATAATAAAAAACATGTGTATCATTAAGATCTATTAAACCTCCATTTAGTTCAAATTTTAATTAGCTACATATTAACTTCATGCAGAAGACTCTAGTTGATTAGTAAGACTACGGTCAAACAAAAAATTAGAATTTAAATAAAGGAATACCACATCTATCCTAGGTCCCCAAGTGCTTCTAATATGGGTTTTCTAGAACTAAAAAATTCAACATTGAGATGAAAGGGTTTCTACATCATTAAAATATAGAGTAATTGAAGAGAAAATCTACGAAACCATGAGAAATCCCTAAAAAGCACTTAGTTAAAATGAAGGATAACTAATCCTGAGCTTTTTTCTTAGCCAATTTCTCTAACTTGGGAATATCTTCATGTAATTAGGCCTTCGTGTGTCGAATTTCATCATTCAGGGTCATGACCACTGCCCTATTTTGCTACTCTGTGACATCGTCGACTTTTTAGTACCAAAAAAGCCACAAAATTTAGTATTTTTTCCAAGCATTTTAAAAATTGATCCATGGGAAATGTAGGGTTTAATAACCTACTTTGCAGCCTCAATGTAGGACTTGAAAGTTGTATAAATTTTTACAAAGGCGTTGTTGACAAAGATCTGATTCTCATAGGTAGAATTTGGGAAGTGCACTACAGTTGGGTCATTGGACATTTCAAGGTCGAGAAAATAGTGGAAGTACTGGAGAAGTATTTCTATTGGCCAAACCTTCGACATGATGTTGAGAATTACATCATATCCTACACTTCCTACAACATTTCCAAACTTACCATAAAAAAAGAAATAATATACTTCGTTTCCTACCCCTAGTCTACCTTGGGAATCCATATCCATAGATTACATGTCGAGCTTTCCTTCTACCAAGCATGGAAACTATTATGTTTTGTGGTTGTCAACATATTATATAAAATGATCATTATGGCGACCTGCAAGAAGAATATCACAACAGAAGCCACTGCTAAAATCTTCTTTGAACGAGTGTGGGAACAATTTGGGATCCCATAGTCCATTATCTCAGATTAGGATAGTAGGTTTCACAATACATTTTTATCAAATCTCTGGTCGATGTTGGACACCAAGATCACTAAGCCCACAACTTTCCACCCCCAATCTGATGGCCAAACAGAGGTCATCAACAAGATTATCATACACATTATGCGCATGTACAAATCGAATCATCCACGCACATGGGATGGAATCCTCCCCTATGTCTAGAGCATCCATAACTGGGCTCTCCACAGCTCAAATGGCCACAACCCCTTTCAGGTGGGCTTGTTATTCTAGCCACTATGTCCCATTGATGTGGCCATACCATTTGCAGCTACTCAGGCAGATTTGACTCATGTCTAGTCTAGAGATGAGAAGGAAAAAAAAATCATTGAGCACATTGAGCACATAGGCCAATAGTTCCATGAAATATTGAATGGCGTCAATGCTAAGTGCAAGCTGCAACATGATCATCATCGGGTGCCACACAAGTTCCAAGTGGGCAACAAAATTTGGCTACATTTGTCAAAATAGCACCTCGTTGGGCCCCATTGCAATCTTCTCCCACTCAGATATGGGCCATAAAACATCACCAAGGTAGTAGGGGATAATTTTTTCTAGCTCAGTATTCCACCATTCCTTGGTTTACACCTAGTGTTCAATGTGGACTGCATTCGGCCCTACTTTCCAGCATTGATGGAAACATATACCATTGCAGAATAGCTCACACCAATAGAGTTCAACCCAGCCTACATGGAACAAGCCACAACTAACGAGATAATGGAAAGACAAATTAGGAACACCTAACAAAAAATGATCCAAATATATCGAGTTATCCAAGCAGACCAACTCCTTCACTAGGGAAAGTGGCTGACCAGGGACCAAGTTCTGTAGAAATTTCCTCATCTCATGGAGGAACTCAACGAAATGAATACCATTTCTTCCTAATGGGGGGGGACTAATCTAGGTGGATATTGGTGGCCACCTAAATATTCCACTTGGACCCCAACCATTTCTTCTTTCATTTTTTCAGTTTCCTTAATTGTAGCACAATTTACTATTTTTGGCAGTTTTTCGGGTCCTAAACTTCTGGGGTTGTTTTGAGGCCCTAAACAACAATTTCTGGGAAAACTAAGACCATCAAAGTATTTTTACCAATGCTGGTCACTCTAACATTGTATTCCTCAAATAGATATTTCTAACGAGGTATTGTGCGTGTCAAACAAAGATTGTATTCCAACGTTACATCCCTAGGAAGTTGATGTATAAATTTACTCAAACAGGTCCCATAGTTTCGGCGCTTCATCTCCTAGGGTTAGGTTTTTTGATGTTTAGGGTTTTCCGTTGTTTCTCAATAATAAATATACCATCAAGCCTCATTGTAACATAGCTCAGAGGAATTTAGCCGTCACATCTCTTCTTAGAGATAAGCTACTGTCGCCCAAGCTACATTATTTTCCATTTTGTCTATAAGCATTTTTCAGTATTTGATATTAATGAAATGAAGTGTTATTCCTATTGAAAATCTACGCTTATGTTTATTTCTGTATTTTATTGTGTTCCTACATAAATCCAAATCAATTATGGTTGATGTGTGTAACTATAGGCTCATTATTTTATTTTCAAGTGTGAGTGGACTAGGTTATTCTAACCTATGATGAATGAATGGATTGAATCCCTGGCTTCTATTTCCTTATGTGAATTATCAAATACAGCATGTTTAGTGATTCCCTTGCATGGAAACTCATTCTCTTTTTCATGGTGGTTAGCTTATTATTTTCCTCGATATTCATAAACTTCAATTGAGGAACTCCAACTAAACACCTCATATGTCTTCCACAAGGTCCAACATAGGGATACCAAGCAATTGGAACTACACTCAACAAGCCTTTTCCTTTACAAATTGGTAACTAATTTACTCATTGCTTTTTTTATTGCTACACTCTTCACTAATTATTACGATCTATGCTAAGTGTAGGCCTTTCCCTTGATCTTCACTAAGCACAATGCTTCATCTTGTGATTCAGCACATTCACCAAGTAAAGTTGCTTTGCTCACTAGTTCTACATTTGGGAAAATATCTTCCCTTTAATTCCATTTTCTTGATAATGCACCTTTCTTTCTTAGTGATATTGTATTTAACTAGAATTATCTTGTCATTATGCGATGAAATGCACAATAGGATGAAAGATGTGGTTGAGATAATCCATTATATGCAATATATTTTACATTGATGAGGAGATTAAATAATAATTTTTGATCCATTTATTGAATAGGATGATGTTTTAGTGCTTGAATCCGTCTCCTACATTTTAAATCCCCGATTTCAACAAGATTAATTTTCCATTGGTATTCTCCCCAATAACAACACATGAAAATAAGGAATCATCAACGACTTTTGAATTTGTTAGTGTCAATGGACCCTAAAGTGGTATCAAATTCTTGTGATGTTAAAATACTTAATTAAAAGGAAAAATGAATGAGTTATTTCCCCCATATATGTGGTGAAAGTCCCTAGGATCAAGTAAATCATAGACAAAGATGTGATCCCCAAGAAAATGTTTGAAGAAAAATAGAGGAAAGTGGTATGTATAAGGCATGAAGCAAAGGTTACGTTTTGAGTACCATTACTCAACAAGTACACAAAGTGTGTGCTTAGTGGGCGATGAAGCATTGGTTTTTTAGTACATATATTATTAAGTTCCCAAGCAAGGGGAAGAAAAACACTAAAAAAAGATGACAAAAAGAGGTAGAAATTGATTATCCCACTGAGCAAAGAGCTCATTTCTCATGGCTATTTCCTAACAAGAAGTAGGTGGCGTGTGGTTGAAAAATTAAAGAGCAATGTGATATATAATGCAACATGAACAAGAAATTTAGATGGTATAATTAAAATTTATGATCCCCATAATTGTTGAGTGTGCATGCTTGTCTAAGGATAAGTGGCAAATTATGCCATTGATTGAAGCTCCAGTGATCGGGGTAGAAAACAATCCCTTTTTTGTGAATTGTTGAAAATTTCAACAAGAAGAGGCTTCTAATTTAATTTTCCCTTAGTTAAATTAGACAAAAATTGTAATTCCACATCACATGATAAATTATACTAGTTAATGAATTTAGGAAGACTTATTTAGCTTAAAATTTTTTATTTCACTCAATATTAACTCATTCATGTCAATTCTTAGGGAGACTCAGTTGATATTGGAGTTTAAAGGAAATGTACTATCAGTTGTATATTCAAAAATTGTATAGATGGTGCATGGAGTCAGAGGAAGAGCCTTGATGTACTACAAAAATATTATTATCAAATTTACTTGTGAATTAATGCCTAATTCCCTAAAAAATTGTGGAATGAAATAGGGATCCCTGAGGCCAACAAATTGGTTAAGTGTTAGACCAAGATTTCTGAGGAATCAGGGAGACATATAGAGATAGTGCAAAGTTTTCTTAGGAAGGGAAATAACATTGTAATATTCTCATATTTTATGGTTTATGCAATATATAGATAGAAGTGTTTTTAGCTGAGGCTTTACCCAAATAAATATTTGTGTTGTGCAATTGAAATTTTTTCTCTTTCTTGTTCATCTGATTATGCGATCATAGTTTTTTTTCCACAATTTGTAGAGTAGATTCAAGTATTTTCTTTTAGCATATTACAAGGTCAGTTGAATCTATGTGGATTTTGTATAGGTAGTGAGTTCTTAGTGTGTTAAATAGGGAGTGACAAGGTATTTTAGGTAGTGCCAAGGAATGCTAAAGTGTGAGGGAAGCATGCTAATATGTGCCAGATGTCAACGTGTTCCAATGCATGCTAGGGAGTGTTAGGGAGAGACAAAAAAAACAAGGGAGAACTAGTTCAAAATGAATGGTAATGAGTGAAAAATATTTTGTGATAGGGAGTGTCAATGAGTTCCAAGTGTTCTAAGGAGGGAGTGACAATATTATATGATAGGCAGTGCGAACACATGCTAGATTGTCAAGGCATGTTAGGGAGTTCTAGGGTGTGCTAGGGAGTGAAAATCATGCCAAGAAATGCAAGGGATTCTAACACATGTCACATAGTGCTAATGGATTGTTAGACATGCTAAGTTCTATGACATTTCAAGATGTAAACTATGTTGCTCGGTTTCTTATGTCTATGGTTGGATGTGAGAATTAACTTGGTAGCTTGTTAAGTGGGATGAATTTAGATTGGACATGAGTATCCTAAGATATGTTATAGGGAGATATTAGGTGAACAAGGCATAGTATAATTGTAGTAACTATAACTTGGTTAAGTTTTTTTAGTCGAGGAAATACTTGGTTGGGTTCCCAAGTCTCAAAAAAAGTAAGGGCAGTTGTGAGGGAATGCTATCTAAGGAGTGCCAGGGCATGCCAAGGAAAAAAAAGGCATGCTAACATATGGGATTAAATTTCAATGCATGTTGAGGAGTGTTATGGACTGTCAGGGGAGCACAAGGGAGAACTAGGTCAGAATGGTTGGAAATTAGCGAATAAGAGTGTGTGCCAAGTATCATTGAATTCTAGGTGTCCCAATGATGAAGTGTTTTAGGAGAAGTTCAAAATAGGACTTTCTGGAGGCAAGCCTATGGTTGTGATAAGGCTTGGACAAAGAAATTTCAGAGAAAGGTAGGCTTTGGGTTGGGTACACTATTCTTTTGCTAATGACTTGGTTGGGTTACTATGTAGCAAAAAATTAAGGCTATATATGAGGGCATGAAATCTAGGGAGTTACAAAGTGTTCTAGGGAATGTAAGGTTCCTAAGTCGGGGAAAAATGTAATTCTAGTTGTGAGGGAATGAGTGCCAAGGCATTATAGGGAATTATAGGGCATGCTAACATCTGGCTAATAGTGCGAAAGAATGTAAAACATTCTAATATGTGACAAGTGCTAAGGCATGCCAAGACATTCAATCATTGTGACAATGCGTGTTAGGGTCTGTCAAGGAAAACAAATGGAGAAACAAGTTAAACTACAAGGAAATGAACACATAATAGCATTAATAAGTCATAAATTTACCTTTTCCATGAGGGGCATGTTAGGCACACCAACACTAAGTGCCAATAGGTGCCAAGTGCCAAGTGTTAGTGCATTATAAGTGCCAAATATTCCTTTGTTCCTTCTCATCTACTTTCCAATAATTGATGTCAAATAACTTTAATATTAAACTATGCCAAAGCATACCAAGTCATATCAACGCATTCCAGACATGCTAATACTTGCCAAGCGTGGCCAACACATGCCAAGTAACAATGTGTGTCAAGGAGTGTAATGCATGCTCTGAAGTGGCAATGCATGTCGAAGAGTCTTAAGGTGTGCTAGACAGTGGCAATTCATGATGAGGAGTGTTAAGGAGTACTAGGACAAAACAAGGTAGAACTAGGTCAAAATGCATGGAAGTGAATAAACATGAGATTTTGGAAAAGAGTGTCAGTGAGTGATAGTTGTCATTCCAAGGAGGGAGTTACAAGGTATGATAAGAACTAGTAAGACTTTCCAGGGAATAACAGTGCATGTCAATAAGTACTAGAGTGTGCTAGGTAGTTCCAGGGTGTGCTAACATGTTCCAAATAGTTCCATGGAATTACAATACATTCTAGGTGCTAATACATGTTAGGATGTGTAGGGTGTCAAGGTATGCCAATGTTTCAAGGAATGTCAACACAACAAAAGTAATAACCAAGATAAAATGCAAGGGAATGAACACATAATAGGATTAATAAATGGAGATTTTATGTTTTTCAAAAGGGGAATGTTGGGCACACTAATAATAGGTTCCAATACATGCCAAGTGCTAATGTGTACTAAGTGCTAATGTATGTCAATGCAATATTCCAAGGTGTTTCAAGACATATTAGGGACTACAGGTCATGGTAACTCATGCTAGGAGAGTGCTATGCTACGCTAGGGCATGCCAACATGTGCTTGGGAGTCCTACTTATAGAGATATGTTCTAGGTATAAATATGTTCCAGGACATGTGAGGTGCCAGGGAATGTTAGTGTGTGCCAAAGCATATTAAAGTGTGTCGGGAGTGTTGAGTACTGTTAGGTCTCTATGAAACTAACTCACAAAATAGAATAAGAGATAGATAAATGACTTAAAATTAATCCTCTTCAAGGGGGAAACCTCTTTTACATTAAATAAATGAACAATTATTGGATGATACAAATGACAAGACCCACTTTGTATATATAGGAGTCTAAGGGGTCACAATATAATCAAAGCGTACATAACAATATAATGTAAGGGCACAACAACAACAATAATGGGCTTCCATGGGGCATAACAATAACAATATTAGGGCTACATGGGCAAAAAAGTAAAAATAAGGGGGCTACACTAAGATTAATATTAAGGAGGCTACGCTAGTATTATACAGATCTAACATCTTTGTTCTCTTCATTAATCAACATAATTGTTTATTCAATATTACATTGTACTATTAATCAATATAGTAGGTATAGGTGCTTTAAATACAACTCCCTTGAATATAACTTCCTATTGGATGATGCATAATGCTACTTTGATTAGAATTACATTCTAGTATCAAACCATCGAGTAAAGTAATGAGCCTAAAATTTATAAGAAATATGAACAATTTCTCATAAAAAATATCAGCAATGGTCGATCATATATCTATTTTAGATTTCATATTTTAGGAATATCCTAAAATTAAAGGAACAAAAACAAGGTCAACATGGAAGAAAAAAATTGACCTCACAACCTATTTATAAGAAACACAGGTGGGTGAGGTCAACATGGATAAGGCCCAATCAAATTTCATAATGAGCATTCACATTAGTGGACCGGTAATCTGATCATACCCTGAGATTATCAACATGCCATTATTTTGCAAGTTGACCAAGTTTTTCTTCCCCTTGATAGGTTACTCTAGTGAATTTTTTTTCTACTTGATCAATGCTTCTTGGTGAACACAATTTGTATTGTAAGTTAGCATTTTTGAGCTACATTGTTATCACTTGGTTGACTTGAAAATGGCGATCATAGTTGAGATAGATCCTTGTTGATGAGTAAACTAGTTCTGATAGGTTACACTAGATCAATAAGTCCCGTTATTGACTAGTAAAAAATCCTCATTGACTTTTGTCTTAAGTTAAGTGTGGGTTACTCCAAGATTCTCTTCAATGGAAACTTTTTCTTACATAAGAATCTCTACTTTCTTTATTTGTAGATTCCTTGTGCTTATGGTTTTTATAGTTTGGATTCATTTCTTTAGGTTGATTTATGAGTGAGGAAAATCCACTATGAATTAAACATTTTTCATGCAGCATCCATATCGCCAAATAAATTCCCTTCATCTTCTTCAAAGAAACATCTCCTCAACCAAATATTTAACTTGCAGATTTTCTTTATCTTCTATGAGAATTTTATCTCTTCACTTTTGTTAGATTTTATATGCTTCATTCACTACTATTAAAGTCATTTCCTATAATTAAAACCAACGAAACCAAGTTTTACTGAAATATAGGCTTCAACATGTAGTTAAGCACAAACTTCATGGTGGAATTAACAACAAGAACACACACATATAAAGAATAAAGATATATGGGGAAGCTAAACCAATCATCACACTATTCATTATTTATATGTATATATGCAATGAAAGGATGGTTGGAGTGGAGTGCCTACTCTAACTAATCATTTTTTATGTTTACTTTATGCCTTTACTCTTTATTATACATATTTACTTAATGTCTTATACTAGTGTATGATGCCAATTACATAGGCCTAATAGGCCACTCAATAATTATTAGTGTTAGCAATTGAAAGCTTGAGACAAAGAGAAAGAAAAAAGAATGAGAGACCACTCTTTATACCAACTATATAAAGGGATCAACTCAAATTATTTGGACAATAGACCAATGTAATTTTGTGTATTATGTTATATTCCATGATTACATATTTATAACACTTTCGCAAAGAGAGGAACAATGTGAACTAGTTTTGGTCGCTTAGTGCATGCACATGTAAGAAAAAATAAACTTTCCTTTAGCCCCACAATGGAGTTATGTAGTAAACAATGGAGTTGGGTTCGATACTAGAGTTAACTAAGAATAGGATTAGCCATAAATAAGGCATAACTCAAGAGATAATTCACACATGCAACCAGGAAAAATTTTAAGGATGGAAATTTATTTTATAGTTTAGAAACCTTGGCGAATCTCACTAGTGCATAATATGCAATTTGTAAAATTCTTGGCAATTTTTTTGTAAAAGCATTCAAATTTCTAATAATTTTATATAGTCTCTATATAAAATTTTGGCGATTTTTAAGGTAAAACATTTTTATACTATAAAATATGGGCAAATATTTTTTTTTAAAAGTGGAAATTAATGAATATTTTTTTTTTGGGAAAAGTATGGAAAATTAACCCACTTGCAAATATTAGCCCCTAAAAGTTTCCCTGCATGCAACTCTAAATTATAGAAATACAAACATAATCCAAAAATATGACTAAAATATAATGGATAAGGTTTATCTAATAATAGAAGGGAAAGTGGATAAGGTGAACTCCAATAATAGAACTAGAGTCTCTAGGATATTTGTGCCCATGTCTAGGAGGAGGATAATGATAAGGATAAGGTTGATAGATAATCCAATTAAATAAGGAAATGGATAAGGATAATCGATAATTAAAATGCATAAGGGCATGCTAGTACACCATGATGCTTTGTCACTACCTTGTCACTACCAAATGCCATCTTGCATTAAAAACCCCACTAAAAATAAACTTGGGAAAAATAGACATACTATAATTAATAGTCCTCCTAAACAACAAATGATTGTAAGAAAATGTGCATTCATTCCAAAACCCTCCATGAAGAAAAAAAAGGGTGTGCACAATAAATGAGTCCCAAAAATTTACATCTATGTTAGCTACTCTTGTAAAAAAATACTATGCAAAACACAACATGAAAAAAGGAGAGGTGAAGAGGGGAAACCATGGGAAGAAAACACTTGCTAAAAATCAATGCTAACAAAGGGAATTCTATCAGTATTAGTTGATATACATTTAAATGCTTCATGGAAATTTCCAGAAGCATCAAATGAATTCCATCTCCTATCATATTTTTCCTGTATTTACACTTAGATCCAATAGGTTTCTAATCAATGGGAAGATGAACCAAATACCAAGTGTTTTTCTAGATGATGGAAATGTATTCCTCTTTTTCTACATATAATTTAGGATTATATGCAATAAATATGTAAAAATGCATGGGAATCAATGGCCCTATAATAGTTAATCCGCATGGAACATCTACAAATGATATTTGGTCCTCCATAGATTGGCATGATTACTCACTAGATCATCAACTACCTATAGAGTTTTTTGTGCCCACTATGTTATGAGATGTGTGTTTAGAAAAGTGTTGTCATTGATGTCAAGGATAGTCATTGATGTAAAGTGAACAAGTGAATACAACTTCAGGGGGACTTTGTTGGTGATTATTACTAATGAGATGTAGCCTATGTTTGAAGGCATTGTGTCTATAGGTAAAGTGTTCAAATGCTCTTGTAAAATGTGTAGTTGTATATTCCTCTTATAAATGATACATGACACTTAATAAAAATCCCAAGGATTGATGAGAAAACTTGTTTTTAAGTGAAGGCATATTTGGAAATAAGAAAAGGATTCAAATAATTCAGGATATCTAGGCACATCTAAGAAATATAGATATATTCGGGGTGGAAACATGTTATTACATGATAGAAAGATCCAAGTGTGGGATTCATCTAGACTTATCTGGGAAGTGCGAAGTATCTAAAATTTTTTTCATATAGATAATTCAAGGGTTTCATTATTATTTTTCCGGAACCGGATTCAAGTGGAAAAGAGAGAGATGTGTCAAGGTTATGTTTATGTAAATTTCTGTGCATACAATATCGAAGGGGTTTTGTATTAGGATATGGGAGGTTTCATGATTATTTCAGATTTAGATTCAAGTGGGAGAATGGGTCGTGTAAAGGTTCTAGAAGAGTAAGGTTCCATGTGAAGGTAAAGGTATCCTGGTATCCAGGTATCAGAGGGTTGTGTAAGGAAGCCATTATAAAAAACACCTAGATCCAAATTTCCATTAATAGTGCTTGGGTCACAGTTCTGATTGTTCATGGTTCGATTAAAGAAAGTGTATTTTGGCATTTTGGGCTTTTGAAGGCATGAAAAGGGAAAACATAGGATGTTCTAGATACCAAATTTCCTTAGATCGATGATGATATGGAGACAATAGAAGGAGACAAAACATAATTGAATGAAAAAGACGATTTGGATGTTTGGATGTTGAACTGACAATATGTTGTGGTAATAATTTTAGCTATGAGAGATGTATGTGGCCATTTGGTCCTTTGGGACTACAACACGCATGCCATAACTTAAAAACACCTAAATACTAGATTAAACAGGAAAACCCAAATGATGTAATTAATAAAATTACAGAGGTTGGGAAGGTAAGCACCTTTTAAGATTAAGTTTTTGGTCTTCTGTTAGGTCCCTATATTACCATTTTAGTCCCTTATTTCTATTAGTACAACCCCCTTATTGTTATTTTTATACCCCTATAACCCCAATATTGTTATTATTCTGCCCTTAAATTATTATTGTTAGGTTGGCTAGGATTATATTGTGGCCCCATGGACTCCTATACATAGAAGGAGGTTTTGGTCATTGGTAGCATCAAAGAATTATTCATTTATGTAATTTATTGGAGATTTACCCCTCAAAGTGGCTGATTTCTAAGGCATTGACCTCTCTTTTCTTCTATTTTTGAAGTTGGTTTCACAACATTTGGTATCAGAGCTTTGGATTCTAGGGTTTCTCTACTCCAAACAGGTCATCGTGAAAGTTTCACTATAGCTATTTTTCTAAAAAAATTTACAAGCTGAATTTTTTATAGTGAGAAGTTGATATCCTGAGAAACATCATCGAAAATTTTCAAATATTGGTTCACAATAGTTTCAGAGATGTGATCTGTGGACGTTAGGGCTTTTTGTAGGGTCCTGAATTTAACCTAAACAGGTCATCACGGAATTTTCACTATAATTTTTTTTTTTTACGATGGTCCAGAAGCTGAAAATTTCATAGTGCAATACCAAAATCCTGAGGAATGTCATGGAAAAATTTCAGATATTGATTCGCATTATTTTAGGAGGTAGGATCTATGGAAGGTAGGGCTTGTTCAGGCTCCCTAATTTCATCTCAAAGAGGTGATCATGGGAAAATCTTCATAACTATGTCTTTGAGCATCAGATTGGAATTATGTAAAGAACGGCTACAAGCACATGGAATGTATCTTTATGTATACCAATTTTAGAGCCGAAGGATGAAACAGTGAGACTTGGCAAGTCATAGAAGTTCGCTCTATTGAACCAGGCCATAATTAGATAATTGTGGGAGATTGGACATAACTTTGTCTTGAAGAATCCAAATCAGGTCAAACCTATGGCATTTGAAAGAGGATTCAGAGGGCTACCTTAGGGCCAAATTTCAAATATTTAAGATCCTAAATCATAGAGCTAATTCAGTTTCAATATCGAGCTCCTTAAAAACAAGAAAAAGGTGTGTATTGTTTTTTCTGAATTGCATAAGTCTTGTGTAAAAAAATAGTTTGAAGTGATTCCAAGGGCCTATTGAGCATATATTTCAGTATTGAGTTCAAAAATGCCTCCTAAAAATAATTGAACACCCATTAAGTCTTCAGAATACTCTACTATGACTCATGAAGATGAATAATTGCAACATGATCTATCAAAATGGCCTACCCCATGTTGTCTTCCTCTCCACTCATGGCAAGTCTAGAGTACATACTAATCTTGGGCTGCAAATAAGTTGCCCTCAAGTGGCAAGAAGAAGAATATATCTTCAAAAATCCTATCTCCCATGTCATGAATCATGCTGGCCCAAACTATCCCATCCAAAATGAATGGCACCTCATCACCATTTGGCATCCAAATCAGAAAAATGTTGATGGTTCCAAGATACCAATGGTCTATTTAAGGGATACAGCGCAGTTTTCCAAACTGTTGCTTGAGAATGTCATGTGGCAATTTGTCCTCCAAAAGGGTACTAGTTGTCCATGAGTTTTCATCTACTATGTGGTAGTAAATAGCAATATATATTAGTTGTACATGATCAAATTAACAAGACAATGTGCCATAAATTCCTTCTAAAACATTATGATGAGTATGGAAAAATTTCAGCCCATACTCTCTCAATAATAACCATAGCAACAAGGACTCTTGCTGCCTCCTGGCATTATCAAAATGCAGATCATGGAGCAATAATACATTGATGGACATGTAATTTGTCTCATCAACCAAGTACAAACTAGCTCCCTCATACATCACAGGGAAGTTATCCTCCCTCCCAAAACATTGTACATACATGAAATACATCTCAAGCATAAATACATGTGATCCCATGAGATATATCTCAAACAAAGGAAAATATATGGACATAAGATTTGACATATGATGTCCAAACTCTCTTCTTAACAGCCACAATAAACATGCCTTCTTCTTATGCATCCTATTAATGAGACTCAAGGCATGAGATAAGGAAATATAAATTTTTGGGTAGTGACCAAACTCACCCAAAAACAACCAGTGCAGCCATGCTTCTTGCTGGCCTATATCATAGACCTGCAAGGGGTTTGGAAACCTCTTGCTCCATAATACCATCCACTCATCTCAATGTGGGTGATGGATCTCATTTTTCCATTTCTTGGTATCCTCCCAAGATAGGACACCATGCTCCTTCAACCTTGGAAGAACTTTGCACCTCATGAAATGTTGAAGTGCACCTCGAATGGGATCTCCTAATGAGACCTCCTCCTCATGTATGATCTTCCAAAACCAAAGAGGCCTTGGATCTGCTGCAAGTAGAAGTCCCTCTTTGAGTTGTGGCATGCTCATTGAGAGAGTGTCATCTAGAGAGGAGAAAGAGTTTCTCATCTCAAGATGTCTACCCTTTGACATCTCTTCCTCCATGGCTTCCTGAATGAAGATGGTATCTGAATGTTCCCATGAGGAATGGGTCCTTATTTCTTCACTGCTGCTCTTGGACAACACAGTGCAACCTTGCTACTCTCGATTAGCAGTAAGTGATGATCCTTGCTGGACTTTGGGAACACCTTGCATGGCTGCAAGAGTTCTTTCTTTCACTGTATTGGCTCCCTCAACTGCTGATGTTGAAGGCTGCTCCTCCATGGTTGTGACAGTGCTGATATAAGTCTCCTCAAGAGATGGTGAGGGCTCCTCCCTCTCTGATTGTTCTTCATCAAATCTCTTGATCACCCTCTAAGAGAAATCTACAAGAGTAGATACTCTTGCATGACTTATGTGGACGAACCACCAAGTGCTTGCTTTGTCCTTCATGTGCAGTGCTTCTATCTCTAATGCTTCTCTTTCTACCACTTTATTTAGTAGGAAGAATGATGCAAGTGTTCTTGTCCAATTCCTTGCAAAATATGATCCATCAAAATTAGGAAATATAATTCTATTTCCTTTCATCCTTCTTTTGCTACAATGTCTCCATTCTTCCTCCAGTTGAATGAACTGTGGGAAGGCTAGTGTCTCCTTGAAGGATCTAGGTTGAGTCTTGTACACAACAATCTATTCACTTAGAATATAATGTTCCAAGTGTCTTCCATGCTTCTGGTCTTCTTCTTCATGAGAATAGGAAGTGCATGGCCCTTCCTCTTCTTGAAACCCTCTAGGAGTTTCTTGGCATCTTTTCTCCTTCATCAGCTTAACCTCATGGGAGAGGTTCTTTCTGGATCTGAAAAGTGATGAGAGTAAACTCATCCTCTTCATCATTCTGATCTTCCTCCCTCTGATGGCTGGAACTCATAGGTTGAGCCAGGACTATGTTTTGATACTACTGTAATATCCCCAAATTGGGATTGCTAGCAAGGCATGCCTGAAAAACACATTTTTCAGGAATGTATGCTACAAAAAACAATATTATCCCTTGTATCCCTTATATCTGAGTATCTAAGTCCTAAATCCAAAAGGAAATCATAAACCAAGAAAACTAGGTGAGGTAAACAAGCCTCTCACACCTAGAATGGATGGAAAAATGCCCAATAATGGGATTGTGGCAATAGGTGGACACAATTATAGAGAAGCAGCAAGATATTCACTCATGAAATGTGTCAAGAAACAAATTATAATTATTTTATGTCATAGCAGCAACTTCTTCTTCATTTTAGGATCCAAAAGTTGGGGAAAAGCAACATTTTAAGCCCCAAAAAAGTCATTCCCAGCTATTTTCATAATAAAAAAGAAAAATAATGGTGGGATCCCTTATAATATGTCATATGGGAATCACATACCAAATTTGAGCAAAAACAAATCACTCTAGCTAAGTTAAATAGACCTCCTAGTCCCGGTATGGCTTAAAAAGGCCCAAATCCCATGACTTAGCTCAAAAGAAAGTTAATGAAGCATATACAGCACGCTTTTATAAGGGTTTCAGATATAATATGATACAATAACAGATCTGGAGTTTATTATATTAGAACATGGAGGAAAATGGAGATCTATCTCCTTTTATACATCAAAGAGATAACCTGGCAAGGGTTTTTATGAGAGCACAAGTACACAATAGCAGATCTGTAGATATAGATCTGGAAAAAATAGTTACATTGTAGCTCTTAATAAAAATAGCTGAAATATACAATAAATATAAGGAGAATTATGTACAAAGCTTTCCGAGAGAAGGGTTGGCCCTTCCTCCAAGGAATAAGCTCACAAGCAAGGGTTCAAACCCTGCTACTGCAACACTATGAAAAATAATACAGATCCTGCCAAGGAATCTGTAGTAAATTATGGAGAATGCTTTAGCCACATGCCAAGATATACATAATTCTCAGAAACCGCCTTAGCAGATCTTGCAAAGAAAGGGAAACTCCCTCCTCAGAAAGATAAGCTGAGAAAGTGGTGTTGGGGACTTTCCACTGCAACACAGCATTATTCTCTACAGAAATAATGTTGTGGATGAAGGATGATGCTTGGCCTCAAGCCTGAGTGGGGAAAACTGAAGTACAATTCTCCTTCTTGAGGCCTCTCAAGGAAGGAGAAGGATTCCTAAACAAGAGATTCTTGTGCTAAACAGCATTGCAGCTCTGCTAAATAGCAAGAGGATGCCAAATAGTCTAAACAGACAAATTAAATAATATCCAAGCTAACCCAAAATGGCTGCCATCCTCTTCCTTATAAATTTTGTGAGCCTCCTCACCTTGGGTCCCACCCATTAGGGTTTCCAACTCCACATGAGAAATTTCCCTCCAAAATTACATTGTAGCTTCATCAAGGCCACTCCTCCATACTGGGTTGTTTGATTTGGTCAAGTTTGACCTCTTCAATCTACCTCATCCCTTTTCACACTCAAGTGCAATCAATCCAGCTCACAAATGTCTGTCTATGCTGATCCTTTTTCACACTGAACTATTTTTGTTGATGATCTCCTCTTCTTCATGCATGCATGTTAACTTTGTCAAACTTGACTATGTCCTCATCCATTTGCCCTTGTTCACACCCACAAGTGTAAAACCCAGCTACTGTGATGATCCCCTTTCACATTATAATGGGTTTTATTCATGTTTTTATTAAGCATGGGCCTCCTTACCCATTTATCTGACTACTAAGTGCAAAAATCAAAATTTTAATATTCCCCTTAGCTGCTTGCTAAAGTAGGAATATTACAGAATGGAAAGTCCCCACAACCATAAAGCAGTTGTGAGGATTTCTCAGGGTAACAGGGTATTATCCCAAGTTTGTTAATAATTATGGGAGAATTGTATCACCTCTAACAACATTATTGAAGAAAGATGCATTTTCATGGACTCCTGAAGCAACTAAGGCCTTTGAACATCTTAAAGAGGCAATGTGCATAGCACCAGTCTTACCTACGCCAGATTTCACAAAAACCTTTATTGTGGAATGTGATGCCTCAAGAAATGGAATTGGTGTTGTTTTAATGCAAGAAGGAAGACCCATTACTTTTTAAAGTTTTCCAATCAAAGGAAAGTATTTACAGAAAGCTATTTATGAGAAGGAAATGTAGCAATACTACATGCACTAAATAAATGGCGAACTTACCTAATGGGAAGACACTTCAAGGTAAAACTTATCATGATAGTCTTAAAAAAAATTTGGAACAAACATTATCTTTAGAAGAGTAGAAAAAATGGGTCATAAATATGTTGGGTTATGAATTTGAAATAATCTACAAAAAAGGGAAGCTAAATGTTGTTGCAGATGCACTCTCAAGAAAGAATGAAGAGGTGGAAGCATTGCTTTGTGCCATTTCTATTATGCAACCGGATTGAATAACTAAAGCAAGGGGTGAATGGAAGAAGGATGAAGAAGTGTGGACACTCATTCAAAAGTTGCAGTAAGATCCTAGTACATTTGATACATTTAGTTGGAAAAATGATTCCTTATGGTACAAAGATCGCTTATATCTTTGTAAGAGTTCCCAACTAAAACAAAATATTCTTTTGGAATTGCACACTTCTCGTTTAGGAGGTCACTCAAGATTTTTAAAAACTTACCAGAGGGTGAAGAAAGATTTTTTTTGGGATGGCCTTAAATCTAATATTCAAAAGTTTGTAGAGGAATGTTTGGTTTTCCAGCAAAATAAAGTTGATACAATTAAGACCCCGGGTCTTCTACAACCTTTATCCATTCCAACTCAACGTTGGGAGGATATTTCAATGGATTTTATCATAGGTTTACCCAAGTCTGAAGGAAAGAGTGTCATCTTGGTGGTAGTTAATAGTGTTACCAATTATGCACACTTTTGTGCATTATCTCATCCATTTAAAGCAAGTATAGTTGCTACTACATTTATGGACACAATTCAAAAGCTACATGGAAACCCAAAGATTATTGTGAGTGACAGAGAACCCATTTTTACTGGAAATTTTTGGATGGAGTTATTTTCTTGTTTGGGTACTCAACTAGCTCATAGCTCATCTTATCATCCTTAATTTGATGGTCAAACTGAGATAGTGAATATATGTTTGGAAGCATATCTTCATTGTTTTGTATCTGATAAACAAACAAAATGGGTCAAGTGGTTACCTCTCACTGAATGGTGGGATAACACTTCCTTCCATACTACAACAAAAATTACCCCATTTATGGCACTTTATGGATATCATCCACCATCCATCACATCATATTTAAGAGAAAATTATAAGGTTCATGCAGTGGAATATCACATCGAGCATCAACAAGAATTTCTCCAACTCTTAAAGTATAACCTAAATTTGGCACAAAATCGAATGAAACAATAGACAGATCAACATCGGAGCGAGAGAATTTTTGATGTATGAGACTGGATAATTTTATGGCTACAACCATACAAAAAAATGTCCCTCAAGAAAGCTAAGAAGGATAATAAATTATCGCCAAAGTACTATGGTCCTTACAAGGTGTTGCAAAAGATTGGTACTATGGCATACAAATTAGAGCTTCTTGCTTCTTCGTGAGTGCATCCAGTTTTCCATGTTTCATGCTTAAAGAAGGTTATAAGTGAAAATATTCTAGTTCAAACAATATTTCTAGAACTTGATAAGGGAGGAAAAGTCATATTGGAACCTGAAGTGGTCATAGAAACAAGAACTCAACAACTACGAAATTGATCAATTTCAGAGTATCTCATCAAGTGGAAGAACTTACCCACTAAAGATTCTACATGGGAGAATGAGAATTTTATACAGAAGCACCTAGAGCTACTCAAGCATTGAGGAAAACACTTTTTTGAAGGAGGGGGGCATGTTAGGTCCCTATATTGCTATTTTAGTCCCTTATTTCTATTAGTATAGCCCCCTTATTGTTATTGTTATACCCCTATAATCCCAATATTGTTATTGTTGTGCCCTTAAATTATTATTGTTAGGTCGGCTAGGATTATATTGTGGCCCCATAGACTCCTATATATAGAAGGAGGTTCTGATCATTTGTAGCATCAAATAATTTTTCATTTATATAATGTATTGGAGGTTGCCACCTCAAAGTTGCTAATTTCTAAGGCATTGACCTTTCTTTTCTTCTATTTTTGGAGCTGGTTTCACAAAAAAGTGACAAAACATAATTGAATGAAAAAGACAATTTGGATTTTTGGATGTTGAACTGAAGATATGTTGGGGTAAGACTTTTAGCTATGAGATATGTATGCGGGAATTTGGTCCATTAGGTGTACAACACACATGCCATAGCTTAAAAACACCTAAATACTGGATTGAACAGGAAAATCCAGATGATATGATTAATAAAATTACAGAGGTTGGGAAGGTAAGCACCTTTTAAGATTAAGTTGTTGGTCTTGGCACAGAGTCATATGTTCCAGAGAGCTAGAGTCTAAGGGGTAGCAAAAATAAATAAATTTTATATTCTAAAAATTAGCGGTTGAGTGCCAAAATTAGAAAAATAGCGATTATAGTCTGAACACCAAATTTGGACAAGAAGGCTGAAAAAATTAGAGTTTTGTTTTTAACAGGGAATATAAAATGTGATATTAACATGTATACTGAGAATAATACAAATTTTAACTATAGAAACATGTGTTAACTAGTTGAAAAACTAGATTACATAAATATGGAAGGAACTATGAAGTAGATGTCATCAACACTAATCTAAAATAGATATGAAGCCTAGCTACAAGCTAAAAACTAAAATAGAAACAACAGAAGCCGAAAAAACATAATTTAATGAAAAATACATTTGGATGTTTGGATGTTGAACTGAAAATATGTTGTGGTAAGACTTTTAGCTATGAGAGATTTATGCGGGAATTTGGTCCTTTGGGTGTACAACACACATGCCATAGCTTAAAAACACCTAAATACTAGATTGAACAGGAAAATCCAGATGAGGTAATTAATAAAATTACAGAGGTTGGGAAGGTAAGCACCTTTTAAGATTAAGTTGTTGGTCTTGGCACACAGTGATTAGTGCCAGAGAGCTGGAGTCTAAGGGGTAGCGAAAATAAATAATTTTTCTATTCTACAAATTAGCGGTTGAGTGAAAAAATTAGAAAAAGAAAAATTGCAGTATGAACACCAAATTTGGACAAGAAGGTTGAAAAAATTAGAGTTTTTTTTTAACAGGGAATATAAAATGTGCTATTAACATGTATACTGAGAATAATACAAATATTAACTATAGAAACATGTGTTAACTAGTTGAACAACTAGAGTACATGAAGATGAAAGGAACTAAGTAGTAGATTTCATAAAAACTAATCTAAAACAGATATGAAGCCTAGCTACTAGCTAAAAACTAAAATAGAAACAACAGAATGTGACAAAACATAATTGAATGAAAAAGACGATTTGAATGTTTGGATTTTGAACTGAAAATATGTTGTGGTAAGACTTTTGGCTATGAGAGATGTATGCAGGCATTTGGTCCTTTGGGTGTACAATACACATGCCATAGCTTAAAAACACCTAAATAATGGATTGAACAGGAAAATCCAGATGATGTAATTAATAAAATTACATAGGTTGGGAAGGTAAGCACCTTTTAAGATTAAGTTGTTGGCCTTGGCACACAGTCATATGTGCCAGAGCATTAGAGTCTAAGTGGTAGCGAAAATAAATAAATTTTCTACTCTACAAATTAGCGGTTGAGTGCCAAAATTAGAAAAAGAAAAATTGTAGTCTGAACACCAAATTTGGACAAGAAGGTTGAAAAAATTAATTTTTTTTTTAACAGGGAATATAAAATGTGCTATTAACATGTATACTGAGATTAATACAAATATTAACTATAGAAACAGTGTTAACTAGTTGAACAACTAGAGTACTTGAAGATGAAAGGAACTAAGTAGTAGATGTCATCAACAATAATCTAAAAGAGATATGAAGCCTAGCTACAAGCTAAAAACTAAAATAGAAACTCAACTGACAATAGAAGCAATTGTAAAGCTTTATAAGCAACAACATCATTGAAAAAAAAATAGAGGAACACATACAAAGATTTGTGTGTTGGGCTAAAGAGCATATATGAGTTGCAAAAATTGATGAGGCAATATTTGATGAAGCCTTAGATCTAAGTTTGGGAATTTATGAATAAATATTTGAAAGGTTATGTAGGTAGGTTCTTGCACAACAAGGAGTTGGTGCTTCCTGCAGGTTGGTGACTGTAAAAATTAGGGAGTTGGTTCTTCATTTAGGTTGGTGCCTATAAAAATAAATAAAAATTATTTCTTGCAAAATAAAAAGGAGGTTGGAGCCCTAGGTAGGTTGTACCCTACCCAAATTTATGTAATTTGAGTTGTAGATTTATTATGCATCATAATAAAAAAGAAATTATGGTTTTTTCCCAGTTGGGTTTCCATGTTAATATCCTATGTCTATAATTTGTGAGATTGGTGTGCTATTATTGATTATTGTGTACATAAGTATTTTTACTTTGAGAAAATAATTTTTAAAATTGTTAAAATAATGATTCAAACCCCCTCTCGGTATTTTCCTGGTTTCTAACAATTGGTATAATAGTTGTATTCCTTCAACAACAATCTAAAAAATTGAAGGTATATTAGAGAAAATGTCTAACCCTCATGGAAGTCACACCAACACAGATCATATCTTTACCAGAACAAACTATGCATTCTAGAAGGTGAGGATAAGCACTTAATTATAGTCTCTTTGTGCAGATCTATAGGACGGTGCAAAATGGATATACAAAGTTGCATGTCATGATTAGCATACATGATAAGCATGAATTCACTTATAATGATAAAGTAATGAATGTACAACTTGATGGATTTCTTGAACATGAATTGGTCAAATTTATGCAATGCACGGTTGCAAAGGCAATTTGGGACAAGATGAGTAGTTTCTATGAAGGCTATAGTGAAGTAAAGAAGGCTAAAATTCAAGGCTAGAAAATGTATTTTGAATCCTAAAGGTGCACGAGGATGAGGAAATAATTAAATTATTTCTTTTGAGTGGATGAAATAGTGAACAAAATAAGAGGACTTGATGAAATAGTGGTTGATTTTCTTGTAGTTCAAAAAGTGTTGAGGTAACTCTTTGCAATATTCAATGCTAAAGTGTCAGCCAATGAGGAGATGTCAAATATCAACACTCTAATGTTTAATCAATTGCATGGAACATTCATTTCCTATGAAAAAATTAATTCAAAATGTAGAACTACATCAAAGGAGGCATCCTTCAAAGCTAAAGTGAAAAGAACAACAAGATGTGGATAATATGAAGAGGAGGAAAATATATTTAAAAAATTGAAGACAGTATCCAACAAATACAAATTTAAGTGCCTTTTAAATGTTTTAATTTTTGTAAAGTAAGTCATTATGCATATAAATTTTCACAAACGAAATATGAGAATGGATATGAACATAAGGATAAGTATAGAAAAGCACTAAAGGATAAGAATATAAAAGGAAGAGTTTCTATACTTAAGATTATAATAATTCCTCAAAAGATGAAGACGTGCAATCATGTAATTAGGAGAAAGCTAACATAATTATGCATTTGTGGAAATTGATTGTAATATATAAAATTCAAACTGGCTCCTAAGATCAAGCAAGCTAAAGAAGAACTCAAGGTATAGTAGTAGAAAAGAAGAAAGTAATGGATAATGTGGCATTATTGTATCCCCAAAATGAGGGAAATCATTGGTATGTAGAAAGTGGGTGTTCAAAGCATATGATAGGTGACAATAATAAATTTTTGGCATTAAAAGAATAAAAAACAGGAAATGGCACTTTTGGAAATGATTCCCTAGGAAAAATCATTGATAAAGGTATAGTTAGCCTAGTAAATGGAAATACAAAGTTTTTAAGGAAGAAATTGGGATTAATTTCTCTCTCTCTGTCTTAACTAGCATTATTCACAAGAAAAGAGGGAAACTACCCAAATCAATGTAGGGATAGCTGAATAACAAAGATCAAGCTTAGGGGGGGCTGACAAGTCTGTAGGAGTAGAATAAATTGAGGGGGGAGTTCCTAAACTCCTTGCCATTAATGTCAAAGGGTGAGAGTGAGTAAACATTAGCATGATGTGATTCCTTATGGTTATTTATATGAATATGCTAAAGGGGAGAGGAAGAAAAAATTTGCAAGGCATGATGCAATATGGTTATTGGCTTCTCAAAATCTAAGGGGGAGAGTGAGAAAAGCAAAAAAATTAGAGAATGTACAACCAATAGCAGGATAAGTGTGGCCAAGTGATGTAGTTTCCATCAATGACCTGCAATTTTTGGAAGTAACTTTTGGTGGTATTTCCATCAATGCCAAAGGGGGGTATTGTTGAGAAAAGTGTCTTCATTGATGTCAAGTGAATAAGTGAATACAACTTCAATGGGAATTTTTTGATGATTTTTAGTGATGATATGTAGCTTATCTTTGAAGTGATTTTTTCTACAGGTAAATTATTCAAAATCTCTTGAAAATTATGTAATTGGATAGTCCTCATATATACCACTCCAAAAATATATGGAACTTAGTCAAACTCCCAAGGATTGATGAGAAAATAGGTTTCAAAGTGAAGGGATGCCTGGAAGAGAAGGATTCAAATAATATAGGATATCTGAGCACATAAGAGATATACGAACCTATCTCAGGTGAAAATAGGTCAGCATGGGATAGAAAGAGCTAAATGATGGATTCATATGGAATTATCTGGGAAGTGTGAAATATCCATATAATCTCGTGGTTTCATTATTATTTTTCTAGAACCACATTTAAGTAGAAAACAAAGAGTTGTATCAACGTTTCATTTATGAAAAGTTCCATGCACAAAATATATGGGAGGTTTTGTATCTCAATAATCAAAGGTTGCACGGTTATTTTGGATTTGGAATTAGTGGAAAAATGGGTCGTGTCAAGATTATAGAAGATTTAGGTTCCATGTGAAGGTAATGATATCTAGGTATCTGTGGTTGCACAAGGCAACCATTTAAAAAAAAAAACAAATCAAGTTTTTGATTAAAGGTTTTTGTGCCATATTTCCAAGTGTTCATGGTTTTTAAGAGGAAAGTGTGTTTGGGCATCTAGGACTTTTGAGGGCATGAAAAAGGAAAAAAAAAAAGTGTCAGATACCAAATTTCATCAAATCACTAATGATATGGAAACAAGTAAAGGCGACAAAACATGATTTGATAATAGAGTTGAGCTAGATCTTTGGATTTTGAACTTGCGAGCTGATGTGGAAATACTTTTAGCCATGAGATATGTATCCATGCACTTGTGCCTTTGGGAAAAAAACACATGTCATATCCCAAAAACACTGAGATATTGAATTGAATAGAAAATGCCAAATAATTTAAATCAATCAAATTTCACAGGTCATAAAGTTAAGCTCCTTTTGTGCTTAAGTTATTGGTCTTAGATCCAAGTAATATGTGCCAAAGATGCGAAGTCTAAGGGGTAGCAAAAATAAATAAATTTGGCATTTTTCAAATTTGAAATTTGAGCACCAAATTAGAAATAGAACATGTTGACCATGCTAGATATTCCACCAAAAATAAGGAACCTCCATAATGTATGGCCCCAATTATATCATAAGTTATTTGGAACATGAGTCCCATATGAAATATCATTCCGGCTACAATTGTGTGTGTGTTTTCTCTTGGATATCAAATGAAGAGAAATTAGAGGGAAAGCAAGAGATAAATGTTTGAAAATGGGGATGAAGTTAGCCCACAATTGATAACTTATAGAACATAATACAATAATATAACTTCAAAATAAAAATAAGGAGTATATCTCTGGAAGGAATCAATGAGATAAAACCATCCAAGATATACATGAGTGGGAATGTACTCAAAGTTACTACAAATTATTTTAAAATAATTAATAACATAGCATAGAATGAGAAAGAAAAGATTTAAAAAAAAAAAACATAAGACATAAGCCACAAATTAGTTTTTCAATGTATATCCAATATGTTAGCACTCATGACCCCATAGTAAAAGTATCAGATAGTCATTATAAACTCCATAAAGATGCACAAGAATTGATGCAAGGAGTGAAGAACTTCTCATTAATAATGTTACGAATTCAAGTACATGTCAAAGTACATAAAACTTCAGTAGTGGAATGTATGCCACTCATACCATCTTCAAGGAAAGACTCTAACCTCACCACAACTTACCCTACTACCTACCAAGAGAAAAGTGCTTCTAGCTCCTTAAGCACAAAATAGCTATCTAAATGCTAAATTAGCTCAAGTGGTAAAATTTTGTTTGAATGAGGCATGAGGGTGCATTTATAGAAGTGGGAGGTTACTTTTCACCTTCTTCATGAAATTTCAATGCCCCATGACTCTTCAACTTCAATAGGTCCCTTTAGAATTCCTCATGACCTCTCATGCTCCTTTTTGGCCTTTTCCATGGTTTTAATATTTGTCATTTATGAAAAATTAATATATTTACAAAATAATAATACGCAGTGTTATAAGATGTGACATAGTATCATGTATGAAAGAAATTTATTTTTAATAACTTTATTGATGTATTTGTGACACCATAGAGTCACCATGGTGTTGGTTGGATCATTCACTATTTTTCATTAATGGAGATCATGTATTCATGAATTTTTTAAGTATAAACAATTAACCACTACTTCACGACTCCAAACCTAACAATACACAACCATTAATTAAAATACAAGATAAACATACTTTAATAGAATAGGAAACAATTATCAAAAATAAGAATTGATCCATATAATCATTATCGAGGAGTAAGAGTTTATAGCCCTAAAAATTTGATATTAAAATTGTTTGGTTCATTATTTCCTTCATATCACTAATTTGGTGAGCACTTCTTTGTATTCACTAATACATTTTCCATTATTATTCTTAATAAATTTAATTATAAATTGCTTATTGTATTTAATCTATTCTGCAACTCAATGAAATACCCCTTCATTGCATTGTTTGTTTCATCTCCTCAATGCACTAAATATTCCATCCATGTGTTGCACTAGCATAACCTTTTGTAGGAAATACAATATGTATATATCATATTTTCACCTTCCTCACCACCTCATCTCTAATATTTGTGCCTTCCCCACCACCTAAAATCTGGTATTTGTGCCTTCCCCTCCAAACAATGCTATCTTATGTTGTTATCCATTTTCCATTATAATCCAGATGCCACAGCCACATATCCCATCATGGGATGCACCATCAAAATAACCTGCTGGGAGGGAGATCGCAAGTGATCTATGCCAATGCGATAGGTCGTTGTGATATTTTTTTTTATCTCTTCTAGATTTTAACTATGTTATCATCTTTGTGTAAATCCATCTGCAAATTGAAGTCTATTCCTCAAATATTAGTTTGTTCCTAGATTTCCATAATTACCAGAAATCAAATAG
Source organism: Pinus albicaulis (assembly GCA_034641835.2). NCBI lineage: Eukaryota > Viridiplantae > Streptophyta > Pinopsida > Pinales > Pinaceae > Pinus > Pinus albicaulis. The sequence goes on from CM076578.1 coordinate 1,470,806,443, forward strand.
CAGAATGTAATTTAGATTTCCTTTTTGTTCCTTCCACTATTTCAAACATTATTAAATGGTTATGAAGCTCTTGCAAGGAAAATTGAAACATCCCATAATAATCCTCCATACATGTGTAGATTTTGCACATTCTAGAAATAAGTAAACATTATTTTTTGTTGCCTCTGCACACATGGCATATCTACCCTGTCCATTCCATCCCCTTATAATCATATTCTCCCATGTTAAATTTCAATTGTACCAGACAAATCGTTTGCAAATAAAAATGTTGTATGGTACCCAGTATTACCAAATATTATCTATCCAAGCTAGGTTTAGATTATAATAACACTTAAAAATATACCTGTAATTTTCTGCAACCACCAGTGAATTTCCATTAATGGTACCTGCCCATGTAATATTGTCTCCTTTGTGGTTCTGGCATAGCCCAACACTATTTAGAATTGTTAAATAAGAGTTCCATTCCTCTACCATTTATGCATGCATGCCCATGTTTACCGCACTTCTCCCTTTGGGGAAAGGCCCATTCAATCCTTGTATTGATTGTGCAAGGATAAAATATCCCTGAGAGTGAAATTGTCTTAGGAGTTGTTCATACAATAAGGTGTCACACTCCATACCTTTTATTTTATTTTTTATTAATATCATGTCTTCTGTACCAAAGCTCCAGATCATACATTGTGTTACTTTTTCTTTCACCTTTTCAAAAATATACCATATACAAAAACTAGATTTCCCTCTATTGTTAGTGTTCCTTATCCATTCCATCGAATCCTGATTCTGAAGATATTTCTATATAGTAACCTCTTTCCAAAATCCTTATCCATACAAAACCCTCCACATATATTTTATAATGAATGTCTGGTTGAAGCATTTTCTATTCAATATACCAGATCATCCTTGTCTCCTCTTGAGTGCATCTCGTCAACAATTAATCAAAATTAGGAATTATATTATTATTGAGAACAGTGGTATTAAATACATACCATGTCCATGGAAGTCCTGTAAGAGCAATGAGAGTGAGGTCTCTGTCATCTATGACCTCTTCAATAGCTAAGAGATCATTCTTGATTTCAGTGAGCCTCATGAAATATGATTGGATGGACTCTCCCTTGTCCATCTTGATTTTCTTCAACTTGTTCTTCAAAAAGAGAATTTCATTAGCATTTCTAGTCTTGAACATGCCAACCAACTTATCATACATTTCCTTAAATGTGCCCAGCTCGGAGATATAATAAATCAAGTGCTTATGAATAGAATCCCCTATGAGTACACATTTTTTCAATTGGCCATCATAAATACTTCCACCCAACCCATGAATATCTCTCCAAAACTGAAATTCTTCCCTTGCAACTATCTTGGAACATACAATACTAGTTCTACTACCTTAAATTTAATTAAATTGTTGTAGGATAAGGTAGATCCTTTGTCATAGGAAGAAACTAATCCTCATAAATTTTTTCTCTGCATGAAAACATAGTGTTGGAATCCTCAATTAAAGGACATCCTCAGTTGCTAGTGCACAAACAGGGTCAAGAGATCTTTGTCACACCCCACATTGATCGGTGTGAAACCCAACACAAATTCCATCATACTTCAAAACTGAGATAACTTATGAGTGCACATTTTTGAAAATTTCCATCATAAAGACTTCGAGCCCATGAATATGTCTTCAAAACTTAAATGCTTCCCTTGCAACTATCTGGGAGCATACAGTGTTTGTTCTACTACCTCAAATTTAAATCACGTGTTGTAGGATAAGGTTGAGTCTTTGTCATAGGATGAAACTCATCCTCATAAATTTTTTCTCTGTGTGAAAACATGGTGTGGAATCCTCAATTCCCTGTGCATGAACAAGGCCCAAATATCTTTGTCACACCCCACATTTATGGGTGTGCAACCTGGCGCAAATTCAATCTTACTTCAAAAATGACATAACTTCTGAGTGCACATTTTTGCAAATGAACATCATAAAGACTTCCAACCCATGAATATCTCTCCAAAACTAAAATTATTCCCTTGAAACTATCTGGGAGCATACAATACTGCTTCTTCTTCCTCAAATTTAATTCAAGTGTTGTAGGATAAGGTCAAGCCTTTGTCATAAGAAGAAACTCATCCTCATAACTTTTGTCTCTACATGAAAACATAGTGTTGGAATGAATATCATCAGCCTCATGATCATCTACCAGTCCATCACTAACGATGTCATTGTTTAGCTTCCCACTCTTATTTAAATTCAAAATGGATTTCTTGTCTACTACTCTATCAGAGATGTTGAGATGATTTAACCACAAGAGTTTGCTTCAGTCCTGCCAAAAAATTCAACTACGTTGTTTCTATCTGTCCCTTATCCATTTTTTCTAACATTCACTTGTTCACTACTGAGTTCACTATTTAACTTTACAAGAGTAACCTGAAGCTGGAGTGGTGTCTAAATGTGGACCTAGAAATAAGGCAGTGACTCATTTTTCAATAATCAAACTAAATTTCTACCAAAAGATGTCTAGGACAGGGCCATCCACCGTAATTCTCGACCTTCATTTTTAGCCTGTTTTATTTTTCCATGAACTTATTTATCATAATAGTTCTAGGTGTTATAAATTGGAGAATCACTAAAAGACACCATATATGATTTGAGATTATTTTTCTTGAGAAAATAGTCTAGATCTCATTCTACATCAGTGTTGTCATGGTATCTTCCCTCTGGATCTGTAGTACCCTCTCGCAATGTACCAACAATGTTGTCTCTTTCCAATTATATGTTTCCTTCTCCATATAATATAGCTTCAACTTCTTCAAATTATGGCCTCAAAGCTTCCTTAGTGAGATTGTAAATAAAATTGATTTTTTTTTTCATCAAATGTACATGCATTGTTGACTCCTCTCTCCACTTACCCTTTGCCAACACTTTCAACCAAAATTATTTAAGAAATATCATAAACCATGAAGTAAAATTTAAAGCTATACCTAAAGCATTTCCACAATGTTCTCTCTTCTTATGCCATTGAATTCGGCAGATTTATATTTTGGAAGAAATTTTCATATTATTTTTTTATTTTGACCTTGTCACATCTTACATAATTTATGTAACTCATGATTTTTCTGGAGTACCCATAATTGTGTATGAAAACTAATTATGGGGACTCATGAGAAATCATGAGTTACATAAATTATTGAAATTATTGAGTGCCATTTTTATCTCCCCACACTTATTGAAATTCAAAATGGATTTCTTGTCTACTAGTCCCTCAGAGATGTTGAGATTTAACCACAAGTGTTTGCTTCAGTCCTGCCAGAAAATTCAATTATATTGCTTCTATCTGACCATCCTCTATTTTTTCTAACATTCACTTGTTCACTATTGAGTTCACTTTTTAAATTTACAAGAGTAACCTCAAGCTGGAGTGGTGTCTGAATGTGGACCTATACATCAAGCAATGGTTCGTTTTTCAATGATCAAACTGAATTTCTACCAAAAGATGTCCAAGAGAGGGCCATTCACCATAATTCTCAACCCTCATTTTTAGGTTAATTTATTTTTCCATGAACTTCTTTATCATAATAGTTTTAGGTGTTATAAATGGGATAACCACTGAAACACATCACATATGATTTGAGACTGTTTTTCTTGAGAAAAGCATCTAGATATCATTCTACATCAAGGCTATCATGATATCTTCCCTCTGGATCTGTAGTAGCCTCTCCAAATTTACCAACAGTCTTGTATATTTCCAATTATATGTTTCCTTCTCCATATAAGATAGCAACAACTTCTTCAAATTATGGCCTAAGCTTCCTTTGTGAGCTTGTAAAAAAAATTGATTTTTTTTTCTTTCATCAAATGTAGCATGCAATGTTGACTCCTCTCTCCACTTACCCTTTGCCAGCCCTTTCAAGCACCATGCTTTAAGAAATATGCTAAACCATGAAGTAAACATTAAAGCTACACCTAAAGCATTGCCACAATGTTTCATATTATTATTTTTTATTTTGACCTTGTGATATCTTACATAGTTTATGTAACTCATTATTTTTCTGGAGTACCCATAATTGTGTATGACAGTTAATGGTTATTCTATACTAATATATTGGACCTATGTTCTTCCCAAATTCAATGTGAGAGGTTTGGCAGTATGATTGCATATTTATGATATTCCTCCATAAATGTTTTGTCTTTGCATTTTCCACCTTCAAAATTAGAGTTTCATGATCCACATCAACAAGATTAGTTCAGAAAGGAAGCTGCAGAGGTACTTTATGATACAAATTATACATATAGGTAGATGTTTGCTAATTAATTTATATGCCTATCATACCTATGGCATAGGACCCCCAAGATCCAAACTAAAGTGCATTTTGTTTAGAGATTTTTTTAAGTTTCTCTGTTAGATAGGACAAAAAATCGCCACATCTGAATCCTTTTATTCTGGTATTAAGGTTACTAAATCAAGGAGACAACTTGTAGAGCTTGAAGGAATGTTGCATAAAGAGATAGTTGAATTTGAGGTAATATTATGGATGTATATAAAAGATGTTTAGTATACTTTAGGTTGTCTAACATGATATCGTGATAGAAAAATATTTCTACGTAATGAATTTTTTCATATTTGTTCATAGAAATTTCTTAGCTGGAAATAATTTCTTCATAGAGTAATTCATTATTTTAATGTAATCTGTCAAATTCAAACAGGGTTTGTTGCAAGAGGCCATCATTAGTGATGGGAAATTTGGAAGACTTGTTGTTGATATTTCAAAGCTAAACAATATAAGAGGTCTTATTCTTTATGAACCCTATGAATGGGATCATCATCTTTGCCATTATTCATAACTATGTCATATATACTCATTGTTTTTTACTTTTTGGCATGCAAATCAGCATTTTAAATGTAGATTTTTATGTTGTCGCAACAAATTTACATGATTCACAAGGTGAAAAATCATTCTTTAGTATAATTGAAAATTTTAGGTTTTATAATTATAGGTTATTTGTTGGCTGTAATTGTCTTCAAAGTTTCACTTTTAATTGAGTATAAACCGAACATATTGAGTACCTTATACTTCACTATTTGTGATTTAGTATAAAATCTTTTACTTCATTATAATTAATTCCATTTTGTACTGGAAAATAATTGAACACATTGTTTTTTCCAAATGTTTTGCAGTCTTAAAGTGAACTAATTACTATGTTATTGTTTGGTGTCCACTGCTGAAAAGAGATACTCTTACTGTGATAAGTTTCAATTATTTTTATTTGTTGGTTGTTGTCATGTTTTAAGTGTGGACTTGTGAAATTCCAAATCGCATGTCGCTTTATGTAAAGGATATATATATATATATATATATATATATATATATATATATATATATATATATATATATATATATATAATTTTGTTTTTACCTGTGGTTCCTTGGAGATCTGTGTTACATTTGACCAAAAATTTAGATATCATTTAGATATCTAAAATTTCTAATTTTAATTTGAATTTTTACTTGATAAAAGAATGAAAAAAGTCCTAATTATAAAAAGTCACCCAACCACAACATTGAGATTTTTTTTTGATTCAACCTGTAACATAATGCATCTTTCTTCATCAATTCTCTTCTTCCATATTCTGTCCACTTATGGCATTTTATTTACAATATTTGGTGCATTTGCGAGTTATAGGTCATTTGTAGGATATAAATTTCTTCAGAGTTTCAATTCTAATTGAGTATTCAACTAAAAATATTGAGTATCTTATACGTAACTATTTTTCCCTCTACCCACTTTTCATAACTTCCATAACAATTAGCTAGGGACATGCAGCTTCAATGACATTTTTCTTGTTTAGTAAAATATTGTCAAAAATTTAATTTATTGAATGTTATAGAATTTAAAATCTATAAATTTTCAAGATATAATTTTTAAAAGTATAATTCCTTAAAAGGTGCTAGCTCAATGGAAGAGCACCTGCTTTACAAGCAGGAGGTTGGTGGTTCGATTCCATCATGCCTTAATATTCATATGGAATGGAGGCGATTACTTTTTGGTGATGGGGGCTCTTTTGACCATCAATAATGAGCTTATGGGGACAATTTTAGAACCTCACCAAAATATGAAATGATGACGGTCATCGAATGACACCATATATACACATTAATAGTGATGACCATGAAAGGTCTGTCACCATAAATCGTTGTTGTTGACATGAAATGGCGAGGGTCGTAGTTTGTCATTATAGTCATTATTCATGATGGACTTTGAACTCACAAATGAACTTATCGTGACATTTTTTGACCCTCACCAAATATGGAATGGTGATGATCAATGAACATCACCATATATATGCACCAATAGTGATGCCCATGAAATGTCCATCACAATAAATCATTGTTATTCATATGAAATGGTGACGGTCACTATCCGTCATTATAATCGATATTCATGACGGACCTTGAATGTCACCAAAACACATACTTTTGGTGACACCACCTTTGGTGACATTCTTTTTTTTGGTGACCGAGGCTATTTTCTGTCATCATTTCTCATATGAAATGGTGACCGTCACTATCCATCATTATAAATAATTATTAGCTACAAACCTTGAACGTCACCACAACACTTATACTTTCGATTATGCGACCTTTGGTGACGTTCAGTTTTTGGTGACGAAGGCTCTTTTGACCATCACCAATGAGATTAAGGTGACATTTTTCACCCCTCACCAATGTCCTTTTTTCTTTTAGTGACCCCATCCACCCAGATATTTTGGCACAGTTATATTATGCCATTTTATCATATGGATTTTGTGCTTATCTCCCGTACCATACCAAATAAAATTTTCCATTATATTGTTGATTCTATTATGAATTTGAATCGAAAGGATATATAAGTGACCCCAATACACCATTAATTTTTGGAGGATAGCCTTCATGAGGATATATCTCCATCCCAATGATAAGAATCTATTGGTCCAGGAGTTTAATTTCAATTCAAATTTATCAGTGATCCATTTCTAGTCATTTATCATGTATCTATTTGGTTTCAGTCGGAACCCCAGGTACTTAAAACCAAATTTCACTTGTTATGTTTTAAAATGTAATAGATCTGCAATATTCTATATGTGGCCAATAACCTCTTCACTAAATTATATGATGTATTTTTATTCATTTGTAATCATACCTAATGTAACCCCATACTTTTGAACAATCGGTATCATATTCAACCAATGATCGTTCTCTGCCATCCCAAATGCCAGAATGTCATCAGCAAAAAAAAAAGTGTAATATTAATTTGCATCCCCACCTTGATTCCTTTTAAATGATCACCGATTTGTGTAATTTTAATTTTATTACTAATACCATTCATCATTGGAATAAAAATCCAAGGAGATAGCGATGATCCTTTCCTGAGCACCCTATCGGCTTTGAAAAAAATTATAGGCAATCGATTTATGAGCACAACATATTTTACCATGGTCACACATCTAATTATCTACTCTATATTTTGAATTTATAGTCCTATATTCATGAGAATAAGCCTTATAAAATCCCAATCCACACATTCATAATCCTTCATAATATCAATCATAATGACTATGGTAGACAATTTTCTTTGTTTGTATCGAATGTATGACTTCTTGTGTCACTCCCGCAACGTCATGCATCTATCTATTATTTTAAAAAAACATGTTTTAATTTTGTAATGTGGACATCCAATACATCCTAAAACCTCTTTGTAATGATATTTTAAATAATCTTGTAACAGGTATTACATAAATAGATTGGTCCAAATTTAGAGAAAGAGTTGATGTTTACATTCTTCGAAATAATAGCTATAAAAGTGGAATTGAGGGAACTCGGTACCCTACCTTTCACCCAAGATTATTCCACCATTTTTTGAATATCTTCTCCCATCACATCGAAGAAAAATGTAAAAATTTCCACCGTCCAACCATATAAACCAGGGCATTTATCATTTTTGCATGATTTGAGAACTCTCCATAGATCCTCTTTAGCCACTTATCGGTATTCATATTTTGATTGAGAGCCTCATCACACATTTATGGATAATCTTCTATTGCCCATAATTTTTTTACTATATCCACATCCATCCTTGCTTTCTAAAAATATTCAAAGTAGTGTGTTGCCTCTCTAATAATATCCTTTTTTTGTAGACCTTTTTCTCATCTATGTTTTGAATGTGCCAAATGGATTTTTTGTTCCTACACTAATTTTCATATTGATATAAATATTTGGTGTACATGTCTCCCTTTTCAATCCATATAGCTCTACTTTTTAGCCGCCATGTAATTTCTTGTATTCTGATTATCTATGTAAGCCTTCATTTTGGTTCCTTCATATTTCCCCATTCTGTCTTAGTTGGAGGTGCATAGTTCATATCCTTTCTAATTCCTGACATCTCATCCATTATTTTTGTCAGTTATCCTAGTAGTCTTTTTTTCTCCTTCCGTTCCCATATACTGAAAATAGACTTTAGGTCCCTTAATTTTTTTTTCAAGTTATATATTTCAGATTCCTACTTATCTCTATTTGGTTTCTTCCATGTGCACTCCACCAGATTGCTGAATTCGGGACCCTCAAGCCGTACCTCATTAAATTTGAAGGGAAAACATATTCTTATATTTTCAATTCTCCATTATATTATGATTTCCCTGTGATTAGATAGTAGAGATTTTTCCACCCACGACCTCCAATTCTGCATGCTATTGATCAAGTTATAATGTACCAAAAATCTGTCGAAAATCTTACCAATATATTGTTCCCCCATTCGGCCATTGTTCCAAGTGGGAGCCATCGGTATTGGTCGAATATCTACCATATGGTTTGTGTTAAATATTTTCATTGGAATATGAGCCATAATATCCTTTCTACTTCTATTACCCCATATCTCCTCTCTCGATAACGTTGAATTGAAATCTCCGCTATGACTAGGGATCTGATCTTTAATAGATCCCCTTCCTCCATTCTGTCCCAGAACTTCATCCTATATTTATATGGACAATAGATATTCAAAAAGTGTGCTCAGTCCTTATATCCTATAATAAATTATTTTACTAATACCCCTACAAATAATTTATATTCCCTCAAAAAATTCCATGAAGGATCCCATAAAACCGTCAATCCCCAAGACAAACCTTGCGAGTCCATAACCACCATGCAAAATTCTAAATTTTCCGGGCGCTGATAACTTTCCTTCATCTTTGTTTTTGTCCAACGACCACCCCATCGTTGACCACATCCAAGTAAAATGATTTTATCTAAGCATCTGGCCTGTAAATGTTCAGTCTTATGAAACAATTCAAAATATAGTGGATATTGGGATGTGTGACCACAATACAATATGTTGTGCTCATAAATGGATTGCCTATAATTTTTTTCGAGCAGATCGGTGACTCAGGCAGGATGCATGCTATCTCCTTTTCTTTGTATTCTAACGATGGATGGTCTTATTCCTAAAATTAAAAAGTCAAAAATCGATGATCATTTCAAATGGATCAAGATGGGGGTGTAGATTAGTATTAAACAATGTTTTTTTGTTGATCACCTTCTAGCATTTGGGATGGTAGAGAAGGATCAATGGTTGAATTTGATATAGATTTTTCAAAGGTATGTGGGTGAATTAGGTATGATTATAAATGAAGAAAAAACCACTATATTATTTAATTAAGAGGATATTGATCACATACAAAATATTGCAAATTTATTACATTTTAAAGCACAACATATGAAATAAGGCTTTAAGTACCTCGGGTTGAGACTGAAACCAAATGGATACAAGATAAATGACTAGAAATGGATCATTGATAAATTTCAACTGAAATTAAACTCCCAGAATAATAGATTATTATCGCTAGGAGGGAGATACATCCTCATGTAGGCTGTCCTCCAACAATTAATTGTGTATTTGGGTCACTTATGTATCCTTCTAACACAAATTCATAATAGAATCAACAATATAATGGAATATTTAATCTGGGATGGTACAAATGATAAGCACAAAATCCATTTGATAAAATGGTAGAAGATCAATGGGCCAAAAGATCTAGGTGGATGGGGTGTATTGAAAAAAAAAATATTGTAACCAAGAACTCATTATAAATATATGTGGAGGGAAATGTTTGGAGAAGGAATGTGGAAAGAGGTTATTATATAGAAATATATTCAGAATTGGGATCTCATGGAATGGATAAGGTACAGTAACAATAGACAGAAATTTGGTTCCTGTATATGGTATAGTTCTGAAAAGGTGAAAGAAATAGTAACACAATAGATTATTTCAAGCTTTGGTACATGGGACGGGATATTAATCAGAGAAAAAATCAAAGGTATTGAGTGTGACACCTTATTGTCTAAACCTCTCCTGACACAATTACATTCTCATGGATATTTTATCCCTACACAATCAATACAAGGATGGAATGGGTCTTTCCCAAAATGGAGAAGTGCAATACAAATGGACATGCATGTAGAAATGGAAAAGGAATGGCACTCATATTTAAAAATTTTAAATAGTCTTAGACTCTGCAAGAAGCGCGAAGGAGAAAATATTACATGGGAAGGTACCATTAATGGAAATTCACTGGTAGTTGTAGAAAATTACAGGTATATTTTTAAGTGTTATTATGATCTAAAATCAGTTTCAGTAGATAATATTTGGAAATAGCAGGTACCATACAATATTATTCTTTTCATATGGCTTGTCTAGTACAATAGAAATTTGACCTTGGAGAATATGATTAGAAGGAGATGGAATGGGCCAAGTGGGATGGAATGGACAGGGTAGATGTGCCATGTGTGTAGAGGCAACAAAAAATAATGTTCACTTATTCCTAGAATGTACAAAATCTAAAAAAGTATGGACGATTATTATGGGATGTTTCAATTTTCCTTACAGGGGATTTATAACCATTGAAGAATGTCTAAAATGGTGGAAGGTACACGAAGGGAATCTAGAGTACATTCCCCTATTTTCTTTCTAGGAATTATGGAAATCCATGAGCAAATTAATATCTTCGGAACAGACTCTAGTTTTCAGATGGATCTAAACAAAAAGGATAATGTGGTTAAAATCCTAAAGATCTAAAAAACAATATCAGAGAGACCTATCACATCGACATAGATCACCTGTGATCGGCCTCCCATCAGGTTATTTTCATGGTACAGCCCAGGATGGTACATGAAGCTGTGGTGTCTGGATTAGAATGGAAAATGTAGAACAACATAAGATAGCATGGTTTGAAGGGGAAGGAAAAAATACCAGAGTTGAGACGCTCAACCTCTAGGGATTATTGTGGATGGCTAGAAGATTCAGGTTAGAGAATATACATATATATGGTGACTCTAAATCCACCATTGATGGGTTCTAGAGAAGCACAAATTTAAATCCTCCTCACTTGGATGGGTGGATCTCTAACATCAATGACATGATAACTTCATTTAGACTAGTAGATTTTGTTTACATTTACAAGGAATCAAATAAATTTGAAGGGGCTACCTGGAAAAATGCATTCCTCGTTCAAGGACATCAACAATAGAGAGGAGGGAGGTTTAATAACACTGCTAGGGTATAATGGATAAATGAAAACGAAAGCACTGTATAAGAATACAGTAGTTGAATCTAGAGCCAATTTTGAGTAAAAGACTAGAAAGAAAGTTGTTATGCAGGATATTATTTTTTAATAGTGTGAATTTAAAATGAAGATGATATTCAGGACAATATTTTTGAATATTTTTATTTTTATATTATGAATGGAAATTACAATGCATATGAATTTATCATGAAATATATTGTTATATGTCATTTTACATTATATAAACCAACTATTTTTTTTATTTTGAGTTTTTTTTTTTTTTTGGGTCATGGTTCGCATCTCATTGTGGCCTTGTATAATCTCTCAATGTTTCCTTTTATGATTTCGATCACTCTTTTAATATTCCTTTCAAATGTACAATGTTAACATTGTATCCCATCTCATGCTTTCAACATGGTTTCTATCATCGTCATGCATTTTTTAAATCTTCCATTGTGCTCATTATCATAGCCTTGTCCTAGCGCTATAATGCATCTTTGGAGTGAACCTTTCCTGTGCAACCTTCCATTTTGTACACAATTATTTGCGATAGTATTTGACATGATATTACAGAACTTTCACATAATCTTGCATGCTTGGTTGTATCTTTTGTTTTATGCAATGCATTGATATAGTATTTGTCTTCACATTCTAGCTTCCATTGCATCATCATAGTTTACACATACCATTTGGTACATGACCTTCCTTTGCTACATTTCTCATCCTTACTTAGCATGGTTTCTGTAATACAACCTTTACATTGCTCCATTGCTTGAATCTATTGAAATTTTTCATTGCTGTCTTTGTAAACCCTTTTTCATAGTTATAGATAATTTGTGACCATATGAATATATGTCATATCCATATGTGATACACACAACTTTTCCTAAGGTTTAGTGTCCTTTCAATGTGCAAATGCATCATCATGTGGCACCATTTTAATATAGGTCGAACACATTGCGCCTATTTTATAACCCATCCTTGCCTGTGTTGGTATATCATAATTACAATGTTTAATAATTTGCCTCATTGCATAGTTTTGAATGGATTTAATTCATGCCTCATATATAATTCACATGCAATATTTTCATGTCCTATCATAGCATTTTATATGCTTTTTTTTATCAACGTACTTCCTAAATGTTCATTCAACACATTATTTAAGTATTTCTCAATTCTCCTTTTGACATGGCACCCATAACATTCTTCCAATGCAACAAAGTATTATTTTCTCTTTTTTAAATGCATTATTTGTGGTTCCACATAGCCCTATGAATGGATTTCATGTCTTTCTTTCATGGCTAATATTCACTTCTTTTAAATGAAAATATATAAATTGGGTTCTACATGCAAAACATCAACACAAATTTATGATACCTTTGAATGCACTGATGATAATATATCTTTCATCACACACTATCTATATCTATATATCTATATATGTGTGTGTGTGTGTGTGTGTGTGTGTGTGTGTTATTACGCATCGTTGATAGATAATATGATCATAGACTAATACATTATCCATTTATTTCTGATCTTGTCAAATGATTCCATCGCTAACCTTTTAACTAAAATCCAAGAAAGATTCTAGGTATTCTGAATCATATTTGACATGTATTCCTTCTAATTGAAAAATCATAATAACTATTTTCAACCTTGACTTCATAGAGTTGCATATGATTTATACAAATTAAATTTTATCGCATAGATGACCCATGAACTTTAGCTAAAATATACCTTAATAGACGATAAATTACTACGACGTTTGCAGTAGGTTGTACCAATATTTCTCCAAATAGGCTATTCAAACATATCTTTCACAAAATAATCTTGTATAAGAACCAACATAATATGAATGAGTAAACTTATAGGCCTTTCAATACTCTTTATAGGAAACACAAAGATAAACATTTATTAGATCGAACACTCATGCCTGGAATGCTCAATTCATAAAAGGGATATAAAATATAAGTTCATTGTGCAAGCCAATTTCACTTGACGGAGTTTGGTAAGTTCAAGAAGAAATTTAAAGTGATTTCACAAATTCAATTGATAAGAATTCTTTAAAAATATTTCTTGAAAGAGAAATGTGCATAGAAGAAAAAAATATTTTCTTCAAATAATTTAACACTCGAGAGTGTGGATGGAATTATGTAGTGTGATTTCTAATGTGATGATGAAGTAGGAGTTCCATGAAGTGTTAGTGAAAATTCATCTTGAAAGATTAGGATCAATGTAGAACATCAATGTTATAAAAGTCCCTAAAATCAATGTTATAAAAGTACCTAAAATCTAATGCATTTGGGAAAACAAAAACCCAGATGAATCAAGATATGAATATATGTAGTGTATATCATGACAAAGTGAACATTGATAGGGTTTGATAACAATTATATCATTGGAAAGTAGAGGGAGACCCAAAATTTTGGTATGGGAAAAACATTTTGGGTGTTGTTATAGCCGCTACAATAGAAAAATTGTAGTCTGAATACCAAATTTGGACAAACAGGGTGAAAATGTTAGAGTTATGTTTTTAATAGCGAATGTAAAATTTGTTGTTCACATTCATACTGAGAATAAAATGGTTGTTAATTGTAGAATCACGTGTTAAGTAACTGAACAACTACAGAACACACAGACAAAAGGAACTAAGAAACCAATGTCATCAACAACTACTCTAAAACAAATCTAAAGCCTAATTACAAGCTAAAAAATAAAATATAAAATCAACTACGAATAGAAGCATTTATAAAGCTTTATAATAAATAACAACATTGAATAAAACATAGAGGAACAAAGTCATAGATGTGTGTGTTTGCATGAAGAGAAGATCTGTGTTGGAGAAATTAAGTAGGTAATATTTTATGAAGCCTCAGATCTGAGTTTGAAAATTTATGAGAGAAGGATCTTAAAGGTTGTGCAAATAGGTGCTTGTATAACAAGGAGTTGCTGCTTCCTTCTGGTTGGTGCCTATAAAATTTAAAGATTTGGTGCTTCCTTTAGGTGGGTGCCTCTAAAAATCATCAAGTTGGTGCTTGCAAAAGATAAAGGAGGTTGCAGCATTATTTAGGTTGTATCCTACACAAATTGGTGTAATTTGAAGTTGGAGTTGTATTTTGCATCATAATAAAAAATAAATTGTGGTTTTCCCAAGTTGAGTTTCCAAGTTAGTATATTGTGACTAGATTTTTTGAGATTGGTGTGGTGTTGTTATTACTATATAGTTGAGTATTTTTACTTTAAGCAAGTAATTTTTAAAAATTAAAAAAAAAAACTAATTCACCCCCCAGTATTTTCCTTATTTTTAACAATATGGATATGAAATATCTTTCTCATGAACATATAAATTAGAATCTTAAATTTGATTATAAATATGATCCAAAGAGTATTAATAATCATCCATGATATCAACAACATGAAGTTGTAGAGAAGCTACAATAGGTTTTCCTGGAATTAATGCAAAGGAATTTATTCCATTTTCTAAATTATTTCTATACTTTATTAATTTTCATGTGTTAGAAGCATAAAATAATCAAATTTAAGGAAAAAATGACAAAATATATACAACTTGGAATGATGATCCACCTCCCCAACTATAAATTTGGAACCATTTGACATCTCAAAGATAAGCATTGAATCTAGAGTGAATTCAAAATGCTTTCCTATGCATATATGCGTGATCTAATGGATCAAGAATAGATTCATTGATAGAAGACATTTTGAAAGCTTCCATAATCAATATCCACTCTTCATTAACCACATACTTTCATAAGAATATGTTCTTCCACTAAAATAGGAGAATTGCTGGAACATAAAAAAATAAGAAAAAGTAGGTTTTGATGTGGCTATATGATGAAAGGATATGAATATAAAATCCATGCATTTGATGAGAAAGATAGATAAAATAAAACATGGTTATAACCTTGATCTTTTGGTGTCTTATCTCCATACTTCTACTTGGCATTGTCCGGTATCCAATCTATAAGGTTATGTTTCCAAAGGACTTGTGCCATAAGATCAATAGTCTTCATCATGGATGAAATATCTTGAAGAAATCCTCCTTTACAATAGTTAAAAAAATTTCTCTCCTTCTTTGGTTTGCCTACCATAGAAGACTCTTTAATGGTTTTGTTAATTTCTCCTTTCTTATGATTAACATCCTTCTTCTCTTTTGACTTCTCCTTGTTTTTCTATGTTGCAAATGCATGATCTTTGGAATGATGATGACCACCTATTTGTGTGAGCTTATTTTTATCATGTAATTATTGATTCAATGGATTCATCCAAATAAGGCACCTTCCAATACTTTCCCATTGATACCCTTGTATTATGAAATAATAAAAAAATATAAAATTCTCAAGACCTAGATTAGAAAAAATAAAGAAGATTAACTATTGCACTTTCCTAATAATACCAAATACCTTGACTTGTTGAAGCAATGTATTGAACTTGGCAAAGAATTCCTATAGCATGTCAAAAATACTCGGGGTTAATGATATGTTTTCATTCTCTATTTGGTGTCCTCTTAGTTAGCCCTTCCTCTCAAACAAACCATCGAATGTGGTCCATACATCATGAGGTGTTGAATAACATTCTATATGCAAGATAAAATCTAGATATATAGATATGATAACATCCCATAAGCTCCATCTATCCTATTGAAGTAATTTTCCTTAGATGTATCTAAATTAGGCTTTAATTTTGTACCTATAGTAATCTGATAAAGTCCTTTGCTTCTAATTACAACTAGAAATTGTTTCTTCCAATCAAAACAATTGAAGGAAGTGAGGATTTCTAATATGGGATGATACATTTTCTATGTGTTATTCAATCCTATGTCACTTGAAGTGAAATGTGTGTGGTTCTCCTTACAATCCCTTTCTATGCTCTAATACCATGTTATTTTTTTATCACAAGAAAACAAATATAGTTGTGAAAAACAAGGAAAAATAGTAATTGCAAGCTTGAGATAAAAGTGTAAGAAGAGAGAATGAGATACCATTGTTTAGACCAAAGAGGCAAGGAGGCCAATTTTAAATATGAGGCCAAGAGACAAATGGAATTTTTTATATTAATTATATAATATTTGTATTACATTTAATTCCATGAGTACATATTTATAACACTCTCTTGAAGAGAGGAATAATGTGCACTAGGTGTGATCCCTTAATGCATACACATGTATTAAAAGTAAAATCCCCTTAGTTTTCCCAAAAATGGTGTTGGAGTCAATAATAGAGTTGACTAAAAATAGGAACATCCATAAATAAGTCATGAGAATTCAAGAGAGAATTCATACATGCAACTCCAAACTCCAGAAATACAACTAGACTCCAAAAATAGGACTATTAAAGTATAATGGATGAGTTGTATCCAATAATAGAAGGATAAGTGGATAAGGTGAACTCAAAGAATAGAATTTCAGTCTCTAAGGATAATTGTGCACTAATATCGGAGGATTATAAGGATAAGGTTAAGGCTAATGGATAAGAAAATGGGAAACACTAATAGATAAGACCAATGTATAAGGCCATGCTATTTCAATATAATGCCATGCCATTACCCTGTTACTACCAGATTTCATCGTACATGGAAGCACCTCTTAAAAATAACATACTATAAATATTATAACTATAAATAATGGAAAAATGTAGGAAAATGTGTATGTATACCAATAGACCTAGTTGTTGGAGAAAGGATTAGGGTTAGGAGTTGACACAAAATTGAAACCGAGGGGTGAAGGGTCATTAGATCATTACATATAAAGGAAGGGAATCAACAAGAAAAGGAGGTAGAGGTAAATTAGACTAAGAAATTACTTCATAGAAATGGACCTTAGTGGATACATAGGTATGGAAGTAGTAAAATGGTTAATGGAAAAATGCCTCATACAATGGTTTATTAGCAAATTGGTCAAAGGCGATTCACTAGAAGATAACTAGAATATATTTAAAAATTCATTTTAGGGTGTATTGTTAAATACTAAATCATGCTCCATTGGTGGATATGTTTCAATTTTTTATCTCAAAATGTTGCCTTGGATATTTTGATAAATCAATGGTATTGGCGGTCATTGGATTTATATATAAAATAATGGAGGATGGATATTGATCCAGTGGATAGATCCGTTTATATTCAATTAGTTTGGATAATGATGTTATGGTTTCCTATGGAGCTTTGGAGATAAGGTATCCTAAAATAATTAGGAAATACTTGAGAAAGTCCTTACATTTTAAATAATATATATAAAACTAGCTAGATAATATATTCATCAAAAGTTTAGGGAAACTCAATCTACATACTATAGATATTATACCTCTAAATAATGAAAAAATGTAGGAAAATGTGTATGTATACCAATAGGCATATTTGCTGGAGAAATTATTAGGGTTAGAAGTTGAAACAAAATTGAAACTAAGGGGTGAATGGTAATTAGATAATGAGATAGAAAGGAAGGGAATCAACAAGAAACGAAAGTAAAGGTACATTATGATAACAAACTAGTGCATACAAATGGTCCTTAGTGGAGACATAAGTATGGAAGTAGTAAAATGGTTAATGGAAAAGGCCCTCATACAATGTTTTATTAGAAAATAGGTCAAAGGTTATTCACTAGAAGATAAATATAATAGATTTTAAGAATAATTTTAGGGTTTATTTTTAAATACAAAATCATGCTCCATTGGTGGATTTGTTTTAAGTTTTGACCTCAAAATGATGCTTTAGATATTTTGATAAACCAATGTTATCAAGGGTCACTGACTTTATATATAAAATTATGGAGGATGTATTTTTATGTAATATATGAACCCATATTTATTAAATTAGTTTGGATAATGATCTTATGGTTTCCTATGGAGCTTTGGAGAAAAATTCCTAGAACCATTAGGAAATACTTGAGCAAGTCCTTACATTTTAAAGAAGACATATAAAATTGGCTAGATAAGAGATTCATAAAAATTTTATGGGAACTCAATATATATACTATAAATATTATACCTATAAACAATGAAGAAATGTTGGAAAATGTGTATGTACACCAATAGGCCTACTTTTTGGAGAAAGGATTAGGGTTAGAAGTTGACACAAAATTAAAACTAAGGGGTGAAGGGTCATTAGATCATCATATTGAAAGGAAGGAAATCAACAAGAAAATGAAGTAAACGTACATTAGAATAAGAAATTAGAGCATAGATATGGTCCTTAGTGGAGACCTAGCAATGGGAGTACTAAAATGGTTAATGGAAAAATCTCTCATACAATGGTTTATTGGAAAATAGGTTAAAGGTGATTCACTAGAAGATAACTAGAGTAGATTTGAAAATTAATTTTATGGTATATTTATAAATACTAAATAATGCTCCATTGGTGGATTTTTTGAAGTTTTGATCTCAGAACGATGCTTTGGATATCTTAAGAAATCAATGGTATCGAGGGTCATTGACTTTATATATAAAGTAATGCAGGATGGATTTTGATCCAATAGATGAACCCATTTATATTCAATTAGTTTGTATGATCATCTTATCGTTTCCTATGGAGCTTTGGAGAAAATACATCCTATAATCATTAGGAAATACTTGATAAATTCCTTACATTAAAAACAAGACATATAAAAATAGCTAGATAATAGATTCGTCAAAATTTTAGGGGAACTCAATCTACATGAGTTTTTTCTCGTAGAATTGAATGGTAAGAATAAAAACTCATGTATATATCTTGGAGTATTAAATAATACACTTTTGATATTAATTTTTCCATGACATTGGGCATGTTTATAGGGATTGTAAGCAAAATATAGATAATTCGGTATGGAAGGAGTTAAATATGGATAACACCTAAGGTGTTTTGGTATCTCTATGGAGGAAAAGGAGATATCATTGGGTAATACAAAGGCATATGTTGGAATAAATGAGGTAATGAAAGTCAAGTTTAATTTTTTTCTATTGAAATCAATGTTGGTAAATCCTTTGATTTAACTTGTCTAAAACAAAATCCTTTACCAGGTTCAAATGCAACCTCCCTAGGAAGTTTGTATTGAAACTTTTTCTAATTAAAAATTTGAAAGGCTTGAAAATTAGTTTGGTTCTTTCCTTATTCTAAGAGAAAAGGTGAGGAATATATAAGGAGTCCTTAAAATATCCATACTCATTAAACCTTTAAAATCCTTATCAAGAAGACTCTCTTAAATCCTCCAACCTCTCCAAAGTTTGTAGACACTTAGGCCTATTTGTTCTTTGAAGAGTGAGAGGGAGCATAATCAATAGGAGAAAACTAAGTCTAGATATATTCCCATACATAGGAAAGAATTCTTGGTGGAGAAGGGTGGATGCATATATGGTTATTTGGAAACATATATAGAAAATGAAACTATTATGGGTGGGAAATGCTACGTTTTTATTGTGAAAAAAAAATAAAAAATAAATAAAAATAAAAAGTATAAGATGATAAACAACTAGAATAGAATGGGTACTTATATTATTTATAACCTTAAAATGGTAGCTATATAATTTTCCTTTTCCTAAAAATTAAAGGGGTCACATGTACCTTAAAAAAATCCCTAAGGAGATTATTTTTCTATCTATAAGCTTGATGTTCTTTTATTGTAAGTTCATTATAGTATTTACCACAATATTCATCTTCAAATTGGTTGATATTTTGAACCTTCAACTGGATTCATCTTCAAGACCACACTTCAACTAAGGAAAAGGAAAATATTCCTATTTATAGATGTAGGATGGGAGGAGGGGAAATGGAAAGTGAAGATTGGCACTATGAAACAAAAAACACAAAGAGATAATAATAACCGTTGAGAGTTAAAATCTGATATAGGTATCATATTAATGGTATTAGGAAGTATAATAAAAAATCATAAATATTGTTAATACTATGTTTTTACTTTGGTGGATTATTAATACAATAGCACTCAATTAATAATGTAAATATTTTCTGTGTTGAGAAGCACCCTATATCCCAATATGTGGTAAATATTGTAGTGGCGTGTTAGATATATGTTATACAGTGAGGCATTATAAGAATAAACAATAATGATAGAACATAATTTTGGTTGAATTAAAAAGGTAATAAAAAGAAAAAAGTATGAAAAGTAATAATAAAAATAATAAGTCAATTTATTCCAATGTGTTATATTATAATTTTTTTTATTATTAAAATTATAAACAATGTCCATCGAAAAAATCCATAATATGCATATCACATTAAAATAAATTTAAATAATGACGACTTATGTTCATGACCATGATATTTCAAAACTTCATATAAATTAAATTAATAAATATATAAGAAATTAATACTTACAATACTTTATATATATATATAGAGGGAGAGAGAGAGGGAGAGAGAGAGAGAGATATCGATGTTATGAATATCACATTAAAAATATTATAAAGCACAAAAATATGCCAAGTGCATATCTATCTATGTAACTATATGTATTATCGATATTTTAATAAAATTAATAATAAGATTTTTTTTAATATAGAGAGGTGAAATTTATATATGATATAAATAGTATAATTAAGAACCAGTGTATACCAATGTTAACGATATATTTACCAAGTTCTAAGAGGAATCTAATATATCGAGATGAAAAACTTTCTTGAAGTTCTATTGAGAAATGTAACTAGTTTCAATCTTCATAATTGTTGTACTCATTTCAATATGTATCATATGTTAAAAACAAGAAAAAAAGAAGGAAAATTAGTATTAAAGCATGAGTTTCATGCTCATTATTAATGGTCTTCTAGGTAAAATCATGTTCTTCATTCTTCTATGTTTTGTTAGGCCTTAGGATTTATTGTCATGAGTCAATCGAGTCAAAATCATGTTTATAAGAGCCTTCTGAGAAATTTCTATTTGTAAAAATAATTATTTTTGAGTCTAGAGATTATGGAATCTCCAAGAATACAAGTCAGCGCTAAGATTCTCCATACAGCCTAAAAGGATTGAATTTGACCCCTTGAGAATTTTATATAAAGATAAGTTCGACTCCATTTGGGGACACACTCACTCACAAGTTCGATCATCAGGAAAGAGTTTGATTTGTACCTGGGAAAGAGAAGAAAAGGAGAGAAAAGCTATCGAATAATATTTGACGTTAAAATATCTTGTTTCTAGGCTCCATATATCTCACACCTATGAAATTATATGGTTTTTGGGTTGCAGGAAGAGGCCAAAGTTGCAGGGCCAAGTTGCAGTATGACAAAGTACAAAAACTAGTAACTGGAAGGAAAGAAACTATGTCTAGACCTCACCGACCTTAGGAATAGATGTATTTATCTTGGAAGGTCCTAAAAGGAGGTAAAATTAGGGTTTATTTATGATTAGCAGGTTGAAGTTGCAGTTTGAGTAGCAGTGCAGTAGGTGGCATATCAAATTTGCAGTGTGTAGCAGTGCGGTTTAGATACAAGAAAGACTTGAGGAAGGAATGGATTGGTATTGGGAGAAGGACTTGATATATGGATTGGGTCTTTGTATCTCAATTGAATTAGATTCTAAGAAGATAAGGGTTTCCGAGTTTTCCCCTTGGAGGGTTTTTTCCCTATTTGAGAGCCTACATCTGTGTCCTCTTTCGTTGTTATTGCTTCTTGATATTTTTTGATGAAAACATCCAACTAAAGGAACATAAAGAGGATAACTAGGATTTAAAAGAAAGTATCAAATTTAAAAAAAATAAGTTTAATAAGCTTCCACTTTACATTTTCTAACATGGTTTCAGATCTAAGGTGAGAAAGGATAGAATCCGAAAGGACATTAATAAGAATTGTTGATCAAGGGATAATAATCTCTCAAGGCCTAAAAGAATAAAATTGTCTCGTGAAGGGATCTGGTTAAAGGCTCCTTGATAGAAGGCCCTTCTAATATAGGTTTTCTACATTGAATAAGATCAAATCTCCATCCATCTTGCAAGGATGGTATTGAGCTCTTAAAAAGGAAGTATATTGACATCAATATTGGAAGCTTTTGGTGGAGGAATCCTAGAGAACATATTTCAAGGGCATCATCAATAGCATTCCAAAGATCTTGAAGAAATCAATCAGGTTGGAGATATTATTCAATTATTAGATTATCTCATAATGGTTGAATATTCAAGTCATGTAGGTTCTTCAAGGATAGAAATCAGCTCATTGGGGCTTCAAACTATCTAGCATGGAAGATAACGATTGGATTGATACTCACAAAGAAATATGTAATGGGATATGTTACTGGAGAATTTATTGAACCTAAAAAATAAAAGACACAAGAACTACAAAGCCACAAGAAATGGGAATTAAGAGCCCAACGGATCATATGCGAATCAATAAAGGATTCTCTAGTTCCATTTGTTGCAAGCCTAAATACTTCCAAGGAAATGTATGAAAGGATAGTGAATTTGTACTTTATAAGTACAACAGGTCAAAATATGTCATTACAGAAAAAGTTAAAAAAATGAAGAAATCAAAGGATAAGGATATGGAATCCTCCTCATGAGAGTCTCTCAAGTAAGAGACCATTTGCAAGGACTCAGAGAACCCACCACTAATTTTGAGGTGACTGTATGTGTTATAAATGCATTTCCACTAGACTGGAGAAACTTTACAACAAGTGTATACTCCAAGAAGGATTCATTACCTTTGATGAGTGGTGGGCACAATGCATACTGGAAGAGTCAAGGACCAAGGTCAAAAATGACATTGGATCATATGAGTAGACTCAAGCCTTTATAACCTAAGTCAAGAAGATGAAGAAATGAAAGTTTGACAATCCAAGAAGAAAGATATGTCCAAGGTGCAATGTTTTGGATGAAATTAATTTGGATACTTTAATACGGACTCTACAAATAAGGAGAACAATAAAATAAAGGATAGGAGTGATGCTCATGTAGCTAAAGTAGTGGGAGAGCCTGAGAAGAAGGAAAAGAAGGAAGAACTGAAGGACCTTTACTATTGAGTAAGGTTCACTAACCTGAAGGTTCTCTAAGGATTTTATTATTCCTTTTTATATATTATGCATAACCATATTATAATAGAAGCATATGATAGTATCATTTCTAGAATTTATTATGTTGATTAGTATAGATCATCTAGGATATAATGTTGGACCATTTCGCATAATGTTCATCCAAATTATGTTAGAGATCGTCATCTTTCTTAAATGGATCATTATGATCCGTGAAGGACCATCATCTTCGAAATTCCTTGGGAAAAACATCATGAAAGGAATATTATGTATTCTATGTAATGTGGAAATGTACAGGTAAAAAGGGATGAAAGGTTGTAATGGGTCGAGATACAAAATTTTTGTGAGATATATGGATATCTAGATGATTGGATGAACACATAGTAATGTATGTTTAAAAGTAAATTTGAGATAAGATTCATATGTGAAAGAATCATATGAAATTAATTTGGTTATAAATATATGCTTAAGTATTAATGATGCTAGAAAATAATATAATGTGACTTACTTAAGATTGTATAGAAGATTGAGACTTTCTCTAGAATATGTAATTCATATTGATTAACATCTAGTATAATTTCCAGAAAAAAAGTTGTAACTTGGTAATAAATTTTTATCCTTTAGCACTCTGATGCATGAAGGAAATTCAAGTAGAATATGGTCACTAAGGATGTTGATCAAATGACAAGGTCACCAAGGTGTGGTAAGTCTATTCCATTTCATGGTTTGGTTATCTAGATAACAGATTATTTTTGGCTACTAGAAAAATAATGAGAAGATAACTTGAAGTTCAAGGAAGATCACTTTCATGATAAAATTGAGGACCAGGAAGGCCCAGTATAATACCTTCATGATTGAAGAAGAAAGTGTTGAGCATGAGCTATGACCTGGATCCTATCACAAGAATGAAGAGTGGATATGGTTCCATGATACCTTGAAAATAATCAGGCTCAATGCAAATAAAAGAGGGAACCATGTAGCTATGGAGAAATAGTAGTTGATACTCTAATAAAGATAAGCTAGAAGGTTTGTGATGCTGGATTACATTATTGGAAGGAAGGAATCTCCTATGGTTTGAGATGAACGAAAGGAGTCTCCTTGGATAATATGCAGGGATTTATTCTCATGATTAAAGGAAAAATTAATGACCTCCCTAGTTGAGATGGAGTGATATTGGACATCACATGTGTATTCTCCTCTTCAGGTGAGAAAGAGATAATGATGAAGGATTGGATAATAATATGTGGTTTACTTGAGGATATAACATCTAAGAAAGGAAAGGGAACGTCAGTCTTTAAGGATAGGAAAAGAATATAAGAGAAGATTTGTCAAAGAGGACTGATATTCTTTGAGGACTCAAGGATGGAGGTCCAAGATAAGAATAGTCCTAAAAGAACATAACTTATGGACATCCAGATGGGGTATGTACCTTAGAGAGGTAATGCAATATCTTTTCTTTTTTTTTGGTAATTGAGGCTAAACTATATTAATTCTAAAAGAATAAATTACATATGCTACAGGTTGAGTTGTTAAGCTTCTCTTAACCAATCCCAGCCTTTGTTGACTTGATATTTGTGCATGTATGGGGTTGCCTCCTTGGAGGAAACTAGCCCTGAAAAAAGATCAAACAGAAGGTTACAAAATGTGCCATAGCACCAATGAAAGTAGAGGTTCTGTGATAATAACTTTCATAACAAAAAGATAAAAAGAGTTGAGTTGTTACACATTCATGGGATTTTTCATCATCCTCGGTATCTAGATCTTCCTCCACAATGCGACAGATGTACTCCTATGCAATGGATTCCTCTTCAGCAGTTGGTCGACACGAAGTCCTGGAAATAGGTGCATAGATGATGGGAACAATCAGGTACTCATCATCGGGTACTCGCATCCAGGTGGCCTCCGAGTCCATTATCCAAACATCGATATCTTCCCCCTCTGCCTCCTATGCTAGAAGAGGCTTGGTTTTGAGGGCAGGGGGTGCTTGTGGTGCGCAATGGTGGATTTCCTTGCTCTGCTTCTGCCTCTCTACAATTCATGAGTGGGGGGCTCCTCCTCCTCGTTATGCGCAAGGCTCTATGGGGCCTCCTTGGCGTGACTGCCTAAAGAGGAGCCCTCAAAGGACTCCGAGCTATTATCGGGTCCTCACTGGTAGCATCCAGGGAACACACCTCTCTGGCCTCCTCTGATTTTTCTTTGGCACAATATTAGAGCCATGGACAGGTGAATGAGAGGGTAGATGGGGGGCTAAGAGGTATGGAGGAGCAGATCTGACTAGATATAGAGAGTGCGCAGTGAGGTGCTATTGAACAAGGAGGTTCGCTGGAGGAGGATGTGAAGCAAGGGAAGCTTCTAGAAGGGAGCACACATGCTAGTGAAACTAGCAATGCAAAGGGAGCCGAGGAGACATACGCATTCAGGGGGGGTATGCAGCTGTGGGGATTCTACATAGCGTAGCTCTAGGGGGAGGCTGCGCAGCAGGCGAGGCGTGTAGGAGTGTTGAAACTAAAACATAAAAGCCAGAAGGAGAAATATGTGAGTAGCTTTATGTGGAGGGGCCTCCCCTTTTGTAGGCTTGTGGAACATGCGAAGATGTTGAGCATTATTATGACTTGCATGCAGATGCATGCTACAACAATTTTCATGTGGAAGCATGTACTTTAAGTTATGGCAGAGCATCATATCCATGCGGGAGATCATTCAAATGATTATAGCTGAAAGGTACCCCTGAGGGGTGATTGCTAGCATTGCGTATCTTCACGATGGCTTTCCTATGTCACATCATGCGAATTATTGCAGGAGTGTGGATCCGCTTCAAGTAAAGGCCTGCTTTTTAGAGCTTCATCATCTCGAGTGTGGGAGAGATGGTTTTCAGACGTGCTTCCACTGTCACCCACATCCGGGGAGAGATGCAGTGCAGTATCACACATAAAGCCTCCCAACATAATTTTGTTAAATAATAGAAGAGCTTGTCTGCTTATACCTCTAGGACAATTCTGGTTATAATGATAATGCTCAAAGTATGGATTATCAATCCAAATATTCTTGAGATATCTTCAGTTTAAGATATGATGGTATACTAGTTGTACAATTGTAAATACCTCCCTAGTTAAGAGGTAATGTTGAGAAATGTAACTATTTTCAATCTTCATAATTTTTGTACTCATTTCAATATGTATCCTATGTAACGAACACGAAAAGAAGAAAGAAAATTATTATTAAAGCATGAGTTTCATGCTCATTATTGATGGTATTCTAGGTAAAATCATTTTATTCTTTCTTCTAGGGTTTGTTAGGTATTATGATTTATTTTCATGAGGAAATGGAGTCAACATCATGTTTATAAGACCCTTCTAGGAAAAATTTAATTATAGAAAGAACCTTTTTTTAGTCTAGAAATTTTGGAATCTTCAAGAGTACAAGTTAGAGCTAGGATCCTCAATTCATCCTAAAAGGAGGGAATTCAACCCCTTGAGAGGGCTATATAAAGAGAAGGTCAACTTCATTTGAGGACACACCCACTCACAAGTTTGATCATCAAGAAAGAGTTCATTTTTTAGCTAGGAAGGAGAAGAAAGGGAGAGAAAAGTTATGGAAGAAGTTGGGAGGACAAAATATATTGTTTATGGGATGTATCTCTCTCACATGTGCAAAATTATATGGTTTTCAGATTGCATGTAGAGGTCAAATTTTCAAGTACAAGTTGCAGCAGCACAAAGTGTAGAATCTAGTAGCTGGAAGGAAGGAAAATTTTTCTAGACCTCGTTTACCTTAGGAAGAGTTTTCTTTTTGTTAGAAAGTCCTATAAGGAAGTAAAATTAGGGCCTCTTTAGGAGCTTTAGGGCCAAATTTGGAGGTCAAGTAGTAGTGCAATAGTTGGCAGATCAAAGTTGAAGTGTGTAGTAGTTTGGTGTAGATACAAGAAATAATTGAAGATGGGATGACTTGGTGCTAGGATAAGGACTTGGTCTAGGGATTAGGTATTTATATCTCATCTGAAGTACATTTTAAGAAGAGAAGAGCTTTTGGGTTTTCCCCTTGGAGGGGTTTTTCCCTAGCTAGGAGCCTACATATGTGTTCTCTTTTGTTGTTATTGCTTCTTGCTATTGTTTGATAAAAATATCTAACTAAAGGAAGATAAATAACATAACCAATATTTACAAGAAAGTATCAAGTTTAAAGAAAATAAATTTAATAAGCCGTCAGTTTACATTTTCTAACAAGTTTTTCACTGAAAAAGAAGTTTGCATCTTGAGTAATTTCATCCCTTTCAACATTTGGTAGATATAAAGTTAAAATAAATCTATGTTGGTTAATAATACTAAATATAATACACTAATACAAAGATATTACTATAGTAACAATATTGTAATTAAGCTATAGAGTTAGTATTAATAATATTATAGTTATAATATTACTAATAACTAATACAATAATATTAATATCTACCTATTAATAATGTCGTAAGTAAATAAAAATATTAATATTAATATTGTATAAGATTAGATTAATAAAGAAAATAAAAACAAAAAAGAGAAATTAGGGTTAGGGTGAAGAATAGGAAAGAGGGAAAAAAGAAAAAACAAAGCGAAAATAATCATATTTTATTTTTTAGCATTCTTGTTTGATTGTTGAGTGTTCTTGATTGACTAACTAATGGGAGCCAACTCCTACTAATCTCCAAACCACCATCTTTGTTGAGGTTTTTTGGGCTCTTGACGATCTCTAGGGCTTCCCTTATGCATGATTTGTTGTAATGGTTTTGTTTGGAAAGGATTCAAGTGTCTTCAAGGAAGGCAAAGTGTTTAGTTTTTGTTAAATTTTATACAAGGGATGAGGTGTGAACTCTTTCATTTTTTATATCATTCCAATGCTCCTTCATCTTAATTTTGAAGGAACTCATGTTTCTCACATATAACATAAACTAATGAACACAAAAATTTGTAGACATGTTTCTGATGGTGGTTATGAATACCATCGTTTGGAGATAAAACTTTGTTTTATCATTATTAAGGGTTTGAATGAGGTTTTGATGCCCTTCTTTTTTAGGACTCTATATATCCCATTAATTACTCCTTGGATATATTAATTAAATACATAATGGCTAAAGGGAAAAAGTATTAGAGTTTTGTCTTCATGCTCAGAGGATTGGGTCTGATGTTAACTATATGGAGAAGACCATTCATCAGGTTTGATTAAAGGTTTGAATAATAGTATTAGACCTCTATTTACCTCCATATTTTCTACAAGTATTCAATTGAAATTAAAATCAATGGAATTAGTGGAGTATGATATAATAATCTATATGGGACTTACAGTGATAAGAAGACATTATGGGATCCTATAATTATTCAAGGTATTCTAAGAGGAGATAATTTCATCACTTGGGGAGATCTCAACTTGACCATAAAGGTTAGGGAACTTTAGAGAGAGTTAAGAAGACAAGATCCTCTAACATATCATTGTATTCATATTTTTTAATATGGGGAATTAATTGAGGTAGCCCCTCTTTAGATAGTACCTACTTGGAAGAACTAAAGAAGTCGTAGGGAGGATATTTTGTACCAAATAATTTATTTAACAATAATACTTAAAGAATAGGAAAACATCCTCTAAATATCCTAATACGTTAAAAAATAAAAAAACCATCCCTAAATGATGACTACATGACGTCTCTCTCTCTCTCTCTCTCTCTCTCTCTCTCTCTCTCTCTCTCTCTCTCTCTCTCTATCTATATATATATATATATAGACACACACACATTTCACATGTGGCCCCTTTGTTAGGTCAACCATTATTACATATACATTTGGCCCCATATATTCCCTCCTTAGATTATATCATAGTAGCCTCCTTAAAAAATATTTGTTCTAAAGAATATGCAAATAATAGGATTTCCTTATATTAAACCAAGTAATAGAATTTCCTTATATTAATACTTTATTATTTCCACAAATTATTATTAATCCATCCAAACTTGAATATTTTTTTTCTTTAATCCTTTCTAGTTATTTTTTGCATTTATTTGTTTCCTTTGATTGCATGTTTTATTGGTATGACGTCCCCAAATTGTGTTAGTTGTTGGTCAATATTATTTTTGATTATTCCATATTCTTCCTTTGTAAAGTGATATCATTCTTCTTCTTTTTCTTGAAAAATTCCATGGTAATGAGGATGTTGATATGGTTTCACCTTGGATTCATTATCTAGAACTGTGTCATCATATTATTTTCAAAGAAAATGGAATAATCTATATTCTTTCCCTCATCTTCCACTATTCTAGCCTTTGAGATAATACCATTATATTTGGCATGATCCTCTATATGGAGTTCAACTTTGAGTATATTATAGTGACCTTATTGAATATTATCTTTCTTCCCCTTTTTAAGTTGTAATCTGACCCCATCTATCAAACTATTAATTCTTAATTCAATTCTAGATTTCATTTATGATCTTAGCTCATCAATATTTAGGGCTTCATTAACCTTCTTATAATTATACTATTTATTTTGTGGTAATACAAGTTATAAATTAAATAACATAACATTGGAACACATAAAAATATTGCAGAAAGACAAACATAGAAAATCATAAAACAAGAGAGACACACATATATATGTGGTTTGCCCAATTTGGGCTAAGTCCATAGAGAAGCAACTACTCCTTCCTTTTATAACATCCAAAAAATTGAGGGGATACCACCTACAACAAATCCAATGTAACTTCCTCTTTTCTCTCACATGGTCTCCTCTCTTTTCATCACACAAAAAATAATACATAGGTGCAATATAGTTCCCTCATATAAACTGAGGCTTTCCTTCTAGAGAAAAAAAAACCTAAATTAACAAAAAATTTACCATAAGATCTTTTCCCTAATGAACGACCCAGATTGACTATGAAATTACAATATTTTACTAAGAATTTTTTAACTAATTTTTTTTTAGGCAACTACATCCAAACCCCCAGGGTCAGGGGGGCAGGGTGTTGGCTCCAAAATATTCCCCCCATGTGCCCCCCCGCGCCCCCCCCCCAAACCCTTCGCCCCCATCCCTACCCCCTCACGACATTAGTGGGGTGGAGGTGGGGGGAAAAGCCCCCACACACCCCCCCACCAGGGACTAGGATCCATGTGAAATTGAATCAAGATCTCTTAATCAGGAAGATAATTAGGCTACACACTTAACAATATATTCATCCCTATGCTTTGATTAAAATTAATGTAAATGGATTTTCACATTCTTACCATAATTAGGAAGGTGTTAATTATTCTTGCACAAAATTTTTATTTGTTCATCTTTAATTTTGAATTATTCTCTTAACTCATAATTTTCCAACATTCCTCTTCTAATCTTTTATTATTTCAATTTTTTAACCTCCTTCGTCAATGCTTGATTATTGGATTACATCTCAAAAAAATCGTCACATTCCTTTATAACATATTTTTTTGTATCTCCAATATCATTTTATAATTTGTAGGTTTTTCTTTAGATTTATTTAATTCATTTTTAATTTTTAATATTTCTCCTCCAATTTTATATCATTTATCCATCTATCCTTGAAGGCCTTTTCAATCTCTTCCACTTAAATCCTTTGGTGTCCTTATCTATATTATAGAATAAATACTTATATTTTCCTTCAAGATATATATTTATAGACACATTATGTAAGACTTGTTTCTTTCCAAAGTGAAAACATTCCATAAAATCAATTTCATCTTCATATTCAACTCCTATGAATATAAGTGTTGTCATTGATTCTTAATTTAGATTTAAGCCAAACCTTCAACTTATATCCTTAAAATATTAACAATAATGATCTCAAGTAGTTATGATACTTTTTCTAATATATTCTAGATTATCCTTCCATTAGATTTTAAATCACCCAAACAGACATCCCAAACAAATATATGATGATTATAAGTTAACATACATTTTGAAACCTTGGCTTGAAGGCTATCTTGTTTTCCTTTCTCATTTTCTCTCTTAAATTTCAATACTTATAAGTCTAAAATTTTCTATTGTAGTATACTGATAAGTCTTCTCTATAGTTCCACTTATTTGAACAAATTTTGATATGTTAAGTGAAATGTATGGTAAATATTCTAAAAGTTATTTATTTTCAACCCTTTCCAAGGAAAAGAATGGTAAGGAATTGCACATGTCCAATTTTTAGTATATGATTATAAAAATTTTACTTGAAACACTATGGTTCATATTATTTGAAATGAAGCTAGTGGCACTAAATTTAAACTTTTATAGAATGTTATATGATTGTTTTACCTTGAACACTTATTTGAAACTGGTTTTAAGATGATTCAAAAACCCTAATTTCCACATCTTATATTTTTGAAAGTATAATGAACCAAACTCTAAAACTTTTACCACAATTACTATGTTTTGTTTCCTCAAGCTCCTAAATTTTCACTATTTGAAATTTCATACAAAAATTACAGTGAAAATTACAAGATGACTTATTTGAAGGAGAAAAACCCAATGATTGTATGTTATGATCCCAAATGTTTTGCATCATACTTAAAACACTAAGCCAAGTTATACACCTTGTACATAAAATGTGAGTATGGACCACAGATCCAAGATAAATAAGAGACATGAGTTACATAATAATGTCTTAAAGAATAATGGAAACTCCTCCAAATACCCTATTACATTCATATACACCAACATATTCTTGCATCCAAATCACATCTCTCGATAATGACTCTGACTATATATACTTATTCACATATTGCACACATTTCCCTTTAATAGGCTCACCACTATTAAATATATATTTACCCTTTACCATTTTTCATATATTTTTAATCTTATATATTCACCCATTTGGGTCATAAAATATATATTTAACCCCATATTCCCCCCTTGGGGTCATATCAGAAGGAATATAAAATTTTCTAGATAGGTTTTTAATTGCAGAAATAATAAAAGAGGAAGCTAACATAAGTAATTTTTGGTTGGCTAATGGGGGATCCTTAAATCACTACCTATCCTTTTACAAATTGAATCTTAAACTTACAAGTCAATAGCTCCCTTCGAATTTAATTATACTTGGCTAGAGGAGGCATATTTCAGAGAAATTGTTGTACAAAATTGGTAGACATATGATAACAATATATGAGAATTAGTTATCTCCCAATTTTTCAAG
This sequence comes from Pinus albicaulis, assembly GCA_034641835.2. Lineage (NCBI taxonomy): Eukaryota > Viridiplantae > Streptophyta > Pinopsida > Pinales > Pinaceae > Pinus > Pinus albicaulis. The sequence goes on from CM076578.1 coordinate 1,470,839,142, forward strand.
AATCTTAAAGAAACAAAGATACTAGTAATTGAGTGGGAAGAATAAAACTTATGGAGAGCAAAAAAGTGTTAAGTTAAGAATAGGGTTACATAAGTAGTGCGTTTGAGAATAATGATTATGGAATGTTTTCTAAAAAATAACTATAGTACCTTAACATATATAAGGAATATATAAGATATTTTTGGTAAAAGAGGAAGTATATTGGAGGATTAAGAGTTGGGCCATTTTACTATTAAAAGGTGGTGAAAACACTAAATTGTTGCATAATTATGCAAAAACATAGAAAAATATTAGTACAATATAGTAAATCAATACCCAAAAAGGGAATTCAATAAAAGTGGGTAAAATACCAATAGTGTTTTGGAAAGGTTGCATGATAAGGTATGTTGGTTGTGCCTAATACTACTATTGATTCAAAGGCTAATGTATATTTAAATAGTGCATTGGATTTTGGGCTACCTTTCTTGAGCATCATTTGTAATTCTTGATAATGGTTCTCATTCAATATTCTTTTATGCTTCAAGGGGAATTAGGAAAGGGTCTTTAAATCCCCTTTACTTTTCATATTGGTCATACTGAATTTAGTCAAGCTTATCAAAACATCAAAAGGATAAGAGAATATTAAGCGGACACCGGTATTAGGCTTAATCAATATGGTTTACCTCCTTTTTTTTTAATGACGTAAGGAAATTTGGATTAAGAAAATTCCAAGATATGATTGAGTACAAATAAATATCAAATTGATATTGCACTGATCAATTGGTATGGAAGAAAAGTTTCCAAAATATTTCATTCTCTTTAATGGTTAGTGGAAGAAATGTAGAGAGGGGTTTCACAAATATTCCCATTTAATATGATTTCTTTGGATAAATCAATAAAGTAATTTGATTTTTATTGAAAATATAATGATTATGAATTTACCAAATGTCATTGGTTATCCAAAAAAAATTGAGGATAAAGTGAAAATTTGGTGTTTTAGATGGTTATCCCATGGTTGTAGGTTGAATTTTGTTAAATTCATTTTTAAAAATATTTAGGTCTACCAGATATCCATGCCTCACATTCCAAAATATATTCTATACAAAACTAGAAGAAAATATTTCAATTTCAAGTAGACAAGGAAGAAAGGAAAGGAGGTGCTTCCATTGGTAAATGAATCAGATTGGAAAGGTATAAGGAGACAAGGGAAAGGGGTCTTAATATTTTTTTAATCCATATTTATTGTGGATAGTTTATAGAAATCCATATCCAAAATGAGGCAATATGGGGGAGAGTGATGATAGAAAAATATTTAGGAGGCATATATGAATACAGGACAAGGAATAAGATGAATCCACATTCAAGAGAACCAATAATCTAGAAATATATTATTAATGCCTTCCCTTTCGTTGTTAAATGGTTATCTTGGAAAGTAGGTAAAATTAATTGGATTAGGATAGTGAACGATACTTTGGTTGTTTTGCAAATGATAGGCTATTCAATTTTTTTTCCAAATTCTCTTAATATGTGATAATGTTTTAGTTTAGGAGATACAAATTCTCAATGTCTATATATTAAATAGAGAGAATATTGGAAGAGTGTAAGTGACTTAAAATAATAGGGTGAATTAGAAAAATAATGGAAATAATATACAAATATATTGAATCCTAGTGCTCTAAAACTTATGAGAAAGAATATAAAATAAAGTGGTAAATGAATAAATAATTTGGAGTTATATTTCAAAATTATGGCTCTTAGCTAGAATGGCAGAAGAAGAAGACATGGAGAAAAAATGGCCATCAAGGAATTCTAGAAATTAAATAGTTCTTTCAAAAATGGGATTTCCATGTGGTTCAAAATGCCAAACAAATTTTGATTGGGGACAAGGGAATGGAAGAGAAATTAGCATGATCCTAGAAGTTGTATAATGCGTAAAAAAAATGAGAAAAGTGTGGATTACCTATTTGTGCATTGTTGCTATTCTAGGGAGGTTTGGATTGAAGAATTTAGTTATCAAATGGTAAAAAAGGGTGGGGAGAAGAGTTTTTTAGGTCCCTATATTACTATTATAGTCCCTTATTGTTGTTAGTGTAACCCCCTTATTGTTATTGTTGTACCCCTGTAACCCCCATATTGTTATTATTGTGCCCTTACATTATTATTATTAGGTTGGCTAGGATTACATTGTGGCCCCATGGACTCCTATATATAGAAAGGAGGTTTTTTTCATTTGTATCATCCAAGAATTGTTCATTTATCTAATGTATTGGAGGTTTCCCCATTGAAGTAGCTTACTTCTAAGGCATTGATGCCTCTTTTATTCTATTTTTGGTGTTGGTTTCATAACATTTTGTATCAGAGCTTTGGATTCTAGGGTTTCACTGCTCCAAACAGGTCATCGTGGCATTTTCGCTATAATTTTTTTTCTACAAAGGTTTAGAAGTAGAAATTTTTACAGAGCGAAGCCGAAAACAAGAGGAATGTCGTGTAAAACTTTTAGATCCTCGTTTGAAATATTTTCAAATATATGATCTGTGGAAGCTAGGTTTTTTTTAGGCTCTTGAATTTCACCTAAAACAGGTCATTGTGGAATTTGCGCTACAAAAAATTTTCTACGAAGGTTCAAAAGTGGAAATTTTTACAAAGAGAAGCCAAATCCTATGGAATTTCCTGTACAAATTTTAGATAATGGTTTACAATATCTTTGGAGATATTATTTGTGGAATTTATGGTTTTTTTAGGCTCCCGAATTTCATCTCAAAGAGGTGACCGTGGGAAAATCGTCATAACTCTCTCTCTGAGTGTCGGATTTCAATTATGTAAAAATTGGCTACAAGTACACATACTGTAGTTTCCTGTGCATCAATTTCAAAGCCAAAGGAGGAAAGAGTGACATGTGGCATGTCGTACAATTACACTCTATGGAACTAGTCCATAATTAGGTCATTGTGAGAGATTGGGCATAACTTTTCCTTGAAGAATCGAAATCAGGTTAGACCTGTGGCATTCGAAAGAACATTCACAGTGCTACTACAGAGGCAAATTTTAGATATTGAAGATCTGAAATCACAGAGAATTTCAATTTCAATATCAAGCTCCTCAAAATCAAGAAAAATGTGTGTATTTTTCTCCGAATTGCATAAGTCTTGTGTGAAGAATCAATTTGAACTGATTCCAAGGGCATATTGTAGAATAAATATTAGTATTGGGTTCTAAAATGCCCCCTAAAAATAATCCAACACCCATTAAGCCTTTAGAAGGCTCTACTATGGCTCATGAAGCTGAATAAATGCAACATGATTGTTTGGTATCAATCTAGTCTCCTAAATTGAGCTCATTTAATTGTCAACCAGGGTTGGTAAACAATGCTGTGAAGGGTATCATACCTAGTGTTTGTTTTGGTTGGTCAGTAATCGCTTGTGATGTTTTTGGTCTTTGTGATGATTTATATGGATTCTTTGTGGTTTTGTTCACAAGGAAATGATTTAGAAAGGGAATGGAAGAAGTTGCTAATGGATAGAACAGAGGAAACCACTTGCTGATGTCAAATGTAATGAAATAATATTAAAAATTAATTTAAATCAAATCCAGAATGCTAAAGCAGCTTGATAATGACTTCTAAGGAAATGATTCAAAACACAAACTAAACTTGTCAAATTCTTTCCTCAAAGGTATTTGAGAGAGAGCTTGAGACATTGTCAACTAAGTATGCAAATTTTCCTAACTAAACAGTTTAAACAACTAACTTATAATGATGCAACATTTTATCCTTGATTAGAGATTTGTTGAAGAATATTTGGGATAAAACATTTATACCATCATAAGATCTTCTACTCTAAAGTTGGTCCCTAACTCTATTCTGCAACTTGGTTTGATGACACTACACTTCACTCAAAGTTTATGGATTTTTGAAATAGTCTTTTGGGGAAATGTTGGTTTGTAAGATGATAAGGAAGTTGCAGAAGTATTTCAGGCCTTAAAGTGATATGGTCTTATGTTCATATGTTTATGAATCAATTATGGATTTTAGAACAAGAAGAGATTTGTGAATAATGAAGGCTGTTTTATTAAGTTTAACAACTGAAGTAATCTAATATGCAGTGAATTACAACTGAATGTGGAGTGCCAATGCAATGAGTTGAGCTACAACCAAACCTAAAAATGTCACTAGCCTAAAACAGTGTTAAACTACAAGTCATTATCAAACTTAAAGCAAAACAACTGAACATGAGTTAAGTGCAATTAAACTCTAGAGTATCCTAACTATGCTATGCAAACATAAAGACTGAAAGAAATTAAAAACTAAGATATCATGGCTATCTCTTACTCATCATTATGATATTTTGGACAAGCGTTTAAGAGCAAGAACAGCTATGGTACTTAGTGAAAACACACAACTAAAGCGTTCAAGATCACAATCATGCTTAAGACAGTATAAAGTTTTCTTGGAAGAGTTTCTTCTTGTGGAAGAGTGCTTATCATAAGTATAACTGTGATGGTGAATAAAAGAGACTACAATTAAATCCTACAATACTATAGCCATTCCCCATTCATCATTATAATCTTTTGGAAGAGCTTCTTCTTTTGGAAGAGTTTTTAGAATGAGTATAACTACAGTAGCTAATGAAAACAACTATGAATTCAACTTCAAATCCTACAATACTATAGCCATTTCCTATTCATCATTATAATCTTTTGGAAGAGCTTCTTATTTTGGAAGAGTTTTTAGAATGAGTATAACTACAGTAGCTAATGAAAACAACTACGAATTCAACTTCAAAAACTAAAGGTAGCTAGAATACTTATCTAAATTAAGCAAATAAATCCGTGCAAGAGGCAGGGGCCCTCTACCACCTGACGGAATCTAACTCCAAATCAAATCAACGCTTTTAAAACAACACTGTATGCTTCATTAAAAGTTAAATAACTTGAACAGAGCACTCTGCGTCTTCAGAAATGTAGCACAGAATCTAAGCAAAATCTAGAACAAAAATCTAGCCTAGCTCTCGGTTTCCCAAGTGTTTATATAACAAATGTACATAACAAGACTTGCAACAATTTCAGGATCATTGTCTTTCCTTATCGAATTCACATTAGGACTCTTGAAGTGGCAACGTAAAAAGGAAAAGGACATCTGGACTGAGACAGTCCTAATAGAAGTCTGCCTTCTTAAATGTGTTCCCACGTTCCAAAACCATACCCAGAATTCGTTTCTTCCTTCATGGTGAGCAACGAACCATGTAGACATGACGTGGAATATGCCCATATGCGGTTTTTCTTGAGAGGCCACCTGAAACATACTCAAACGTGAAGACAGCTGCAGAATCGCCGGTTAGCTACGGAATGTCTGCATTCTGCAGCTAGTTCCGGTCAAAATGCTTTACAATGGCAAAAATCACAAAACTTAGCAAGTCAGTCATATAAATCATTCTAAAAGTAATTTTAACTAAATTCATTGATCAATTGGGTCTAGGATAGCAATGGTCAAAGGAGAATGAGGTAAATTAAGATGAAAGAAAGCACAATTTTGAGGCTCAACATACCCCCACTGCTGTCTCCTTGCATGTCCTCATGCAAATTATCCTATGAACTCAGAGGCTTCTGCAAGAACATCTAATCCTCTCCTTCTCATTTGTCTGGAAGCTAAAGATCTTCTGGGTTTTCTGATAACAAGTTTGAACCTTAGGTTGGTAAGTGCCCTAATTAGCTTCTTGTTCCTTTGCTTCAACTTTTCATTGGTCTTTTCCACTTTGTCTATATGTAGGGATAAGGTTGAGTTCATATCAGTTTTGAGCTTGACTTGATCCTTGAGAATTTCATTCTCATTTTTGATGTGTCTATTAAGTATTTCCAACTCATATCTATCCCTTCTTAATACATCTATTTCAGATAGTGGAGGACTAGGGGTTCTCTCCTTACTTTCTGAAGCTCTCTTTTCCAAAGTTTCCACATAATCATAAATTTCTTGTTGAGCAGGGTCAATTTCAGGGGTTCCTTCATTAAAATCCTCTTCAACATCTTCTTCAATGGATGTTTCCTCATCTTCTATATTAATCACCCCCGTTTGTTTGATTTGAGTTTTCCTCAGTTTCCCCTTTAGTCTGTGGCTTCTTCTGGGCTGAGAAGATCCCTCTCCTTTCTCCATGGCAGATTTCCTGATTACCTTTTCTTTCTTAAGTTGTCTCTTGATTTGAGTCAACTTCTCTGAGATGATTTCCTCACTACTTTCTTGGACTATTTTGTCGATTTCAACTTTTGAGGCTCTCCATTTTCTACTTCTCCTTGTAGGCTGTGGTTCCGGTGAGGGTTCTTTTGGCTCTTCAAAATGATTTCTTATCAAGAAATTGTCCCATGTATCATTTGTTTTGGCTAAATGATGTTCAACCAAAATTTTAACCAAACCATGATGATATAAATTTGTCTCTAAAAATTGAACCCTTCTTTGAACACAGGAAGCCATCTTTTTCAAGCTTTGAAGCAAGAAATAGGGTAGGTTTAAGTCTTCCCCCAGAAAATGCATTATCAGTCTAATGTGGTAGACATAAAATGTACCATATCTACCCTCACATGTTATTAATTTTTGCAGAAGAAGTAGTATGTTTCTCCATTTATTTTTCAATGCAGAACTTGGAATTCCTTTCTTAAATACAGTGACATCCATACCTGGTGATTTTAGAATTTGTTTCCAGGATTCATTATGGAATTCTCTGTTTTTGAACCATCTCTCTCCATTTCTGAGCAACCCTGTAGCTTCTGCAATGAAAACTTCAGTGACAGTAAATTTGACATCTCCCACTTCAACTTCGGTTCCTTGAAATGATCTTGCAAATGTTTTAGTGACTTCTTTGTGGAAGCCATTAAATTTCTCCAAAAATTGAAGCCATCCTATTTGTTGCAACATTTCTTTACATTGAGGGTAGCCTTCTAAGTATTTTGAACCCACTGGTTCAGTTCTTACTATGAAACCCATAATTGCTTCTTCAATGTTCAGATTAACACTCTTCTACCCACAGAAACAATAACTTTCACCTTCGAATTAAAATGGCTTCAATTTCTTAATGAAAATGGCTTCAAACTTCGGAATGATATACCTCTAATTGATAGTGGTAACAGCTTCAAACTTCGAGCTGATATACCTCTGGTTGACAATGAAAACAACTTCAAAATTTCGGACTGATATGCCTCTATTGACAGTGACAACAGCTTCAAACTTCAAGTTGATATGCCTCTGGTTGACAATGGAACTTTGGACTGATATGCCTCTATTTGACAGTGACAAATGGCTTCAAATTTCCCACACTACTATACCTCTGTCTCTCGGTGGAAAATAGCTTCAAATTCCCATACTGCTATATCTCTGTCTCTTGGTAACAAATGGCTTCAAATTCTTCTCTGCTATACCTCTGTGTTTATAGTGATAATGCTCAATCTCTGCCCACAGTGATACTTTGTCTGCCCACGGAATCAAATGGCTTCAAATTCTCACGCTGCTATACCTCTGCGTTTACCCTTTTGCTCTGCTCTCGGTGGTAAGGATATCTCTGTTTGCGGAATGAAGTGCCGGCTACAGAATGGAGTGATGGAAGTAGTCACGGAATGGGGTAATGGAGTGAGGTGGAGGAAACGAATTAATGATTGAAAAGACGGCGGAGATTTTTACAACGGCAAAGAGAATCATCATTGAATGATTTGGTTAAGAGACATGAAGAATTCAAATACTTCGGCCATTTCAACCGCTTAAATGATGTTGGATATGGAATTTGAAATGAGAGATTTTAATCCAAAGTCTGTGGAGGGTTTATTGGTCTTGATCAATAAAAATAATTAAAACAACCTTTTCGAACAATTCATAACTAAAACTATGCTAAACTTTATGAAATGCCATTATAATCTAAACTTGTTACCTCTTCTTTTCATTTGATTTTTGTAGTCTTTGTCTTCTTTGTTCTCCTTTGGAAGAGTCTTCATAATCCTTCTTGATGTTTTTTATTCATGGATACACTGGATCATTTTGTTGCAATTCTAATGTCTGCTGACTAATGCCTTCAGGATTTGTAGCTGCGGAATGTCTGGCTAGCTGTGGAAAGGCTGAACAGCTGCAGAATGTCTGTTAAGCTGCAGAATGTACCTGTAGAGCATTTTGATCATGGAATGGAGTGGTTTGGGAATATAGGTGAAATGTTATATGGTATGAATGAATATGGATGATGAGACATGATATGTATGAAGTGGATGATGAAATGGAATGGATTCAGTTTATGAAATGGAGTGAAAGAACATAAGAACTGCCCTGCAATCCATGACATGTTTTATTCATTTATAGCAAGACATCAAACTTTAAATTTTTGACATGAAGATGAGATGGATGGAGTATGGAATGAAGTAGAATATGAATGAATGAAATGGAATATGGATGGATAAGTGAATGAAGTGAAATGAAATGAGATGGATCATAAGCACTATGGATCTGAACTTATGATTTTGTAACAGCTGCTTGCAAAAACAAAATGGGAAAAGTTAGAGTGTCAGAGAGACTCTGATTTTCACCCTATCTTTTCTATATAAACATGCCAATCAATGATTGGTTTTCATGTTTATACCTTTATTTTTTTTTATTTTTTTTATTTTTTTTTATTTATTTATTTATTTATTTATTTATCTCAAAGAAATACTTCAGAAAATTTAATCAAGTTGATGAAGAAGAAGAATTCTTCTTCATTAACTTCACATTACTGCATTCTTGGAACTTCTTGACAAATTCTTCTCTTGAGAGTGGTTTGTGATACAGCTTCAATCTATGACCATTCACAAGAAAAGTGACCTCTTATTCATCTATAGTTCTGATTTTTACTACCCCATTATCAAAAATTTCAACAATTTCATATGGCCCAAGCCAATGTGTCTGAAATTTACCTTGAAAATCCTTGAATTTTGAATCAAACAAGAGAGCCCAGTCACCCTCTTTCGATTTCTTCTCTTTGATGTACTTGTCATGCCATATAGCCCTTTGCTATTGGACTAGACTTTTTTTCTGAACTGCATCTTGTCTGATCTCATCCAATTCATTAATTTTCTCCAGTCTATGCTTTTGTGCCTCCGTTAAATCAAGTCCTAGCTGAACTGCCATTTTGAAAGTTTGAATTTGGAACTCTATGGGAAACAAAACTTGCTTTCCATAAACAAGCTCATAAGGAGTATGGCCTGTTGTGTTTCTCCATGTAGTTTTATAGGCCCACAAGGCTTCAGGAAGCCTATCTACCCAATCTCTTCTATGTAAATGAACAGTCTTTGTTAGGATTCCTTCAATGATCTTATTAGTAGATTCCACTTGACCATTTGCTTGTGGATGATAAGGAGTAGATTTTCTATGTCTGATTTTGTACTTCTCCATCATTTTCTCTACTAGCCTTGATGTAAATTGAGCTCCTTGATCTGTAACAATTTCCCTTGGGACACCAAAACGAGTAAAAATATCCTCAAAAAGAAAAGTAACTACAGATGCTTCATTAGCAACAAGTAATGGTTTAGCTTCTACCCACTTAGTAACATAATTAGTGCAAACTAATATATATTTATTTTGTCTTGATGGAGGACTAATAGGTCCTACAAAATCCAAAGCCCATTTTTCAAAAGGTTCAATATGTACCTGAGGTTGTAATGGCATCTCACCTGAAGGAGAAGGTTTCCCTACCCTTTGGCAACTGCCACACCTTTTGACATACTCTTTAGCATCTTTAAACAAGGATGGCCAATAATATCCTAAATTAAGGATCTTATAGGCTGTCCTCTTATCTGCAAAGTGTCCGCCACAAGGTTCATCATGACATGCCTTGAGAATCTCAGGCATCTCATCTTCACGAACACACCTTCTTATGATCAAATCTGGACCTGTCTTGTACAACTCATTAGCAACCCATGAATATTTTGCACTATCACAAATGATTTTTCTTTTATCCCTTGCATTCATAATTGAAGGAAATTTTCATGAATCTAAATAATTAGCAATATCAGCAAACCATGGAGTTTGAGTAGAGATTGCAAAAAGATATTCATCAGGAAATTGATCTTCAACCGGAGTGTCATCTTTGATATTTTGGAGTCTAGATAGGAAATCAGCTACTGTGTTTTGTTTTCCAGGCCTATCTAGAATAGTAATGTTGAATTCTTGTAAGAGTAACAACCATCTTATAACTCTGCCATTAGTGATTGATTTGTTCATTAAATATCTAATTGCAGAATGATTAGTGTGAATAAAAGTTTCATAGCCTGTTATATAGTGTCTAAATTTTTTTATGGCATGAACAACAGCTACAAACTCTTTTTCAGTTACAGTATAGTTTAACTCTGCAGGAGTCAAATTTTTACTGATATAATAGATGGCATAGGGAATTAAATCTTTTTGTCCCAATACTGCTCCCAGAGCTGTATCGGAAGCATCTGTCGAGATATGAAAAGGTAACTTCCAATTAGGTCCCCTTAATATAGGTGCTTCAGAAATTTTGGTTTTCAGGGTTTCAAAAGCTAACTGGCAATCATAAGTCCACTTGAATTCACAATCTTTGGTGAGTAATTTAAAGAGTGGAGATGCTATTTTGGTGAAGTTTTCTATAAATCTCCGATAATACCCTGTAAATCCTAGAAAACTTCTAACATCTCTTTGACAACTTGGAATGGATAGGTTAGAAATGACTTCAAATTTTGCCTCATCAACTCTAATCCCATCCCCTGAAATGTGGTGCCCTAAAACAATACCTTCAGTAAACATCATAAAACATTTTTCATGACTAAGTGAAAGGTTTGTTTCTTGACATCTTTTTAAGACTTTTTCCAAGTTTTCTAAAGCCTCTTCAAATGTATTCCCATAAATTGTGAAATCATCCATGTACACCTCTACACAGTCATGTATTAGATCCGAAAAAATTCCTAATACTGCCCTTTGGAATGTTGCAGGTGCATTGCATAATCCAAATGGTAATACTCAGTAAGCATAGGTACCCCAGGGACAGGTGAATGTGGTTTTGTCTTGGTCTTCAAGTGCTACTTGGATTTGATTGTAACCACTAAACCCATCTAGGAATGAAAAGTACTTTTTGCCAGCTAATGTATCTAATACTTGATCTATGAAAGGCAAGGGAAAATGGTCTTTAAGAGTAGCTTTATTCAGTTCTCGGTAGTCAACACACACCCTCCATTTTCCATTTTTCTTTGGCACAATTACCAAAGGAGAAACCCACTGACTATCTGAAATAGGATAGATGAAATTAACATTTAAAAATTTTTGCAATTCCTCTTTAACAATTTCCCTAAGATTTGGATTCATCCGTCTTTGAGGTTGTCTGATTGGTTTGCAATTTGCCTCTATATAGATGTGATGAGTACAAGTCTTGGGACTTATCCCTTTCATGTCAGTGTATTCCCATGCATATGCAGAAGAATGTCTCTGTAATATTTTGACTAACTCTTCTTGTTGAGATTTTTCTAGGTTCTTATTTATATTCAAAGTTTTGCCTGGAAAAATTTCACTTGTAGAGCTACCAAATTTGTCCATAGAATGAAGAGACATCTGCCTAGATGACAAAAATTCAATATTGGATCCCTCCTGAAATGATTCATGTTTGTGTTCTGGAGAGGATTCAAAGTTTTCTAGAGTATTCAGAATTTGATTATCTTCACTAATTTCTGAAATTGTGAAGAGTGGTTGTAAATATTCTTCATCTTCTATCCATTGAGTGTCATCTAGATCTGTAATTGTCCTAGCTGGAGGATATAAAGTGAATTTCTTAGTTGAACTACCATCAGAAATATACATATCACCGGACCTACAACTAATAAAAGCATCAGCTGTAGCCAACCAAGGTCTTCCTAATATAACAAGATGGCCTCCTAGATTATTCTTAGGAGTTAGGATCATGAAATCCACAGGGTATTCCCAAGAATCTAGGGACACTGGAATGTCTTCTATTACCCCATCTGGTTTGATCACAGATCTATTTGCTAATTGTAATAGTGTGGGTGTAAAGAGAAGATTAGGAAGTTTCAGTTTGTCCATGATTTGTCTACTCATGATATTTATCGCTGCTCCTAAGTCAATGAGTGTGTTTTGAATTTCAATTCCATTGATGTGAATTTTGACAACTGGATTTCCTGGGTCAAGATACTTTGGAATAGCAATCTTTCCCATCATAATGTCTGCTATTTGTCCTACCAGTTGAATTTTCTTTGTTTCTCTTATTCTTTTTCTTGTTGTTTTCATACTCAACTCCTTTATTGTTTTGGCTAAAATTGGGATTTCTTTGATGGCTTGCAATAATGGAATTTTAATGCAAACATTTCTCAATTCATCTAAGAAATCATAATTAGGCACCATGATTTGTTTTTATACACCTCTATCAATTTGTAATCTTTCCGGAAAGGGAGGTATAGAAGTAGATGTGGATGGTTGCTCTAATACAGGAGTTGGATTTATTGGATCTTTTTGTTTTAGTTTTTCAATGTGTGGGTCTTGAAAGGATGTGTCTTCCTCAAGACTTTTATTCACCAGTAGGGAGTCTTCCTCAGAATTATCTTGTTCTTGTATGATCACAGAAGGTTTCCTCTTTTCAAGTATTCTTCCAGACCTCAGTTGAACATCACTAAGGTCTAAAGGAGTGATTAAATAAGTTGGAAATTGTTGGCCTTCTATCATGTATGTATTCCGAGGGTTCTTATTATTGGGGTTTGGTATGGGTTGAGCAGGCAATTGATTTGATTTTTGAGGGAATGGTAATGAAAGTGGTTGATTTTGATGTGGTTGGTTCTGATGATGTTGTTGAGGATTTTGTTGAAAATTTTGTTGAAGATTTTGAGGAAAGTTTTGTTGAGGATTTTGAGGATAAAAATGTGGGTATGGTGGATAGGATGGTGGATACCGATAGTATGGAGAGTATCTTCCATAGGGACTTTGTGTTCCTTGTGCCCAGGACTGAGATTGATTTTGAAATTGGGGCCAAGGTTGCTGCCAAGAATTCCAAGGTGGAGGTTGATTATACATTTGATCATGGAATCCTTGTGTCTGAGGTCCCTACCAAGGCCTTCTAGATACAAAATTGAGAGACTCTGTGGAATCTGTAGGAGTTTCCTCCTGAAAGACAGCTTTGAGACCAGGAAGAGAAGGACAATTCTTGGTCTCATGTTTCTCAGAACAAATGACACAGGTTTCTACAACTTTTACATCCAAAGGACACTCTCTCAAGGCATGTTTCTTTCTATATTTGGGACAAAAGATTGCCAAGGCATCAGATTCAGCCTTTTGCTTGTTTTGTATCTTGAGGGTGTCTATTTGTTCACTAAGACTCCCTAAGATGTCATATTTAAAATCATCAAGCATGTGTCCTATTTCTGATCTACTTACTGTCCCAGAAGCAGACTTACTTGCCCTTGCAAGAGCAGGATCTCTTGGACCTTTGACAGTTTTAGATTTCCCTCTTGAAAGGTTGATACATAACTCAGATATTTCAGGTAATGTGAGTTGTGATTTATCCCCTTTTCCCATCATGTTAAGGATATCCAACCATTCATCCCTAATTGTTTTCAACAAAAGAGCTTTTAAGGTGTCTTGATCTAGGTTTTCCATTTTTGCCCTTTTGATGTTGTAATTAAATCTCTCCAACAAATCTTCCAAATTTTCATCTTCTTTTTGTAAAATCTTGAACACTTCTTCCTTATGATTAACCGGCATACAATAATCCAAATATCTCTCTAGAAATGCTTGTTTCATGTCTTCCCATGTTCTAATAGAACTGCTGATCAGACTCATAAACCACTTCAATGCTGCTCCCTTCAAAGTTGAAGGAAATTATTTCAATTTTTGAGCATCTTGTAAGTAGTCATAAGTTCTACAAAGCACTTCAAATTCTAATAAGAAGGTTTCAGGATCTTTAGTTTTAAGTCCATAGAAGTTTGGAAGGACAGAGGGTGAAATATTTTTCATGGTTGTATTGGTTTCTTCATCAATTATAGGGAACCCAAAAGAGCTTCCTATTCTACCTCTTCCTCCATCTGCACCTCTACCTCCTTCTCCTCTACCTCTACCTCTACCTCCAAACAGTGTGTTTTCTCCATTAAAAACTCCTCCTCCTCCTTCTTCTACCATGGTTGACTCTCTTGTGGAAGTGGAAAGGTTTGTGTCCCTAACAGGAGTTTTTAGATCCTCTTCTATGGCAGGTTTAGTGGATGAAGTGGAAGGTTTTTCTAATGGGATATCTGATTTTAGATCTTCTAGAAGTCTAGGATCAAGAGAGGATGGAATATGGGTATGAGTTCAAGGTGTACTAGCTATGGATCTAGATGAAACAAGTGGTGTTCTAGAAATCAAACTTCTGCCTCTGTTGCTTATAAATCTTCCCCTTGAATCTCTCTCCCGACGCATATAATTGTTTTTGGATGCTAAGAAACAAAGGTTACCTAGTTTTCACTTCCCTGGCAACGGCGCCAAAATGTTTGGTCTCAATCCAGTCTCCTAAATTGAGCTCATTTAATTGTCAACCAGGGTTGGTAAACTGTTGAAGTGAAGTGTACTGTATGTACCTAGGTGTTTGTTTCTTAATGCATTGTGTGTAGTGTTTTGTGATGTTTTTGGTATTTTGTGATGATTTATGATGTTTTTGATCTTTTGGTGGTTTTATGTTCACAAGGAAAATGACTAGAAAGCTAATGGAAGGAAGCTAATGATTAGAAACAGAGTGAAACCTAATTGGTTGATGTCAAATGGTAAATGCAAATGCAATATTAAAAACAGAATCAAATCTAAACTATGAATAAGCAAAAGCAAAGCTTGATAATGACTTTTAAGAAAATGATTCAAAACACAAACTAAACTTGTCAAATTCTTTCATCAAAGGCATTTGAGAGAGAGCTTGAAACATGGTCAACTAAGCATGCAAATCTTCCTAACTAAACAGTTTAAACAACTAACTTATAATGATGCAACATTTTGTCCTTGATTAGAGATTTGTTGAAGTATGTTTGGAGTGAAACATTGATACCATCATAAGATCTTCTACTCTAAGACTAATTCCTAACTCTATTCTGCAACTCAGTTTTATAGCACTACACTTCACTCAAAGTTTATGGATTTTTGAAATAGTCTTTTGAGGAAATGTTGGTTTGTAAGATGATAAGGAAGTTGCAGAAGTATTTCAGGCCTTAAAGTGATATGGTCTTCTGTTCATATGTTTATGAATCAATTATGGATTTTAGAACAAGAAGAGATTTGTGAATAATGAAGGCTATTTTATTAAGTTTAACAACTAAAGTAATCTAATATGCAGTGAATGACAACTGAATGTGGAGTTCCAATGCAATGAGTTGAGCTACAACCGAACCTAAAAATGTCACTAGCCTAAAACAGTGTTAAACTACAAGTCATTATCAAACTTAAAGCAAAACAACTGAACATGAGTTAAGTGCAATTAAACTCCGGAGTATCCTAACTATGCTATGCAAACATAAAGACTGAAAGAAATTAAAAACTAAGATATCATGGCTATCTCTCACTCATCATTATGATATTTTGGACAAGAGTTTAAGAGCAAGAACAGCTATGGTACTTAGTGAAAACACACAACTAAAGCGTGCAAGATCACAATCATGCTTAAGACAGTATAAAGTTTTCTTGGAAGATTTTCTTCTTGTGGAAGAGTGCTTATCATAAGTATAACTGTGATGGTGAATAAAAGAGACTACAATTAAATCCTACAATACTATAGCCATTCCCCATTCATCATTATAATCTTTTGGAAGAGATTCTTCTTTTGGAAGAGTTTTTAGAATGAGTATAACTACAGTAGCTAATGAAAACAACTATGAATTCAACTTCAAATCCTACAATACTATAGCCATTTCCCATTCATCATTATAATCTTTTGGAAGAGCTTCTTCTTTTGGAAGATTTTTTAGAATGAGTATAACTACAATAGCTAATGAAAAAAACTACGAATTCAACTTCAAAAACGTAAAGGCAGCTAAAATACTTATCTAAATTACGCAAATAAATCTGTGCAAGAGGCAGGGGCCCTCTACCACCTGACGGAATCTAACTCCAAATCAAATCAACGCTTTCAAAACAACACTGTCTGCTTCATTAAAAGTGAAATAACTTGAACAGAGCACTCTGCGTCTTCATAAATGTAGCACAGAATCTAAGCAAAATCTAGAACAAAATCTAGCCTAGCTCTCGGTTTCCCAAGTGTTTATATAACAAATGTACATAACAAGACTTGCAACAATTTCAGGATCATTGTCTTTCCTTATCGAATTCACATTAGGACTCTTGAAGTGGCTGCGTGAAAAGGAAAAAGACATTTGGACTGAGACAATCCTAATAGAAGTCTGCCTTCTTAAATATGTTCCCACGTTCCAAAACCATACGCAGAATTCGTTTCTTCCTTCATGGTGAGCAACGAACCATGTAGACATGACGTGTAATATGCCCATATGCGGTTTTTCTTGAGAGGCCACCTGGAACATACTCAAACGTGAAGACAGCTGCAGAATCACCGGTTAGCTGTGGAATGTCTGCATTCTGCAGCTAGTTCCGGTCAAAATGCTTTACAATGGAAAAAATCACAAAACTTAGCAAGTCAGTCATATAAATCATTCTAAAAGTAATTTTAACTAAATTCATTGATCAATTGGGTCTAGGATAGCAATGGACAAAGGAAAATGAGGTAAAGTAAGATGAAATAAAGCACAATTTTGAGGCTCAACAATGACATATCAAAATTACGAGAGCAAGTGCACCAAATTTCACTCTCGCAAATAGCAACAAAAAATGAAATGGATGTTTTGAAGAAAATCATGGAAGCTAAGATGGATGGTTTGAAGAAAGGCATGGAAGCTATGATGGATGGTTTGAAGAATGGGATGGAATAAAAAATGGAAGGTTTGAAGGATGGTATGGAAGAAAAATGGATGGTTTGAAGGAAGACATGGAAGGTTTGAAGGAAGTTTTTTCAAAGTTGATACAAGAAATGATTCCTAATGGTGAAAAGATAGTAGAGGAAACTCATGATGAGAACCAAATAAATTTTAATCATGATTTCATAAACTCTAATGTTGGATTGAAGAACCACCATATTCCAAAGATGGATATGAAGAAGTTTGAGGGCAAGGATCTTGTAACATGGATACTACAGTTGGAGCAATATTTTGATCTCAATAATGTGCAAAAAAAACAAAAGGTATGCATTGCAACTTTACATTTAGAAAAAATACATTTGTATGGTATCGATGGCTTTGATCCCGTAAAAAAATTGTCACTTGCTCAATTTTTATGGAGGAAATGATAGCACATTATGAGGATACAAAGAGAAACACCTTCTTTAGCCAATTGATAAATCTCAAACAAAAGGGTTCAGTGGTGGAGCACATTGAGGACTTCCAAAAATTGAATATAAGGGTAACTGATATTCCAAAGGAACACAGGATTCATGTTTTCATAGGGACTTTAAAGGATAACATCCAACATGAATTTCATGTCTAGGAACCTGATTCATTGGAGAAGGCATTCAGGTCGGCGAGAAAAAATGAATGTAAAATTATGGCAACAAGGAAGCCTACCACTCACATCTATAAATATGGAAGTGTTGCTACTCCTAGACTTCCACAACCTACAAGGTTGACACCACAAAAATTGGAAGAAAAAGGAGAAAAAGGGCTTGGCTATAGTTGTGATATGTTGTGAATCCAGCTCTAAAAATAGAAGAAAAGAGATATCAACGCCTTAGAAATAAGCCACTTTGAGGGGGCAACCTCCAATATATTACATGAATGAAAAATGATTTAATGATTCAAATTACAAAACCTCCTTTCTATATATAGGATTCCATGGGGCCATAATGTAATCCTAGTGGGCCACAATGTAATCCTATCTGACCTAACAATAATAATTTAAGGGCACAATAATAACAATATGGGGGTTATAGGGGTACAATAATAACAATAAGGGGGTTACACTAACAACAATAAGGGACTATACTAGTAATACAGGGACCTAACATGCCCCTTTTCTTCAAAAAAGTGTTGTCCTCAATGCTTTGAGTAGCTCTGGGTGCTTCTGTATAAAATTCTCATCCTCCCATGTAGAATCTCCAGTGGGTAAGTTCTTCCACTTGATGAGATACTCTGAAATTGATCGATTTTGTAGCTGTCGAGTTCTTGTTTCTGTGACTGCTTCAGGATCCAACATGATTTTTCCTTCCTCATCAAGTTCTGGAAATATTGTTTGAACTGGAAGATTTTCACCTATAACCTTCTTTAAGCATGAAACATGGAAAACTGGATGCACTCGTGAAGAAGCAGGAAGCTCCAATTTGTATGCCATAGTACCAATATTTTGCAACACCTTATAAAGACCATAGTACCTTGGTGATAATATATTATCCTTCTTAGCTTGCTTGAGGGACATTTGTTTGTAAGGTTGTAGCCGTAAAAATACCCAGTCTCCTACATCAAAACTTCTCTCACTACGATGTTGATCTGCCTGTTGTTTCATTCGATTTTGTGCCAAATTCAGGTTATCCTTTAAGAGTTGGAGAACTTCTTGTTGATGCTCAATGTGATCTTCCACTGCTTGAACCTTTTAATTTTCTCTTAAAGATGATGTGACGGATCGTGGATGATATCCATAAAGTGCCATAAATGGGGTCATTTTTGCTGCAGTATGGAATGAAGAGTTATACCACTATTCTGCAAGAGGTAACCACTTGACCCATTGTTTTTGTTTATCAGATACAAAAAAACGAAGATATCCTTCCAAACATTTATTTACTATCTTAGTTTGACCATCGGATTGAGGATGATAAGATGAGTTATGAGCTAATTGAGTACCCAAACAAGAAAATAACGCAGTCCAAAAAATTCTAGTAAAAATGGGATCTCTGTCACTCACAATAACCCATGGATTTCCATGTAGCTTTTGAATTGTGTCCATAAATGTAGTAGCAACTATACTTGCTTTAAATGGATGAGATAATGCACAAAAGTGTGCATACTTGGTAAGTCTACCAACTACCACCATGATGACACTCTTTCCTTCGGACTTAGGTAAACCTGTGATAAAATCCATTGAAATCTCCTCCCAACGTTGACTTGGAATGGATAAAGGTTGTAGAAGTCCTGGGGTCTTAATTGTTTCCACTTTATTCTGCTGGCAAACCAAACATTCCGCCACAAACTTTCGAATATCAGATTTAAGGCCATCCCAAAAAAAATTCTTTCTTCACCCTGTGGTAAGTTTTTAAAAATCCTGAGTGTCCTCCTAAAGGAGAAGTGTGCAATTCCAAAAGAATCTTTTGTTTTAGTTGGGAATTCTTACAAAGATATAAGCAATCTTTGTACCACAAGGAATCATTTTTCCAACTAAATGTATCAGATGTACTAGGATCTTGCTGCAACTTTTGAATGAGTGTCCACACTTCTTCGTCCTTCTTCCATTCATCTCTTGCTTCGGTTATCCAATCTGGTTGGATAATAGAAATGGCACAAAGCAATGCTTCTACCTCTTCATTCTTTCTTGAGAGTGCATCTGCAACAACATTAAGCTTTCCTTTTTTGTAGATTATTTCAAAGTCATAACCCAACATCTTTGTGACCCATTTTTGCTGCTCTTCTGAAGATAGTCTTTGTTCCAAAAAGTGTTTGAGACTATCATGATCAGTTTTTACCTTGAAGTGTCTTCCCATTAGGTAAGTTCGCCATTTCTTTAGTGCATGCAGTATTGCTAACATTTCCTTCTCATAAATAAGTTTATGTAAATACTTTCCTTTGATTGGACGACTTTCAAAAGCAATGGGTCTTCCTTCCTGCATTAAAACTGCACCAATTCCATTTCCTGAGGCATCACATTCCACAATAAAGGTTTTTGTGAAGTCTGGCGTAGTTAAGACCGGTGCTAGGCACATTGCCTCTTTAAGATGTTCAAAGGCCTTAGTTGCTTCAGGAGTTCATGAAAATGCATCTTTCTTCAATAATGTTGTTAGAGGTGCTGCTATTCTCCCATAATTCTTAACAAACTTGCGATAATACCCTGTTAACCCGAGAAATCCTCGCAACTGCTTTATGGTTGTGGGGACTTTCCATTCCTTAATGGCTTTAATTTTGTTAGGGTCTACTTTAACACCCTCGTGAGATACAATATGACCCAAATATTCCACCTCTTGTACTACAAAGAAACATTTGGATTTTTTTGCATATAATTGTTTCTCCTGCAATAGTTTGAGCACCCTGTCAACATGTTCAACATGATCCTTCCAAGACCTGCTGTAGATTAGTATATCATTAAAAAATACTAGCACAAATTTTCTAAGGAAGGGTTTGAAAATGGAATTCATCAACCCTTGAAATGTAGAAGGTGCATTGGTAAGGCCAAAGGCATGACCAAAAATTCATAATGACCCTCATGAGTTCGAAATGTTGTTTTTGGAATATCTTCAGTCTTCATTCTAATTTGATGATATCCTGAACGAAGATCCAACTTGGTAAAATAAATTGCTCTATGTAATTCATCCAATAATTCATCAATCACAGGAATGGGAAATTTGTCTTTAATGGTGAGCTTATTGAGCTCCCTATAATCTGGACACATTCGCCATGATCCATCCTTCTTGTGTACCAATACTACAGGAGCAGAGAAAGAACTTTGACTAGGTTGAATTATACCCGCCTCTAACATTTTTGGAATCATACACTCAATTTCACTCTTTTGTACATAAGGATATCTATAAGACCTGATGTTTGGAGGAACACTTCCTGGAATCAAATGAATAGCATGATCATGATCACGAATAGGTGGGAGTCCTTTGGGAGTTTCAAACACCTTGGAATGATTGTCCAAGACTTTTGGAGATCTGCAGAAATAGATGATTTTGATGTTGGAACTTCTAGTGAGCATAATTGTGCAATTACGCCTCGTTGTTATTTCTTTAGAAGCTTTGTCATAACATTAGAGCTTATTATGTTTCCTGGATTCCCTAAAATACCCCGTAATTTGAATTCCTTTCCTTCTGAAAAAAATTTCAAGAAAAGTTCTTGAAAATTAAAAGCTACCGTCCCCAAAGATTGTAACCATTGTACTCCTAGTACAACATCAGCACCTCCCATAGGAATGGAAAGCATTTGAATATTCAATACATATTCCCCCATGGTTAGCTTGATATTATGGCATTTTCCAGAGAAATTTATAGTTCCTCCATTTGCAACCATCACTTGACATTCTGGTGCTGGGTATAGAAAACAATTCAATTCCTTGGCTACCTTACAATGAATAAAATTATGGGTACTACCTGAATCAATCAACACTATTACCTTTTTCTTCTTGATATGTCCTTTTATCTTGAGAGTTTGAGGAGTGGTAATTCCTGCCAATGCATTACACGATATGGTCGGACTCATTTCTTCCTCTTCTTGGGTTGGTTTCTGGTGTATGTCTTCTTCTTGTTCATTTTCTTCTTCCTCTTCACAATATATGTAAAATAATTTCTTCTCAGCACACTTATGACCTTTAGTGTATTTGCTATAAAAACTGTAGCAAAGCCCTTTTTCTCTTTTTTCTTCCAATTTTTGTGGTGTCAACCTTGTAGGTTGTGGAAATCTAGGCATAGCAACACTTCCTTCTTTATAGAAGTGAGTGGTAGGCTTCCTTGTCGCCATAATTTTACATTCAATTTTTCTTGCCAACCTGAATGCCTTCTCCAATGAATTAGGTTCCAAAATTTGAACTTCATGTTGGATGTTATCCTTTAAAGTACCTATGAAGAGATCAATCATGTGTTCTTCTGGAATATCGGTTACCCTTATATTCAATTTTTGGAAGTCCTCAATGTGCTCCCCCACTAAACCCTTTTGTTTGAGAATTATCAATTGGCTAAAGAAGGCGTTTCTCTTTGTATCCTCATAATGTGCTATCATTTCCTGTGTAAAAATTTACAAAGTGTCAATTTTTTTACAGGACCAAAGCCATCGATACCATACAAGTGTATTTTTTTCTGAATGTAAATTTGCAATACGTGCCTTTTATGTGTTTTGCACATTGTGGAGATCAAAATATTGCTCCATTTGTAGTATCCATGTTACAAGATCCTTTCCACAAACTTCCTCATATCCATTTTTGGAATATGGTGGTTCTTCCCGCCAAATTTAGAGTTTATGAAATCACGATTAACATTTATTTTGTTCTCCTCATGAGTTTCCTCTACTATCTTTTCACCATTAGGAAACATTTCTTGTATCAACTTTTTCAAACCTTCCATGTTTGATTTTAGATCATTCTTCATGTTTTTAATTTTTTCATCGATCTCAGCTTCCATGCCATCCATCTTAGATTCCATGCCAGCTTCCATACCATCTATGTCTTTCTTCAAACCATCCATCTTAGTTTCCACACCTCTCTTCAAAACTTCTATGTCATTTTTTGTTGCTCTTTGTGAGAGAGAAATTTGTTGTACTTGCTCTTGTAATTTTGATATGTCATGTTGCCATTCTTTGTCTTCATGAGTCATAGTAGAGCCTTCTAAAGGCTTAATGGGTGTTGAATTCTTTTTAGTGGCCATTTTAGAAACCAATACTGATATCTATTCTACAATATTCCCTTGGAATCAATTCAGCTTGATTCTTCAAACAAGACTTATGCAATTCAGAAAAAAAATACACAACTTTTACTTTCTTTTTCAGAGCTCTATATGAAAATTTAATTATCTCTGTAATTGAAGATCCTCAATATCTAAAATTTGGCCCTGTAGTAGTCCTCTGAAGCTTCTTTCAAATGCCATAGGTCGGACTTGTTTTGGATTCTTCACGACAACGTTATGTCCAATGTCCCATAATGACCTAATTATGGACTGGTTCAGTAGAGAGAACTTGTACAACTTGTCAAATGTCACTGTTTTCTCCTTTGGTTCTAGAATTTATAGAAGAGAATCTACAGTCTTGTGTACTTCCAGCCAGTTTTTACATAATTCCAATCCAATGCTCAGAGAGAGAGTTATGAATATTTTCCCATGATCACCTCTTTGAGATGAAATTAGGAAGCCTGAAAAATACCTGACTTCCACAGATCATATCTCTGAAACTGTTGTGAACCAAGCTCTAAAATTTTGTAACGATGTTCCTCAGGATCTCGACTTCGCGCTCTAAAAATTTCAGCTTCTGAACCTTTGTAGAAAACAATTTATAGCGAAAATGCCACGATGACCTGTTTAAGTGAAATTCAGGAGCTTATAAAAAGCCCTACCTTCCACAGATCATATCTCTAAATATATTACGAACGAAGCTCTTAAATTTTGTGATGATCTTCCTTAGGACTTCAGCCTCACACCCTAAAAATTTTAGCTTCTGAACCTTCGTATAAAAAAATTTATAGCGAAAATTCCACGATGACCTATTTGGAGTAGCGAAACCCTAGAATCCAAAGCTTTGATACCAAATGTTGTGAAACTAGCTCCAAAAATTGAAGAAAAGAGATATCAACGCCTTAGAAATAATCCACTTCGAAGGGGCAACCTCCAATACATTACATGAATGAACAATTATTTAATGATTCAAATTACAAAACCTCCTTTCTATATATAGGAGTCCATGGGGCCATAATGTAATCCTAGTGGGCCATAATGTAATCCTAGCCGACCTAACAATAATAATTTAAGGGCACAATAATAATAATATGGGGGTTACAGGGGTACAATAATAACAATAAGGGGATTACACTAACAACAATAAGGGACTATACTAGTAATATAGGGACCTAACATGATAGAAAATACACTGAAGGTCATAAGTGTGCTGAGAAGAAATTATTTTACATATATTGTGAAGAGGAGGAATAAAATGAACAAGAAACTTCAAAAGAAGAGGATATACACCAGGAACCAACCCTAAGAGGAGAAGAAATGAGTCCAATCATATCGTGTAATGCATTGGCAGGAATTACCACTCCTCAAACACTCAATATAGAAGGACATATCAAGAAAAAAAAGGTAATATTGTTGATGATTCAGGTAGTACCCATAATTTTATTCATTGTAAGGTAGCCAAGGAATTAAATTATTTCCTATACCCAGCACCAGAATGTCAAGTGATTGTTGCAAATGGAGGAACAATAAATTGCTCTGGAAAATTCCATAATATCAAGCTAGCCATGGAGTAATATGTATTGAATAGTCCAATGATTTCCATCAAAACGGGAGGTGTTGATGTTGTACTAGGAGTACAATGGTTACAATCTTTGGGGATGGTAGCTTTTGATTTTCAAAAAAATTCTTGAAATTTTTTTTGGAAGGAAAGGAAATCGAATTATGGGGTATCTCGGGGAAGCCAAAAAAGATAATAAGCTCTAATGTCATGATAAATCTTCTGAAGAAATAAAATTGACGTGTAATTGCACAATTATGCTCATTAGAAGTTCCAACATCAAAATCATCTATTTCTCCTGATCTCCAAAAAGTCTTGGACAATCATTCCTAGGTGTTTGAAACTCCCAAATTACTCCCACATATTCGTGATCATGATAATGCTATTCATTTGATTCCAGGAAGTGTTCCTCCAAACATCAAGCCTTACAGATATCCTTATGTCCAAAAGAGAAAAATCGAATGTATGATTGCATAAATGTTAGAGGCTAGTATAATTCAACCTAGTCAAAGTTCTTTCTTTGCTCCAGTAGTATTGGTGCACAAGAAGGATGGATCATGGCACATGTGTCCGAATTATAGGGAGTTCAATAAGCTCACTATTAAAGATAAATTTTCCATTCCTTTGATTGATGAATTATGTTGGGTGTGGAGCCTAATTATTTTGTTTAATTTGTATCACAACATTGGACCCCTATACCTTAAAAGGGGCGGCAACGCCACCCATAATTAATCGCTGCCATGGGGGGACCAGGGGGGGCAGTAGTGCTTTTCGAAGCCCCCCCCTGGCGGGGGTTTTCGGGGGCAGTGCCCCCAAAGCTAAAAACAGATGTGAAATTGCCTTGTAAAAGTATAGTAATTTCTAGTCAATCTGGGCTATTCATTACGCAAATGATTTGATGGTAGAAGTTATTTTTAGATTAGGGTTTTTTTCCCTAAAAGGAAACCCCTCCCTTTTGTGAGGGCATTGTATTGCGGCTGTGCATTGTATGTGTATTCTCAGAGCGAGAAACAGAGAGGGAGACTATGAGAGAGAACAGAGGATATTACAGCGGATCTGCTGTAGGTTTTGTCTTTTCATTTTTGCTGGATAATAGAAAGGAAGGACTGGTTGTTCGGGGTGGACATAGCCCAAACTGGGTGAACCACATATATCTGTGTCTCTTTGGTTTTATGTGTTTTTGTGTGCTTGTATTTTCCACATATTTTATGTGTTGCATTGCTCTGTAATATTTAATTTTCTAACAACTGGTATAAGAGCTGAAGGTATATTTGGCTGATAAACTCGTAGGAAAGAAGGGTTCCTGGTTCGAGTGGGAGTAATGGTGGAAGATGGTAAGTTTAGGGTCGAGAAATTTAACGGCCAAAACTTTCCGATGTGGAAGATGCAGATGGAAGATTATCTGTATCAGAAATATCTGTACCTACCATTGAGCGGAAAAAAAAAGAAGCCGGTGGCCATGAAAGACGCGGAATGGAACATTCTCGATAGAAAGGCACTCGGAATAGTACGGTTGTGTCTTGCGGCATTAGTTGCCTTCAATATTTTGAAGGAAAAAAAAACATAGGATTTGATGCAGACGTTGGCAAAACTATATGAAAAACCCTCAGCCTCAAACAAGGTATTTCTTATGAAACGACTATTTAATATGAAGATGTCGGAAGGTGGATCTTTTGCAGACCATTTAAATGAATTTAATACAGTTACCAGTCAGTTAAGTTCTGTAGGGGTAAAATTTGATGATGAAGTTAGAGCACTATTATTCTTGTGCTCATTGCCAGAGAGTTGGAATGGTTTAGTAATGGCCATTAGTAACTCTATCTCTAGATCTAGTACTTTAAAGTTTGATGATGTTGTTGGTGCTATCCTTAGCGAGGAAATGCGACGGAAAAGCTCCGGTGAGACATCAGGTAATGCTTTGAGTGCAGAGTCTAGGGGAAGAAGAATGGAAAGAGGAAAGAGCTCGGGATATCGCAGTAAATCAAGGAAAGGAAGATCCAAGTCCAGATCAGGGATAGTGTGCTGGAATTGCAGAAATAAATGACACCTAAAGAAATATTGTAGATCTCGGAAGGGAAAAGAAGGAGACACACAACAAGAAAACAATCATGAAGAAAATGTGACAGGTGATGTGTTACAAGATTCTTTGATTCTTTCTTTCGAAAATGTTACTGATTCTTGGGTTGTAGATTCAGGGGCTTCATTCCATGCCACATCTGATAAGAAATATTTTCATGACTATGTTCAAGGATATTTTGGACAAGTTCATTTGGGTGATGATAAACCCTGTAAAATTGTTGGAATGGGTAAAGTTCTTGTAAAACAACAGAATGGAAGCCAATGGCTACTAAAGGAGGTGAGGCATGTTCTAGATCTGAAGAAAAATCCAATTTCAACAGGGCAGTTAGGAAGTGAAGGTTGTGTGACAAATTTCACAGATAAAACTTGGAAGGTCACCAAAGGAGCGCTGGCAATAGCAAAAGGTGAAAAGGTTGGTACATTGTATTTATGCAATGGTATTTCTAACTTTGTTAATGCTTTAACTTCCAAAGGATCAGATGCAGCATTATGGCATCATAGGCTCGGACACATGAGTGAGAAGGGAATGAAGATTCTTCACTCAAGAAATTTGTTTCCAGGTTTGAAGAATGTTGATTTGGATTTTTGTGAGAATTGCATTTATGGAAAACAAAAGAGAGTCAGATTTCCCAGAGTTGGGAAAGAAAAGAAGAGCGAAAAATTGGAGCTTGTGCATACAAATGTATGGGGACCTGCTCAGGTATCATCTCTCGGTGGCTCTCATTATTATGTTACTTTTATTGATGATGCAACTATGAAAACATGGATTTATTGTATTCAGAATAAATCTGATGTATTTGATACTTTCAAGAAATGGAAAGCTTTGGTTGAGATTGAGATAGGAAATAAGTTGAAGTGTCTCAGATCAGACAATGGAGGTGAATATTGCAGCAAAGAGTTTGATAGGTACTGTTCAGAGCATGGAATTCGTAGAGAGAAGATAGTTCCAAGAACACCACAAGAAAATGGTGTGTCAGAAAGGATGAACAAAACAATCATGGAGCGTGCAAGGTGCATGAGATTGCATGCGGGATTGCCTTTATAATTTTGGGCAGATGCTGTAGATACTGCTGTTTATCTAATAAACAGAGGGCCTTCAAGTTCCTTGGATGGTGGTATTCGAGAGGAAGCATGGACAGGTAAAAAGGTAAACTACTCTTTTTTAAAGCCTTTTGGTTGTGAGGCCTTTGTCCATATTAATAAAGAAAATAGAACAAAGCTTGAGGCAAAATCAAATAAATGTACCTTTATTGGATATGGTGCTAATGATTTTGGTTATTGCTTATATGATTATGAAAATCACAAAATCATTAGGAGCAGAGATGTAATATTCAATGAAAATGTCTTGTATAAGAATCAGTTGCAGGAAAAGAAACAGGAAAAAGAAAGCAAGGACTACGCGGTTCTTGATGAGATATTTGAAAAAGTAAAGGTGCCTGACAATAATAATAATCAACAACCATAGCAGCAGCAACCACCACAACAACAATAGGCACCTCAAACACCTGAAAGTGGTGTTAGAAGATCTACTAGGATAAGTAGACCCCCTGAACGATACTCTCCTTTATTATATTATTTATTGCTGACTGATTCTGGTGAACCTGAATGTTATGAAGAAGCAATGCAGATTGAAAGTAGTAAGAAGTGGGAGCTAGCCATGGAAGAAGAGATGGAATCCTTAATGCATAATCAGACTTGGGACTTAGTCAAGTTGCCTGCAGGTAAAACTACATTACAGAATAAATGGGTTTACAGGCTGAAGGAAGAAGATGGAGGAAAAGAGAGGTACAAAGCTAGACTTGTGGTGAAGGGGTTTGCACAAAAGAAAGGTATTGATTTTGATGAAATATTTTCTCCTGTTGTTAATATGAATTCAATCAGAACTATCTTAAGTCTAGTAGCAGCGGAAGATTTACATCTTTAACAGTTAGATGTAAAGAAAACATTTATCCATGGAGATTTGGAGGAAGAGATATACATGCAACAAACCAGAAGGATATGAGGTAAAAGGGAAATAAAAATTGATGTGTAGGTTAAAGAAGAGCTTGTATGGCTTAAAACAGGCTCCAAGGCAGTGGTATCTAAAATTTGGCAAGTTTATGTCTGAACAAGGTTATACTAGATGTCACTCTGATCATTGTGTTTATCTAAAAAGGAAAAATGATGGCAGCTATATTATATTGTTATTGTATGTAGATGACATGCTTTTTGTAAGATCTAAGATGCAGGAAATAAATGTGCTCAAAAGAAAATTGGAAAATTCATTTGCAATGAAGGATTTGGGAGCTGCAAAACAAATCCTTGGTATGAGGATAGCTAGAGACAGGAAAAATCGTAAATTAACACTGTCTCAGAATGAGTACATAGAAAAGGTGTTGAAAATATTTAATATGCATAAGCAAAACTAGTTAGTACACCTTTTTCTAGCCATTTAAAACTTAGTAAGGAGATGTGTCCAAAGACCCAAGAAGACATGGATTATATGTCTAAAGTTCCATATACATCTGCAGTTGGAATCTTAATGTATGAAATGGTCTGCACAAGGCCTGATATTGCACATGCAGTGGGAGTTGTAAGCAGGTACATGAATAATCCAGGAAAAGAACATTGGATGGCAATAAAATGGATTCTCAGATATTTGAGAGGTACCACAAATCAAGCATTATGCTTTGGTGTTTCAAACATTGCTCTACAGGGATATGTTGATGCAGATATGGCAGGTGATAGAGATAACAGGAGGAGCACTACAGGATATGTATTTACTGTAGGTGGAACTGCTGTCAGTTGGGTTTCAAAAATCCAAAGTGTTGTTGCACTTTCAACAACAGAAGCAGAGTATGTTGCTGCTACAGAGGCTCGTAAAGAAATGGTTTGGTTACAAAGGTTTACGGGTGAATTGGGTAACAAGCATGATATGGGCATGCTATACAGTGATAGCCAAAGTGCCATTCATATTGCAAAGAACTCAGAATTTCATTCCAGGACTAAACACATACATCTCAAGTACCATTTCATACGGTCAGTATTAGAAGATGGAGAGTTGAAGCTGGAAAAAATACACACTAGCCAGAATCCTGCAGATATGCTAACAAAGGTTGTAACCAGGGAAAAACTGAGAATGTGCTCAGTTTCAATTGGTCTTCAAGGATGATGATGAAGATGAGGAAAAACCAGGTCCAAAGAGGAGTCATTGTCTAGCAAATGAAGCAACGATGGAGTTGCTACAATCAGTCTCCAGGTGGGAGATTGTTGGGTGTGGAGCCTGATTATCTTGTTTACTTTGTATCACAACATTGGACCCCTGTACATTAAAAGGGGCAGCAACGCCACCCATAATTAATCGTTGTCGTGGGGGGTCCAGGGGGGGCGACATTGCCTTGTAAAAGTATAGTAAAATTGCCTTGTAAAAGTATAGTAATTTCTAGTCAATCTAGGTCGTTCATTAGGCAAATGATATGACGGTAGAAGTTATGTTTAGATTAGGGTTTTTTGCCCTAGAAGGCAACCCCTCGCTTTTATGAGGGCATTGTATTGTGGTTGTGCATTGTATGTGTATTCTCGGAGCGAGAAACAGAGTGGGAGACTGTGAGAGAGAACAAAGGATATTACAGCGGATCTGTTGTAGGTTTTGTCTCTTCATTTTTGTTGGATAATAGAAAGGAAGGACTGGTTGTTCGGGGTGGACGTTGCCCAAACTGGGTGAACCACGTATATCTGTATCTCTCTAGTTTTATGTGTTTTGTGTGCTTTTATTTTCCGCATATTTTATGTGTTGCATTGCTCTGTAATATTTCGTTTTCTAACAAATTATTGGATGAATTAAATGGAGCAATTTATTTTACCAAGTTGTATCTTTGTTTAGGATATCATCAAATTAGAATGAAGACTGAAGATATTCCAAAAATAGTATTTCGAACTCATGAGGGACGTTATGAATTTTTGGTCATGCCTTTTTCCCTTACCAATGCACCTTCTACCATTCAAAGGTTGATGAATTCCATTTTCAAACCCTTCCTTAGAAAATTTGTGCTAGTATTTTATTATGATATACTAATCTACAATAGGTCTTGGAAGGATCATGTTCAACATGTTGACAGGGTGCTCAAACTATTGGAGGAGAAACAATTATATGCAAAAACATCCAAATGCTTCTTTGGAGTACAAGAGGTGGAATATCTGGGTCATATTGTACCTCACGATGGTGTTAAGGTAGACCCTAACAAAATTAAAGCCATTAAGGAATGGAAAATCCCCACAACCATAAATCATTTGTGCAGATTTCTCAGGTTAACAGGGTATTATCACAAGATTTTTAAGAATTATGGGAGAATAGCAGCACCTCTAACAACATTATTGAAGAAAGATGCATTGTCATGGACTCTGAAAGCAACTAAGGCCTTTGAACATCTTAAGGAGGAAATGTGCCTAGAACTAGTCTTAGCTACACCAGACTTCAAAAAACTCTTTATTGTGGAATGTGATGCCTTGGAAAATGGAATTGGTGTTGTTTTAATGCAAGAAGGAAGACCCATTGCTTTTGAAAGTCATCCAATCAAAGGAAATTATTTACAAAAGGCTATTTATGAGAAATAAATGTTGGAAATACTACATGCACTAAAGAAATGGAGACCTTACCTAATGGGAAGACACTTCAAGGTAAAAATTGATCATGATAGCCTTAAACACTTTTTGGAACAAAGAATATCTT
Organism: Pinus albicaulis; assembly: GCA_034641835.2. NCBI lineage: Eukaryota > Viridiplantae > Streptophyta > Pinopsida > Pinales > Pinaceae > Pinus > Pinus albicaulis. The sequence goes on from CM076578.1 coordinate 1,470,870,070, forward strand.
TAGAAGAGAAGAAAAAATGGGTCACAAAGATGTTGGATTATGACTTTGAAATCATCTACAAAAAAGGGAAGCTAAATGTTGTTGCAGATGCACTCTCAAGAAAGGATGAAGAGGTGGAAGCATTTCTTTGTTCCATTTCTATTATCGAACCAAATTGCACAACTGAAGCAAGGGATGAATGGAAGAAGGACAAAGAAGTGTGGAAAATCATTCAAAAGTTGCAAAAATATCCTAGTATATATGAACATTAGTTGGAAAAATGATTCATTATGGTACAAATATCACTTATATATTTGCAAGAATTCCCAACTAAAACAAAAGATCCTTTTGGAATTGCACACTTCTCCTTTAGGAGGACACTCAGAATTTTTAAAAACTTACCACGGGGTGAAGAAATATTTTTTTTGGGATGGCCTTAAATCCGATATTCAAAACTTTGTGGTGGAATGTTTGGTTTGCCATCAAAATAAATTTAAGACAGTTAAGACCCTGGGTATTCTACAACCTTTATCCATTCCACGTCAATGTTGGGAGGATATTTCAATGGATTTTATCACAATTTTACCTAATTCTAAAGGAAAGAGTGTCATCATAATGGTAGTTGATATACTTACCAAGTATGCACACTTTTGTGCATTATCTCGTCCATTTAAAGCAAGTACAGTTTCTACTGCATTTATGGAAACAATTCAAAAGCTACATGGAAACCCCAAGATTATTGTAACTGACAGAGATCCCATTTTTACAAGAAATTTTTGGATGGAATTATTCTCTTGTTTGGGTATTCAACTAGCTCATAGCTCATCTTATCATCCTCAATCCGATGGCCAAACTAAGATAGTGAATAAATTTTTGGAAGGATATCTTCATTGTTTTGTATCTGATAAGCAAGCGCAATGGGTCAAGTGGTTACCCCTCATTGAATGGTGGTATAACACTTCCTTCCATATTGTAGCAAAAATGACCCCATTTATGGAACTTTATGGATATCATCCACCATCCATCACATCTTTTTTAAGGGAAAATTCTAGGGTTCAAACAGTGGAAGATCACATCGAGCATCAACAAGAAGTTCTCCAACTATTAAAGGATAACCTAAATTTCGCATAAAATCGAATGAAACAACAGGCATATCAACATCGCATTAGGAGAATTTTTGATGTAGAAGACTAGGTATTTTTACGGCTACAACCATACAAACAAATGTACTGCAATCAAGCTAAGAAGGATGATAAATTATCGCCAACGTACTATGGTCCTTACAAGGTGTTGAAAAATATTGGTACTATGGCATACAAATTGGAGCTTCCTGCTTCGTTGTGAGTGCATCCAATTTTCCATGTTTCATGCTTAAAAAAGGTTATAGGGGACAAACTTCCAGTTCAAACAATATTGCCAGAATTTGATGAGGAAGGAAAAACGATATTGGAACCTAAATTAGTCATGGAAACAAGAACTTGACAACTACAAATTCGATCAATTTCAGAGTATCTCATCAAACGGAAGAACTTACCCACTGAATATTCTACATGGGAGGATGAGAAGTTTATACAGAATCACCCAAAGCTACTCAAGCATTGAAGACAACACTTTTTTGAAGGAGAGGAGCATGTTAGGTCCCTATATTACTAGTATAGTCCCTTATTGTTTTTAGTGTATCCCCCTTATTTTTATTGTTGTAACCCTGTAACACCCATATTGTTATTATTGTGCCCTTAAATTATTATTGTTAGGTCGGCTAGGACTACAATGTGGGCCCATGGAATCCTATATATAGAAAGGAGGTTTTGTCATTTGTATCATCCAATAATTGTTCATTTATCTAATGTATTGGACGTTGCCCCCTCAAAGTGACTTATTTCTAAGGCATTGATATCTCTTTTCTTCTACTTTTGGAGCTGGTTTCATAATAGAGTCCCTATTAGCTTATTTCATAGTTTGGTGCAGGAGCATCATGGTTCCAAAAATTTGTAGATTTAGTAGAATCTAGGGGGTCTTGTGTTTTTCAAAAGAGTTGGTTTTCCTAAGTATTTAATTAATGTAATTTTAAATATTAGAGTGATTTATGTGAGACATTTAGAATAGGTTTTAATTAAATATTGAGAGGCATATTTGTAAATGTTCTCGAATGTAGGAGAACATGAGTGATTGATGAGTGATTAGTGTGGATTGAGATCTTCTGAAACATTGCAAATCTTAGATTAGAAATTAGTTCATGATTTATGGAGGATCCTTAGGATTTAGTTGAATGTTGAGATATTCAAGGGATAAAAAAGAGATTTAGGAATTAATTGAGGACTTAGAAGGCTCTTAGGATTTTGTTGAGTAAAATATGGATCTGAACCAAAATTGGTTACATAACCTTTTGTATATAATTGTAAAGCCTCAAAGGCATAAAAAAAAAAACATTCATAGATAGGAGGTTTGATTGTAAGCCTACGGGCATAGAGAGAGAGAGAGGAAAAGAAGAGGGCCATGTAAAGGCACATTAGGCCAAAGCCAGATTATAAACATATTTTCTTATATTTTTACATTTATTTATTTAATGTGAAATCGAATTCCCATTTGATTGTGTGTCTTTTATGTTATGTGCTGAGTGGTACATAATAGAAAGAATTCGATATCTGTAACAAATTCTAGATGAGTATATAATTCTTTCTCAATGATAAAGGACTTATGACTAGGTAGAATTTGGGTGATTCTAGTCTAGGGATTAATTAGATGAGAACAAAGCTTATGGGAAAAAATTTGTGCAGATAAATTATGTACAGGTCGAGTAATTTTGATTCGGAGGAGTAATACAAAGGTGCTCTGTGTTCAAGCTAGAAATAGCGTTAAACAAGACAGACGAAAAGCTCAGAGAGATAGCATTGAAGAAGTTTAAATAAACTAGGAGGAGTAGCGGGAAAAATATTAGGGCAGTAGAGCAACATAAAGCAGAGGAATTGATGGAAGCAAAGGATACTTATAAGTTTCCAAAGAGGTGAATGGATGAATAGGATTTAATTGCAGAACCGAAGATTTAAGTATAGAAGACGGAGATCAAAGCAGGCAAAAACGAAGCTAAGCGATTAAACAGGTGAAGATTACACAAAAAGGAAAATTTGGAGAGTTGTGAACGAGGGCGTGTGTTAGTGTGGTGCAACATCACACATCGGTGATTCTAAAAGTTAAGTTAAGGATTTGCATGGTAAAGAGTTTTGTTTGTGATGTGATGCGGGTAAGGATTAGGCAAATGCGATGTGACATGTCAGCACTATGCAATAGCGCTCTTCGCAGAGTTTATGGTTTATCATGATCAGAAAAAAATGAAAATTGCGAGCGAGCGATAAGATAAGATAAGAGGTAAAGTAAGACCGTTAGATCTGGTGAAGATCTACGGTGAGGATTTTAGCGCAACTTCGCATCGGTAATTGGAAGGTTTTGTGTGGATGTTAATTGTTATGTTCTGCGACTTGCGATGCCTTATGACTAGTCTATGGATTCTAGGGTTTCAGTTATGTATTAATAATTGTTGAATCGCTAAGGTATGTATGCTGGATTTGAATCCAAAGTTATAAATCTGATGTGTGTAAAGGGAAAATTTATGTGGGTCAAAACCCCAGGTCAGCAGGTTTGCTTTAAGTTGAAGCCATGCAATGATAAGTTAAGGTGAAGGCACATAAATTCTTAAAGGTAAAAGTTTATATTATTGAGTTAAAACCTGAGAGTAACTTATGGATAAGGTTCGTCATGAAATTGATTAAAAATGTTTAATGACGTGGTTAGATGTAGGTTTAATTCCGCTAACTCTGCATATGTGAATATTTGCAGCCTATGGCTGCATCATTTGGCATCATAGTGATAAAAAGCTCTTTTGGGAGAAATTTATAGCAGGTATAATCCACGGAAGAGAAATCAGAGTGTGTTTGTCCTTTGAAGATAATTCATAACTTGTTTAATTATTTTATTTTATAATTGGCATAAAAAATTTGTGAGCAGAGAACAGGTTTTGATGAAATCAGGACAGCAAGAGTTCTTTGAAGAGAATAGAATAGGGAGAGTTTTCAGAGAATCAGAGTGGCACAGCAGAAGTGAAGGGAAGAATTAGATCCGAATCTAATTGAGTAAAGAGATATAAGAAAAATATACTTTGGGAGAAAGTAGATCATATTCAAGAACATATTGAGAAAAATGTTTATGAAGAGATAGTGACAACTGAAGACAGTGAAGGTAAATTCAACAAACAAAAAAGAAAAACTGTGACAGCAACATGTGTTCAGAAAATGGATAGTGAGGTATGGTATTCATGTTTTGTTTTCAGTTAATTAATGATGAATTATTGATTGGAAGGAATTATATGAAGATGTTTGATGATTTTAGCCAAGAACAAGCAGATTTTTGATGATGATGGAAATGAACCTATCCAACTATAGGTTGGAAGAAATGAGAGAGGTGACTAAGTACGAAAGCTGGAGGAGTAGCGAAGCTCTAAAAGGTTCAATAGAGTGAACCAAGAGAGATAATACCTAGGGAGAGATTCAACTCAGAGAGGAAGCTTGATAAGGTATTGAGTAGCCAGAGGAGATTGCTACAAGAGAAGGCTATAATGCAGATCACCAATCCAGCATGGATGAGCTCATGAGGAAGATGGCCATGGAGATTCATAAAAGAGGTTCTAGAGAATTCCATAAAGGTAAGATGAGTAATTAGGAGCAAGAGATAAATATTGCAGTGATGAGAGTATACAGGGATGGCTAGAAGAGAAAGAGAAGGAATACCAAAGACATGGATGTAAAATAAGGAAATGAGTTAGATGGAACCTGTTGAAAAAAATATGGAATTTCAAACTAATAAATGAGTTCAGAGAACTTGAGAAAAGGCATATTGACTTGTTGGAGAAGGAGAGACTCAAAGGAGTTGAGTCACAATAAAGAGGATCTGCTGAAATCCAGAAAGTCCATTGTGAAGGATTGGTGTTTGAAGCATCAAACAAGACTGAAAGGTCTTTTATTTTTAAAAATAATGATTTGTGTATGATTGTAGGCACATCACAGGATGATGAACAAACTTTTGAGTTTGGTAAAAATAAGGAGCAGAATCTAAAATCTGTTCAGATTAAGACTGAGATAACAAGATCTCATAAACGAAAGGAGACAGAGAGGTCTCATGGAAATTTGTAGCAGAATATTGGATCTGGTAACAGTGAATATTGGAATAGTAGACATGAGTTTAGACATGAAGATGAACAAAAGGTATTTACTATGCCTAATGAGTTTGGAATTTTTAAACATGATGATTCAAACCCGTGTGTAGATTTAGCAGAGAAAGATGGACCATTTGATGATGGGTCAACAACAAGTGAAGATACTGAAAAATGTGTAAAGTTTCCAAATTCTACTCCAATTGAAATTGTTGAGTTATATAGAAAGTTAGACCTTCAAAGAAGAAAATTCGAAAAGAAGAGAATATATACTCAGGATAAATTGCTGAAGAAGGAAGACAAAGAAATTGTCATGAATGACAATCAAGAGAGAAAGGTAATAAGAGTTTATCAAATTGACATTACAAAGGAAGGAGTTCATTATTGTGAACCAAAGTAGGGAGACATCCTTGAAACAGATGATATGGAGGAGAGACTAGTTGACAGTCTCTTAAGATCTTTGGAGAATTTAAATCAGCATACTAATGTGCTAACAAAGGAGTTAGATCAAAAATCAGAGCAACATACTGAGATATTTCCAAGGAAGGAGAAGGAAATGAGGCCTTATATTTTTAATTCTGATAATTTTTTTACGATTATAGGTTCTGATGAAAATAGGACAGGCATATTTCAGGTTGAAGGAGAGTTAGTTTTAGAACTGAAGAGGACTGGAAGTTGCCAGGTAATGCATAATGATGAGGAAGATGTAAAGCATGAAAATATTGTGCTTGAAGAAGCTAAATTGACTATCATAACCAATCAAGAAATTGAAGGACAATCACTAAGGGTTGTCAAGGAAGAGGAAGGAAAATATGTTGGAACTTATGAAAAAAATATTGATGATGTGTTTGTGATGAGAAAAGTACAAAGGGAATTGGAGAACAATTTATTTTTTGAAAGTAAAATTGCGGGTAGTGAGCAGAAGAGGGATGTTGCAGAAGGAGATACATTAAGAGATATTCAGGAAGTTTGGGAGGTGGCAATGTCTAAAACAATATTTTCAGTAATAAATGGAGTAATTCCAAGTGAAAAAGAAGAAATCAAAGCAAGAAGAGCTAGAAAAAGAAGAAACAAATGACAAAGTGATTACCAGTCAAAAGATAAGCTGGACATAGATATTGAAATAATAAGAATATTAATGATGAAGGTGCCTGAGAATAAGACAACAACATGAAATAAAAGAAGCAACAGCAAGAGAAAGACAACATCAAACTGTGAGAGCATAGCCAGTGGGGAAATGCAGCATAAAGTATGGAGACCTGGAGAACAAACAACAACAAAATAGCAGAAAGGAAGAGAGGCAACCACATACAAATTACCAACTAAAGTTTGGGATTCGGGAGGAATTCCATCAACATTGAAGACACATGATCTAGAGATCATGATTATTTTCTACCTTGGGAATCTGATGCAGGAGCATCATGGTTCCAAAAATTTTACATTTAGTAGAATCTAGGGGGTCTTCTGTTTTTCAAAAGAGTTGGTTTTCCTAAGTATTTAATCAATGTAATTTTAAATATTTGATTGATTTATGTGAGACATTTAGAATAGGGTTTAGTTAAATATTGAGAGGTATATTTGTAAATGTTCTCGAATGTAGGATAACATGAGCGATTGATGAGTAATTAGTGTGGATTGAGATATTCTGAAATATTGTAAATATTAGATTAGAAAGTAGTTCATGATTTATGGAGGATCCTTAGGATTTATTTGAATGTTGAGATATTCAAGCGATAAAGAAGAGATTTAGGAATTAATTGAGGACTCAGAGGATTCTTATGATTTTATTGAGTAACTTATGGATTTGAACCAAAATTGGTTACAGAACCTTTTGTATATAATTGTAAAGCCTCAAAGGAATAAAAAAATACATTCTTAGATAGGAGGTTTGATTGTAAGCCTACGAGCATAGAGAGAGAAGAAGATGAGGGCCATGTAAAGGCATATCAATCCAAAGCCATATTGTAAACATATTTTCTTTTATTTGTACATTTATTTATTTAATGTGAAATCGAATTCTCGTTTGACTGTGTTCCATTTCTGTTATGTGCTGAGTGATCCATAATAGAAAGATTTCGATATATATAATAAATTATAAATGAGTATATAAGTCTTTATGAATGATAAAGGACTTATGACTGGGTAGAATTTGGGTGATTCCAGTCTAGGGATTAATTAGTCGAGAACAAAGCTTATGGGAGTAAATTTGTGCAGATAAATTATGTACAGGTCAATTAATTCTGATTCGGAGGAGTAATACAGAGGTGCTATGTCTTCAAGCTAGAAATAGTGTTAAACAAGACAGAAGAAAAGCTTAGAGAGATAGCATTGAAGAACTCTGAATAAACCAAGAGGAGTAGCGGGAAAAATATTAGGGCAGAATAGCAACATAAAGCATAGGAATCAATAGAAGTAGAGGATACATATATATTTCCAAAGAGGTGAATGGACGAACATGATTGAATCACATAACCGAAGATTTAAGTATAAACAGTGGAGATCAAAGCGGGCAGAAACAAAGGTGAGCGATTCAACAGACGAAGATTACATGGAAAGGAAAATTTGGATAGTTGTGGACGAGGACGTGTGTCAGTGTGGCGCAACATCACACATCAGTGATTTTAGAAGTTAAGTTAAGGATTCGCGTGATAAAGAGTTGTGTTTGCGATGTGATGCGAGTAAGGATCGATCGATACGATGCGACGTGTCATCACTGTGAAATAGCACTCTTCACAGATTTTATGGTTTATCGTGATCGGAAAGGAAGGAAACATGCAGGCAAGCGATGGTGATAAGGTAAGAGGTAAAGTAAGACCATTAGATCTGGAAAATATCTACGGTGAATATTTCAACTCTACTTTGCATTGATAATTGTAAGGTTTAGTGCGGATGTTAATTGTTATGTTTTGCAACTTGCGACTCCTTGTGACTGGTCTGCGGATGGTGGGACCCTAGAACCCTGTTCTTTTTATATTTAAGGATTTTGATTATGTATTAAGCGATGTTGAATCGCTAAGGTATGTATTTTGGATTTAAATTCAAAGTTATAAATCTGTTGTGTGTAAAGGGAAAATTTATGTGGGTCAAAACCCCAGGTCTGTGGGTTTGTTTAAAGTTGAAGCCATGCAAGTGATAAGGTAAGGTGAAGGCATGGAAATGCGTAAAGGTAAAATTTTATATTATTGAGTTAAAACACGAGAGGAACGTATGGATAAGCTTCTGCATGAAATTTATTAAAAAAGGTTTAATGATGTAGTTAGATGTAGGGTTAATTCCGCTAACTCTGCATAAGTGAATATTTGTGGCCTATGGCTGCATCAGAGTTGGTACGAGTATTAATTTGTAACTACCAATAAGGCCTTGCTTTGTTTTGTACTATGGGGTTTTGACATACAAGAAATAATATGATATTACAAGGTGAGGTTATCCCTCTTACACAATTTGCACATCATATTACATTCACCTATGAAGAGTCATGGAAAATTTTACAAGTCAAATCTCAAGAAATTCTAAAGGCTCTAAATATCAACAAAAATAAGGCTTGGTATTTTATTTGACAATGTTTGTCAAAGGAATTTGAGGTAAATGTGAAAACAATTTTTTTTCAAGTATGTAGTGTTGGTGAGGTAAATCCCCTCTGCGGACAGAGGCGATTCCACTAGCCCTAGAGTGGGTCTAGCCACAAACAAGACACACTATGACATCAATTCCTAGTTAAGAATGGACAAAGACTTGGTAGATCACTTACCGTAGGTCCTGCGCTGTTGTGTTGTTTGGAGGAATGGTTGTCTCTCGCTCCTGATTTGACAGATCACGATCTGTTCGTTCTCACGCCCGGATACCTGCACATACACAAGAAATGAAGACGATACACAACATACTATTTCGAATTCCTAACTATCAGTGAGTCGAAGAAGACTAAATCAAATGTGTCAAATAAACATAACACAAAGATGGAATCAATATCATAGTCAAGTATATTGATTTAAATAAGGAAGAGTACAACCAGGCTTCGACGTTACGATCTCCTCTAGCAGGGTTCTAGCGGAGCACGTCTCACAAAGCTCATCGGAAATTCATACGGGGGCTCTCTCTACGGGATCCTCCTTGGTTTGACCTTCTCTATAGCGATTACTCAACTATACTATCTCTTCTCCAAGTTCAGCTTCTTGGCTATATGTTCAGCTAGCTTTTGTAAAGGGAGAAGGCTTGTTTATATAGAGGGGGAAGGAGAGGTTAGGATTACTATAATCATGTGGGGAGTCCTATCCTCCAAGAATGTTCCATCAACCATTTCCTAAAGGAAGAGATCCGTGGCTTATCGAGTTTAACCACTTGCAATGATTCATTCCTGAGGTGGTTAAAGGAAACTTCTGCCTCCAATTTGTTAAAAAACATTCCAAAAAAGGCTGGCGTAGGCACAACAAAGAGACAAAGTGCTAGCTGGTGCGGGCTCTAATGCAAATCTTCCCCATTGGCATGAGTGGTGAACTGTATACCCGCACCAATGCCAAAACATAGGTTTTTGAGTGCTTTCTAAGGAAATGTTCAACAGGAGAAATCATGTCCTTATGCAGAAGGATGCAAAGAAGGTATTTTCAGAGTATGACACTACTCACAGGTCACAGGAAAGACCCTCCAATATATGGGGCGAGGGATTGCAGGGATGGTGACAAAATGTTGTGTAACATGTAGTAGGCTCGAGGATAAATAATAGAGTTGAATTATGTGCCTTACGGTTACTCTAAAATGCATAGTTAAGAAAAATAATGATAGGTTATAGATAATGGTGACTCTAAATTTTCTATGGATTGAGAAACTTGTAGAAGCCATATATAGAATCTAGTTGTTAGCACAGCCATGAAAATGGTTTTTTAAGAACTATTAAACATTTTATGTATTTCTCTCTCGCATATTTTTGGAAATTATTGAGATAACAATTATCTAAAGAAGCAGTAACATTGTAATAAAAGACACTAATTGAACATAAGGTTGGAACCCTCCTTCCATAATTTATTCATTCTCTATTTTGAGCTACAAATGGTGTATATTTCTCTTTTTCATTCTAAATGTAACAAAATTTTAAATGTAATTTATAAGAGCCCAATTTTTTGTAGGATCTAATTTCAATTTTGCTGCTTCCAATCACATATAGTGAAAGAAAATGCTTAGGGATGACAATAATATTTCATCTAAATAATCATTGCAAGATCTTTTTTAATTGATAATAACAAAAATCTATCTTTGAAATAGTCATTAAAACATATAAATGTATATTATATTTTCTCTTATAACATATTAAATATTGTGATTTTTCATGATAATGTATTTATCTGTCTATCTATACATCTATATAACAAAAATAATTACCATGTATTCATATATTCTTATATTATATTTAATTTAAATTTATTAATTACATATGATAAATGTGCATGCTTTAATTTAATTCAAATGATTGTAAACATTTGACTAATTTATATAAATAAATGTTTAATTTAAATATTTTTAAATTTATTACATTAATTTACATTAATAAAAATATTATAGATATATGTAGAAAACTTCTCTTAAATTTATTCATAAAAAATTTTAATATTTTTTTTGAAATAAATAAATATTTAATTTAAATATTTTTAAAATTATTACATTAATAAATTTAATACAAATATTATAGATATATAGAAAACCTCTATTAAATTTATTCATAAAATTTTTTATCTATTCATATTGTTATTTACTTATTTATAATATTTTCATAATATTATTTTATAAACAATAATTTTGATAATATTATTTAATAAATGAGAATCTATATATATATAATTACATTTGCTTTAAGAAATTGATAGCATTTTCGTACTAATCATTCTTAATTTTTCAAAGGTCAATGATAGAAATTTAATATATTTTAAGTCTTTATATATAGATCCAAGAGGATAATGATGGGAGGAGATACCATGCCACTTTCGAGTTTTAGGTTAATGTAATATCATTTATTAAAATGTGTGGGACTCATGGCTTCTTTTTCACTGCCACCGTGACAAGAAATACTTGTTCCCATTATCTTTGTTATAAAAAAGTATTTGCTTAATTTTATATCTATTTATTGAAAATAAAAAAATTAATTATAGTTGTTACTGTTTAAAAATTATCGATATATATATATATATATATATATATATAATTAATATGTTGATATTTATAAAATATATCCATTTCAACATAGAATAGCAAGTGAATAAAGAAGAATTAATAAATCCCAGTATCACCCTTTCCCGTCTTTTTATATTTTGAAAATGGAAGTCCATTTGGTAAACATCAATTATAATAACTTAGTAATTGATTATAAAACATTAGTCATTTATTTAACAACTACTTTGTCATTTAACAACTACATTGTCATTCACATGTGCCAACTACATAATGCTTCCATTTAAAATTTAAAGTTTATATATATTTAGTTTATATATATTTAGTTTATATATTTAGTTTATATATATTTTAGACTATAACATTGTCTTTTCCTTTGGGATCTTATTTAGAAAACTTCATATTCACATAATTATCACTTTCATGACAAATGTGTTCCCTTTTATATTTTTCAATGTATTTATTTTTATTTTGAAGGGACATGTAATTTTATTTTAATGTTTAGATGTTAACATAAATATTTAAAAAATTTAATATTGAATAACAAATGAAAGATAATAATAATTTAAATAAAGTGGAATTTTACAAAATACATTAAAAATCAAATTAAAATAATTGTAAAATTATTTATTTTTTCTTAAAAAAATATATTTTTTATTAAAAAATATTATTATCCTAACATTGAAACATATAATTAAAAGAAAATTAATAAATGCTTAAAAAAAAGTAATAACTACTTTAATCCAAAAATTATGTTACCATATGGAAAAAGTCATATTAATATTTCCATATAAAATAATATTAAAAATAATTTTTATATAAGTGACATTACACCATGAAAAATGATACAATAGTATCAAGGGTTTATTTTTATGTAAAAACAGATAGAGCACAAAAATTGAACTTAGAATGTTCAAAGTTATATATATATATATATATGTGTGGGGATAGAGTGGATATTTTGATAGATTCATTAGTTACGTTTAATATTAATGTGAAAATTAATACTTTCTTTAAGGGTATTCTGGTTACAAGATTGACGTGGTTGGTTTTCAAATAGATTTATGAATTATATGATCTAATAATTTTTATTTGATTGGACTTGATTATTTTCTTTATGTTTACATATTTTTTATGGTATATGTTTAATATATTATGTTTAGGGTTTATGTTTAAATAAATATTTGGTTATATCTTCCGATCTATTATGTTATATGATGCTATTAATGGTTTATTAAGTGCAATAAGAAGAACCATAAATGTAGATGGTCTAAATTGAGTAATAATATGTGGACCTAACATGGGGTTGAGTTATGTATGTTTGGCATGTATATGACATTGATCATTATTTATTTTTGATTATAGATAACGTTAATTAATATGTTTGTTTCTAGATAGGGAAACATTTTTTAAATAAGATTATACATGGAAACTGTTATATGGATGGATTCAACATCATTAAAAGAATAGATCTATGTTTCATAGCCCTAATTATTACTATTATTTCCAATATAATAAGTTAAAAAAAATGTTTATGTTTTTTCCTAAAGGTTGCACATTTTCGTGAGGGTTGGCCATGATCTTAGTCATTTATAAGGGTATACTAAGAGGTACACAGTAAAGTGTTACTACTTATTCCTTAGGGACCAATGATCTCTCACTAGTGGTGAATGTTTTGGATTAGTTAATAATACTACCCTACACCACTGAAATATGAAACTCGAGGGGAATGTGTAGATATAAAAACCTTAGTACATGTTGATAGGTGATAATTAAACGACAAGAAACACTCACTATTAGTTTATAAATGCATTGGGAGAAAAGTATTCTTTGGAATAAACATTTTGGAAATGAATTTAGAAAACGGTGACTTAAGTAGAAAGAAAATATATTTATTTAAATAAATAATAACAAAATTATTTTCTCTGAGGGAAAAAGGGGATTAAGGAACATTCAAGAGTAAAACTATGATAATGGGTTAATCTCTATTCTGAACTTGAATCAAACAAAGGAGTTACCTTTTCATGGAGTGAGACATAGGATATGGATGAATAATATAAAATTAGTAATTAAGACAAATAATATTTTTAATTAATTTGATAAAAATGATCTACAAGAAGAGATAATTGGTTAGTATTTTTACTCCATAATGTTAGACAATTGTCATAATAAAATTGCAATTAAATCCTAATTTATGCAAACAAAAAATATAAAAAATAAATTCTAATTTCCGATAGCTTAAAATGGTTTTCAATCCTTTAACTATTACAAAATAAACAATATCAAAGTATATGTTCCTCATAAAATCATGAGCAATGTTGGCCTCACGATGTTGCCATTGATGTTAACCTAGGATGTCTACCTAAAGAGTCAATTGGGGAGTCAGTTGTGTTGGAATTGATGTCAACAAGCTTGGAGGATTTGTCATTATGATCACAGGCTTGATGATGTGTTACTAAGGTGTGTCTAAGGCTCTACAATTTTTGGAGAAGGATAAAATTCAAATAGAAAAGTTCTAGGAAAAGAGGATGTGATATTCCATGTGTTAAGGTATCTTCTCTCGGAGGAAATTATGCACCAAGTGAAGAGAGAAACATTATTTTTGGGATGCTTATATTGTCCAAGAGACAGTACTCTCTAGGAGCCAATTCAATCCCCTTGACAATAGCTCTAGCAAGGAAAATCTAATTTGTGTGCACATATAATTTACCATGAGCATTTTCTAAGGTATTTTCCCATGGTTTTTTATGGTTTGGATTGAACTTGAGTTGCTCCACATTCTAGAAGGTGATCAAGTCAAATATAATGGGAATTACTTATTTGTATTTATTGCATATTTTATCATTGATAAAATGTTGAAACGTGCAATAGAAGGAGTTAGAAAGTATGAGAGAGTAATCTATAGGATTAGAGAGATAATGTGGAGATCAAAGATTACATTTGGAGCATATGTTAGACAATGATGGAGATATATTGTATATATATCTTTAACATGCTTGTGTTGCAGATTGTATTGATGCTAGTTGCTACTGCTATAGAGAATAGAGTATTTTTGTAGCCATTGTGGTAGATACTTTGGATCATAGTTTAGATTGTTGATATGTTTGTGTTACAGGGGTTCCATTGGAGATTTTATTGTTGTAGCATCATTGGATGTGTTTTGTATGGCTGCTAGAGTATGTTAGTAATGGTTGAGTGTGATGTTGATATTTTTATTGTATGTTACTGATGGGTTTTAGTTTTATGAGCATATTGATTTTGTGATCTAATGTAATGATTGAATTTTTATTGTAGATATTGTGTTGGAGCACTTGTATTCATAGTTTGATATATGAGCATATTACTTATTGTGAGTACAGTATAAAAATGGATGAAATGAGGCTCACAAGTGTTTGATTCAGAGGGAAGTGGATTGTTATGTAACAAGGTCCACAAGAGGAGCTTGAAGGTTTGTTTCTTTAGTGAGGCAAGTGGTGGCTGTATTTATGGTGTAACAACATTATTTAGGTAGTTCTCAAAGAACTTGGGAGTCATAGCTTCCCTCTAATGGTGGCTGGATAGTCTAGTGGTGGCTAGGAAATACTTATTAGAAGTGGTGGCTTCTAGTAGATAGTGGCATGCAAAGTCGAGGGAGTGGTAGATTCTAGTAGGTGGTGGCCTACAAAGTTCATACAGGTTGTGGCCTGAAGCGAGTAGTGGCTCACATGATTGGCAAGTTGTGGCTTGCACACTTGTGGTGACCAGTGCATATCTTGGAATTTGCAACAAGAAACAGTGAAATTGGCAACCAGAAAGGACACAATTTGACCACATACTAGTGTGGGATTCCAATCACACATAGGTGAGGAATTCAGTTACACATTAGTTCTAAATGTGAGCGTCTAATTTATTTATCCCTTAAATAAATTGGAAAATAAATTGTAATTTCATATTATAACAACTTGTATCAGTTAACTAAGTCAGAAAGATTGATTTAGCTCAAGAATTTCGAGTTGAGGGTCAAAGGAGAGGCATGTAGAGTGATTCTAATATTTTGGGGGTCCAGTTTTAGTTAATACATTATTTTGGTGCATGAGTAATCAGTTAACTCAAATTAATTGAGTTAAATTATGTTTAACTAGTTCTAACTCAGTGATGAATTAGTGAGATGCCTAGTGAATTAAATTAGATTTAATTCACAAGTAGTGGTATATCATATAACTGATGATTCTATTAATATTTGCATTGATGTCATTTCTGATGAAGACCGAGTTGAGACAGAGGTTAAAGGAAAGATAACTATCAGTTGTATTATTAGAAAATTGCTTGGGCATAATTATAAAGCCACAGGAAGGCCATGATGGATTGCGTAGTCAAGGAAGGTTATTTTTCCTATTTAATAGGGATTAATTTCCTAAGGATTGCGTGAGAAAGGCTAGGCTAATCAGGGGCTGAGAATTGGCTAAGTGTTGGTCAATTTTTCCTAAGAATTTCTTCTAAGTTTTGAGCAGGATCAGGGTGAGACGATCGGTAGAGTGCAGGATTTTCTCAGTGTAAGAAAGCATTGTATTATTTCATGATTCTTTGAATATGTATAATATATGATAGAGGGGTTTGAGCAGGTGTTTTCCCCAAGAACATCATGTGTTGTGTGATTGATAATTTCCTTTCTCTTACTTGCATGTGATTGAACGATCGTGTTTTATATTCCACAAATATAGTAGAAGGATGCAGTATCTTTTTTAAGTACATTACAGGATCAGATTGAATCCATTGGTATAGATTATATATATATATATATATATATATATATATATATAATTTCTACATGGTATCAGAGAAGGAATTTTTTGGCAAAGAGTTTGCAGAGATTATGTGAAAATTGTGATGCAAAATTTTCAAAAACAAATAAAATATTTGTATTCCTTGCAAAATAACACCCAATTCAAAAAAAAAAAAATGGTCGAATCGAAGCTCAAATGAGGGAGATATCTTCGATTTAAAATCATCTCTTTTTTTTAGACAATTTTGTGACAACAAGAAAATTACAATGTGCGCGAGTAAAGAACATGCATGAACTTGAGGTACAAGATGCATGAAAATATTTGAGGATTAAAGAAGAGTTTAGTGACTCGGTGGTTGAGAGGGAGCCTCTCAACATGCAGCCTCAGAAGCAGTCTCAGAAGGTTGTGGAGCAGCCATAATTGGAGAAGCAGAGATGAGACTGAGTGGAAGAGTCCACTCAAGCAAAGGCCTCTAGGAATGGGGAATTTCAAGCCAGATGGGCAGGGGCAGTACATGCAAATATACCTCCAAGTGAGAGATGGATCGATGTGTGGATATAATCACAAGAATAAATTTGGAGAGGGACCATTGATATGGTGTGTCTCATGGATCGAACTTGGCTATGAGGAGCCCACAGTACAACAGTAACAGGAAGGATCGGTTAGATTGATGCATTGAGATGTTAAGAAGACAAAAATCAGAGTGACAGATGTTGGATACTGGAGCGCAGATCAGAGTTGGCAGCAGTGCAAAGGGCATGCATGCATATATCAGAAGAAACATGGAGATTTCAGTAAAAAGCATAGCAACTATTAGCAATCAGAGACCCTGATGACAGATGCATCATACTAATTCATTTTCTCAGAGGCTATTCAGTTTCAGGAGTTTCATGTGGAAACAACACTAGAGAAGTGTTGCATGCAGAAAATTCAAATGGTACCGGATCGAGATACATTAATTCCTTTTTTGTTGAGAGGGAGTGTTGAAATTTGCAAACAAGAAAAATTGAAATTGGAAACCAAAAAGGAAAAAAATTGACCACATACTAGTGTGGGATTCCAGTCACACATTAGTGAGGAATTCAGTTACACATTAGTGATAAATGTGAGTGTCTAATTTATTTATCCGTTAAACAAATTGGAAAATAAATTGTAATTTCATCTCATAACAACTTATATTATTTAACTAAGTTAGAAATACTGAGTTAGCTCAAGAATTTTGAGTTGAGGGGTCAAAGGCAAGGCATGTAGAGTGATTCTCATATTTTGGGGGTCCAATTGCAGTTAATGTATCAGTTTGGTGTATGTGTCATTAGTTAACTCAAATTAATTGAGTTAAAATCAGTTTAACTAGTTCTAACTGAGTGATGAATTAGAGAGATCTCTAGTGAATTAAATTAGATTTAATTCACAAGTAGTGATCTATCAGATAAATTATGATTCACTATTAATATTTACATGCATGTCATTTATGATGAAGACCCAATTGAGACAGAGGTTAAAGGGAAGATAACTATCAGTTGTATGATTAGCAAATTGCATGGGCACAATTATAAAGCCACAGGAAGGCCATGATGGATTTCGTAGTCAAGGAAGGTTGATTATCTTATTTAATAAGGATTAATTGCCTAGGGATTGTGTGATAAAGGGTGGGCTAAGCAGGGGCTGAGAATTGGCTAAATGTTGGTCAATTTTTCCTAAGAATTTCTAGCCAGTTTTGAGCGGGATCAGGGTGAGACGATCGGTAGAGTGCATTATTTTCTTGGTGTGATAAAACATTGTATTGTTTCATGATTATTTGACTATGTACAATATATGATAGAGGGGTTTTGAGCAGGTGCTTTCCCCAAGAACATCATGTGTTGTGTGATTGATAATTTCCTTTCTCTTACTTGCATGTGATTGAGTGATCGTGTTTTATATTCCATAGATGGATTTAGTATCTTGTTTTCATACATTACATGATTGGATTGAATCCATTGGTATGGATTTTCTATATACAGTTTCTACAGGATATGTAAAAGGATAAATTTTATAATAATAAAAGAAGAGTGAAGAAGAATATTCGATGGTGCTTTTCTCCCTTTGGGTTTCCACCTAGCATCTAGTGTCTCTCTGTGTGATGATGTACTTTGGTGTGTTTCTTCTCTTGGTTATTTTCTTATGTTATATATTCTCATGTTGTTTACATGCTTATATTTCAATATGCTCATATACTATGATGTTAATGAATTAATGAATCGAGTTTTGTAAAAAGAAAGGAAAATTTTGGTAAAACTTTGATCATAGAGCACAATACTGACTCAACCCCCCTCTAAATATTGTTTAACGCTTCCAACATGTGGTATCAGAGAATTAAATTTATAACAAACAAATGGTATTGTTATACAAAAAATGAAACTAAAAAGAGAGAAACTTTTCTCATATATAAATTTCAATTGGATGTATAATGAGTGCTTGGGAGAACATGTTGTTCCTTCCCACTCAAATTCAATTCTCACATATAGTATGTTTGATCTCACAATGACTATATTATTGTAATGGCTACAAGACATGTTGTATAAGAATTTCTCAAAGACCAAAAATGTATAACATATATTCTTCATATAGAATATGAAAATATTTCTTCTATATATATATATATATATATATATATATATATATATATATATATATTTATCTTTTTGAATTAATTTTATTTCCATTTCATTTTATAAAGCATATTTTATCATTTTTTTTGGGTAACATTTTTAATCATATATATATATATATATATATATATATATATATATATATATATATATATATATATATATATATATATATATATAAACTTAGTCTTACATTGATTAAATCGATGCTTTCTTTTATTTTTATATACTCTCTTAAATCTAACATTTTTATCTTCCTAACTTATTACATTTAATGTAACAATTGATTTACGTTAACTAATAATTAACTTTTTATTTTATTTAAATATAATATACTTGTATATTTATTTCTCTTGCATGTGATACATTCCATTCAATTATTTTATCTCTCTTAATTTATTCAATTTTCTACCATGAATTTATATTTCTCATCTCAAACACCTTCCTTTGTATAAAATTTGTTTAATAATATTAATATTTATTTAAAATATTTATTTAATTTAGTTATTATTATTTAATTTCCTTTTAACCTAAGGTTATAGTTGATCAATGCATCTATAAGCTAAGCTAAACTCTCTTTGTTAACTATGTTTACTCTTAGTAAGTTGTGCTCCATTGATATTGTGATTCCCTACCCTTTCAATAACAAGAGTGATAGTTTCATAACAACATAATCCTTGCCTCTTTTGATAGTTATCAATATCTTGATAGTTATCTGTATGTTGTCTCAATTAAGCCAATGTTGGGTCTATGCTTTTTCCTTATGAAAATGATTTTTTATATGTGGCAACACCTATTGTTTCTACAATCTACTGCAATGGATACCATTGTACTTTTACTCTTCTATTAGACCCTTGAACGATGTCCTCATTATGCATTTTTTTGGAAAAACAAGAGATTGATTGAGTTTATGTGACAATTGAAAAAAATATTTGTGTGAAACGGAACAGTGCATCGAGGTGCGGAAGTGGGAGAATAACGGTTCTCCTATGCATACTCCTATTCTGAACATCCTTTCAATCTTATATGATGAATAATGGTGGGATTAATAATTAAAATCTCTTACCATTTAAATTTTAATGTCAAATATATGCGTCAAATAAAGTGAAAATTAATATTTTTTTTTTTCAAATGGAAGTGTGTGCAAGAAGTAGAATGTGTGTGTAGTTACGAAAGATGGAATATAATAGTTCTCTCACACATATTACTCTTCCACGCATGAGTTAAGTTTTGAAACTGATTTAAAACTAAAATTAAATTAAAACTTATCTTTTTAAAACTAAAATTAAACTATAACATAGTAGTGTTTTGTGATGTGAAATCCTCATTTAAATGTTGGTGAAGCCTACCATTCAGTGTAAGCTTAAACATATTTTTATTTGTGTAGGCGATTCTGATTATTGCATTTCTCTATGATGAGTACTAGTTGTGGAGCCCTTTGCACATTCTTGATTTGTTTACAACCAATAATCATTACACATTGCTTCAAAGTAAAGGGTAGTGAGCACTTGAACGATGAATTGATTATGAGTCAGTTCAGTGAATAAATGTTGAAAAGACTCAAATGTGTGTCAAATAGCGTGAAAATTGACATCATGAAGTTTGAAAAGTGATGAAATAATTCAAAAAACAAGATAACGTGGCAAGATTCTTATATGGAAAAAATAAGTGACACGTGGTAGTATAAAACACTAGCCACATGAAACTTAGTTATTCATTTTTTGTGTGAATTCATATTTTATCGTTTAGATATGGTAGAGAGTGACAACATTTTGAAATTTGTGTCGGATGGAAGTGTGCAGAAGAAGTAAAATGTGTGTGCATGTGTGGAAGTTGATGTCTAATGGTTCTCCCACACATATTTCTCTTTTGCACATAAGTAAAGTTACGAAACTGATTTAACATTGAAATTAGATTAAATTAAAACTAATCTAATATTGAAAACTAAAATTAAATTATAGCATAGTAGTGTTTTGTGGCATGAAAGCCTCATTTAAATGCTTGTGAAACTTGTCATTCAATGTAATCTGAAACAACTTTGTGTACGTCTCGTCATTTCCAGTTATTGCATTTTCCTATGACAACATGGTTGCGGAGCCCTTTGCACATTCTTGATTTATTTACAACCAATAATTATTACACAATGCTTCAAAATAAATACAACTGAGCACTAGAATGACGAGCTAATTACAAGTCAATTTAGTCAATAAACACTAAAAATACTCAAGAAATGTATGTCAAATGACATGAAAACCGACGTCTTTCATTATGCAAAGTGATGACATATTTCCCAAAATAATAAAACATGATCATGGGCCCCAAAATTTTCTATTTTATTACGCCCATTTTATTATTTATAAACTCTTAAAACATGTGTTTTACCCCCTTAATTCATAGTATGAATGGGTCCTTACGAATTTCGTTTATCCTTGTTTATTATGTACCTAATATTATTTATTTTTGCAGAATATCATGAGAATATTAAGTAAATTATAAATTAGATAATATAGGGACTTTCTCCCTACTATAGTATGGAAAAATATTAGATAATAAATGAACAAGATATTATAAAATTATTGCTCAAATTTTGGACCTCGAGTGATTGAGAAAATCTAGGAATGTGCTCATCGTCATTTAATGCAGATTCCTAGTGTTGGGAACCATATCCACTATTTGAGGTATTTTGGAGGGGAAACCTTCCACCTTTCAAGGAAAATTCTTCCTCATCACTTTGTATAAGTACCAATTCAAATTCGGCTCTAGGTGCATGCATTTCTTAGTCTTCTTGTGGATAAAACTTGTTATTTAGCAACTCCACTTTCATTTCTAATAGGGATGTACTTGAATGATTCAAATAATTAAGTTTGGTGCCATTTTTAGCCTCTAAAGCTTGGTTTCCTCAATAGGACTCTCATTTTCCTTAGGATTAGCCATCCCAGGAGCCTCACAACCCTCTTTTACAAATTCTTTATTTCTTTTGGATGTATTTTTCACTTGCATTTCTTATTTATGTATTTACTATTCATGCTTCTTTTGTTGTAGGTAATATTGGTTAAATTATTAAAGTGAGTTTTTTTTAAGTTTATTAATAGATTCAAAAGTATGATGCATCTTTAGAACAGCTTTGAAAATTCATATTCATCATTGAGCTACTTGGATTGGTTTACTAGTTCACAATATAGAATTTCTGGAAGTCCCTTAAAGAAAAGTAGTAGTAGTTTTATGCTATTTTTAGAATGTGTTAATGAGATTCATTTGAATTGATTCAACTTTAATTGAGTCATAAAAACATCTAATTTAATAAAAAAAATTATTCCGTATCATTTTCACTTTATTAGTTTAGGAATCTGGTAGGTTAACTAGCTCACTAGTTCTTGAATTTATGGCTTTTAGAGTAGTAATTTTCAGCTATTTTTTAGCATGTGTTAACCGGGGTATTTTGGAGTGATTCCAATTTTAATGGAGTCCTAGAGCATCCTACTTAATAAAGAACTCTTTCCATATCATTTTAATTTTATTTACATGGGAATTCGATAAGTTATCTCACTCTTGTAGCAAAAGAAGGCCTCCTATAGCACCTCTTGTAACACTCATGTAGCACTCCTGAAGCATGTGTAAACTTGACCATATCTACTCCAAAAGCTTGGTTTTGTCCATTAGGCTTGAATAATTATAACATCCTCTTCCCACATCTACCCAAGTAACCTTCCAACTGGGGTAAACATGTGATGAAGAGTTACTATGACCAGATTCAACCTCCCAGGTGACCTTAAGGAAGTGGAATCGACAAAAATACATCACACAAACCTCCCAAATCAACAAAATGACTCACATACATCAAACCAAAAACTCTGGTATCTATACCATGTGTACAAATAAATTTTTAGGCCTTCAAACCCCCGGATGCTCCCATAGTATAGGCATGGGTGCGTCTGGGAGGCTCTGGGCGCTCCTATAGCATATGCAAGCATGCATCTAGGGACCACTTTTCCCACAGACCTATGCCAACGTCCCCAGGATTTGAGCCACTTTTATAGGTCCAAAGCCCAGGTCCTTTCCTAGAATGAAATTAAAATCTTATACATGAAATATAACAACTAAACAATGGTGGAAAAGAAAATATTTGAATAAGGACTTAACTGGACCCCTACTAGCCCTGACAAGAATTTCATCAAACATGTCATAAATATGTAATATACAGGTTTAAATAATAGTTCTGAACATAGGGGTATCATACTTATCTAATAAACACTAAAAATAATTTTCCCCTTACATCATTCTCTGTTTCATATCATCTATTAGGTCATAGATACATTTTTTATTCATTTACAAACAAAAACATGAGGAGAGCTATACATCATCACTGTCAGAATACATGCTCATAACCATCATAATAACAACAGAAATATCAGGGATAAATCAGCCATAGGATCCACATATAAATCAATACATATACACATAGAATGAAAAGGAAATCAGTTTCTCATTAATGAATGTAAAAACCAACCAGGGATGGTAGTACCACGTTCCACCCGACCATTGATTGGCCAAAGGCTGTTGAGAAATCTAGGGCATAAGCAATAGGTGATTTCTCTTTTTTAGTGATTATTTGTGATTGATTTTTTCTTCTTTATATTAGGATATTCTTCTTATTATTTTATTAGTGACCTTCTTCATCAAACAATAATCAATTCATGAAACATAAGTAGACAAGAGACACAACATGTAGGCTATGAGCTAGGGCCAAAAAATCTTACTCTTTGAGAGGAAAACCTGCATCAAATTCTTGTTATAGAGATTCCAATTGACGAATGCCATGCCCATGACCCTTTACCTAGTAGCCACTCCAAGACCAAGACACAATCAACCTTCCTTTTTTTTTCTCTTCCTCTTCAGTCTTCCTTTCACTAAGATTATCTTTCCAACAGACTATATATGGCCCCAGAACATTTCCATGTAAGGTCATCATTGTAGCAACATCAAAATCACAGTGATACATAATTTTATTGTAGCCTCTATATACCATAAAAGTGTAATTCCTTGACCTTTCTGTGATATCCCATTTTGGCACTGAGCATTATGTCACCACATCACTGAGAATAGCACCATGTATTATGACCGAGGTAACTTCATGGTAGCACCAAGTATCACCTCATCCATATGGTTCTGAACACCATCTCCTGAAAACATCAAAACTGTGATATCATCCAAACTGTAATTACATCTGAGAATTACAGAGAGAACCGAATTTTTCATTGTGATCAATCATCTACATTTCATAGATATCTCAATGTGGAGATCCGAAATTGTCTCACTGTTTTTACCACTGAAAAAATCAGAGGAGAATATGAAATATAATGTTATACATTATACAAATTCCACATGGGTATATATAGTATTTTTTCACTACATTTGGGCGGACATGACCATATTAATGTGTGTGTCTCCATACATGAGTCGACATGACATCTATGTACATATATATTAAGGCGGACCTGGAAGAAGGTGATTTTACTTATCTTTTGGAGTGCTTCTAGACAACTTATAGAATCATATACATTTTACGTAGGCTCAAGAAGACTTCTTCATACATGACATTAATTATTTGACTCTAAATGACAAATCCTAATGCTCTCAAAGGAGAGCCAACTAAAATCAGTGGCTTATGAAACCCATGAAGCAAGGATTACAAAAATACTTTCATTTTTTTTTATTACATCATGTACACAAGTCAAAATTACATGTCATTATGAGACTGAACCTAGTTACACTTTTCAACACTCCCTCTTAGCTAGGGAGGTATTCATAATGGTACTTGTTCATTCTAAATCTGAAGAATTTATCATAAGAAGAATTGGATTGGTAACCCATATGTATAGCATCATATCAACTAGCATTGTCACATATAAATTCCTTGACTAACAGCTCCATATCTCCATGATATCTTTAGCTCAATGCTGGTGAGACCAATGATTTAATAGACGCCCTCATCATTGTCTCTCTTGAAACATACCCCACCCGGGTTCTCTCAGTGTATGTTCCACCATGACTATTCTTATCTTGGACTCCTAGTTCTGAAATAATATAATTCATTTCATAACTCCTCTTATCTTGGATTCCCTACAACATCCTCAAACAGTATAGGATGCCATATGATTACCCAATCTGCAATTTTTTCTTCCTGGGTGAAGAAAAGAATGGCGTGTCTATCTCTCCCTCTAAATTAGGGAGGAAATATTCCAATAAAGGAATGTACTCATTCCTATACAAGGAATGATCTGAATAGTACAAACTAGTTTTTTTGTGCTAGCTTCCTCATCAGTATAAAAGAAAATTTCTTAAGGATTGTGTCAAATAGCATTTTTATGAGAGGTTTTATGTGTCAAATTTGTGTGTCTTTTATGAGAAATTCATGAAATAAATTAGCTTTAAAAACACATAAATAACAATTAAATTGCAGATAATATAATACACAACAAGCACATTACATAGTAGTGATGAAGGAGTTCACCCCTCCTGGGATACGTCTCCTTGGACCAGCTTCAATGGCTTGGCCCTCTTTGATTAACTTATCAAAAATTTGAATACAGTCATTTCCTCAACTCTGATGGCTCTCAAACCTACTCCAATGGCTCTGAGACACCCCCAATACTCCTATTTTGGTTCTGACTGAGTCAAATTTTGACTCTCTGGGAAAAATTTATGCCTCTTTGAGTAAACCCCACTCACTACTCTCCTAATTTAGTTAGTTGTAGTGAATACTAGCAGTTTCGCCAATTTCTGAGGTCTGCCAAGTTAATCACAATTAGTTCTAAGTGGATATTAAGCATTATTTAAGAGCGCTTAAAGTACTAACTGCTTGTTTAAAACTATTATGCATTAAACTTTTGATTAGTGCTAATGATCATGCTTTATGGTTAATTAAACCGTGATTATGGTATAACTCTGCGTTAATGGTTTCATTCGTTGGTTGGTCATGGTGTGTGGTCCTATGGATCGGGTATTGGCCCCTCTTTACCCCCACAACATTAATACATATAATTTAAATATTATGTCGGAACACATACATGTTAGAACTAATATGTAGCAAAGGTGGTAAAGCTTGGCGTTGGAAGTGGGGAGGTCACGGGGTCGAACCCCGGTGCCTCCATAAAATTTTGACCAACAATTTACATATCTTTTCGACCCTAGGGGGGCATGTGGCAACTTCTAGGCTTGCCACATGTTGTCACCCGATTGGTCTAGTCGGCACCATTAACCCAATCTGATGCCGAAACTTGTCAAGCGTTCACTAGTCCACCTGGGGGAATATTCTAAGAATATTAAAAGGAATATTTTGATAATATTCTAAGGAATATTACTTTTGCTGACTGGTTTTTACGGATGCCTAGTCACCATCCTTGTCACCAAAATTTACATCTTTAGCCAAATGATCAGAATGCTCCAACTTTCTCATACAGACTCTGTTTTGAGCAAAACGAAGTGCGATGAAATAAGGAAGACGAGAACTATCTAGTTGTTCAGGTTCCACTCCATTGTGATAACTTTGAATTTTTAGCAAATTTTCGCCCTCAATTTAGTTTCTAATCACTCCTTCCCACTGAAAGGATTTTGAACCAACAAAATATGGTTATCTGATGAGATTTTAATCCTCTTCACCTTTCCAAGTTCTATCAACTTGATTCTACTTGGAAAATTATTCATGACAACCACTCTGGTTCCTTGACATGCCTACTCTAGCAAATGGCTTGGTAATTCAACCAATGTCCTCCTTTCACTATTGACCCTTGTTGGTTGCTTGCTGACTAATGAAAAACATATCATTGTAAGAAATCTATCTCAATGTGCTTGTAAAGCTTGTTTGATGCCCTTCCCACTAACAATCATGTTCCTCCTTTGCATAAACATGCATTTGATGCAAGCTTATCCTTGGAAACTCTTTTCCAATTTAAGCCCATCTTAGTGAACTACAATAACGAATTAAAATATATGTAATCACTAGAAATGAAATGACCATTTTTTTACCTCTAGGGTACCAAATTACACATCTGGAAGAATGTATTTGCCATCTCTTTCGCTTCTTGGCATCATGCATCATATGGTCTACAAAAGGGTTGTTGTTTTGATGCAATATTTTGTCATCTTGTCCCTGTTTCCGCTTCTTGATTCCATCATCCTCCAGTATGGACATGCTTCTCATGTTGTGATTTTATAATGAAGGTTAATCATGAGCCTCTCACTCAAGGGTCGACCTTCCAAAATCCTGAGATATCTTATCACAAGAAAAACCATTAACTTGAAAAACACATCATGCAAGAAACACAATTTGACGAAATCTTCCTTTTTCTCCTTCAAAGAAACAAATTTCACATCCCATGAACATTACCATGCATTCTTACATCTTGGTGTACAAACCCATCGACCAGACATAAGTCGAAAAAACATTCGTCTCCAAACCATTGACTCTTAAGTCAAACAAAGGCATGTACAACACTTAATGATTCTTTTCCCGAAACAACAAGAATTTCACATCCCATGAAACAATTCATCAAGATCTCCCTTTCATCCTTGGATACTAAATCAACTCTTCCATGTCAATAAGACATACATGTAACAATCAATCGACCAACACAAGTCGATCACTCATGAATGTGCAAATGATCAGTAGTCTCAAGTTGACAACATACATGTTAACAAAGCAATCAACCAACACAAGTCAATCATGCATGCATGTTGAAGCATAATGAAACTATAAAAAATTCCACTGTTCAGACATAAACTCTCATGCATGTATACAATGCTCAACTCTCTCGCAAGTACAATCACAAGTACAAGAATCCCATTAGTATGTACGAGTACTTAAAGAGCTAAAATGACCAAATTTTCTGCAACAAAGTGAGTCAACATACTCCAATTTCAAACACCTTCCTATCATAAACATGCAACATGAATTCTAGAGAAAACGAAATGTACTCACATGCAAATTGCAGCTACAAATTTTCATCTTTGCTACATCTAAGTGATTCAACATAGCTCTACTTTTCCAACATATTGCTTCGTGCAATATGCATCATACTTTCAAGAGAAAATAAATGAATTCAGATAACAAGGAAATGCATCAATAAGGAAAGATTTGCATCAATTACCAAAAGAAATGCAAGACCTCAATTGGTTAATAAATCTAACCATCTCTTTCCAAACCACTTGAATGCAGCTTCTTTCAACTGCACTTCATCATGTGTATCATCCTGACCCACATCAACTATGGAATCCTCTTTTCCATTCCTGTTAAAATCTCTCTCCACCTTCTTCAAATGTTGTGGATGACTTGTTGGGTACAAATTCCAACACTTTTCTACAAGATGACCCTGCTTATGGAAATGAGTGCAAAATAATTTCATCTTCTTTTCAACATGGTTTGCATTATCCATTGGAACGTTGGATTTTTTTCTCCTTTATTTTGAAAGGTTCCTTTGTATGTCTATCTTCTTCCAACACCTTGAAATAGTATGGTTATTCAAACCACAAAAGGAACATGTAAATTTTCTCCAAATATTATGTGAGGATTTCCCATGTTTATCATAATTAAAAGGGACTTGATTAAAGGAGTATTTATACCTTGAACATTCCCCTTTGTTTCCTTCTTGAGTAGGTGAATTTGATGAGGTAGTGGCTCTCTTCGGAATACCAACAATGGCTTAAATGGGTTTAGAGATTTCAATATCCTCTTGTTTTCCATTTCCAGTAGTTGCATGTTTATGGGCATCTTCTTGCAAAGTGGGTGTAAAACTTTTGCATTCCTCATGAACACAAACTTCACAAGATTGAGGTAATGAACATGTAATGAAATTCTTTCTTGGAACACTTTCATGTGCCTCCCTGGATTTGGAGCATTCTCCATATTCTTGTTTTCCATAACCACTACTTGTATGGCTAAAATCAATCTCTTCAATAGTGGGTGTAAACTTGTTGTATTCTCCACGAACATAATATTGAGGTAGTGAATATGTAATGGAAGCCTTTCTTGAAATATTTCCAAAAGTCTCCATAGATTTTGAGTGCTCTACATTGTCTTGTTCACCCAAACCTAGACCCATGTACCTAGACCTTCCCTCAACAAAAATATGGTTTATAATTCCTTATACATGTTTGCCTAACCCTTTACCTTCATAACCCATTTTTTTTTAACAATTTGGACCCTATACCTCTAGCGTGTCCTTCAAAACAACCAAAACATTCATCTTCAGAGTAAATTGAAGCTAAAATTTATTTACCTACCTCATTCTCATGCAGATACTTGGTTAGGGTTTCCTTGGCATCATGAAGTTGAATATCCATCTCATGCATCTTTGCTAGGCTTTCATTTGCAATATGGAGCTGAGTCTCCATATCATGCATATTTTGTAAGGTTTCATTTGTAATATGGAGTTGAGTCTCCATCTCATGCATATTTTCAAGAAGATCTTGCTTCTCCTACTTCATGGCCATCAAGTACTCCTGAAGCCTAATACTCTCCTTCCTATCTTCAACCATCTCTTGCACCATATCTCTCATGATTAATATCTTCTGTAACATCTCTTCATCAACGAGTATTGTTGAGGAAGATTGACTAGAAACAATGTTGGATGAACCTGCCATCTTCACAATTGTAATTCATAAAAAAAAATATTTGCAGTGATTTGAGAGTTGGGTCGTCAATCTTGACCTTCTCCTCTCTTCAGCTTACACATATAAACTTGCACAGTTAAATTTATCATGCACATATACAAACCCAATAGTTAATTTCCTAGCTAACCTTAGAAAACCCCAAGATAAACTTGGGCTAAAATGAGCTAAACTGTGGCTTTGATACAAACTTGATTTGAATAGGACAAACTAGTTTTGTTGTGCTAGCTTCCTCATCAATATAAAATAAAAGTTCTTAAGGATTGTGTCAAATAGCAAGTTTATGAGAGGGTTTATGTGTCAAATTTGTGTGTCTTTTACGAGAAACTCATAAAGTAAATTAGATTTAAAACACATAAACAACAAGTAAACTGCAGAGAATATAAAACACAACAATCACATTACACAATAGTGATGACAAAGTTCACCCCTCCTAGGCTACGTCTCCTTGGACCAACTTCAATGGCTTGGCCCTCTTTTATTAACTGATCAAAAATTTGAATAAATTTATTTCCTTAACTTTGATGGCTCTCAAACCTACTCCAATGGCTCTGGGACACCCTCAATACCACTTTTTTGGCTATGACTCAGTCAAATTTTGACTCTTTGGGAAAAATTTATGCCTCTTTCAATAAACCCCACTAATTGCTCTGCTAATTTAGTTAGCTGCAATTAAAATTGGTAGTTCCACCAATTTCGGAGGTAGTCCAAGTTAATACCAATTAGTGCTAAGTGGGGATTAACCATTAGTTAAGCATTCTTAAAGCACTAACTACGTGTTTAAAACTAATATGCATTAAACTTTTGATTAGCGCCAATGATCATGCTTTATGGTTAATTAAGCTGTGATTATGGTCTAACTTCGCGTTTATGGTTTTCTCTACCGGTTGGTCATGGTGTATGGTCCTATGGATTGGGGGTTGGCCCCTTTTTACCCCCATTGTATTAATAGATATAATTTAAATATATGTCAGAACACATACATATTAAGAAATAATATGTAGTAGGGGTGGTAAAGCTTGGCATTGGTAGTGGGGAGGTCGCGGGGTCAAACCCTAGCACCTCCATAAAATTTTGACCAACAATTTACATATCCTTTCGACCCTGGGGGGGGCAATGTGGTAGCCTCTGAGCTAGCAACTTTTCGTCACTCGATTGGTCCAACCAACACCATTAACCCAATCTGATGTCAACACTTGTCAAGCGTTCACTGGTCCACCTCAGGGAATATTCTGGGAATATTTTGAGAATATTCCAAGGAATATTTATTTTGGTGACTAGGATGTATGGATGCCTATTCAACATCCCTATCACAAAAATCTACTTGTTTATCCAAATGATCAGAACACTCTAACTTTCTCATACATAATTTTTTTTGAGCGAAACAAAGTGCATTAGAATCAGGAAGATGAGGCCTATCACGTCATTCAGGTTCCACTCCATTCCGATAAATTTGAATTTTTAGCAAATATTTTCCCCCAATTTAGTTTTTTTATCAAGAAATGTACCTAAGATCCCTCTTCGCTTAGGAATTTCCAAGTTTCTAGCAAGTAAGAAACTTATTTCCAGGATCCCTCTTAATCAGGGACTTGTAGCAACTCCTTAGGTGGAAATAATGGGAGAACCAACTCCTTTGAAGAACTCCTTCCTACGATGTCATGAATTTATTCTTTGTTATGGATTCTTCATATTTTGGCACCTCTTCATAGGGCACAAACCATCCATCACTTTCATATATGAGTCATGTCATCATCCCTTTTCATTGAAGAGTGATACATTAGTATTTCATCCAACTTTGCTTCATGTCATGCTACTATCTTAATACCATATTTCTTCAAGGATATTTCATCCTACCACATGGTTATCAATGGTGGAATAAATCCACTTTCCTTTGGAATACCTGCATAATCCCATGCAGATATTTGTTCAAAATAAGAAATGAACAATTAAATCAGATTTACCTTTGTGATGGTATTTTATCATGAAATCTTCTTGTAGGTATCATAATTATGCATACATGTTGACATATCTCCCAAATATATCCATTGTCAAAGATCTCCATATTTTTTAGACTTCCATCAGAGTCTTCATATCCTTTCCGGACATTTCCTAGTCAAGTCTTCTTGGTCTTCTTGGATGTTGATTTCCTTTACCATGGTCGCAAATCTCATGATCTCTTCCTTCCTTTCTTCACACATTTCATTCTCGGGAGCTTCCAATCAGAGTTCCTTGATTGTATTCAACCACCTCATACTAGATATGAGGACATATTATGTTTATTTCATCTATTGTGACATATGCCTTCCTGCATCCTTTCAGAGGAGGAGATCCTTATGCTTCTCAAGAAAGAAGTAGTGATCCATGTTACCTGCAAATATACGACATGGCATTATAATATTAAGTATAAGCATACATACTCCATTTACCTTTAGGTCTTCTAGGCGCCTTTCAGTAGCTTCCTTGATTGAAATATATTCAAGCCCTTTATCTGATTCATCTCTTATGTCATCATACCATCATCCCATGAATTCCACAAGTTGTATTTACTGATGAAACACTTGATTCCTCTCTGGATTGGTGAATCTTCCAATGAATATTCCATTAGAGAATATTGAGGATATTTGATATCCCTATCCAACAGATGTTTTCTTCTTGACTTGATGAATGATGATCCTTGTCCTGGATGACTTCTTTATTTATTTTAATATCCAATGAGGTCACCAAGAGCTATATTCTTCATATTTTACTACCATGGATTTTGTTCCTTCTGTCCTTCATGATTCCCCATGGTGATGTCATGATCTCTTATTTCTAATGCTTTCATGATGTCATATTGCATATCATTATTTTATTATAGCTATATCCTATAACAAAATATTTAGGAGCTATGAAAAGACATTTTTGTGAGGGAGGCTATCTAAATCATAGTAGATATCTCTTACTTCCTCTTTCCTTGGTCTTCCTTTCTTCAACTTCCTCCATCTTTCTGGTCATATGATCTTCCTTTCTGTAAATGTTTCAGTCCTTTAACCTTCAACACTTTTTCCCTCAACTTGTCTTCTTCTATCTAGCATAGAAACCACAAGTTAATGAATGAGGTAACTTTATTGTCCCATGGAAATTTGTTACCTTTCTCATCAGTTAGAACAATGATTATTATCCTTTTATCATTTCTCCTAGATCTTAGAATTGAGATTATATGAACATATTCCTTCAATTTTATGTAGATCAGGTCTAAATGATATGACCTTCTTTACTGCATCTTCAGAGAATCCTTTAAGCCATTTGATCCCTTTACATGTATTTAGATAATGCTTGACCTTTAGAGAATTTTCTATAGATATGATCAATGACTTCACTTTCTTCGAGGACTATGTATTTCCTTCTTTTTACATGCAAGGAACTTGGATGACTCAACTAGCTTATGTATCTCCTTGCAAACACGAAGTCATTTTATCAAATTTTATTATAGAATAAAAGATACTTGATAAGTGAATATGGAATATTCAAATTGATCACTTTGATGATGGTTGAAGGAGATGTATTGATTCTTCCTCAGATGATCTTCTTCAAGGATAAGGATGAGATCCTTTTTGTAATGTTAGGGAGATTGCCTTATTGCTTTTGAATATGATAATGCCTTCTCGCCTTCAAGATACTTCAACTTATTTGGTAGTGAACGAATGCAGATCAGAAATGCTTCTAGGATCTCCAAGATTATGTCATTTTTATTCTTTATACTTTGGTTTCCTTTCCTTGTAGATATCTTCATATTGATGAGGGTCTTTGTGGCCTTTTTATAGGATCCAATTTTCTTTGCTGGTGAATACTTATAGATGAATTGATTTGTAGATGTATTTTCCATCAGTAAAAGTAAGGCTTTTTTATCCAGGTGGATATTGGTGGCCACCCACCTATTACACTTTGGCCCCACCATTATCTCTTTCATTTTTTCAGTTTCGGCACAACTTACTATTTTTGGCAGTTTTTCGGGTCCTGAACTTCCAAAGCCATTTTGAGGCCCTAAACGACGTTTTTTTGGGAAAATCGAGAGTAACATCATTTTTATTTCTTGCATCAAAAGTTGTATTCCTCGGATATATCTTTCTAACGAGGTATGGTGCACGTCAAACAGAAATTGTATGCCAAAGTTACGTCCCAGGGAAGTTGAAACACCAATTTACCCAAACGGGGCCCATAGTTTTGGAGCTTCATCTCCTAGGGTTAGGGTTTTGGATGTTTAGGGGTTTCCATTATTTATAAATAATAAATAATCCCTCGAGCCTCATTGTAACTCATTTCAGGGGCCTATAACCACCACATCTCTTCTCAGAGATAAGCTACCAATGCCCTAGCAAGTTTATTTCTATTCTGTCTGTAAGAAAATTTCAGTTCTTTGATATTAATGAAATGAAGTGTTATTTCTGCTGCATATTTGTATTTATGGTTACATGTGTATTCTGTCACGTTCTTGCATAAATTTGGATCAATGGTATCAGAGGGGTATTCTTTTTCTTGATCCTGCTTTGCATGTCCCCAACGAGGTTGGGGTATAAAGAGTTAAGGCTCGATCTAGTTGAACCTTTGTAAGATCAGCCTTGCAAACCTTGACAGTCACCCATGGGGGACGAAAATAAAGATGAGGGAGTAGGAGATCCTATCAAAATATTTCTCGAGGAGGCCCTCGAAAAACAAAGGAGCATAATGATGGTTAAATTTTCCCAGATCCTTCAACGACTGCCCACCGGCAGCGCATCTGCATCCAACAGCCCCTCTAGAGGTGTGACTCCCTTTAAGGTACAAGTAAACTTTGACATTCCCATATTTGAGGGTAAAATAGATGCATATGTCATAGATAGATGGTTGAATCTATAAGAAGGATATTTCTCAGTTCATGATTTTTCTGACTGGGAGAATATTATTTTTTCACTCCTCAAAGCTACCCCCCATGTCAAGGACTGGTGGGAAACCTACTATGAGAAAATGGATGAGACAAAACCGTCTTTATTCACAGCCGTACCCCCCTGAAATTATTTCCAACATGCCATCAAGGAACAATACCATCCCGTGGAGAGCTATGAGGACAAGTACATACAATGGACCATGCTACGGCAAGAAAGGGATGAAGATGTGCATGAGCTGACGAATTTGTTCCATACCCTGCACACAAAGTTGGGTATCAAAGATTCAGAGAAACATTTGGTGCTAAAGTATCACATTTGTCCACACAGATACATTTAGGAGGAAATGGAGTTCCTCGACATCTCCTCGCTTGGTACGACATACTGGTACGCTGCCACGATTGAGAAAAAATTCAAGCAGAAGAAGCGAGACTTTGGATCTACGAATCAAAAGCAAGGGAAAGGCGCCCCCAAACTGCAGAACAAAGGACAAAGCTAAGGCATGGCAGCCCAAGAAAACCTTCCAAATCCACAAGCAAAGAACAACACTGTGAAGCCAAAGAAGGACACAGGAAAGTGGTGTGAGTTCCATAAGAGCTCCACTCACAACACAAGTGAGTGTTGAGCCAAGCAGTCACTCGTGGCTGAGACGAGGGCTTCTGAATCAGATGCATGCTCTGACTCTGAATCATAACCTTACAAGGGGAATGAAAAAGGGAAATGGATTATTGATGCAGAGCCCAATGCCACTATTTCCACTGCGAAGATCCAGAAGGAGGGACCGGAAGATCTAGAGGAGGCGGAACGTCTCTTCCACTCCCAGATGTGGGTAAAGCGTTCCCCGCTATATTTCATTATCGACAATGGGAGCCAAAAAAACCTCATTTTAGTAGATGTCATGAAGCGGTTGGGCTTACCGACCACAGTGCACCCACAGCCATACACCATTGGGTGGCTTCACCATGGACGGGATATCTGTGTCAGCCAACAGTGTTGCCTTCCCTATAGCATCAAGCCCTTCATGGATGAGGTATTATGTGACATTGCTCCTCTTTATTTTTCTGATGTATTATTAGGCAAACCATAATTGTGGAAGTGACATTTTTTGTATGCGTCACAACCTCGCGCGGTTATTGTTACCTTGGAAAATAAGCTGTACAGGATACCAAAGGTACCACTACCTACCACTATCTCTTTGGTTACTGCAAAACAATGCAGTAAGCTCATTTTCTAAACCAGGAAATTTTTTTTCTTGATGATCCACCCCCAAGGAAAGAAGAATACTATGGCCACGGCCTCCAGACATGGCTCCTCTGCATCACAACAACAAATGGACGAGGTTGTGGAGGAGTACGAGGACATTTTCATCTCGCCTATAGGGGTGCTTCTCCACTGTCAGGTCAAGCACCCCATTTATTTGACCCCAGGTGCACCGCTACCTAATGGAACAATCTATCGGTGCTATGTTCTCAAGAAAGATGAAATCAAGAGGCAGATTCAAGAGTTTTTGCAGAAAGGTCACATCTGGCCAAGTTCATTGCCCTGTGGGAGCCTGATCATGTTAGTACAGAAGAAGGATGTGACTTGGAGACTCTGTATTGACTATCGGGCATTGAACAAGATAATTATCTAGAATAAGTACCCAATCCCACGGATTGATGACCTTCTAGACCAACTCAAAGGGCTGAAATATTTCAACAAGATCGAGTTGAAGTTTGGGTATCACCAGGTACCCATCGAATCCTCCGATGTGTGGAAGAGTGCCTTCAAAGCTAAGGAAGGCCTTTTTGAATGGTTGATCATGCCTCTCAAGTTGACTAATGCTATGAAAACCTTCATGAGGTTGATGGATGACAACTTGAGGCCATTCACCAACTCATTTTTAGTGGTGTACTTGGATGACATTATAATCTTCAGCCAGACTTGGGAAGAGCACCTCCACCACATCCGACAAGTCCTCCAAACACTACGGCAACACAAGTTGTGTGCCAATTTGGAGAAGTGCACTTTTGGCATGACCCAGGTTCAATATCTAGGATACATTATTGATGAAAGGGGGGTGCATGTGGATCCAACCAATATCCAAGTCATTCCCTTGAGTCAAGTCGCCAAGGGAGGAGCGAGAGCAAAATTATTTTGGTCAGAATCTCAACAAAAGGAATTCATAGAATTGAAACATTTCCTCTGTTCTGCCCAAGTGCTCACGTTAATAGACTTGCAACAACCATTTGAGATCAAGACAGATGCCTCTGACTATGCTATTGGGGCATTTCTTACTCAACAGGGGCATCCAGTGGCATATCACAGTGAGACATTCTCTGACACAGTTTTCAAGTATCCCACTTATGACAAAGAAATGTATCCCATTGTGCAGCCTTGTCGAAAATGGAAGAATTACATTTTTGGGAAGGAAAAAATCATCCACGCAGACCACCAACCCTTGCAGTTCATACAGACACAAGGGAAGCTGTAGAATGATCGCCATCAGAAGTGGTCCACATATCTGCAACAGTTTCATTTGAGCATAAAGTACAAGAAGGGTAGCACCAATAATGTTGCAGACTGCCTTAGCCGACCACTAATCGTGGCACTAACCATCGTTCTCAACTCTTGTGGGAACGCGACTTCTGATTAGCCACTTCTCTACAAGAGCAATCCAAAATTTGGCCACACATACAAGGCACTATTGGGGGTATGCAAGTTCCAAATTTTCACCTCCAAGATGCACTGTTATGTCACCTAGGACACCTTTGTTCTCCTTCAAGTGAGCGTGTGAAGATGATATGGGAAGCACACTACAGTCGAGTTGCTAGGAATTTTGAGGTCAAGAAAATAGTGGATGTAATGTAGAAGTATTTCTACTGGCCGAACCTTCGACAGGATGTGGATAAGTACATCAGATCCTACACTGCTTGCATCATTTCCAAACCGACCATCAAGAAGCAAGGCCTCTATACTCTACTACCTACCCCTAGTTGACCCAGGGAATCCATATCCATGGATTACATGTCAAGCCTTCCTTCTACTAAGCATGGAAATGACTGTGTTTTTGTGGTCGTTGACAGATTCTTGAAGAGCCATTATGGCGGCCTACAAGGAGAATATCACAGCAGAAGCCACTGTTAAACTCTTCTTTGAATGAGTGTGGGTGCACTTTGTGATCCCACAGTCTATCATATCAGATCGCAATAGTAGGTTCCTCAGCACATTTTGGTCCACCCTCTGGTCAAGGTTGGACACCAAGCTCACCAAGTCCACAAATTTCCATCCCCAAACTGATGGCTAGATAGAGGTCGTCAATAGGATGATTGTACACATTCTGCGCATGTACAATTAAAATCATCCACGCACATGGGATGAGAGCTTCCCCTATGTACAACACAGTTATAATCAGGCTATCCATAGCTCAACCGGCCACATCCCCTTTCAGGTGGCCTTGGGATTCAAGCCACTATGTCCCATTGACATAGCCATTCCATTTGCAGCCACTCAAGCTGATTCAGCTCATGTCCTGTCTGAAGCTGACAAACCA
Organism: Pinus albicaulis; assembly: GCA_034641835.2. NCBI lineage: Eukaryota > Viridiplantae > Streptophyta > Pinopsida > Pinales > Pinaceae > Pinus > Pinus albicaulis. The sequence goes on from CM076578.1 coordinate 1,470,907,917, forward strand.
AACAACTTCATCGAGCGCATTCAACACATCCACCAACAAGTTCATGACATATTGGACAGAGCCAATGCTAAGTACAATCAATGACATGACCAATGGTCTGCACCTAGTATTCAATGTGGACCACCTTCTTCCCTACTTCCCACCTCTACTAGACACCTCTCACAGTGCAGAACAACTCACAACAACAGAGTTAAACCCGAACTACATGGAACAGGCCACCATAGATTGTATCATGGACTTGCAAATCAATAACACTCACCAACAAAAGATCCAACTATATCGGGTTGTCAAAGCTAGCCAACTCCTGCCCCAAGGCTAGTGGTTCACCAGGGACCAAGTTCAGTAGAAGTTTCCTCATCTCATGGAGGAACTCAATGCAATGGGAACCATTGCTTCCTAAGGGGGGAGGAATGATCTAGGTGGATATTGGTGGCCATGCACCTATTCCACTTGGGGCCCCACCATTGTCTCTTTCAGTTTTTCAGTTTTGGCACAACTTACTATTTTTGGCAGTTTTTCGGGTCTTGAACTTTTAGAGCCGTTTTGAGGCCCTAAACGACGTTTTTTTGGAAACCCAAGAGTGAGATCATCTGTCTTTCTTGCATCAAAATTTGTATTCCTTGAATATATATTTCTAAAAAGGTATGGTTCACGTCAAACAGAGATCGTATGCCAAAGTTACGTCCCCAGGAAGTTGAAACACCAATTACCCAAACAGGTCCCATAGTTTTAGCACTTCATCTCCTAGGGTTAGGGTTTTGGATGTTTAGGGTTTTCCATTGTTTATAAATAATAAATAGGCCCTCGAGCCTCATTTTAACTCAGTTCATAGGCCTGTAGCCACCACATCTCTTCTCAAAGATAAGCTACCAACACCCTATCTAGTTTATTTATATTTTGTCTGTAAGAAAATTTCAACTCTTTGATATTAATGAAATGAAGTATTATTTCCATTGCATATTTTTATTTATGGTTACATGTGTATTATGTTGTGTTCCTACATAAATATAGATCAGTGGTATCAGAGCGGTATGTTTTTTCTTGATCCTTCTTTGCATGTCCCCAACAAGGTCGGGGTATAAAAAGTTAGGGCTTGATCTAGTTGAACCTTTGCAAGATCAGCGTCGCAAACCCTGACAGCTGCCCATGGGGGACGAAAAGAAAGATGAGGAAGCAAGAGATCCTATCAAAATATTGCTCGAGGAGGCCCTCAAAAAAAAGAGGAACATGATGATGTATAACTTTTCCCATATCCTTCAATGGCTGCCCACTAGCGGCGCATCTGCATCCAATAGCCACTCTGGAGGCACGACTCCCTTTAAGGTACAAGTAAACTTTGACATTCCCATATTTGAGGGTCAAATAGATGCATATGTTGTATATAGATGGTTGAATCTATTAGAAGGATATTTCTCAGTTCATGACTTTTCCAACCAGGAGAAGATTATTTTTGCACTCCTCAAAGATACCCCCCATGTCAAGGATTGGTGGGAAACCTGCTGTGAGAAAAAATATGAGACAGAACCCTCTCTATTCTCAGTTGTACCCACTTGGAATTATTTCCAAGATGCCATCAAGGAACAATAATATCCCATGGGGAGCTATGAGGACAAGTACATACAATGGACCACGCTGCGGAAACAAAGGGATCAAGATGTGCATGAGATGACCAATTTGTTCCATACCCTGCACACAAAGTTGGGTATCAAATATTCAGAGAAAAATTTGGTGCTAAAGTATCACAATTTTCTGCACAGATACATTCAGGAGGAAATGGATTTCCTCAACATCTCCTCGCTTGGTACGGCATACCGATATGCTGCCAAGATTGAGCAGAAATTCAAGCAAAAGAAGCGAGACTTTGGTTCTGCGAATCAAAAGAAATGGAATGGTGCCCCCAAACCATAGAACAAAGGAAAAATCCAAGGCATGGAGGCCCAAGACATCCTGCCAAAGACACAGCAAATAACAACACCGTGAATCCAAAGAAGGATACAAGAAAGTGGTGTGAGTTCCATAAGAGGTCCACTCACAACACAAGTGAGTGTCGAGCCAAGCAGTCGCTCATGGCCGAGATGAGGGCTTCTAAATTAGATGCATGGTCTGACTCTGACTCAGAACCTGACAAGGGGAATGACAAAGGGAAAAAAATTATTGATACAGAGCCCAATGAGACTTTTGCCACTGCAAAGATCCAGAAGGAGGAACCGGAAGATCCAGAGGAGGCGGAACGTCTCTTCCACTCCTAGATGTGGGTAAAGGATTCCCCGCTACAGTTCATTTTCAACATGGGATCCAAAAGAACCACATTTCAGCAGATGTCATGAAGCGGTTATTCTTGCTGACCACAGCACACCCACAACCATACACCATTAGGTGGCTTCACCAAGGACGAGATCTCTGTGTCAGCCAACAGTGCCACCTTCCCTATCGCATCAAGCCCTTCACGGATGAGGTATTATGTGAAATTAATCCTCTTGATGTTTCTAATGTATTATTAGGCCAACCATACTTGTGGAAGCGAAATTTTTTATATGAGTCATGGCCTCGCGTTGTTATTGTTACCTTGGGAAATAAGCTGTACAGGATACCATAGGTACCACCGCCTACCACTATCTCTTTGGTTACTGCAAAAAAAATGTAGTAAGCTCATTTCCCAAACCAGGAAATTTTTTTTCCTGATGATCCACCCCCAAGGAAAGAAGAAGATTGTCGCCACAACCTCTAGACATGGCTCCTATACATGACAACAACAAATGGACAAGGTTGTGGAGGAGTACGAGGACATTTTCACCTCACCCACAGGGGTGCCTCTGCACTGTCAAGTCAAGCACCCCATTGATCTGACCCAGAGTGCACCGCTACCCAACGAACTGATATATCAGTGCTCTATTCTGGAGAACGACGAAATCAAGAAGCATATTCAGGAGCTGCTGCAGAAATGTCACATCTGGCCAAGTTCATCGCCCTGTGGGAGCTCGATCCTGTTAGTATAGAAGATGGGACTTGGAGACTCTGTATTTACTATTAGGTGCTAAACAAGATCACTCTCTGGAATAGGTACCCGATCACACAGATTGATGACCTTCTAGACCAACTCAAAGGGGTGAAATATTTCAAAAATATCAACTTGAACTCTAGGTATCACCAGGTACCCATCGAACCCTCCAATGTGTGGAAGACTGCCTTCAAAGCCAAGGAGTTCTTTTTTGAATGGTTTCTCATGCCTTTCGGGTTGACTAATGCTCCTACAACCTTCATGAGGTTGATGGAAGACATCTTGAGGCCATTCACCAACTCATTTGTAGTGGTGTACTTGAACAAAATTCTGATCTTTAGCCAGACTTGGGAAGAGCACCTCCCCCACATCCGAAAAATCCTCCAAACACTACGGCAACACAAGTTGTTTGCCAATTTGGAGAAGTGCACTTTTTTCATGATCCAGGTTCAATATCTAGGATACATTATTGATGAAATGGGAGTGCATGTGGATCCAACCAAGATCCAAGTCATTCCCTTGAGTCAAGTCACCAAGGGAGGAGTGAGAGAAAAATTATTTTGGTTAGAATCTCAACATTCATAGAATTGAAACATCGCCTCTATTCTGAACCAGTGCTCACATTACCAGACTTGCAATAACCATTTGAGATTGAGATAGATGCCTTTGACTATGCCATTGGGGCAGATCTTAATAAACAGGGGCATCAAGTGGCATATCATAGTGAGACATTGTCCGACACAGTTCGCAAGTATCCCACTTAGGACAAAGAAATGTATTCCATTGTGCAGGCTTGTCGACAATGGAAGCATTACATTTTGGGGAAGGAAATAATCATCCCCACTGACCATCAACCCCTTAAATTCATACAGATGCAAGGGAAGTTGTATAAATATCGCCATCATAAGTGGTCCACATATCTACAACAGTTTCATTTGAACATCAAGTACAAGAAGGGTAGCACCAATAATGTTGCAGACTGCCTCATCCGACCACCGATTGTGGCAATAACCACCGTTTTCAACTCTGGTGGGCAAGAGACTTCTGATTGGTTGCTTCTCTACAAGAGCAATCAAGAATTCTGCCACACATACAAGGTACTCTTGGGGCATATGCAAGTTCCAAATTTTCACCTCCAAGATGCATTGTTATGTCACCTGGGACACCTTTGTGTTCCTTCAAGCAAGCGTGTGAAGATGATATGGGAAGCACACTATAGTCGATTCGTTGGGCATTTCGGGGCTAAGAAAATAGTGGCAGTACTGTAGAAGTATTTCTATTGGCCTAACCTTCGACAATATGTCGGGAAGTACATCAGATCCTGCATTGCTTGTGCCATTGCCAAACTGACTTTCAAGAAGAAAGGCCTCTATACTCTGCTACCTAACCCTAGTCGACCTTGGGAATCCATCTCCATCGATTACATGTCAGGCCATCCTTCTACTAAGCATGGAAATGATTATGTTTTCATGGTCATAGACATATTATCGAATATGGCCATTATGGCAGCCTACAAGAAGAATATCACATCAGAAGCCACTGCTAAACTCTTCTTTGAATGAGTGTGGGTGCACTTTGGGATTCCATAGTCTATCATATTAGATCGTGAAACCAGGTTCCTTGGCACATTTTTTTCCAGCCTCTGGTCAATGTTGGACACCAAGCTCCCCAAGTCCACAGCTTTCCATCCCCAAACTGATGGCCAAACAGAGGTCATCAACAGGATGATTGTACACATTCTGCACATGCACAATTCAAAGAATCCACACACATGGGATGAGAGCCTCCCCTATGTACAACACAGTTATATCAGGCTCTCCATAGCTCAACTGGCCATAGCCCCTTTCAGGTGGGCCTGGGATTCTGACCACTATGTCCCATTGACATAGCCATTCCATTTGCGGCTACTTAGGCTGATTCGTCTGATGTCTAGTCTGAAGCTGACAAAGTGAACAACTTCATCGAGCGCATTCAGCACATATTCCAACAAGTTCATGTCATATTGGATGGAACCAATGCTAAGTACAAGCAATGACATGACCAACATTGGGTACCACACAACTTCCAGGTGGGCGAAAGTGTGGCTACATTTGCAGGAGCGCCTCATTGGACCCCACCGCAACCTTTGCCCACTCCGATATGGGTCGTGCACCATCACCAAGGCTATAGGGAAAAATGCCTTTGATCTCAGCATTCCACCATTCCTTGGTCAGCACCCAGTATTCAATGTGGACTGCCTTAGTCCCTACTTCCCACCTCTATTGGACACCTCTGACATTGTAGAACAACTCACAACAACAGAGTTAAACCCAGACTGCATGGACCAGTCCACCACAGATTATATCATGGACATGAAAATCAAGGACACTCACCAACAGAAGATCCAACTGTATTGGGTTGTCAAAGCTGGCCAACTCCTGCACCAAGGCAAGTGGTTCACCAGGGACCAAGTTTAGCAGAAGTTTCCTCATCTCATGGAGGAACTCAAAGAAATGGGGAAAATTACTTCCTAAGGGGGGAGGAATGATCCAGGTTAATATTGGTGGCCACCCACCTATTCCTTTTGGGGCCCCACCATTGTCTCTTTCATTTTTTTAGTTTCGGCACAACTTACTATTTTTGGCAGTTTTTCGGGTCCTAAACTTCTGGAGTCGTTTTGAGGCCCTAAACGACGTTTTTTGGGAAAACAAAGAGGGAAATTGGCTATTTCTCTTGCATCAAATGTTTTATTCCTCGAATATATCTTTCTAAAGAGGTATGGTGCATGTCAAATGGAGATTGTATGCCAAAGTTATGTCCCCGGGAAGTTGAAACACCAATTTACCCAAACGGGGCCCATAGTTTTGGCGCTTCATCTCCTAGGGTTAGGGTTTTGGATGTTTATGGTTTTCCATTGTTTATAAATAATAAATAGGCCCTCGAGCCTCATTTTAACTTATTTCAGAGGCCTGTAGCCACCACATGTCTTCCCATAGATAAGCTACCAGCGCCCTAGCTAGTTTATTTATATTATGTTTGTAAGAAAATTTTAGTTCTTTGATATTAATGAAATGAAGTGTTATTTCCACTGCATATTTGTATTTATGGTTACATGTGTATTGTGTGCTCAACTTAGTGTTCCTAAATTGATGTCATAAATTGTCAACCAGGGTTAGTAAATTGTTGAAGTGAAGTGCACTATATTTGCCTAGGCATCTGTTTCTCACTACGTTGTGTTTAGTGTTTTTCCAATGTTTTTGGTTTTGTGTTTTTATTCTAAGAGGAAAAGAACTAAGTGTTGGTAAAGAGATGTTTTTGGTCACACTAAAACAAAGCAAAACCTATTCTAAACTATGTATGGCACTTGAGGACAGAAAATGCAAAACTTTAACAAGAAAAATAACTCATAACATGAATTCAATAACTCATAAAATGAACTCATTCCAATTCATTCATTAGAAATATGTTGGAATAACTTGAGAAAAGGATAATTTTAATGCAATAAGGTTCTTCTAAGTAAACAACAATCTACAATATCATAGAGAAAATCCCATCCATGGCTAGAAATTTGTTGGAACACATTTGGAAAAGATAGTCTGCAACATAGTGAGTGACTCTATTCTAAATTATCCTATGACACTGAAATTAATCCATTCTGCAACTCAGAATGTCACTACTAAGCCTCATTCGAAAGTTAGAAATCTTTTGGAATAGTTTTGGAAAAAAAGGCTATTTGTAAAATTATAAGAGATTGCAGAACAGTCAAGACCTTGAACTAATATCACTAATTCTTGTCCATATGATGATGTGTTGGAAGAGATTAATAACAAGAGTAGTTTGTAAATAATGAAGGCCTTGAAGTCTAATGGAACAAAACTAGCATACAACTAACTAATGAAACTGGAAATACATTAAACAAAACTGAACAAGAGTGCAACCAATCAAACTTGAAATACAGTGAACAGAATTGAACTAGAGTGCCACTAACCTCCGGAGTTTTAAAACTAAACTAAAGTGCAACTAATCACTGAAATACTACAGCTCTATCTCATTTGGTGTTAGTGATATTTTGGAACAATTCATAAGAGCAAGACTGGCTGTAACAATTGATGTCAGTGAGCATAAAAATATGAAGTTCAGAAGAAAAAAATGCAACTAGACTCTAAAACACCACAGCTATGTCTCATTTAGTGTTAGTGATATTTTGGAGTAATTCTTAAGAACAAGAGTAGTTGTAACATTTGATGTGAATGATCATAAAAACATAAAGTTCAGAAAACTACTTGAACTAGGAATGAAACAAGGCTAAAGTTATGTATCTAAACAATATGCACAAAGCTTCTCGAGTAGTAGGGGTCCTCTACCACCGGATTAGCATACAAATCTCTTCAATATTGCCTTAGATCATGCAATGAAGTTGAATGTCTTTCATTAAAGAGAAAATTCTTCAGAAACAGAGTATTACAAACTTTTGAGATCTAACAACAAAACATCAATCTAGCTAGTTGTCTCTCAGTCTCCCGAGTCATTCTTATAAAAGAAATACATAACTACCCTTGAGAGGAAATATGGATAAGTTTCTTTCACAATTAAAATAAAATTAGAACTCTCATGGAAGCCTCATACTCTTGTTGGAGACATCTGTAGAGTCCCTGTCCTGGTAGGAATCTGCTTCTTAGTTTTGATCTCTTCCACGTGCATAACCACCTATAGATTCTTGCTCAAACTTCGTAGAGAGAAAGAAATGATGGGGGAGTGTTTTGGAATTCAACCATATGCGTTTTTATTTGAATTGACACTTGTAACCTATGAGAACATGAAGATAGCTGCAGAATAGGCGACTAGCTACAGAATGGCTGCATTCTGTAGCTGAGTCTAGTCAAAAATTACTACAACAACAAAACCATGAATATATAGCAAGCCAGTCATTGTATACATTCCTAACGTGATTTTAATTAATCCTATTGATCATTTAAGCCTATAATTGATAAGGGACAAAGGAAATGAAGTGAAATTGGGTGAAAGAAAAGGACATATTTGGGGCTCAACATACCCCCACTGCAAAGTTTTTGCATGTCCTCATGCAATCAATTCATGTATTCTGAGACTTTTGCTACGACATCTAAGCTCCTTCTTCTGCTTTTCCTGATATTCAATGGCCTCCTAGGCTTCCTTATGACCAACTTGAATCTCAAATTTATAAGTGCCCTGCTCAACTTTTTGTTTTTCTTCTTCAATTTCTCACTAGCCTTACACAACTTTTCCATTTGCAAAGAGAGAGTTGTATTCATATCACTTTTTAGCTTAACCTACTCCCTCAAAATTTCATTTTAATTCTTTATGTGATTATTGAGTACTTCTAACTCATATTTGTCTCTTCTTAGTACATCAATTGCAGATTCTGATGGGCTAGGAGTTCTTCCTCTACTTTCTGAGGCTCTCTTTTCCAATGACTCAACATAATTATAGATTTATTGTTGTGCTGGGTCTATCTCTGGAGTTTTTTCATCAAGATCCTCTTCATACTAGTACTCAGGTGATCTAGAAGTTGGTGTCTCTTCATCCTCAATTTTTATGATTCTCGTGTGTCTAACCTCTGTTTTCTTCAATATACCTCTAAGCCTGTGGCTCGTCTTGGTTGAGATGGTCCTTCACCTCTCTTCTTAGCATACCTTATTATCATCTTCTCCTTTTTAAGTTGTTTCTTAATTTCAGCCAATTTCTCAGAAATTATCTCCTCACTGTCCTATTGTATGGACTTACCAGTTTTAGTTTCAACAGATTTGGAAATTTTCCTTCTCCTGCTTCTTCTTGTAATTTTTCCTTTAGATGGAGATTCCTTGGGTTCTTCAAAGTGATTCCTCACTAGAAACTCATCCCAATTGTCTCATACCTTTCTCAGGTGATGTTCAATTAGGATTTTAACTAGGCCATGGTGGTACAAATTGGTTTCCAGGAATTGAACCCTCTTTTGAACATTAGAGGCCATTCTTTTTAAACTATGAAGTAGGAAAAAAGGTAAATTGATTTCTTCATCTAAGAAATGCATCATTAACCAAATATGATAAACATAGAGGGTACCAAACCTTCCCTCACAAGTTATAAACTTTTGCAAAATGAGCAACATATTCTGCCATTTATTCTTAAGTGCTGAGCTAGGAATTCCCTTCTTAAAAATGGAAATATCCATACCTGGTGTTTTGAGCATTTGCCTCCATGCCTCATTATGAAATTCCCTATTTTTGAACCATCGTTCACCTTGCCTGGGTAATTCCGCTACTTCTGCAATGAAATATTCTGTAATAGTGAATTTAACATCTCCTATTTCAACTTCTACTCCACTGAAGGACCATGAAAATGTCTTAGTTACCTCTTTATGAAAACCATTGAATTTTTCCAAAAACTGTAACCACCCAACCTGCTGTAGCATTTCTCTAATCTGTGGGTAACCCTCTAAGTATTTGGTTCTGACTGGTTTGGACCTTACTATGAGACCCATAGTTGCTCTTCTCAACCTTCAATTTACTGCTCCTCTATCCACAGTGAAAATGGTTGTTAAAGAGCTGTTTTTACCCCAAAGGTGCCTTCTCTGTTTATGCAGTAGGAATTAGCTACGGAAGGATGAAATGAAGAAGTTATAGAATGAGTGAAGTTCGGTGAGGGTAATTCACACGAATTAATGAGTTTGAGAGCCATCATGGAAGAAAATACCGTGGAAATATCTCGTGAGAAATTCAAAATTATCACTGAATACTTCGGCTAGTGACGTGACAGAATAGGTCACTTCAGTACTTAACCGTTAAGTTTTAAATCATGATTTGAAATGGCGGAATGGAAGGGATTTTGTCCAAAGTTTTTATGATAGGTTTAATAGGCATGATCAACACGAATAATCAAAACAAATTTTTGAATCATACATGACTTAGCTATGCTATAACTTTCATATTCTGTCATAATAATTTTACAACCTTACCTTTGCCTTTCCTTTAATTTTTGTGGTTTTGATATGCTTTGTCCTCTTTTGAAAGGCATCGATTCTTCAGTCTTCATAATCCCTTTGATTTTTCTTGTTGACATAGGTGTGCAGGGTCAATTTGTTGTTGAACAAGTGTTTGTTGGATAATTTCCTTCAGGATATCTGGCTGCAGAATGTTTAGCTGGCTGCAAAATGTCTAACTGGCTACAGAATGTCTGACTGCAAATATACCTGTAGGAGCTTTGAGACATGGAATGGAATGTTGTATGAAGTGAATTAGAATGGATCATGAAATATGGTGTAATGGAGCATGAGTGAAGTGAAATGTAATGGAATGAAATGGATTTTAAATGTAAAGTGGAGTGAAATATGAAAAGTGGTCTGCAACTTATGATTCGTAATATTCAATTGTAGAAAGAGATCAAATTTTAAAAATCTGAGATGAAAATGAGGTGGACCATGGAATGGAGTGAATTAAGTATGGATGAGTGGACTGAATGAAATATGAATTAATGGAATGAATGATGGAGTGAGACTTATGATTTTGTGATAGCTGTTTGCAGAAAAAGAACAAATTTGAAAAGCTAAAGTGTCAGAAGGATTCTGATTTTCACTTTATCTTTTCTGTATAAACATGCTAATCAGTGATTAGTTTTCATGTTTATACTTTTTTTTTTTCATTTGAATTCAGAAAAATTCAACTAAGTTGATGAAGAAGAAAAATTCTTCTTCATTAACTTCACATCACTGTTTTCCTGGAATCTCTTGACAAATTCTTCTCTTGAAAGCGGCTTATGATACAGCTTCAATCTATGACCATTTACAAGAAAAGTGACCTTCTCTTCATCTAGTTTCCTAATTTTTATTGCTCCATTGTCAAAAATTCTCATAATTTCATATGGCCCAAGCCAATGTGTTTGGAATTTACCTTGAAAATATTTGAACTTTGAATCAAACAAGAGAGCCCAGTCACCTTCTTTGAACTTCTTTTCCTTGATTTACTTATCATGCCATCTAGTCCTTTGCTTTTGGACTATACTTATTTTCTGGACTGCATCTTGTCTGATCTCATCCAATTCATTAATCTACTCCAATTTGTGCTTTTGTGCCTCTGTTAGATCAAGTCCTAGCTGAACTACCATTTTAAAAGTTTGAATCTGAAACTCTATGGGAAACAAAACTTGTTTTCCATAAACAAGTTCATAGGGATTATGACCTGTTGTGCTTCTCCATGTAGTTCTATAGGCCCACAAGGCTTCAGGAAGCCTGTCTGCCCAATCTCTTCTATGTAAATGAATAGTCTTTGTTAGGATCCCTTCAATGACTTTATTGGTAGATTCCACTTGACCATTTTCTTGTGGATGATAGGGAGTAGATTTTCCGTGTCTAATTTTTTACCTTTCCATCATTTTTTCCACTAGCCTTGATGTGAATTGAGCTCCTTGATCTGTAACAATTTCCCTTGGGACACCAAAACGAGTAAAAATATCCTCAAAAAGAAAATTAACTACAGATGCTTCAGTAGCAGAAAGTAATGGCTTGGCCTCTACCCATTTGGTAACATAATCAGTGCAAACTAATATATATTTCTTTTGTCTTTATGGAGGACTAATAGGTCCTACAAAATCTAAAGCCCATTTTTCAAAAGGTTCAATATGTACCTGAGGTTGCAATGGCATCTCACCTGAAGGAGAAGGTTTCCCTACCCTTTGGCAACTGTCACACCTTTTGAAATACTCTTTAGCATCTTTAAAAAGGGATGGCCAATAATATCCTAAATGAAGGATCTTATAAGCTGTTATTTTATCAGCAAAGTGTCCGCCACAAGGTTCATCATGACATGCCTTGAGGATCTCAGGCATCTCATCTTCCCGAACACATCTCCTAATGATAAAATCTGGACCTGTTTTGTATAACTCATTAGCAACCCATGAATATTTTGCACTGTCATAAATGATCTTTCTTTTTTCTCTTGCATTCATTATTGAAGGAAATTTCCCTGAAACTAAATAATTAGCAATGTCAGAAAACCAAGGAGTTTGAGTAGAAATTGCAAAAAGATATTCATCAGGGAATTGATCTTCAACTGGGGTGTTGTCTTTGATGTTTTGGAGTCTAGATAGGAAATCAGCTACTGTGTTTTGTTTTCCAGGCCTATCTAGAATGGTAATGTTGAATTCCTGTAAAAGCAATAACCATCTTATGACTCTGCCATTAGTAATTGATTTGTTCATTAGATATCTAATTGCAGAGTGATCTGTGTGAACAAAAGTTTCATAGCCTGTTATATAGTTTCTAAATTTGTTTATGGCATGAACAAAAGCTAAAAATTATTTTTCAGTTACAGTATAGTTTAACTCTGAAGGAGTCAAATTTTTACTTGTATAATAGATGGCATAAGGAATCAAGTCTTTTTGTCCCAATACTGCTCCTAGAGCTGTATCTGAGGCATCTATTGAAATATGAAAAGGTAACTTCCAGTTAGGTCCCCTTAAAATAGGTGCTTTAGAAATTTTTGTTTTCAGGGTCTCAAAGGCTAACTGGCAATCAGGATTCCACTTGAATTCACAGTCCTTGGTAAGTAATTTGAAAAGTGGAGATGCTATCTTGGTGAATTTTTCTATAAACCTTTGATAATATCCTGTAAATCCGAGAAAAATCCTAACATATTTTTGACAACTTGGAATAGATAAGTTAGATATGACTTCAACTTTTGACTCATCAACTCTAATCCCATCCCCTGAAATGTGATGTCCTAAAACAATTCCTTCAGAAAACATCATAAAACACTTCTCATGACTTAGTGAAAGATTTGCTTCTTTACATCTCTTTAAAAAAATTTCCAAGTTTTCTAAGGTTTCTTCAAATGTGTTTCCATAAACTGTGAAATCATCCATATATACCTCTACACAATCATGTATTAGATCTGAAAAAATTCATAGTACTGCCCTTTGAAATGTTGCAGGTGCATTGCATAATCCAAATGGCAATACTCGGTAAGCATAGGTACCCCAAGGACAGGTAAATGTGGTTTTGTCTTGATCTTCAAGTGCTACTTGAATTTGGTTATAACCACTGAACCCATCTAAAAATGAGAAGTACTTTTTGCCAGCTAATGTATCTAACACCTGATCTATGAAAGGTAAAGGAAAATGATCTTTAAGAGTAGCTTTGCTTAATTCTCGGTAGTCAATACATACCCTCCATTTACCATTTTCCTTTGGCACAATGACCAAAGGAGAAACCCACTGACTATCTGAAATGGGATAGATAAAGTTGACATTTAACAATTTTTGTAATTCTTCTTTAACAATTTCCCTAAGATTTGGATTTATCCATCTTTGAGATTGTCTTATTGGTTTACAATTTTCCTCTATGTAGATGTGATAAGTGCAAGTCCTGGGGATTATCCCTTTCATATCAGTGTACTCCCATGCATATGCAGAAGAATGTCTCTGTAATATCTTGACTAGCTCTACTTGTTGAGATTTCTCTAGGTTCTTGTTTATGTTTAAAGTTTTGCCTGGAAATATCTCAATTGTAGAGCTGCCAAATTTATCCATGGAATAGAGAGACGTCTGTCTTGATGATAAAAACTCAATGTTGGATTCTTCTTGAAATTGTTCATGTTTGTATTCTGAAGAGGATTCAAAGTTTTCCAAGGTATTTAGAATCTGGCTATCTTCACCAATTTCTGAAATTGTGAAGAGAGGTTGTAAGTCTTCTTCATCCTCTATCCATTGAGTATCATCTAATTCCGTAATTTTTTTTGCTGGAAGATACAAGGTAAATTTCTTGGTTGAACTACCATCAGAGATGTACATATCACCGGATCTACAACTAATGAAAGCATCAGCTGTATCTAACCAAGGTCTTCCTAATATAATAGGATGCCCTCCTAGATTGCTCTTAGGAGTTAGGATCATAAAATCCACAGGATACTCCCAAGAATCTAGGGACACTGGAATGTCTTCTATTACCCCATCAGGTTTGATCACATATTTTTCTGCTAATTGTAATAATGTGGGTGTAAAAATAAGATTAGGAAGTTTCAGTTTATCCATGATTTGTCTACTCATGATATTGATTGTAGCTCCTAAATCAATAAGTGTGTTTTGGATCTCAGTTCCATTGATGTGTATTTTAACAACTGGATTTCCTGGGTCTAGATACTTTGGAATGGCAATCTTACCCATCATGATATCTATTATTTTTCCTGCCAGTTGAATTTTCTTTGTCTCTCTTATTCTTTTTCATGTTTTCTTCATGCTCAACTCCTTTATTGTCTTTGCTAAGATTGGAATTTCCTTGATAGCTTGCAATAATGGGATCTTAATACAAACATTTCTCAGCTCATCTAGGAAATCATAATTAGGCACCATAATTTGTTTTTCTACACCTCTATAAATTTGTAATCTTTCTAGAAAGGGAGGTGTAGAAGTGGATGTTGATGGCTGCTCTAATATAGGAGTTGAAATTATTGGTTCTTTTTGTTTTGATTTTTCAATGTTTGGGTCTTGGAAAGGTGTGTTCTCTTGAAGACTTTTATTTACCAGTAGAGAGTCTTCCTCAGAGTTGTTTTTCTCTTGTATGATTATAGAAGGTTTCTTTTTTTCAAGTATTCTTCCAGACCTAAGTTGAACATCACTAAGGTCTAAAGGAGTAATCAAATAAGACGGAAACTGTTGGCCTTCTATCATGTATGTATTCTGAGGATTTTTATTGTTGGGGTTTTGTATGGTTTGGACAGGCAACTGATTTGTTTTCTGAGGAAATGGTAATGGAAGTGGTGGTTTTTGAGGATTTTGTTGAAAATTATGTTGAGGAGGGAAATGTGGATATGGTGGATATTGATAGTATTGAGAGTATCTTCCATAGGGATTTTGTGCTCCTTGTGCCCAAGTTTGAGATTGATTTTGGAATTGGTGCCAAGGTTGCTGCCAAGAATTCCAATTTGGTGGGGGTTGATTATACATCTGATCATGGAATCCTTGTGTTTGAGGTCCTTGCCAAGGCCTTCTAGAGACAAAATTGAGAGATTCTGTGGAATTTGTAGAGGTTTCTTCTTGAAAGACAACTTTAAGACCAGGAAGTGAAGGATAACTCTTGGTCTCATGTTTGTCTCAACAAACTACACAGGTCTCTACTACTTTTGCATCCAAAGGGCACTCTCTCAAGGCATGCTTATTTCTACATTTGGGACAAAAGATTTCTAAGGCATCAGATTCATTTTTCTTCTTGTTTTGTAACTTAAGGGTATCTATTTGTTCACTACGACTCCCTAAAATATCAAATTTGAATTCATCAAGCATATGTCCTATTTATGCCCTACTTACTGTCCTAGAAGCAGACTTACTTGCCCTTGCAATAGCAGGGTCTCTTGGTCCTTTTATAGTTTTAGATTTCCCTCTTGAAAGGTTGATACATAATTCAGCTATTTCAGGTAATGTGAGCTGAGATATATCCCCTTTTCCGATCACGTTAAGGATATCTAACCATTCATCCCTAATTGTCTTCAATAAGAGAGCTTTCAAAGTGTCTTGATCTAAGTTTTCCATTTTTTCCCTCTTGATGTTATAGTTAAACCTCTCCAACAAATCTTCCAAATTTTCATCCTCTTTTTGTAACATTTTAAACACTTCCTCCTTATGGTTGACTGGCATATAGTAATCCAAATACCTCTCTAAAAATGTTTGTTTCATGTCTTCCCATGTCCTAATAGAACCGTTGATCAAACTCATAAACCATTTTAATGCTGCTCCTTTCAATGTTGAAGGGAATAGTTTAAGTTTTTGAGCATCTTGTAAGTAGTCATAGGTTCTACATAGGACTTCAAATTCAAATAGGAAGGTTTCAAGACCTTCATTTTTGAGTCCATAAAAGTTTGGAAGGACAGAGGGTGAAATTTTTTTCATAGTTGCATTGGTTTCTTCATCTACTATAGGAAACCCAAAAGAGCTTCCCATTTCTCTTCTACCTCTTCCTTTGCCTCCTTCTCCTTCTGCACCTCTACCTCCTTCTCCTCTACCTCTACCTCTACCCCCTCCAAATAGTGTGTGTTATCCATTAAAAACTCCTCCTCCCCCTTCTTCTGCCATAGTTGATTCTTCTGTGGAAGTTGAAAAGTTTATGTCCCTAGCAGGGGTCTCAGGATCTTCTTCTAAGACAGGTTCAGTGGATAAAGTGGAAGGTCTTTCTAATGGAATATTTGATCTTAAGTTCTCTGGAAGTCTAGGATCAGTAAAGGATGGAATGTGGGTTTGAGTTGGAGGTGTGTTGGCTCTTGGTCTTGGTGAAACAAGTGGTGTTCTAGGAATCAAGCTTCTGCTTCTTATGAATCTACCCCTTGAGTCTCTTTCTCTACGCATATCATTGTTTTTGGGAGGTAAGAAACAAGGCTACCTAGTTACACTTCCCCGGCAACGGCGCCAAAATGTCTGCTCAACTTAGTGTTCCTAAATTGAGGTCATAAATTTTCAACCAGGGTTAGTAAACTATTGAAGTGAAGTGCACTATATGTGCCTAGGTATTTGTTTCTCACTACGTTGTGTTTAGTGTTTTTTTTCAATGTTTTTGGTTTTGTGTTTTTATTATAAGAGGAAAAGAACTAAGTTTTGGCAAAGAGAAGTTGTTGGTCACACTAAAACAGAGCAAAACCTATTCTAAATTATGTATGGCACTTGAGAACAGAAAATGCAATACTTTAACAAGAAAAATAACTCATAGTAAGAACTCAATAACTCATAAAATGAACTCAATAACTCATAAAATGAACGCAGTAACTCATAACATGAACTCAATCCCATTCATTCATTAGAAATATGTTGGAATATCTTGAGAAAAGGATAAGTTTAATGCAATGAGGTTCTTATAAGTAAAAAATGACTTACAATATCACAAAAATCTCATCCATGGTTAGAAATTTATTGGAACACAATTGGAAAATATTATTTGTAGCATAGTAAGGAATTCTACTCTAAATTAACCTATGACACTGAAATTAATCCATTCTGCAACTCAAATTGTCACTACTAAGCCTCATTCGAAAGTTAGAAATATTTTGGAATAGTTTTGGAAAAAAAAGGCTATTTGTAAAATTATAAGAGATTGCAGAACAGTCAAGGCCTTGAACTGATATCACTAATTCTTGTCCATATGATGATGTTTTGGAAGAGATTAATAACAAGAGTAGTTTGTAAATAATGAAGGCCTTGAAGTCTAATGGAACAGAACTAGCATACAACTAACTAATGAAACTGGAAATACATTAAACATAACTGAACAAGAATGCAATCAATCAAACTTGAAATATAGTGAACAGAATTGAACTAGAGTGCCATTAACCTCCAGAGTTTTACAACTAAGCTAAAATGCAACTAATCATTGAAATATCATAGCTCTATCTCGTTCGTTGTTAGTGATATTTTGGAACAATTCATAAGAGCAAGACTGGTTGTAACAATTGATGTCAGTGAGCATAAAAATATGAAGTTCAGAAAAATGCAACTAGACTCTAAAACACCACAGCTATGCCTCATTCAGTGTTAGTGATATTTTGGAACAATTCATAAAAACAAGACTAGCTGTAACATTTGATGTGAATGAGCATAAAAACATAAAGTTTAGAAAACTACTTGAATTAGGAATGAAACAAGGCTAAAGTTACTTATCTAAACAATATGCACAGAGCTTCTCGGGCAGTAGGGGCCCTCTACCACCGGATTAGCATACAAATCTCCTCAAGATTTCCTTAGATCATGCAATGAAGTTGAATGTCTTTCATTAAAGAGAAAATTCTTCAGAAACAGAGTATTACGGACTTTTGAGATCTAACAACAAAACATCAATCTAGCTAGTTGTCTCTCGGTCTCCCGAGTCATTCTTATAAAAGAAATACATAACTACCCTTGAGAGGAAATAGGGATAAGTGTCTTTCCCAATTAAAATCAAATTAGAACTCTTGTGGAAGCCTCGTACTCTTGCTGGAGACATCTGTAGAGTCCCTGTCCTAGTAGGAATCTGCTTCTTAGTTTTGATCTCTTCCATGTGCATAACCACCTATAGATTCTTGCTCAGACTTCATGGAGAGTAAGAAATGATGGGGGAGTGTTGTGGAATTCAACCATATGCATTTTTCTTTGAAGTGACACCTATAACCTATGAGAACAAGAAGATAGTTGCGGAATAGGCGACTAGCTACAGAATGGCTGCATTCTGTAGCTGAGTCTAGTCAAAAATTACTACAACAACAAAACCACGAAAATATAGCAATTCAGTCATTGTATACATTCCTAAAGTGACTTTAATTAATCCTATTGATCATTTAATCCTGTAATTGATAAGGGACAAAGGAAATGAAGTGAAATTGGGTGAAAGAAAAGGACATCTTTGGGGCTCAACATGTATTCTTTTGCATTCCTGCATAAATCTGGATAACTTTTGGCCTTGATTATTTAATGATCCCAATAATACTTTTGAAGAAGACTTTCTCCTTTGATCTAGGGTTTCATTCTTCTATGTAGAGCTTTCATTTTTCTTTGATGGCTTCCATGAAACTTGATCCTTGAGTGTCTCTTTTATTTGATGCACTTCCTTTGACTTTAGCACCTTAGATCTGAAACCATGTTGAGAAATATAGGGCATTAGCAATAGGATATTTCTCTTTATTAGTCACTATTTGTGAATGATTTTTACTTATTTAGATTAAGATATTCTTCTTCTTATTTTATTAGTGTTCTTCTTCATCAAACAATAACAAAGAAATGAAACATAAGTAGACAAGAGGCACAACATGTATTATATGAGCCAGGGCCAAAAACTCTCACTCTTTGAGAGGAAACCCCACACCAAATTCTTCTTATAGAGATTCTAATTGATGAATACCAAGACCATGACCCTTGAACTAATAGCCACTCCAAGTCCAAGACAGAATCAAGCTTCCTCTTTGACTCTCTTCCTCTTCGTCCTTCCTTTCACTAATATCATATTTCAAACAAACTTTATATGGCATAGGAACATGTCCATGTAAGATCATCATTGTAGCAACATGAAAACCACAATGATACATCACTATACTATATTCTCTATATACAATCAAACTGCAATTCCTTGACCTTCCTATGATATTCCATTTTGGCACCGAGCATTATGTCATCACAACACTGAGAATAGCACCACGTATTAGGACCAAGATAACTTCATGGTAGCACCAAGTATCACCTCATCCATATGGGTCTGAACACCATCTCCTGAAAACACCGAAACTGTGAAAGCGTCCAAATTATAATTACCTCCAAGAATTACAAAGAGAACCGAAATGTTCACTGTGCTCAATAATCCGCATTTTAGAGAGATATCACTATGAAGATCCGAAACTGTCTCACTATTTTTACCACCGAAAAAATCAGAGGGGAATCTGAACTATAATGTTATGTATTATGTGAATTCCACATGGGTATATATATTATTTTGTCCCTACATTCGAGCTGAAATGACCATCTAAATGGGTGTGTTTTATGTACATATATATTGAGTCCAACCAGGAAGAAGATGATTTTACTTGTCTTTTGGAGTGATTCTAGACAACTTATAGAATCATATACATTTTGCATAGGCTCAATAATAGATCTTCATATATGACATTAATTCTTTGACTTTAAATGAGAAATTGTAATGCTCTCTAATGAGAGCCAAATAAAATCACTTGCTCATGAAACCCATGAAGCAAGTCTTACAAAAATAATTTCACTTTTCTTTATTACATCATTTACACAAGTCACAATTACATGTCATTATGAATACCGAACCAAATTATATTTTCCAACAGAGCCAAATATCTCTTCAACTAGTCACCCCCATGTCATATTCCAAGCATGAATGTGGGACTCATGACCAACCAAAAAGAACCAAAAAATCATGGATGCTATCAGATTTCTCCACCTACACCATGAAGAATTTTATTTCCTCCTATTCTCTCAGGCTTTACCGTAATCCATAGCCTGATCCATGGATCACTAGGCCCTACGTCGAGATCAACTCTCTAGGATTTACTGTACATCCCATCCCAAGACTACTAGGCAAAATAGAGAGAAATATACCTCTTGTATTTACCATATATCCCACGATTCACCCGTAAGGATTCCTAGGCCCACTAAGGCACACAATCTTGGATTTACCGCAACCCATAGTCTAGTAATATTGTAACCCCTTTCTATATGAGTACATACATCATGGATGTTGTTTGTTTTACTTCTGACTTCGCATCAATGGGTTGGAAATGGAATTTTGAAGACCCTATACCCATCCATATTTACTATGATATACTATGGGAAACCAAGTTTGAGCCCCTTTTTTATAAAAAAAAATCATGAAGTTATGTCACCCATCTACCAAGATGTTTTCAATGAAAAATATCCCAGAATCTCCAAATAAACTCGTAATGATCTAATGTATATAGTTACATGGTTTGGAGAGACGTCGTTTACCTATATTTGGGTTTTCAGAAGTTTTTCCAACCCACATGTACTACCATTATATGTTCCTGATAAGCTTCTAGCAAGGGAAATCGCTTACTAGACTGCCGAAAACGACCTATCCAAATTTATAAATGATGCCAAGAAATCCATGTGGCCATCCTTTCCTATTCAATTTGGATTTTATGACCTGGATAATTTAAAGCATGTTTTTCTTGGAATTGAACAAATTCAATGCCTGAAATTCCCAATTGTACCTAATAAATAGTTTGATCCAAACGACACAAAAAATAATTTCACTGCATTGTTCAATATTAGAAAATTCACTCATGATCCAGATGTATATGATGTTTTATTTGAATAGGCTTAGACTTATGCACAAGTGGAGAAACTAGCAACAACTAAACTTTCTCCCGAAGAATTTAATAAATTCATACAATACATAAATAAGAGGATAGAAAATCTACCTCTGGATTTTTAAAGGCTTTCTCAGTCGAATACGCAACAATACAAAGCCTTGAATATTCCTTCAAAATAAAGTGATGCAACACAGATAAAGTAAAAATCATCACCATCAACTAATAAGGCCGAATAATTACAACATTGCAACGAGATAGATGAAATTTGGTATCAATTCAGTCAAGCCATTAAGAAAACAGGATCCCAAGATTTAAAAACTCTAGTTCACAAAGGAATTTTTCATACTCCTGAAACTACTAGGAAGACCTCGCTCACTACTGGGTCTTCCAACAAAGAATTCAATACTGATGATTTGGATATCATCCCGGCATTCCCAACTTCCGAATTTGTTCTAAAAATTGAAGAGATACCCCCTCTGGATGTGTTTTATATTCCAAATCACAGGGATGTCATGAGAAGACAAATATATAGGAGAAGGTTAGAGTATACCCAGGATTTAGTCCCTGGAAATATATCTCTTGATGTTTTTTGGAAAGACCCACAAACAAAACCCTCTGAAGACCTCACAAGGCTATCTCAGTTTTCAGGATCATATGCCACAACTACAATACATAAAGCCTCATAGGTACAACAATTGATTAAAGAGAAGGATGATAGAATCCTACAGTTGGAATAGGGACTAAAAAGTGAGAGACAAAGCATTTAACAACAATGGCAGTCCTAGATAGAAAAGGTGCAAAAGAGCTTTAATTACTTGAAGCTTCAATATGAATCTGACATGAGAATAAAAGACACTCAGATAAAGGAATTGCAACACAGGATTAATCAATTAAAATATAATACATAAATTGAAGAGTATAGGAAAGAAGCATGAGAGCGCAATACTCTCCTTGCTCAGCAACAGGTAATCTTTTGCCAAAAGCCGGCAATAATTAATGATTTGTTCCAATCAAGCGACTCACTTTGATTCAGTTGTCTAATCTAAGTACATAATACAATGAAATTAAGGGAAAAGTTTCTTATTGCATTCTTTGGCAAGATGACAAAAAGGGGAGATTAGCCAATCTCCCAAGAATAGAAGAATCACATAAGGTAATCATTTTCAAAGGCTGGGATATAAAGCTCAAACAAGCAGAGATGACCATCTTCAGTGCCAGGAATATTTCAAATAACCTCACTGAATTTTTCAGTGAGAATATTTTACATGCTAATATAATTCAGGAATTCCCAAAAGGAGCCTTACCCAATGTCAAAGTGTTAAAAAATTCATGGTAGGATTGGTCCAAGAAGAAAGCTGGAAACATTAAAGATTTATCAAAGGTAAATATGGAAAGTCATTGGAAATATTTGGTTAAGCCTCATATCCAATGACTCATGATAAAATTTCTTGCCAATACAACTATAGATATTTTTCCAGCACTCTTCGATGCATTTTTCCCGTGATGGATGTGCATCAAGCTAACCCATCCTCCTAAATTAAATTCAATGTTGGATATATGTGAACTGTGACAACAAATGGGAGAACAGTTAGCTTCTCGTTCTTGAGTAAATTATTAAAACATATGCTATTGTTGTCCTTTAATTTTATTTTGAGGTTGATTTGTTTAAAACCACCTCTACATTTTATGTATTTACTATTATTGTAGTTCAAGTCTGAACTATAAAATCCCCTTTATGTAAATGAAGAAGAGGTTCTAAATTTTTGTAAAGAGAGCTTTAAAAGTTTGCACTATTGTAACTCTTAAGTAATCTGAATAGAAAAGATGAATCAGAGTTGTTTTCTCATGAGAAGAGTATTAATATATTGGGTACTACTATCTCTATATTGTTGCTATGTGTCAATGATATAAATAGTCATTTTGAATTGTTTTCCATTAATATACATTCAAGAATTTGTTCACTATTGATGTGTGAGATTGTAATATTTCAAGATATATTAGAAACAATGAGATATTTTATGTGATGTGATTTAATCAACTAATTTAATTAAATATTTGATTAAATTAGTTGTCCTTATCTGTTTTCACTTCATTACTATTTGATGATATATATTGTCTTATATGATATCAAATCCACTAAAAATCACATATAAAGACAGAGTTCATCCCAGGATATATATGTTTAAGTCTATTTGAATTTTACTTACATTATCCTCATTCATATCATTAATTCCACAATCTATATCCATCAAATTATATTTTTCAAGGGAAACTGGTCCCATTATCCCCATTCAGAGCCCCCACTCCAAACGGAGAAGGAGCTGCTTTAAGTTATCGACTGGGTGGTTTTCCCCGATGTTGAGGCAGAGATTTATGAGCCTTCAACGGGTACCTCAATATGTGGAATGTATAAGGAAATGTGGGCCTAGATGGCATGGACTCAACTTCAGTTTTCTGCTCAATTAGCATCATGTCTATAAGTACCAACACCTGTATCAATTAGACGATGGATTCTAGGAAGTAGAATTACTTGTGTCCTGAGGATACAGAGCAGTAGCACAAGTAGAAGATACAACAAGAGAATATGATTTTTCACATTTCCATTCATGACACATCATAAACTAGTTACAAAGATCTGCATGAGGACATGCAGATGCTTAAGTTGGGGGGAGACGTTGGGACACATAACTGGCATTATTTTTTTACATACTTTCCTTATCTTTTCCTACCATTTTGAGTTTAAAAATCCATGAATTGTCACTTCGCCAGTCATTATCGACCAAATTATATTCCCTTTTGCATGTCACCCTTATTATCTCGTAATTTGATATAAACATTCACCACTTTGGGATATTTTATTAATTAATTTACGAAGGGATATTTGACATGGTATCAATTGTTGAGATGTTGTTACAGGATGATATATCCCCAATTCTACCTCACTAAAGATGGAATGAAGACTTTGTTGACACTAATGTTACAACACCAATTTTGGATACTCTTTTCTTCTAGTATTAGCAAAAAATATCGACATGGACAAAGACATAATGAGAACTAGTTTGACCATTGAAATGAGACACTCATGGACATTGCAACCGACTTAGTTGAAACAATTTCGATTTCCAAATGATAAATCATTTTAAATTATAAAGTTATTAAAACTTTGTTTCAATTAAGACAATTTTCACAAGATATTTGTTTTTATAATCTCGATTTGGATCACGTGAGAATCGAGAGATTCTCATGATAATCTTGCTTTTAGAAAATAGGAATGTAATCTAGAATTCCAAAATTATGTACTTCCTTCCTACATGGAAGAGATAGATATTGATCAAAAGGGGGAAGCACAACCATTGTAATAATGTCCTACAACTTTCATTAATGAAAATATTTAATTTTTGTGGCTTCATATCTCTTTTCTGATTAGATTTCTTGTTGTGTAAATCACCAATCCCTGTTAAGGAGAAGGGATGTAATTCTTAGCTACGGTCGTTGGTTAGAGAGGTATTGTGGCAGTACATTTATTTCCTCTCAGGAGCGAGTTATGTGTGATTTATTGTTACTGTCATAGACCTTGTTCATGTACTAAATAGTTGCATACTTGTAATCTCTATCATTATGTAACAATGTAGGTCTTGGAACAATCCCTTTCTCAGGTGTGATAGTTAATGTTCAATTACTATTATGGTTATTTGGTATGTTTAATTGATTGAATGGGTGTTACAACAATTTTATTTTATTTTTTGAGTGTTGAATGATTTCTAGGAGTGTTTTTTCTTCTAAATAAGAGTGACTGAGTGAAAATGTGTGATTTATTATACAATGTGTGTATTTCCTTTTTGAATTATGAAACAATATTTGGAGTGTAACAACAAGTGTGCATGGGGTGCTCAGACTGATATTTACAACGATTTGTTTTGAAATTTTATTACCACTATTTACCATTTGTTCCTACATATATTTTTCACAATAGCCTTGAAATAAAAAGGCCCACCCGGGTTGACAATTTATGTGTAAGTAGTATTTTTTGTTCTGAATTAAAAGGACAATTAATCTACCCAAAACTTTTTTTTGAAGTTTTTTCAAAAAAAATTAGAATTTCCATTTTTCATTTTTTCTAAATATTATTCGCCCAAAGTTTTTAGTATAAAACTATTTTACCTTACAATTTGTTAATATTTTATAGAGACTATATAAAATTATT
Source organism: Pinus albicaulis (assembly GCA_034641835.2). Lineage (NCBI taxonomy): Eukaryota > Viridiplantae > Streptophyta > Pinopsida > Pinales > Pinaceae > Pinus > Pinus albicaulis. Next base: position 1,470,932,905 of record CM076578.1, read on the forward strand.
AAAAATTTGAATATATTTACAACAAAATTGTCAAACATTTTATAAATTGCATATTAGGGACTAGTAAGATTCGTGAGGTTTTATTAACTTTAAGATAAATTCCCATCCTTAAAATTTTCCATGGTGATTATTCTTAATATTGTTATAGACTATGTGCTTGCTATAATATGTGGTCTAAAAATCATAGTTTATGACAACCAAATATAATTTCTTAATTGTATTTGATTGGGAACTTATTTGAGCCTGCAGTGGTTGATACCTCAATTCACTAGAAACCCTAATTATTGCATGTTTATTCATGGGTGAAATCTTCTTGTATAAACCTTAGTTGCATTTAATCTAAGTTAAATTGTGTTACTTAATTCCTAATATATACTAGGAAGCCTCCCTTTTCATGGATTGAATCCATCACTAGAATTTGAGGATTTTTTATTATGTGATAATGATGACACTCTCGTTGTTGTTCTTATTCTAGGTTACTTAGTGAGGCTTTTCACTAAGGTGTTATATTTTGCAATAATAGACACCACCATAATATATTGTATCGCCCCTTTCTCATAGGTCATATATACTATTTTTGTTGCATCCCTATATTTATTTATAAAATAATACTAGTAATCTATGTGCTTGCTATAATAAGTGGTCTAAAAATCATAGTTTATGACAACCAAATATAATTTTTTAATTTTATTTGATTGGGAACTTATTTGAGCCTGCAGTGGTTGATACCTCAATTCACTAGAAACCCTAATTATTGCATGTTTATTCATGGGTGGAATCTTCTTGTATAAACCTTAGTTGCATTTAATCTAAGTTAAATTGTGTTACTTAATCCCTAATATATACTAGGAAGCCTCCCTTTTCATGGATTGAATCCATCACTAAAATGTGAGGATTTGTTATTATGTGATAATGATGACACTCTCATTGTTGTTCTCATTCTAGGTTGCTTAGTGATTCTTTTCACTAAGGTGTTATATTTTGTAATAACAAACACCACCATAATATATTCTATCGCCCCTTTCTCATAGGTCATATATACTATTTTTGTTTCATCCCTATATTTATTTATAAAATAATACTAGTAATCTCCTTGTGGGATGACTGAATGGTTGGAAAAATGGGATGTTATCCCCTCCACTCGGTTTCCAATCCCACAAGGGGACATATTTATCCTATTGTGATAAGGCTCATGTAGTAGGCTACCCCACCCTCGAGGAGTATCAGTGCTTACTAAGTCATAAATATCGGGTATATCTGGCTTACAAGTTGTTGAATATACTCTCGGTATTATAGTGGCAGCCATTAAATATGTCCTATTATGATAAGGCTCATGTAGTAGGCTACCCCACCCTCGAGGAGTATCAGTGCTTACTAAGTCATAAATATCGGGTATCTCTGGCTTACGAGTTGTTGAATATACTCTCGGTATTATAGTGGCAGCCATTAAATCCCCTTGTGTATCTGGTTTACGAGTAATCTTGGTGATATAGTGGTATTTGTTAGGTTTGTTTTTGGGCCTTACCCATATTACTCCAATAAGTTACCAATTCACCATAGTAATAAAAAATAACACAAATAAAACATTATGGTAATGGATACCAAGTGATAAGTTAATAAATAACATACAATTAGAAATGATAAATTAAATATTATATAAATTGAAATATCTATTTTTAGATTTAAATATTGTATATCCTAATATATGTCTAACCATATATCTCTTAACCTATACAATATTAAATGTAATGTTACAAAGTGCATATAATTTACTATAATAAACCTAACCCTCGTGAATAAAAATTTTCCTCAATAATATGATTAACATAAATTCGAGTGGAAAATGAAAGATGACTAACATTAATAAGTTAAAATTTTTATTTTTTATTTAAATTATGTTTACTTTTTTTTGTTTACACGATGGGAAAGCCTATCATAATTCAGTTCTCAAAGTAGTAGTGAGGACAACCATCTATGGTTGCTATCCGTGAATGCAGATTGTCTCATCACTGTTATTCAAGGAAAATCATGCCACCTAGAATAACCCATTGGTGGTCTGTAAGGGGGTAGTACTTCACTCTTGCCAGATGCCTCTGGGTATTTGGTCATTTTAATTATGTATTCTTTGGATAGATTCAAGGTCATCTTACTTTGGAAAATTGGCTAGTTATTGGCTTAGTGAAGAAGAAATAAAAGAGTTGTGTACTTGCAATTTGCATCCAATTTATATGCAAACATTTACTTTGTAACTAAAGCTATAAGTCTTCACTATACCTAATGAGAATTGAGAAGATATAATTGAGCATTGCCCATTGCTAAATGGATGTTTCCCTTTCAATGATTTTGACCACATATATCATGTTTCAATTTTTTTTTGTTATTTTAATATGATCTATGGTCATTTGCATTTTCTCACATGGACCCAAAGTAGTTTAGGTCAAACTCTAATTCTTGAACAAGCTATATCATTATCATATTGCACACTAGTCACTTTGGAACTTCCCATATCCGCATGTTTAGGTGGATTTATCGTGTAATTTGACTGCATAATTGCATCCACAACAACCAACTTAACAAAGGGTGTGTCTTCCTTAATGGATCTCAACCTCTATATATTTCATATTTGATTGTTTCCTCATCAAAAAATGCTTTAGGATTTATTTATTTATTTTTAAATTTACTTCAAAAAAAAAAAATCTAATGATTCTCAATTTATTTTTGGGGTGGCTTAAGCCAACTCTACCTCTATTGATTCTCTTCCTTTCAACAGTCATGCACCCATTCCCTTACTCATGCAATCCTCTTTCCTTAAAAATTGACCACCTCCATTCCCTTGGAACGATCCTCCACACCGTCTACCCCTCCATTTGTGTCAAGTGCCTCCCCTCTTTTATTACAATGAATGTGGAGGACCTCCCTTCATTTATTACCTTTCCTTTGGACCTTGTGTTGGTCAAATTAATTGCTCAATAATTCCAACATAAACTATTAGTCCGGAAGTCCATAAAATTTGAGATGCTACATTATATGTGTGTGGTTCAAAGCATCATTAATCTTTCTAACCTATTCTACGAGATGAAAACCGAAAAGAATTCGTGCGAAAAAATATATCTAGGATATGTTTGTTACTTGGGGAAGCAACCCAAATCCTTCTCACCCTGGTTATGCTCATTTACTATGAAGAGGTAGGGAATCTATGAAAACAGGGAGAAGTTGCAATGTGTATGTAAACCCTTGAGAAAGTTATCTCACTTCTATCAAGAAACAATTTAAATGCAGATACAACAAGGGAAAAATTAAAGAGCGATCATTAGGGTTGTGCATAAAGTGCCTACTGATTAAACCTGGAAGTTAAACAAACTGGAATGTTGCAATATGTGTCATTTCCCTTCAATGATCGATCTCATCCTACAAAAAACACAAATTTCATCAACAAAAACATTCAATGATCAAAGAAAGAAGTAAATAGTGCATTTAAAGGAAAATAAAGTATACTTTAATTATGAAACAAGTTACAATATATCTATAAAAATGAAAGAAAATGACTCAATGATTCTACATTACATAGAGAAAAGGGAAGGGGCAGCGTGGGCTGAGTTGGTGGGCCGTCCCAATCAACACCACATTTCCTATAAAACTTAAAAAAAAGAACCAATTCACACCACCAATGTTATCAAACCATCATCATCATTTTCCTTTATCCAAAGATAAAATTAGAGTTACATAATCAACAACATTTACCCAATTATCATACTTTCAGTTATGAGGAATTGAAAGCCCCATCTCTACAATATACTCTATTACAGACCTACAGTTATCCTCATAACAACAACCATGATGAAATAGCTCCCCTAGAGCACTCGAACCTACTCTCTTCTAATACATTTATACAAGAGAAAGAGAGGGATTAATTAGAACTAATTTCCCCCAATTTGGAATGTCAATCATGGAAAATTTTAGAAAAGATTGTTTTTTATGTATTATTGGTGAATTCTGGTTGAAGAAAAATTTTCAAATGATTTCATATAATCCATATAACACTCAATTATCAAAGAATGGTCTGAATTTTGTCCCATTGTTGACTGAATACTTTATTTAGAGTGCAACTTTACAACGATCACAACCATAAATATGTCCTTGAGAGAAACTTTTGCATATCTCAATCTGCACACTTTTTGGAAGAAATTCTTATTCACCTAATTGGGGATATTCTAAACAAAAAAAATGTCTCATATTTTCCATATTCTACCTATTTTATCCAAAAATTGCACCTAGAGTTGGTTACTCGATTCTACCTAGAAAAAATTGTATTAACTATTGATCCTGAGCTCGAGCCATGTGGAATAAACCTCGGTGAAATCTAGATAACATTAAAATATATCATCATCCTTAGGAAAAAAACTCACATTCTATAATTTCTCTTGGAATTTCATATTTATGCCAACCTCAAAGTTTGGTTACCAAAACTACGCAAGAACTATAGGAAATGAACATAACCATCATTAGTAAAACCAAGCATACTCCTCTTTAATTCATTAAAATAAAGGAAAATAGAAATAATTAAATAATTTATCATTCGTAGGCTCATTTCACATATTCATGAGAAAAAATGGTACAAAGGGCAAGGAATGGGTGACAATATGTATTAAAATGGTAAATAAAAGATGCTTTAAATGGTGAGAAAAAACAAAAACTAATAACCCAACACCTTGACCAATCAATGAGCTCACCCCATCATTTTATAACATATTCCCTTTCCTGTATACTTTTCCATGTATTCCCTACGACACGGATCCTCCACATGAAAAAAAACACTCCTAATAACATATGGTTCCACTTCGCTTCATTACCACATTAGTATTCCATCTCCACATGAAATCCATCTCATCACCTATTTCCATGTCACCAAGCTCAACAATTAGACAACAAGTGACATGTTGCATTCTAAGAATTTGTTGCATCTATACTCGTCACATTATCATGATTTGCATGGTCAACCTGTATACTAAGTAGACCACTCAAATACCCAATAAATAGGCCAATCAAATAGCACCACATGGCACTTTAAAGTTGTCTGCACTAATTTACATTTATTATTTTAGGTGAAACTCAAACTACGATAACTTCACCATTTGAGATCAAATTTGGGTGCAATTCTTCAAAAGTGTTTATTTCTTAGCTCTCACCATAGTATTATAGAAAAATCAATTTTATTTTTAAGTTTTGTGTAGTTAATGCCTAACGTTAGGTGTTACACTTCCAAGTTTCAAATGAATAGCATGGTCATGTTCTCAGATAAGTGGAAGACCCTTAGGCATTTCTCTAAATATATTGGCATGATTATTAATAACCTTTTAAAGATACATTGGAGTGGAGGATAGATATGATTGAAAATCTAATGAACATAATTGTGAAAATACACCTTGGTTTCCCTTCTTTATCAATATTTTCATGCTATTCAAGCTTATCACTTTACTACTTTTCCCTTGGATACCTCTAAGATAAATTTCCTTTCCTTCTAATAAAAATATTATGAAATGATATTAGAAATTAAGGGGAATTATTCCCAATGATTGTAACCATTAGACCCCTAATACAACATTAGCACCACCCATTTGGATTGCAGTCATGGTGCTAACCAATAAATACTCCCCCATTTTCATCTTAGTCTTATGGCACTAAAATGAATAATTTTTCTTACTCCATCTACAATCATGGGTACTACCTAAATCAATAAATACCATTACCCTTTTCCTTTTTATATATCTTTATATATTGAGGGTTTATGGAGTACTGATGTCATCTAGTCCATGAAAGGAGTAGTTTCTTCTAGCTCCAAATCTTCAAAAGTTTCCACTTCTTGATATTCTTCATATTCATAGTCTATGTATAATAATTCCTTCTAACTTCATTTATTCACTTTACTATACTTATTTTTATAATTTAAACATAGTCCCTTTTCTCTTCTTTCATCCATTTGTTGAGGATTCAACCTTCCTGGTTTAAGAAATGGGGCCTAATTTTCTCTATAGTTATTAGTAACCATATTTCTAGTGGCCATATTTTTACTTTCAACTTTCCTTGTTAGACTAAAAGCATGCTTTGGATATATAGGTTCAAAGAGACACACCTCATGTTGTATTACTTCCTTTAAGTATCCATAAATAGGTCTAACAAGTTATCCTCTGAAATATTCTTCACTCTGAGACTCAACTTTTGGAATTCTTGTATGTGCTCTATAATAGGACCTTTTTGTTGAATATTTACCAATTGACTAAGGAATGTGTTGCTCTTAATATCCCCATAATGTGTTATCAATTCCTTTGTAAAAATGTACCAAGATATAACAAAATCCTTTTTTGTTTCACAAATCCATTGATACCATACATGTTGGTCTTGTTCTAAAAACATGGATGCAATATTTACCATTTGTATGGATTCCACTTGGTGTAGATCAACGTACTGCTCCATTTTAAATATCCATGTTATAGAATAATTACAACTAAATTTCCTATTATTTATCTTCGGAATGTATTAATTCCATTGTGTTGGCTTGAAGCCTTGATGATGTGGATCTTGGATTTAAAATTCATGAGTATGGTTCTTTTATTCAATATTTCTGCTCTGCAATTGTGATAATGTACTCCCCATATTTGATTGATTCTCAATAACATGCTTCTCGTTATTTTGTAGGTCCTTATATTACTAGTATAGTCCCTTATTGTTGTTAGTGTAACCCCCTTATTGTTATTGTTGTACCCCTGTAACCCCCATATTGTTATTATTGTGCCCTTACATTATTATTGTTAGGATGACAAGGATTACATTGTGGCCCCACTAGGATTACATTGTGGCCCCATGGACTCCTATATAGAGAGAGGAGGTTTTGTCATTTGTATCATCCAAGAATTGTTCATTCATGTAATGTATTGGAGGCTGCCCCCTCGAAGTGGCTTATTTATAAGGCATTGATATCTCTTTTCTTCTCTTTCTGGAGTTGGTTTCACAACATTTGGTATCAGAGCTTTGAATTCTAGGGTTTCACTGCCCCAATCAAGTCAGACCTGTGGCATTCAAAAAACGCTTCAGAGGGCTACGTCAAGGCCAAATTTCAGATATTGAAGATTTGAAATCACAGAGATAATTCAATTTCAATATCGAGCTCCTCAAAATCAAGAAAAATGTGTGTATTTTGTTTCAAATTGCATAAGTATTTTTTGAAAAATCAGTTCTAGGTGATTCCAAAGGCCTATTGAGCATAGATATTAGTATTGGGTTCTAAAATGCCTCCTAAAAAGAATTTGACACCCATCAAGCCTTCAGAAGGCTCTACTATGACTCATGAAGACGAAGAAATGCAACATGAGATATCAAAATTCCATGAGAAAGTGCACCAAATTTTGCTATCCCAAAGAGCAACAAAAAATGAAATGGAAGTTTTGAAGAAAGGCATGGAAACTAAGATGGATGGTTTGAAGAAAGGTGTGGAAGATAAGATGAATGGTTTGGAAGCTAAGATGGATGGCATGGAACTTGGCATGGAAGCTAAGATGGATGACATGGAAGCTAAGATCGATGAAAAAATGGAAAACATGAAGAATGATCTAAAAGTAGACATCGAAGGTTTGGCAAAGTTGATACAATAAATTTTTCCTAATGGAGGAAAGATAGTAGAGGAAACTCATGATGAGAGAAAAATAAATGTTAATCGTGATTTCATAAACTCTAATGTTGGATTAAAGAACCACCATATTCCAAAGATGGATATGAGGAAGTTTGATGGAAAGGATCCCGTAACATGTATAATACAGATGGATCAATATTTTGATCTCAATAATGTGAAAAACACACAAAAGGTATGCCTTGCAACTTTACACTTAGAAAAAAATACATTTTTATGGTATCGATAGCTTTGCTCCCATAAAAAAATTGTCACTTGGTCAATTTTTATGGAGGAAATGATATCACATTATGACGAGACAAAGAGCAACACCTTCTTTAGCCAATTGATCAATCTCAAACAAAAGGGTTTAGTGGCGAAGCACATTGAGGACTTCCAAAAATTGAATATAAGGGTAACTGATATTCCAGAGGAACATAGGATTGATGTCTTCATAGGGACTTTAAAGGATAGGATCCAACAAGAAGTTTGCGTTTGGGAACCAGATTCATTAGAGAAGGCATTTAGGTTGGCAAGAAAAATTGAATGTAAAATTATGGCGACAAGGAAGCCTACCACTCATATCTATAAAGATGGAAATGTTGCTACTCCTAGACATTCACAACCTACAAGGTTGACACCACAAAAATTGGAAGAAAAAAGAGAAAAAGGGCTTTTCTACAGTTGTGATAACAAATACACTAAAGGTCATAAGTGTGCTGAGAAGAAATTATTTTACATAGATTGTGAAGAGGAATGAACAAGAAACTTCAAAAGAAGAGGATATACACCAGGAAGCAACCCTAGAAGAAGAATAAATGAGTCCAACCATATCATGTAATGCATTGGAAGGAATTACCACTCCTCAAACTCTCAAGATAGAAGGAAATATCAAGAACAAAAAGGTAATAGTGTTGATTGATTCAGGTAGTACCCATAATTTTATTCATTGTAAAGTAGCCAAGGAATTAAATTGTTTCATATACCTAGCACCAGAATGTCAAGTGATGGTTGCAAATGGAGGAACTATAAATTTCTCTGGAAAATTCCATAATATCAGGCTATCCATGGGGGAATATTTATTGAATATTCCAATGATTTCCATCCCAATGGGAGGTGCTGATGTCGTAATAGAAGTATAATGGTTACAATATTTGGGGACAATAGCTTTTAATTTTCAAGAACTTTTCTTGAAATTTTTTCTGAAGGAAAGGAAATCGAATTACGGGGTATCATAGGGAAGACAGGAAAGATAATGAGCTCTAATGTCATGACAAAGCTTATGAAGAAAGAAAAATGAGGCATAATTGCACAATTATGCTCACTAGAAGTTCCAACATCAAAATCATCTATTTCTCTAGATCTCCAAAGAGTCTTGGAAAATCATTCCAAGGTGTTTGATACTCCCAAAGGACTCCCACCTATTCATGATCATGATCATGCTATTCATTTGATTCCAGGAAGTGTTCCTCCAAATATCTAGTCTTACAGATATCCTTATGTCCAGGATATCTTCTTTCATCCATTTTTTGAGGATTCAACCTTCCTGGTTTAAGAAATGGGGCTTGATTTTCTCTATAGTTATTAGTGACCAAATTTCTAGTGGCCCTATTTTTACTTTAAAATTTCCTTGTTATACTGAAAGCATGCTTTGGATATTTAGGTTCAAAGAGACACACCTCATGTTGTATTATTTCCTTTAAAGTATCCATAAATAGGTCTAACAAGTTATCCTCTGAAATATTCTTCACTCTGAGACTCAACTTTTGGAATTGTTGTATGTGCTCTATAATAGGACCTTTTATTTGAATATTTACCAATTGACTAAAGAATGTGTGGCTCTTAATATCCCCATAATGTGCTATCAATTCCTTTGTAAAAATGTACCAAGATATAGCAAAATCCTTTTTTGTTTCACAAATCCATTGATACCATACATGTTGGTCTTGTTCTAAAAACATGGATGCAATATTTACCATTTGAATGGATTCCACTTGGTGTAGATCAACGTATTGCTCCATTTGAAATATCCATGTTATAGAATAATTACAGCTAAATTTCCTCTTATTTATCTTCAGAATGTATTATTTCCTCTGCGTTGGCTTGAAGCCTTGATGATGTGGATCTTGGATTTAAAATTCATGAGTATGGTTCTTTGATTCAATATTTCTGCTCTACAATTGTGATGATGTACTCCCCATATCTGATTAATTCTCAACATCATGCTTCTCATTATTTTCATGATTTCCATGGATCTCCACATCCCTTTTAGGAATCCTAATTACGAGAAAGAAATATGCTTCTACTAGTGACCACATACTCTTGTTTGTACTGGTGACCAATAATTTTTCCAATACTTCCTTTTCACCAGTTCCAACCATATCCTTAGTATTTCACACCTTTGAACTATTTAGTTCAATTTCTTCCATGTTACCGCACTCCTTATTACTTTTCACCAAGACTAACCATGTCAGGAATTCCTTCTGGGAGTCAACCTACTAATACCTCTATGTTTACAAGATCTCCAGATTCATTATTGTATGGTGATCTCTCGGTTCCTGTTGGGTACTAAACACTTTTTATAACTTTTTCAGGAGCCTCTCCTTCATCTCAAATTTCTACTTTGTCATCTAGTGTATCTATCTCTACTGTCCAATGCATGAATTCCATACCTAAATTACCTTCAGCATCATACCAATATATTAACATGGTATCTAGTAATTTAGTTAATCGTCAAATAAGGGCCCAAGTGGTGTTTACTATCCACATGGGGGGAAACCACCTTATTCTCCACCTACAGGAAAAAAATTTGTTGGGTCATATCCTACGGTTGGAGGAAAATATTTTTCCAAAAATTATGAAAAATATGGTTATATACCTTAGTTCAGTCCAAGTCAACCAGTTTTATCTCAACCCTTGATTAGTGTTCCTTACCCAGGGATGAATACTATTAGGAGCACTACTTTTGTTCAACATCCCATTCAAGTTGGTCCACAAGTGCGAGTTTATTAACTTGTTTAGCCTACTAGACAATCTATTCCACAAATACTTGTTCAATATATTCCAATAGAATTATGGCAACTTGCCCATAGGATTCCTCAAACACCTATCCAATAGTGTGTCCAAGGAAATCCACAAACACCTATTCAACAACCAGTTCAATGACCCATCCAAGGTAGTCCTCAAACACCTATTCAGTCTATTGTTCAAACATATTTTCAACAACCAGTTCCAAGTTCACCTCAAACAACTAATTTGGGAGAATCATAAGCAACAGTCCAAGTTATGCCTTAAATACCAATTCAACAATATACATAGGCCATCCCTCAAGAATTTTCTTATCAAATTGGACCCACTTTCTAGTCTACCACATAGATTCCTATGGAACAACCTAGTATAGGGATTATTTAGACACCATATCAAGGTCAAACTTTTCAAGGCTAGCCTTTTCAGAGTCAATTCTTTCAAGGTCAACCTTTATAGGGGCAATACTAATTGGGTCAAATGGGTCAAATTCCACCTTTTCATAGTTAACCATACCCAGGTCATAGTTTTCAAATTCCATTTCTTCCACAACCTAGTATGTCTCACCCTGCTTACACTGGGGGAATGAAAATACCAATCGCACAAGATATTCTATGATATCTTGGGTGTCCTCCTCCGGGGGTTGGAATTAACACTCGAGGATATCAATATCTACAATTGGACCCCAACCGAAAGTTACCGTTTATCACAATTTTAGACTTGTCATATTTGTCTCGACTAAGGAATGATCCTATATACTACTATCCATTTTGGCTAGCAATTCCTGCTGATTTTCCCTGTTGTTGATCAGTGGTTGTAAATGATGTCAACCCAAGCAGCACTAAAGGCTACCCCAATCTTGCATGGGAATTTTGACTTGAAAACTTACTCTATTCCAATTCAAGGATATTTGGGACGGTTTCTACTTATCAAGATATTTCCTTTAATCTATGGCACGCCACATAATTCTTCACGGTTTGAGAGATATTCGTGTTCTATGTTAGTAACCACAGTTAGTGGGCTAAAACCCCATGGGGTTGTGGCATGCCACTAATAATTGGTTGTGGTCATTGAATATTCAATAATTAATAATTTTTTAAGCTCTTAAAATCCCTCCAACTTTCACTTGGTGAAGACCCTCTCAACCTAAGAATTTATATAAATTGTGACCCTCATATCCTCCTCATGTAAGGATTTCGCTACTAAAGACAGATCATTGTGTAATTTTCGCTATAAAAATTTTTATACGAGCCTTCAGATGCTAAAAAAAACCCACTTGGGCGAAATCCTGATGAAGCTCGTTTCCTAATTTTAGATCTTGGTTTGCTATATTTTCGGAGATATGATCTGTGGAAGTTAGGGTTTTTACAGGCTTTCGAATTTCATCTCAAAGAGATGACCTTCGGAAAATTGTCATAACTCTCTCTCTAAGAAGCAGATTGGAATTCTGTAAAAGTGACGGATAGTGCATGGAATTTAGTTTTTTGTGTATAAATTTCAGAGCCGAAGGAGGAAAAAATGACACGTGGCACACCATACAAGTTCTCTCTACTGAACTAGTCCATAATTAGGTCATTCTGAGAGATTTGGCATAACTTTGACTTGAAGAATCCAAATCAGGTGAGACTTGTGGCATTGGAAAGAAGACTCAGAGGGCTACTACAATACCAAAGATCACATATTAGGATCTGAAATCACAGAGATACATTAGATTCAATAGCTCCTAGAAGGAAAGAAAAAGCTAGATCATGTGTTGTCAAGGGCTGCAAAGGACCATACTTTCTAGGCAAGAAAAGCAAAGAAAGGTGCAACAAAATAATGTAGTAGAGGTAAGCTCCAATTAAGTATCTTCTGTATATATATCTTCATCTCCTAATTGCATTAGGTTCTTTGTATTCTAATTTGTTGTTTTTGTTTAGCACTAACATATGCTCTACAAGATGAGGTAAGTTTTGTTATTATCATGTCATGGGTATTTCCTTGAAGACTTCTTGAAAATATTATATATTCATTAAGATAAGATTCAATGCATGATCTAATTTTCTAAAGAGTGAGAAAGGGAAGCATGACAAGAGCAACAATCAAGGTGCAGAACAACAACAAGAATTTCAACACATGAAGTCTTCAAGTGGGCAGCATTGCATAAAGTCATTATAAAGGTATCATTTTACTGAGTCATTCTAAAATCATCATTTTAAAATTTGTACAAGTGTATATCTGCTAAGAGTTGAATAGGAAGTGTCAGGAGGTCTAGGATCATCATTAGGTGGTTGTGTCATAGTTGGGGTTATGGTCTAGTGTGTCTTCTTCTTCTACATCATTCTATAGCATTGTAAAGTGGACCATTTTCCCTAGCATGGGAGTTCATTCTTATTTTATTCTTCTATAGGGTGGTATGGTGGTGCTTGGCTAGTGCATGAAGTCACCAACATGTTCAAGCCTGTGAAAAATTCAGGGTGGTAGGGTGGTGCTAGGGTGAGTTGTAGCTCATTGAGTGTTGGGGCATCCGTTCAGTTGACTACTGAAAAATATCGGGCGTTGGAGCATCCATACAGTGGGAGCTAGAGAAGAAGGATTTTCTAGATTCCAGGAAGTTGGAACTTTCTTTTCAATTGGATTTAAATACAACGAATTATTAGAAATGCATTCAAGTGGTTTTTGTCCCGAAGGGGGTTTCCACCTTAAAAATTGTGCGCACTTGTGTTGTTTTGTTTACTGCTATCATTTTACAAACACTGATAATAATTGAATATTAACTAATTCTCTAAAATATTAATAATAATACTAATTGAAAGCAATATTTATTCACCCCCCCTCTCAGTATTTCCAACAATTGGTATCAGAGCTTGGTTCCTTCAATAACAGTTTAACAACTTGAAGTAGGTCATGGAGCATACCAAGAATGGTGTACCTTTGTTCAATGAAAATAATTATGCACTCTGGAAAGGAAGAATGGAGGTCTATCTCTTGGTGCAAGGTTACGAAGTATGGGACACTGTTCAAAATGGCTTTACACCAACCATGGATTAACAAGGTAAGAAGAATTTGGTAAATGATGCAAAAGTAAAGAATATTATTATCAGTGGAATTACTGAATCTACTTAACATAAGGTGTTGGGGTGTAAAACCACCAAAAATATATGGGACAAGCTTGAGAATATATATGCCTGTGACTCAAATGTAAAAGAAGCAAAGCTTCAAATCTTCAAAGAAAAATTTGAGAAACTTAGAATGAAAGAAGATGACAACATTGTTGCATAATTCCAATATGTTGATGAAATAACAAACCATCTGGAAGGATTTGGAGAGCCAGTTGACGAGAAGACTATTATATGAAGGATTCTTAGAATGTTACCAGGAAGATTCAACCCAAAGGTATCGGTCTTAGAATACGGTGCAAATCTGGAAAAACTGAACAAAGCGGAATTACATGGAATTATCATAGCATATGAAATGAGACTTAATGAAGAAGAGGGTATTTCACATCTAGAAACTGTGTTTGCTGCATCTAAGAAAACCAATAAGGCAAAATAACCTTCAAAGGCAAAGACCTACACATGCAAGTGTGACAAAAAGGAAGATGATGAAGAAGGTCTTTCAGATGGAGAATATGCTTACTTTTCGAGAAAACTAAAAATTGGTAAAGGAAAATTAAAAGGTAATCTTCCATTGATATGTTTAGGTTGTGGTGAGGTTGGGAATTTTGCAACAAAATGTACAAACAAAAGTGATGGAAACTCAAAAGGAAAGAAAGGCTTTATGAAATTAAACAAGTAAGGCAAGAATAAAGGATTCAAAAGGAAATTTCTCTCTAAAGAAGATAGCTCATCATCCGATGAAGAAAGTGACAGCGAATAAGAAGCCAATGAGAGAGTATTGTTTATGGCCCAACACAATAAACAAGAGGTATAAAACAACGAATAAGAAGGGTTTACCATAGAAGAATTTTTTGAGGCAATCAGGCTTATAAAATATCTCAAGGCTGAGACGATCCGTTCCAATACTCTTAAAGAAAAAATTCAAGGTCTCAAAATTGAAGTTGAAGAACACAAATGTATTGAAGATTCACGTCAAAAGAAGTTGGAATAAAGCAACTAAGAAAGGGAATAATTAGAAGCCGAAGTAGTCTCACTGCGTAAGGAAGTGAAGAACGGAAAAATTGTCCAAAACTATGCCAACAGCTCAAGGGAATTGGAAGAACTCATCAAAAATCAACAATATTACAACGACAGAACTAGCATCAGTTACAAAGAAGAAGAATCAAGACCTTCTACAGCAAAATACAATGAACCTATGTAATCTGATAAGCATGTATACTTTATTGGACAAGATTCGCAAGAACATCCTTGGAAGACAATTCCCTGACGAATATTTCCATCCAGGTACCAACATATTTTTCATGGATATTGTTATTCATGTGGAAAATTTGGTCATAAAGTTGTAGAATGTTGCATGTACCCAAGGAACCAATACAATTCCAGAAGATATCTAAAATATGAACCTCTGAGGGCTCAAAATAACATCAATAGATTTTAACATTTAAGAAATAATATTGAATTTTACAAATGTCAAAACTTTGGACACATAGCCAGAGACTGCAGACTTGAAAATCCTCCAAAATAATATTCAAAGCCACAAAACAAATGAACATGGAAGAAGAAGAAGACTGATAATTGTGCTCTCTCTCTGAAGGCTAAAAACAACAAAGAGGTGTGGTGTGTTGATAGCAGTTTCTCAACGCACATGACTGGAGATAGAAAGAAATTTGTATCTCTGAAAGAGAAGAAGGATGGAACCGTGTCCTTTGGAAATGATGTATCTTCAAATGTTATAGGATTAGGTACCGTCACTCTCAAAAGAAAATATGCTCTATCCAAGAATGTTATATTGGTTGAAAACATGAATGATAAACTGCTAAGTGTTGGACAAATGTGTGATCAAGGACACATAATGCTATTCAACTCCACAAAATGTGAAATCAGGAAAGGCAGGTATGGTAAAATTTGTGCTACAACAAGTTGAGCTCCAAATGACATATATGTTCTGGATGAACCAACTAAAGCATGTCTACCAGCTAAAGAAGATGAAATTTGGTTATGCCACAAACGAATGTGTCACATAAAATTTGACAATATTTTCAGGATAAGCAAAAAAGAAGTAGTACGAGAAATGCCGAAAATCTCAAAACCTTCCAACACACTATGTGATACCTATTGGCACGACAAGAAGAAAAAAGTCAAATTTAAAACAAAAGAACACTTTGGATGACATCCATTCGAATTGATACATACTGATCTATGTGGTCCCGTGAGAACAAAATTCTTAGATGGAGAATTATATTTCATGTTAATGATAGATGAATATACTAGGATGACAGCCGTCAGTTTCTTAAAGAGAAAATCTGAAGCATTTGAGAGCTTTAAGATCTACCAAGAGTTGGTAAAAAATGAAACTGATTTAAAATAAAGTGTATAAGATTAGATAATGGTGGAGAATTCACTTCCAAATTATTTCAACAATATTGCGACAAAAATAGAATAAAAAGACAATTTTCAACAGCATGAACACCTCAGCAAAATGAAGTTGCTGAAAGAAAGAAAATAACTGTACAGGAAATGGGTAGAACAATGCTGAAGGACTCAAAATTGGATGAAACTTTATGGATTCAATAAATTGATATGACAATTTTCATTATCAACCGATGTCTTCTCAGAAATAATTGCAACAAGACCCCATATGAATTATGGAAAGGAAAACTGACTAATGTAAAATATTTCAGAATCTTTGGAAGAAAATGTTATATCAAAAGAGAAGATCAAAAGTTGGGTAAGTTTGAATCACATGTTAATGAAGGTATATTTGTTGGTTACTCACGCAAAATAAAGGCTTATAAATTCTATAATATAATATGAAAACAAATAGTGTAGAGCATAAATGTTACATTTGACGAAGATGGTGTTCTAACGAATAATGATGAGGCTCTAGAATCTTTGAAACTCGAGATAGTGGTTGAAAAAGACACAGAGAAAATTATAGAACAAGAAGAAACTTTCAACCAGGAAGAAGTAAATCATGATCATCAAGATATACAAGAACAACAGCAAGATTCTCCTCCAAAGAGAAGAAAAGAATGGATTCAAAAGAACCATCCATCAAATCAAATCATTGGTGACACAAATGAAGTTCGACAGATTCATTCATCACAACAAGCTCACAATCTCATTATTCAAGCCTTTAAAAATGAAGATTAGGTAGGAAGCTTTGATGATCATAAAAGTACTAGTGGAGTAGCATTCTATCTAGGTGGTTGTCTCATATCATGGTTGAGCAAAAGGAGAACCTCAATCTTGTTATCTACAGCGGAATTAGAATACATTGCAGCAGTAGCTTGTTGTACTCAAGTCCTTTGGATGAAACAAACTTTGCAATATCTTCAAGTAAAATTCAGTGAGCCTATTCCCATCCTCTATGATAACACCAGCGCAATCAACATATCCAAGAATCCAGTCATGCATTAAAAAAAAAACACATTCTGATAAAATATCATTATGTTAGAGAACAAGTCACTGAAAAGAATATCAAACTTGAATATGTTGGTACAACAGAACAAATTTATGAAATATTCATTAAAAATTTACCTCATGAAGCATTTGAATATCTTCTCCAGAAGCTTGGGATTCTCCCAAGTTCTCATTAGATTTTCCTTATTCAAAAAATAAAGGGGGAGTGGAAGTTTGTATAGGTCCGCATGTTGGTTGTGTGTCTGGGGGAGTTACCCTTTGTCATTAATGTCAAAGGGGGATAGAATGTTGTAGGAAGAGGTGCCATGATCACAGGGGGAGTACTTTTATTACAATAAATTCTAGAGGGGGGTATTATTGATCAGTGGTTGTCATTGATGTCAACCCAAGAAGCACAAGGGGATACTCTGATCTTGCTTGGGGATTCTGACTTGAAAAATTACTCTATTATGATTCAAGGAAATTTGGGATGGTTTTTTCTTATCGATATGTTTCCGTTGATATATGGTATGTCACGTAATTCTTCACGGTTTGATAGATATTCATGTTTGAAGTGAGTAACCATGGTTAGTGGGCTAAAACCCCATGGGGTTGTGGCATGACACTAATCATTGGTTGTGGTCATTGAATAGTCAATAATTAATAAATTTTTAAGCTCCTAAAATTTCTCCAACATTCACTTGTTGAAGACCCTCTCAACCTAAGCATTTATATAAATTGTGACCCTCATATCCTCCTCATGTAAGGATTTCACTACTAAAAATAGGTCATCGTGGAAATTTCACTATAAATTTTATTTTGTGAAGCTTCAAATGCTAAAACAAAAAACCGACTTGGGAAAAATCTTGATGAAGCTCACGTTTAAATTTCAGATCCTTTTTAACTATATTTTCGGAGATATGATCTGTGGATGTTAGGGTTTTTGCAAGCTTCTGAATTTCATCTCAAAGAGGTGACCTTGGGAAAATCATAATAATTGTCTCTCTGATAAGAAGATTGGAATTATGTAAAACTTGGTGGATATTTCACTGATTTTAGTGTTTTGTATATAAATTTCAAAGCCTAAGGAGGAAACAGAGACACGTGGCATGTCGTACAAGTTTTCTCTACTGAACTAGTCCATAATTAGGTCATTGTGAGAGATTGGGCACAAATCTGCCTTGAAGAATCCAAATTGGGTCAAACCTGTGGCATTGGAAAGAAGACTCAGAGGGCTAATATAGGACCAAAGATCACATATTGGGGATCTGAAATCACAGAGATACAAAAGATTCAATATCGAGCTCCTAGAAGGCAAGAAAAAGCTAGATCATGTGTTGCCAAGGGTTGCAAAAGACCAGACTTTATAGGGCAACAAAGCAAAGCAAGGTGCATAAAAATGATGCAGAAGAGGTCAACTCCAGGTAAGTATCTTTTGTATATGCATGTTCATCTCTTAATTTCATTAGGTTCTTTGTATTCTAATTTGTTGATTTTGTTTAGCACTGACATATGCTCTATAGGATGAGGTAATTTTTGCTATTACCATGTCATGGATATTTCCTTGAAGACATTTCGCAGGTATTATATATTCATCAAGATAAGACTCAATTTATGATCTAATTTTCTAAAGAATGAGAAATTGTAGCATGACAAGAGCAGCAATCAAGGTGCAGAACAACAGCAAGAAGTTCACCACATGAAGTCTTCAAGTGGGTAGTCGCTGCATACAATCATTATAAAGGTATCATTGTACTGAGTCATTGTAAAATCATAATTATAAATTTTCACAGGTGTCTATCTGCCAAGAGTTGAAGAGGCTATGTCAGGAGGTCTAGGATCATCATTAGGTGGTTGTGTCATAGTTGGGGTTATGGTCTAGTGTGTCTTCCTCTTCTACATCATTCTATATCATTGTAAAGTGCACCACTTTCGCTGGTGCCAGAGTCCATTCTCATTTTATTATTCTATAGGGTGGTTGGGTGGTGCTAGGCTGGTGCATGAAGTCACCAATAGTTTCAAGCTTGTGAAAAAATTAGAGTGGTAGGGTGGTGCTAAAGTGAGTTGTAGCTCATTAGGTGTTGGGGCATCCATTCAATTGACTACTGAAGAATCTTGGGCATTGGAGCGTCCATCTAGTGGGAGCTGGAGAAGAATTATTTTCTATATTTTAGGAAGTTGGAGCTTTCTTTTCAATTGGAGTTGAAGATTAAATAATTATTAGAAAATAATTCAGGTGGTTTTTGTCTCGGAGGGGGTTTCCACCTTAAAAACTGTGTGCATTTTTGTTCCTTTTGTTCACTACTATCATTGTACAAACACTAGTAATAATTGAATATTAACTAATGTTCTAAGAGATTAATAATAATACTAATTGAAAGGAATATTGATTCACCCCCCCTCTCAATATTTCCAACACTAGTGACATCCCAAAGTTTGAAGGAAAATCTAGAGAGGACCCATCAAACCATGTTATGACATATCATCTTTGGTGTGCGGAAATTCATTAATCGATGATTCCATTAGATTACACCTTTTCCAATAAAATTTAACCAGTTTGGTAGCAAAATGGTACGTTGAGCTACCACCCACATATTTCCATAACTTCAACTCCTTAGCAACAATTTTTTTAACACATTTTTAGCTACCAATTAGATATGACACTGATACTTAACTTTTGACTTTGCTGAAACAATCAAATTCTACCCACATTTCAGATCATATACATGAATGGAGGTGTAGACATTGTTTAGTTAAATATTTTATTCCATATCAAATTTTGGCTGAATGGTTCATAAAAATGTTACTTCCCATTATTATTGAGGATGATGTTGAAGGAGGTGTTGTAATATAAGAGAAAGTAATTTCTCATTCCCAGTACCTAGACCTCATTTATACACAGTCTAGCACTATGTATGAGAAAATCCCAAATCTACCTCGCCCAACAATTTTAGATCAACCAGATTCAACCCCTACAGGATCTCACGATGTTGATAGTGTGATTGGTTTTGGTAGCCATCAATCTCAAGGTAAAAGAAAGAATTCTAAAAACACTCTCATGTTGGGTATCTAAGATTCACCCATTGAAAACCTTTCTCCATATATTAATTCTAAAATTAATGTCGTAGACTCATCTATTGGCAAGAATCAACCATCCCGAGGTAGAAAGAAAGGGAAATGTAAAGCTAAAAAAATGATTCTTAGAAGGAGAAACCAAACAAAAATGAACCCTCTGACGAAAATAAGAAACCTTGTTATCCTTTCCTAATTTGTGATGAAGATCATTACATAAAGGAATTACCACAATGGGTAGAGGTTACTAAATTCATAAAAGGTTCTCCTACTGATGCTATTTTGAAAGATAATTTCCCCTATCAAGATAGTAAGATGATTTCAAATAATCCATCCTCTTCTTCCACATTGGCAGATATCATGATGATGTCTTCTCAAGTGATGGTAGCCACAAGATCTAAATATTATGGATCTAAGGGTCGTGTAGTAAATGGAAATGATTCTAGTCCTTCTAGTCAACCTTCCACTTCAATTCTTCCTCCTTCCGAACCATTACAGATTTTAAAACCAAATTTTGACATGGTGATTCGACGACATCCTAAAGGTGCTATTCAAAAATCATTTTTTAAACCTCATGCTAGAGCTAATCATAAATACAACATTGTTGAAGATCTACTGATTTCTCCTTCAGCTATATCAGCTCTTGAAGTGCTATAAACATGTCTAGCACAAAGGAAATTACTATTTTCCACTATCAAAGAAATGTATCCTCGGGATTATAACCTTATTGTATTTGATATTGAAAGTCACATACCTAGACTCCCACATTAACTATCATTCCAAATACCAAGTTTCATCAAAAATAAACAAGTTTTCCACATAGTAGCTAATGAAGAAGCTTCTACATGTATCATTTTTATTACTTCTTGGAAAGCCTTAGGTTCTCCAACCATCAATCAGTCTCCTACCACTCTGAAAGCCTTTGATGAAGAGGTTTTTGTCCATATGGAATTATGAACGATATACCCATACAGTTAGAGGGTAAGACAAATGCAACTGAATTTTAATTCGTTGATGCCCAACTCGATTACAACCTTTTAATCAGTTTCTATTGGACCTATGCTATGTCTCCAATGGTCTCATCACTATTTCGCATGATAAATTTTCCTCATCAAAGGAAAATAGTTAAAGTAGACTACTTATCTTACTACACATTAGACCCTAACTCTACAGCTAGTAGTGTACCTTTCACGAGGAAAAGGATTACTCAATATGAAGATGTTGGTGTCGGTTTGGTCAAAGATTTTTCACTCATGGGAATTTTTGCACTTCCTCCACCCAATATTTCTCTTAACATTGCCTAGGTTAATATGATCACATTAAGCATGATGTAATATTCTGATTCGTGGATTATGCCTTTAGAATCTGAATTAACCTCATATTTCAATGATATTCCTTTAAGCCCGTTTGAATTATATTTTCAAGTAGTTCAAACATATTCTGATCTACCATCCTCTGAAATTGATCTAGTGAAAGCGATCATTGAGGATTATTTTCAATTATATTGGTTAGAACCAATTTCATTCCCTCATCCCTTCGACAAAATGTTTCCAACAGATTAAAGCATCATGGAAAAAATGAATTTGGATAAAATTCCATGGGATGATTATCATCATTGTTCATATTTTCTACCTAGCCTTGATAAAATCGAGAATGATTTTTCTACCATATTTTCTCCTGAGATCATATATAATCATGAATGTCCTATGTCAATTGTTCAATCTGAATCTGAAAATAATTTTGGAAACATATATAGAACCACTCCAATTAATATCTCAGTCAAATTAGGAATTATTAAGAATATTTTCATAGGTGATTCGTGCTCACTTAAAGAGATTCAAATGTGAAATGCCCTATTTCAAGAAGTCTATGACATTTTTTCCTGGTCCTATGAGGAAATGCCAATAATTGGCCCTATCATTGTCATTCACGAAATCAAGATGTACTCAGATGCCAAACTTGGCAGATAGATATTATGTCCAGTGCATCCACGAAAGGTTGTTTCTATAAAAGTTGAGGTTGAAAATTTACTTAAAGCAGGTTTTATCTATCTTGTTCCCTTTACTGATTGGGTTTCTAATATTGTTCTAGTTAACAAAAATCAAGGGACCATTAGAGTATGCATATATTATAGGAATATTAGAAAATCTTGTCCCATGGACAACTATCTTACCCCCTATATCGACCAAATTATGGATGATTGTGCCGGTAAAGAAATATTTTGTTTCATGGATGGATTTTCTGGCTACAACCAAATCAACATAATCCATGTTTATCAGCATAAAATTGCATTCATTTTTCCATGGGGAAGCTTTTCTTATCGTAAAATCCCAATAAGATTAAATAATGTTGGCACAACCTTTCAACGGACCATTTCTTACACTTTGCATGATATCAATCATATTGTGTAACCCTACTTGGATGATTTACTAGCTAATTCACTAAAATAGGAAGATCATTCGATGCATTTGAGATCTCTATTTATCAGATGTAGACATTGCAATATCCACTTGAATCCTCATAAGTGTATTTTTTGTGTACAATCTAGTCGATTGCTGGGATTTTTCATGTCAAAGGAAGGTATTTGTGTCAATCTGCTCTAGGTTGAGGCTATTCTGAATATGCCTCCTCCTTCAAACCTGTGCCAACTACAAAATTTTCAAGGGAAATAAAAAAATTTATGTCGGTTCATCCCAAACTACATTGAGCTAACTAAAGGTTTTACTCTACTGTTGAAAAATGGCATCTCATTTACATGGGATGATCTTGCTCAAAAATCTTTTGATGCACTCAACCACGAATTAACCCATACATCATTGTTGCATCTGTGTGATTATCATCTAGACTAGTTTTTATATTTAGCTTCCTCTGATGCCACCATAGGAATGGTTTTCGTTCAAGAAGATGAATCCAATGATGAAAATTCGATATATTATTTGAGTAGGAATCTCACAAAAAATGAGGTAAAATATGCACATGTGCAGAAAATTCCCTTGGGAATAGTTCAAGTTGTCCAAAGTTTTCATCACTACATTCTCTTGTAGAAAACAACAATGATTTTAGACTGCAACCCTATGATTTAAATTCTCATGAGACAGTTTCTAGGGGGAAAATATTCTAAATAGATAGTTATCCTGCAAGAATTTGATTTAGAATCTGAAAAAAATTGAAGTCCAAGAAACCATTGGTGTTCATTGAGTTGTTATGTGACTTTCCCTATATTGAGATAGAAAATGGGGTAAAGGATTCTCTTCCAGATGAATCACTCTTTCTTATCAATACTTTAGATCTCTTGTATGGAGATATAAGCATATATATTAAAACTTATACTTTTCGGCTAGAATTTTCTCGAACTGATCTTCGTCGTATTCAGTAGAAATCCCAGCAACACAATATTGTTGGTGATACACTTTATTGTCATGGTGCCAATTCCATCTTAAGATAATGTTTGACTCACGAGAAAGTTGAAAATGCATTGAATTATTGTCATTCTAGATCTTGTGGCAGTCATATGTCATGGTTTTCCACTACCCAAAAAATACTGCATGCTCGGTATTTCTGGCCTTCGATGGTTAAAGATTATATAACTGCAATCTAGAAGTGCCACAATTTCCAAGTTTACCATCTCAAAATGCGTGAACCTATAGCTCCTCTTCACCCAATCATTTGTTTCAGTCCTCTTTCCAAATGGGGCATCAATTTCATTACATGTAACCCTCACTCGGCCAGGGGGGGCATAGTTATATTATCCTAGTGGTGGATTATTTTACAAAATGGGCCAATGAAATGCCTACATATAAGGATGATGTTGAAACTGCAATCATTTTCATATTCAATCATGTGATTTATAGGATCGATGTTCCACAAGCCATCGTCACGGACCATGGTAGCCATTTTTGAAACTTTATGATGACTGAACTTTTTGCACAGCTAGGCTTATGTCATGATAGTTCTACTCCATATTACCCATAGGTGAATGGCCAAGTAGAATTTGTCAACAAGGTTTTGACCACCATGATCAAAGGAATTGTCAGCATTCATAAACGAAATTGGCATCTTATGATTTTTCCATCCTTGTGTGTATCTCTTACCTCTGCAAAAAATTCAACCAGTTTTACTCCCTTCCAATTGGTTTACGGTTTCGAAGCAGTTTTTCCTATTGAATGTGAAATCTCATCTTTGAAACTAGAAATCGATTTATTACCATCCACTTCTGCAGAGGAATATTTTTAATACTTATCATGACTAGATGAAACTCGCAGTGATGCTACACTATCTAATGAGGCTCATAAGAAATGGGTTAAGGCACATTTCAATCAAAATATGAATCCTATTCATATTTATAAGGTGACCTAGTCTTGGTATATGATCAAGAGAATGATAAACTAGGTGCTGGTAAATTCGAGCCCATGTGGCATGGTCGTTACATTGTAAAGTGTGTACTGGGAAAAATGTCTTATGAGATAAGTGATTATTACGATATTTCTTTGGGAAATCCCAGAAATTATCTTTACCTAAAGAAATATTATGTGTAATTCACTCTGTGAATATTTTCTTATGAGTGCGTGCAATTTTATCATATTTTTGTGATTTTCTGTTACTTCTCCTGCTTACCTTATACTACACTTGATTTGCAGATGTTGACGCTCCTTAAAACTTACATTGGATTTGTCGATGGTACTAGTCATAGTACTCAGAATTTATATTCGGCAACTAGGGCTATTTACTCACCCACTGATGAGTTAGTTAGTAATCATGGAATATGCCTTGGTCGAACAACAAATAACATCGCAAAATATAATGTAGTTATTCAGATATTATAAGACGTCATTTCATTTGGAATTTGTCGATTTATCATTAGGTTAGATTCCCAACTCATAGTATTACATTTAAAAGGTGTCTATTTAGTAATAAGTCCAACAATGTTAAGAATGTTTTTGGAAGTTCGCCTCTTGGAGAGAGAGTTTGATTACATCAAATATTAATGCATTCCAAGACATTTAAACACATTGACTGATGCATTAGCTCATTATATGTTAAATCGACATTTGTATTAGTTGTAAGAAAAAAAAAACAATATTCATCCACATATTGAACAAGATAAACTAAGATAATAATAGTAATATCCATTAATCACAATTTTTTTGGATTTACAAAATGTCATCCAAAACATATGAGGCCCCATGGCATTTATTATCTGAAGATGTCAATATGAAAAAAAAACTAAATCTAGCCCTATGACTAGAAACTAATCATGGTTAGGATCATAGTAATAGACAATGGCATGAGCTACTCATCGTAGCAAGTGACTGATCAGTCTAGGAACTCCCATGACATGCCTTTGGTACCAGAGAGGAAAATCATCAATCCCAATCTCTGGGATGTCTAGAGTCAACCTCTCTAGGTTGTGCTCAAGCTCAATAAAAGCCTCTACTACATCAAGTTTCATACCACAAGAGCTTCTAGCTTATCACCCCATGTATTAAAGCGTTGTAATCCTGCTATTTTGACCAGGCCCACATATGCATGATTATTTCAAATAGTTAGTCTTAGATGTCACAAAACAAAAAAAATTGAAAACAAAAAAAACCAAAATGTGAGATTTGTACCTATTTCACCCCACTACAACTCGGTTGGAAGTGGGATATCTAGATCAGCAATGTAATCCATGCTTGCATACGGAAAGTCCTCGATCATGGTGATCTGACGTTCCAGCCACCCAAAAAATCAAGATTATACCTCACAACTAGGCCATCACCTCTATGGCGTGCCATCAACAAAACCCATAGAAGCATATGAGGATCCTAAGGTCCTCCTGCATCTATAAGAACCTGTTGTGGGGAAAGAAGGGGAATCCTCTCCAGAGAAAATTATATCACAATGGTATACCATACCCAAATTTCTTGAGTTTTTTAGTCTTTTCTATAGTTAGTTACCCTTTGATATTAACAATAACCCCTTCACACCAGTTGAAGATGGTATACTGCAAACATTCCACTGAAATACACATATGGGCTTTAGTCAGCAAATGAAGTGTTGCACTTCCACATAGTTGTGAAATAATGAAGGAAATGGTTCTAAAAGGGAGCCTCTCAATGTTTTTGATATCAATTCGTGCATCTTTTATTTGGGATCATGCAAAGCAATGTTGCCTCAATTAAGTTGTTGTTGTTGTTTCTACACCTAGACTATTCCCATACAATGAGATGTCAATCCCATTATGGGATATCCCAGTTAGAAAATAGATGCATTCTACATCTATGGTAACTGTTTCGTCTCCTATCATGAAACATTCTTCATAAACGTCCCATGCTCTTACCATCCATGTTAGTAGATCGAACTGATCCTTCATGCTCAGGATCATGCAAAATATGTATAAACCACATTTTCTTAAGTCATGTAGTGTTTCTAGACCATTTAGAGCTTCCTCATATTGATCCTAATGTTCTCTTTTCCTTGACTCCATCTTGGCAAGTCAAAAATCCTAAAAATAGCAGTAAAGGAGGATTAGAATATAATGTGATAATTTCTGCATAAAAATTTTGGTATTTTATCTATTTTTTCAAAACCCTTGGTGTTGCGCGCGGTTGCCCTTATGAACATACCACATTTGTGCAGTTTTCGTGAGGAAAAATCTTGCAAATCATGTCTTTTTGTGTTCCAAAAATATTTTTGGTGCGTGGGCCCAATGAAGGGTAACTGGGCACCCACGAGGGCATATCTTAAATTAAAAAACCCTCCCAAAAATGTTGAATTCATGATCAAATGCAAAATAAAAACAATGAAAATGAAGGTAATGGAAAGATATCTTACCTGGAGAATATGTTTCAAGATTTGGTCCACCGATTTGCTCAGAATCCACCTCTGAACGTTTTGGTAAAAATACCTCTCAATTGCTCTCACATGGTGAAAATATTTTTACTTTTTGGATTTTTATAGCCATTTTAGGCTAATTAAAGTATTATTTTATGCCTTTGAGCTTTGAAAATTCAAAATTTTGATGTTTTTATTATATTTTTGAATATTTATGATGATTTTTTGTGTTTTATGTGTAGGACACAGGTTAAATCATAAAATTGAATCATTTTGGTGATAACAGAACTTTTATCACTTTTTCGATCTCTTTAAAATTACGATAAAGTGAAAGCCTGGAGTTCTCTTTTAAGCCCTTTTCATACTCTCTAAACGTGAAAATATCCTCGAGTACTTGATTATTTGAACACAAAAATTAAATGAAAATTTTTCTATTCAGTATAAGTTTACCCCTTTCCCGAACTAAACTAGACAATTTATGAAAAATGTATATGATGACTAATCATGGCCAATAGATTTCTCTCCTGCGTCATTTTACCCTTTTTCAGGTTTGAGAGACTAAATTTATGAAAAATGGCATCATGGAGTTTAATTGTGTTTTTCTCCTGACTTCCTAAAATTGAAAACATTGAGTTTTACTTTCTTCGGGATCGTTAAACTTTACGTTGAAACAATTGAATGTGTTTTCTTTTCATGTATTTTCAAACTCTTTAAACATGAAAATGACATTGGGTTATCCCTACACTAGACTCATAAAACATAAACAGTGCAAGACTCTTCCATAATGATGAGACCGAACCACTCCTTTCTAGGATTTGTTAAAAATACTTCGAAGGACTCATCTAAAGGATGAGCTTATATGACAAGAAAATTATATCATCCTCGATCTTGAAAAAAAATAAAGAGGTAATTTCCAATAATGGTACAAGGAAATTGGGAAGAAACATTCATTTTTGTTTCTCATTAAAGGTAGTATGTCGCTCTTAAACATGAAACTCTGTCACTTTTGTGTCCGAGTTGGGAAATCCACTTGTCTCACAGCTATTCGAACCTCATTGAAATTATTCAGTTGGTTTTGGGTATTATTTTTTAGTCAAATGATGCAAATTCAAGTTTCGTGTCACCGATATGTTCAAGAGAAGTCCAACCTCAATCAAAATTACCTTGCAATTTGTAGCCTTCGATCACGTTGGCCATCCCTGAGTCAGTCTTGGATCACTCTAAAAGTTTTCTTAAAAACTTTACATGAGTTTTGTGTTGTAGTCCCTCTTGCGAAGGATCACTTCCTATTGAATTCAGCTCATTATCCAGGAAGTTGATCTAGAAATCCTTTTCAGTATCTTGGAGCCCGCATTCCCTAATGGCAAGCTTCTTGCCTTCGAAGATAGGTGAGTCATCATTGACTTTCAATCAAATGATTCTATGAGTGTTCGACTTCAAGACATATTCTCACACTCCATAGATTGTACTAGAAGTAACTTGAGGACCATTGTCATTATTGGTGTTTTCTCTCGCACTGGTTAACGGTTCGCATCATTGACCGGTAATCATGTGGTTTCTACCATGCTTGACTTCGAGACATTCACTCACATTGTTAGATTCATACTATGGATTAATAGAGATGGAGATCAAGACCCTAGATCTAGTTTCATCCATCCAGGCTACCTAGAGTTTTGTATTCATGATTGTGCAAATAGATCCATTTTTTGTGGTTGCATCCATACTATGTCTACAATTTACATGGATCTTTATGCATTTCCCTACTGGTTCATCAATTTACTTTTACTTTGATTATGGTAATTCCTACCTTAGTGATGATTATATATTGCATTGTAAACCTTGATTGGTTTTTTCAAGTCTTCAACCATGGTCTCTAATCCGATATTTGGCATGATAAAGCACTTCAGTCCTAAAACATCCTTTTTTACTTTTCACTTTAGCAGGAAATATGTTCCACGTAATTTTTTTCCCATGGCACATGACCGTCAAACTGGATCTTTCGCTATCCATCAATGTATTCCAAAGAATTCCCCTACAAGTCTATAAATTAAACATCTTGAAGAAAATGAGAAATTTGAGTTACAAGGTCTAAACACCTACTTTTAGTCAGTTGCACACTTTCCTAACCAATTTCTACACATACGCATCTCTTACCATTAAATCCAGTGCATAATTGTTCTCTCTCTTACAGTATAAATTGCGCACATGAATCAACAAAAAATGAAATACAGAAGCTTTTTTGGGTGAATATTTCCCAACTGAAAGCTTCAAGGTTATGCTTATTTGAGCATGATCCTTCTGTTCATGAAGATAATTCTCATTATTTAAGGAACCCTAATCCCACCTTTTAAGGATCTCATCCTTAAGATGAGGGTCTAAAACCTCCTCTTCTTAGCCTATAAATCAAACACAAACCAAAGGATTTCGGAGAATTATTGAATGTATACTCATGCTAATCAAATAAAGTTGGAAGGTTTGTCATCCAAGGAGAAGATTGTATATCATTGGGAGGGGCCACACTTCATCAAGACCAAGGTTGTGTAACTCCTTTATTTCTGATATTAATACAAATGAGTTTTTCTTCCCACTGTATTGTTCAATGGAATTGATGCATGTTGTATTTTTCTTCCATTTTTCCATTGAAATTATATTAGGTGCTAGTTTCCATTATCACTTGCATGAGTTGTATTGAATCATTTATTCTTCATATGCCTCTTATCTCTTGTTATTCCTATGTTTACAGATCCAGTTTCTAAGAATTTAGGAGTTGCATCAAACCATCGTGGGGATCTTCATCAGGAATTTTGTGAAAGGTATGGATTCCATCTCTTACCATTCTTATCTATGATTCAATATAGATAAACTCAGGGAAAGATTTGCTTGCTTTTTTGTTTGTTAGTAGATTCAGTCATTGAATCTAGGGAGATTTCTTCTGTCCACATTAGAAATTAGTCTACCATAACACTTATATATTATTTTTTTGTTCCTTCCTTATTTTAATTCATCTTATTTTCCATTTCACTTTTAAGATAATCTTGATAACACGTCCATTTAATTAACTTTCTTCTCTAATTGAGATAACCTAAATTTTAAGTATTCAATTCATTCCTGGGTCAAGGATGGGCATTTAGTTTATTCAATTGGTGTATTAGCTTTCTTTGTGGGCATGTTGGAAAATACTAAAAGCCTTCCCCTTTTTTACAACCAAAAAAAATGGTCTCTTCTAATGAATATTTATGTCACTAGTAATTTATGCACCTTAGTTTAGAGAATATCAGAATGGTTGAAGATTTATCGATATATCTAAGAGATTTGAGTCCTTTTGGATTTTAAAATTTGTTCTTCAATATTGTGATATGTATTTTCTGCAATTCCACAAGTGTGAACTGAATCTTATGTGCCAAATGAAAGTTATAGTAACTTTCAAAAACTTGTTTTTTTTTACTCTTGCCACGAGCAACTTGTATAGCATGCCACATGTCTGATTCTTAAAATATAATTATAGAACCTATACTTGAGGTAATTTTATCTATGTTTTGAAATTATTGAAGATTTCATTGTGTGTATATTTTTAGACAAGAAGATATAGAAAAAATACCAAGCTTATCTATTTAAATTTTATTTCATGACTATTCACAAACCCTAACTTCCATAGGGTATAAATCTCAAATTATAGTGAAAAAAAACCTGAAAATTTTAAGAGATATTCCCTAAGATTTCTCAATATGGTCCAAGTTTCACTATATGAAAACTTAAATAGAAATCATTATAGTACAAAATCCAAACTAACCTATTTGAGACTGAATTATGGAGCATACATAAACCCTAACTCTAAGCATATATCCTAAAATATAATGAACCAAGATATGTAACTTGGATCATATATTCACCATTATTTCCCCTCAAAATGTTTGAATTTTCATGCTCTTATGCCTCACTAAAAATAAATTATAGCGAAATTATGAACTGGCATACATGAGACAGAATTTAGGATCCTTGATATACCCTAACATCCGTGGAACATTTCTCCAAAAATATAGTGAACCGGGATCTGAAAAGGGATGAGTTATCAAAAATTCAGTTTGATGAGGATTTTCTAAGAGCTTTCTTTCTTCTCTTGAAAACAAGAAAATGTTCTCCTCAAGTTAAAAAATGGCTTCTTGATATAATTTCTGAAAATTATGAAAATGAAATCAAACTTTTGCATTCTCAAATTCAGTCATACAATTTCCGAAATCCTAAAGAATTTTTTGAAAATCTTCCTTCTCCAAAGCAAGAGGAAATTGTACTATCTTTTGACTTGCATATTGAAGATGATTATTCTTTCAAACACAAGACTGAAGAAATAAGTTCATGGTCTAATATTCATAATTCAATTGAACAATTAGTCATTGAAGGCCTAGAAGTAAATAGCATACATCATGCTTTTATTGATCCTATATCAGATTATATGGAGAATCTTTTGAGCCTAAATTTGCAAACATGTTTTCTCTATAAGGATCAAATACATCAGAAGTGGCCTTTACACATCATATCATTTATTATAAAGGCACATGATCATAACCTACTTCCAATTTCGATCACAAGCAATCACGTTGTCCATTTATTTTTACAGCTACTTGATTGGCTTCATTGGCATTTTTGTATTACCTGATTCAATAAGATTTTAGTAGATTAGAATAGGTAAATGAGTGCCAATAAGCTCAGAATTTTGAGCAATTTTTTTTAGTGTTTCAATTTTCAGCTAGTTTTTCATTAAGTTGGTTTGAAAATTTTTTGTGTGCTGCTTTAGATCAGATTTCAGGTTGCAGAAAAAGGACTATATTCAATTCAAGATTTTCAACCACAGCAAATGCATGTTTGGGATTGGAACAAGGCAGAAGATTTCCAACTGGGAAACAAAGTTTTAAGTTTTGAATGGATAGTGAATTGCTGAAGTTGAAGCCCGAAGTGAAGGCCCTAAGCTTCAAAAGTTTCACTATCATATGTACAATAAAGCTACCAGGAGAAAGAAGATTACATGGTTCAGTTGAAGACATTTTGAGGCATCTGACCTGCTGTTCTTGACTTTCCACAAGGAAAAGCCATCCCCAAGTGGAGCCAGTGTTAGACTCCTATACCAATAGGTTTCATCTTTCATGATTGTCTTGATGGAATTATGGAATATGTTCAAACCTTCTTACTTGAGAAAAGGTGTTCCATATTCTTAAAAAACCAAAAAATCAAAAAAGTTAAAAAAATGTAAAGAGGGTATACCCTAAAAGAAAAATCAAAGGGTAAGAAAAATAAAGTGGTCAAAAAAGTGAAAGAAATGAACCCCAAGCAAAAAATAGACCAAGGAAAGTGTGCAAATCCAAATGCCACTTCTATTTCATTTTTGTAATAAATCAATTGTGTGCAGCTTGTCAAACCTTTGCCACAATTCATGAATAAGTCAAACTGTTTAAACTTGGCTTACTCATATTTCAATTTCATGTTGTAGATTAGAGAATAAATATCTAGCCAAATAGTTTAATCTTGGCAGATAAGTAGCTAGGTAGAGTGAATAAAAGGTGCTCAACAGTTTAATCTGAGCCCTTGGATGTAATAAGGGTAGAAATAGATAGATTCATCATGTAAAAAGAAAAGATTGATCAAGGTTTGCAAGTCTAAATGCACCCTAATAAAGAAGAGAAACTCGTAGTGTTAAGTAGATAGGGTAGGTAGATGGTGCTGCAAAGTGTTATCTGATGAATGATGCTGCTACATGTTTTTGATCCTTTACTTTCATCATAAGTACTGAAGCAGGAAATACAATGGAAAATCATTGCAAGCAAAGTCAAAAAATCATTAACCTCCCTCATCATTTTCCCCCATAAAGGTTTTACTAATTTCCCCCAAAAGTACTAAGGTGTTTGGAGATCAAAAGGGCTCAAGGCATTTCCTTGACTTCTGGAGGGACCGGACCCTCGGCCTAATGATCAAAAAGACCTAAGTACTTGAGATAATTCATCATTGTTATCTTCAATTTTTAACTTTCTCCTAAGTAAAATCACATTTTACTTAGGAAACTGATGCATAATTTCATAAAAATCCCTCAAGATAAACTTGCTATTCTAAGAAGTGTTGGAGATAAAATGTTGCAATTTACTTCACAAGTGATCACTTTCTTAGATATGTAAAAATATTTTGAGTTTCCTTGTCCTGTGCCATATTAACATTTAACTCTATTATATTAAATCCCTAGTGAAATACCCTTTCCTAAGTATATAACTCCCTTTTTATATATACCCCAAAAACCCCTTTATTATAATGTTTTAACCAAAGTATTTATCTCCCTAAAATTCATTAAAACCCGCCTATAAAAGCCCTTTGGTTAAAAATATAGCATAATACATAAATCCCGCCCCTCTGGTGAAATAATTGTATTAATTAATTCATCATATAATAAAATATATATAAAAACGTTAGACATACAATATGTGTGTTTAATACCAAAAACATCAATAAAACTTTGCGAAAGTCATGCGCCACCGTGGTCCGTCCACGTGGCATTCCACCTAGCCAACTCCGCCGCAACCCCTTTCTTTTGCATACGGGATTAATTAAGTCGCCTGGACTAATTAATAACTATTTCCGCCAGTTAAAAAGCCCCCGGAGCGATTAAAAATATTTAAAAGTGTTTAAAAGTACGAATCAGGCCCACATGAAACTCCACCATCTTCCCATCGCCCCGCCCGCGGGATCGCCCTCCCGTGCATCAACGGCCGTTGATCCCGCCGTCCATCTCCTTGCCGCCAATTTAACCACGGGGATGGGTGTTTCGAAAGTCAACCATCCACGTGGCGATTTTCCCATGGAATCGCCGCCTCTCCGCTCGTTAAAAAACCGGCTCTTCGACCAAAAGCTTATGAAGTGAGGTCGGGCCACGCTTACCGCCACCGGCCATCTTACGTCACCCGTGCACGCGATGACGTGCCATCACCTTCGAAAAATAAAAATACCTTAAACTTGCGAATGAAGCCATTTTCGTGTTTTTTCGCTTATTTTCATTTGAAGGATAGAGTTCCTCACGTAATTTTCAAAATTACTGAATTAATTATTTCGCCCCCAAGATTCCGCTCGCGCCCAGGCTGAGGTCACGATTGCTCGTTACTCCGGTTAGAGAACCAGCTTCCGCTTCAAAAAACAGTATTTATCCTTTTACGCCCGGCATCGCACTAAAAAACTCGGGGCTTCCTTTGTTTTTTTCGCTGAAAAGTGGTTAAAAAATCATCGCCGAGGCCTCCCCTCGAATATTTTAAACCTCGTGAAATTTCAAACCTCGCAAATTGTTCCAATTTCCTCCATTTGTGATATCCCGTCCTGGTCAGAAAAACAAAAAACAAACCTCCATTTTGAATCCACAAGAACCAAAATGGAGGTCCCATATTCTTAAATATCACCCATTGAATGCTCCTCATCGTGAATTGGACTATTTACCTCTCGATGATGAAGATTTCCAAATAAAAGACCAGACTATGAAAGTCCCCATTGAGCTATCATTACGCAGAGACTTTAATACTCCAAATGGGCAAGATCTATAGGTTGTGGGAATCCAATCTCCCAAGGTATCTCATCCCTCAAATTCTTATTTTCCCGGTAAATTATCCACCGTTATCATGCCAATTATGATCCAAATCGAAAGCGCTTTTATCCTCAAGTCAAAGCGTATCAAAATCAAAGAGTATCAAGGATAAAAGTGTATCAGGAAAAAGTCGCAGTGAAAGGTCAAAACAAAGTTACGTGAGCAAATAAAGGTAAATCAAGAAAATGAAGTTACAGAGTTACCAAAGGTAAACAAGAAAATGAAGTTACGAGCAACAAAAGGCAACAAAAGAAAAATGAAGTTACAGAAAGGCCAAAGGTAAACAGTAAAAATGAAGTTACGAGGCAGTAAAATGGTAAAATGAATGAAATTACTACTAAAATTGAAGTTTGTCTAAAGTGAAAGTAAAACAGTCAAAAGAGCAAGAAAGTAAAAAGATGAAAAACATAACAAGAAGGAACATTTTTGCAGAAATTGCATGTTTTAGTCATTTATTTTGCAGAAACTATTGTGACCA
Source organism: Pinus albicaulis (assembly GCA_034641835.2). Lineage (NCBI taxonomy): Eukaryota > Viridiplantae > Streptophyta > Pinopsida > Pinales > Pinaceae > Pinus > Pinus albicaulis. The sequence continues at coordinate 1,470,968,058 of CM076578.1, forward strand.
ATACAAGATGAATTTTGAAACACTGAAGGAGGTTTATGTTCTTAAGAGGGCCATTTACAAAAACCTCTCTCACTCTTCTAACAACCATTATGGTTTTGGAAATATTAAAACAATGTTGAAAAGCACTTTTTGCAGAAAATTACAGTCAAGTCATCATTTTGCGAGAATATTGTGGCCAATTAGAAATACATTTACAAAACTGAAGGAGGTTTTTGTTCCTAAGGGAACCATCTACAAAAACCTATCTCAATGTTTTCAATAGTGGGATTTCAGAATGAGAGGATACATGCACATCTTTAGAGGCTATTTTTTCGTACTGTAGAAACTCGTTTTGCCACATATTGTTTACGTAGAATATTATGTACACTCGAGAGGAATTTTGGGAAACTGAAAGAGGTTTATCTCACCAACATATTAATCCACAATAACCTCTTTCATTTTTTACATATCTATTACGGATTGAGAAATACGAAGATACTATTGGACCCTAAGTTTGCAGAATCATGGGAGCAGATTGCACAAAGAAAGGAAGAAGCAAGGACTTGATGCCTCATCATCAACTAAGAGTTGGACTCGATCTCGAATTCTCCTCTTTTGTCATCACCTATCCATCAAAACAGTGCCAAATAGTTTGAGTGTCCTTTACTTTAGTTCTATTTATGTAACATAGTTAGAGAGATTTGTGAACCAATTTTGATATTTTTTCAAGATATTTTAGTTTAGAATTTGTATAAATACTCCACTCTTGAAGCATTTGGGGTGGATTCTATTACCGTCATAACATTGAGATTTTCGAAATAAAATCTTTGGAGAAATTTACTTCAGGGCTTACCGGATGACGATTTGTGCTAATCGACTTGCTGGCAGATTCATGTGTTGGACTACAGCTCAATAAGTGTTTCTACCTCTTTGTTTGAAATTTTATATTAGCTTATAATACCATCATATCCATGTCCTATCAATTTCATATAAAGGTTTGAAACAAACTTTAATTTGCTTAATTGGTACTGCTTTCAAATGTGATTGTTCTTAATGTTTTCTTCTAAATTAGCTATACATGAATTCTTAAATGTTCTTTTTGCCACTTAAACATTGTTTGATTACTATAACACGGAATTTTTCATTGCTCTTTGTTTGTAGTCATTTCACTTTTCTTTTGAACATGGTGAAAGATTCTAATTGCCTTTCATCCCTTCAAGATCATCCCATCCAATTTAAATTTTAAGGATTGTTCTCTCGTCTAGCTATCTGCCCCGTAATACCATTCGTGCTTAGAATAGAACCAAGAAAAGCCATCATTCTCGATTCCATAGCCCAATGGATCCAAAGTGCTCTCAACCTTGCCTCAGTTTGTGGATTCCACCATTTTCCCAAAACAAACTTTGAATCTATAACTAGCCTAAAACCTTTCAAGAACAAAGATAAATCATAAAGCAGAGAGTTCTCTCCTGGATGCAGACACAGATTCCCGTATCTAAAAGCGTTGGTTTGTGGTTACCTCTGCATACTTCTTCCTCTTACACAACTTCTAGGAAAATCGAGTGATAAATATAGTGGCTTACGTAAGCTCAAACGGAGTCGCCACTATGTTATTGATACTATTATTTGATTTATAGTTATAGACAAGAGTCTCAAGATCGCCTGTGTAGCCTTTGAAATGCTTTTTCGACAACCGCATAGTAAACAAATGATGCTTCGCCTATCTCTGGGTTTAGCTTATAAACTCAACTTTTGGATTCAAAACATTCAATCGTACTCTCTAGTTTAATAAATCTTTGAGAAAATTTTAATTAAAAATCTTAAATTTCTTAAAGAAATCATAGAAGTTGTTTTGAAAATTCACAAAAAATAAAATAATCATAAAATATTCAAAATTTGCTTCAAGAACCAACTTTTTCTTCGAATTGTTTTACAAAGTTTAGATCCGATCTATGATGGTGGACAGTGGACTGACACACAAAGGTTAAAATCATCCACCGCGACTCCAAAATCAATTTCACTATTAAGACTCCACTGGAGGAATGAACCTGGGAAGAACATGGAAAGATCGCTTTCAACTTGGATTTGTTATCCAAGACATTATGTTCTTTCTAAATCGATAGAGTTTCTCCAATGTATATTGTATTTTTAGAGAAGAACTTAGAGTAGTTTTTAATTTATCTCTTTTGAAAATTGTAAATATAAAATTTCCATGCACATTTGAGCATCATTCTTTCGACTCTTTTGATATCATTTTTCCAATCAAGACACCAGAGATCAGATCCAGAGTTTTGTTTGGGAGAAATTCCACAACCAAATAATCCATAGTTCAAAGCATTAATACGATACTAGATGATGGTTTGTGGAAAATCTTCATTCGATGAAATTTTAAATGAATCTGGGGGATGAGTTATCAAAATCTCAGTTTGATGAGGATTTCTTAAGAGCTTTTCTTCTCTCAAAACAAGAAAATAAGCTCCTCTCAAGTTAAAAAATGGCTTTTTGATAATTTCTGAAAATTATGAAAATGAAATCAAACTTTTGCATTCTCAAATTACCATACAATTTCCGAAATCCTAAAGAATTCTTTTTGAAAATCTTCCTTCTCCAAAGCAAGAGGAAATTGTACTATCTTTTGACTCGCATAACAAGATGATTATTCTTTCAAACACAAGACCTAAGAAATAAGTTCATGGTCTAATATTCATAATTCAATTGAACAATTAAATAATAAGGCCTAGAAGTAAATAACATACATCATGCTTTTATTGATCCTATATCAGTTATATGGAGAATCTTTTGAGCCTAAATTTACAAAACATGTTTTCTCTATAAGGATCAAATACATCAAAAGTGGCCTTTACATCATATCATTTATTATAAAGGCACATGATCATAACCTACTTCAATTTTGATCACAAGCAATCAAGTTGTCCATTTATTTCTGACTACTTGATTGGCTTCATTGGCATTTTTTATTACCTGATTCAATATGATTTTAGTAGATTAGAATAGGTAAATGAGTACCAATAAGCTCGGAATTTTGAGCAATTTTTTTAGTGTTTCAATTTTCAGCTAGTTTTTCATTAAGTTGGTTTGAAAAATTTTTGTGTCTTTGTTTTAGATCGGATTTGGTTGCGAGAAGGACTATATTCAATTCAAGATTTTCAACCACGGCAAATGCATGTTTGGGATTGGAGCAAGGCGAAGATTTCCAATTTGGGAAACAAAGTTTTAAGTTTTGAATGGATAGTGATGAATTGCTGAAGTTGAAGCACAGAAGTGAGAGCCTAAGCCAAAAGTTTCACTATCATATGTACAATAAAGCTACCCGGGAGAAGAAGATTACATGGTTCGATTGAAGACATTTTGAGGCATCGACTTTCTTTGTTCTTGACTTTTTACAAGGAAGAAGCCATCCCCAAGTGGGCAGTGTTAGACTCCTATGCCAATGAGTTTCATCTTTCATGAGATTGTCTTAGTGGAATTATGGAATATGTTCAAACCTTCTTACTTGAGCAAAGGGTGTTTATATTCTTAAAAAACCAAAAAATCAAAAAGTTAAAAAATGTAAAGGGTATATAAAAAGAAAGATCAAAGGGTAAAAAGAATAAAATGGTCAAAAAGTGAAAGAAATGAACTGAGCAAAAAATAGACCAAGGAAAGTGTGCAAATCAAATGCCACTTCTATTTCTTCTTTGTAATAAATCGATTGTGTGCAACTTGTCAAACCTTTATACACAATTCATGAATAAGTCAAAGCTGTTTAAACTTGGCTTACTCATATTTCAATTTCATGTTATAGATTAGAATAAATGTCTATTAAGCAGGTTTAATTTTTGGCAGATAAGTAGCTAGAGTAAGTGAATAAAAGGTGCTCAACGGTTTTAAATACAGGCCCTTGGATGTAATAAGGGTAGAAATGAATAGATTTATCATGTAAAAAGAAAAAGATTGAAAAGGGTTTGCAAGTCTAAATGCACCTAATAAAGAAGAGAGAAAATGGTAGTGTTAAGTAGATAGGGTAAAGTGATGGTAACACCAGTGTTATCGATGAGTGATCTTGCTACATGTTTTTGATCCTTTACTTTCATCATAATCTTGGCAGGGAAATACAATGGAAAATCATTGCAAGCAAAGTCAAATCATTAACCTCCTCATCACTTTCCCCATAAAGGTTTTACTAATTTCCCCCCATTTTCAAGGTGTTGGAATCAAAGATTTGAGGCATTTCCTTGACTTACGGAGGGACCGGACCTCGGCCTAATGATCAAAAAGACCTAAGTACTTGAGATAATTCATCATTGTTATCTTCCATTTTCTTTCTCTAAAGTAAAATCACATTTTACTTAGGAAATTGATATAATTTCATAAAAATCCTCAAAGATAAACTTGCTATTCTAAGAAGTGTTGGAGATAAAATGTTGCAATTTACTTCACAAGTGATCACTTTCTTAGATATGTAAAAATATTTTGAGTTTCCTTGTCCTGCATATGTGCTGTTCTTTATTTACTAAATCCCTAGTAAAATCCCCTTTCCTAAGTATATAACTCCATTTTCTAATAAATATACCCCAAAAACCCCTTTATTATAATGTTTTAACCAAAGTATTTATCTCCCTAAAAGTCATTAAAACCCGCTTTTACAAGCCCTTTGGTTAAAAAATAGCAATATACATTAATCCCGCCCCTTATGGTGAATTAGTTCTATTAATTGATTTACCATATAAATAAAAATATATACATAAAAACCTTAAACATGCGATATGTGTGTTTTAAATGCAAAAATATCAATAAAGCTTTGCGAAAGTCTTATGCCAGTGGTTCGCCCACGTAGCATTCCACCTAAGCCAACTCATACCAACCCCCTTTCTTTTTGCATACGGGATTAATTAAGTCATACGGACTAATTAACAACTTCCCCGCCTATTAAAAAGCCCACAGGAGCGATTAAAAACATTTAAAAGTGTTTAAAGAATGCAGCCCGGGCCCCACATGAAGCCTCCACCCATCTTCCCATTGCCCCGGTAGTTGGATCGGCCTCCCCTTAGATCAACGACGAGATGTTGTATTTGCCCATCCTTGTCGACAATTTAACCCGGCGGGGGATGGGTGGTTCTGAAAAATTCAGCCATCCACGTGGCCGATTTTCCTATGGAATCGGCCGCCCCCTCAGGTCTTAGTCCTCGACCAAAGCGGTGCCGAGTGCAGCACCGCTTAACTATGCGGCCGACACGTCACCTGTACGTCGATAGCCGTCATCACCTCGAAAAATAAAAATACAGCAAACTTGCGAATAAAGCCATTTTTCGTGTTTTTTAGTTATTCCCGGTTTACGAAAACTGACAGAGCTCCGTGCAATTTTCAAAATTTCATTGTAATTGACCATTTTCGCCCCAGATTACGTACAACGCCGTCTTTGAAGAAGCCGATTCCGCCATTGCACATTTTTGTTAGAGAACCGGTTTAGTCTAAAAACATGTATTTATCCTTTACGCTGTTGCCACGAAAAACTCGAGTTTCCTTTTAACTTACATTTGAAAAAGTGGTTAAAAATCATCAATGAGAGCCTCCACGAGAAGATTTTAAACACAGTAAGTACTAAACATAAAATTGTTCCAATTTCCTCCATTTCGAATATCCGTCCAGAGTCTATGCAAAACAAAAAACAAAAACCTCCATTTTGAATCCACAAAGAACCAAAATGGAGGTCCCGGCGACTCTAAATATCACTCCATTGAATGCTCCTCATCGTGAATTGGACTGGCCTCGATAGATGAAGATTTCCAAATAAAAGACACGTATTTTGATGAAAGTCCCCTATTGAGCTATTTTGAAGTGCGACGAATACTCAAATGGGCGAAGTCTTATAGGGTTGTGGGAATCCAATCTCCCAAGGTATCTCATCCCCCTCGGTCCTTATTTTCTAGAAATTATCCTTGCTATCATGCCAATTATGATCCAAATCGAGAAAACGGTTTATCCCCAAGGGTAAAGCGTATCAATCCAAAAGAGTATCAGTGGATAAGTGTATCGGGAAAAAGTCGAGTGAAAGGTCAGTTACGGGACGGTCAAAGGTAAACGGTAAAAATGAAATTCTGAGCGATCAAAAGAATTAACGATAAAAATGAAGTTACAGACGAGTCAAAGGTAAACGATGGGAAATGAGATTCTGAGCAGTCAAAGGTAAAACGGTAAATGAAGTTACGAGAGGCGGTAAAATGGTAAAAATAAATGAAAGTACTTTCACACTAAAAATTGGTTGTCTAAAGTGAAAGTAAAAACGAGTCAAAAGAAACAAGAAAGTAAAAAGATGAAAAAACATAACAAGAAGGAACATTTTTGCAGAAATTGCATGTTTTAGTCATTATTTTGCAGAAAATATTGTGACCAATACAAGATGAATTTTGCAAAACTGAAGGAGTTTATGTTCTTAAGAAGTACCATCTACAAAAACCTCTCTCACTTTCCTAACAGCTATTATGGTTTTGGAAATATTAAACAATGTTGAAAAACTTGCAGAAAATTACAGTCAAGTCATCATTTTAAGAGAATATTGTGGCCAATTAGAAATACATTTTTACAAAACTGAAGGAGGTTTTTGTTCCTAAGGGACCATCTACAAAAACCTATCTCAATGTTTTCACGGTGATTTCAGAATGAGATACATGCACATCTTTAGAGGCTATTTTTCGGACTCTGTAAAACTCTGTTTTACACATATTGTTCACAGAGAATATTATGTACAGCTGGAGAATTTTGGGAAAACTAGAAGAGGTTTATCTCACCAACATATTAATCCACAATAACCTCTTTCACTTTTTACATATCTATTACGGATTAGAGAAATACGAAGATATCATTGGACCCTAAGTTTGCAGAATTGTTGGAGTAGATTACAAAGAAGGAAGCGGAGTTAGTGACTTGGATGCCTCATCATCAACTAAAGTTGGATCAGATTCGAATTCTCCTCTTTGTCATCACCTATCCATCAAAAATAGTGCCAAATAGTTTGAGTGTCCTTTACTTTAGTTCTATTTATGTAACATAGTTAGAGAGATTTGTGAACCAATTTTGATATTTTTTTAGATATTTTAGTTTAGAATTTGTATAAATACTCACTCTTGGAAGCATTTGGGGGTGGATTCTATTACTATATTTGTAACATTGAGATTTTTGGAATAAAAGCTTTTTGGAGAAATTTACTTGTAACTACTTGGATAGCGATTTGAAGCAAATTGGACTTGCGGGGATTCATGTGTTGGACGTCTGATTCAATAAGTGTTTCTACCCTTTGTTTGAAATTTTATATTAGTTTATAATACCATCATATCCATGTCTGAATAATTTACATAAAAGGTTTAAAGCGAATTTGTAGTGTACTTTCTGTTTTCAAATGTGATTGTTCTTAATGTTTTCTTCTAAATTAGCTATAAGCATGAATTCTTAAATGTTCTACCTTTTGCTAATTTAAACATTGTTGATTACTATAACACGAATTCTTCATTGCTCTTTGTTTGTAGTCATTTCCACTTCTTTCTTTTGAACATGGTGAAAGATTCTTAGTACCTTTCATCCCTTCAAGATCATCCCATCCACTTTAAATTTTAAGGATTGTTCTCTGTCTAATATCTTTTGTAATACCATCTTGTGCTTAGAATAGAAATCCGGTAAAGCCATCCTTTGATTCCATAGCCCAGTGGGTAGAAAAGCTCTCAACCTTGCCCTTAGTTTGTGGATTCCACCATTTTCCCAAAACAAACTTTGAATCTATAACTAGCCTAAACCTTTCAAGAACAAAGATAAATCATAAGAGAGAGCCCTCTACGGATGCGATTGGCTGGGTCTTGCATCTAAAGGTTGCAGTTTGTGGTTACCTCGGGTATACTTTCCTCTTACACAACTTCTAGGAAAACACGGTGATAACATCACTATGAGGTTAATTTTCCTTAGATTCTTGTATCTATTAAATAACTATTTTTTTCTAATAATGTGAACTATATAAAATATGTAAAATAGATAATAGTGAAAAAATTGAACACTCACAAACCAAAATCACACAAGATATTCTCTAAGAAACACTTACGAGGACAAAACCCGACCAAAGGTAAGGTCGCTCTACTCAAGTAGAATGGAACCCCTTTTTCCTCCTAGTGGCCTAGTTATAACAAATCTCAATAACCTATTAATTAGTGATTTTGGCTCTTTCAAATATGAACTAGATTTACCCTTATATAATATTTTTCACATCATGTTCATGGGTTTGTCCCCTTTTCTAGGTCTAATGGAAGGATGACATGGCATTTTATCAAATCATGGTTGTCAAAATAAGAAGCTCAATTTTTCGGGTGGTGTGACTTTTGCATACATACTCCATTTGAGTTCTTTCTTATGTTTTTTGGAACAACCCCATAAAAGGTATATGAGTGTAGAAAAACCATAATAATTCTAGCACAAGTGAAATTTTTTTGGACCCCAAAAAACTTCGGGAATATCCCCAAACTTCCTTCGAAAGGTTTAAAATCTCAATTCACCAAACTATGACCCATTATTAAAATGGTCTTGTGAGTTTATTCACTCAAATTGTTCACTATAAAATCATCAATATGGATGGAAAATAATATAATGATCAATATAGCTCATATCTCACCATTTTTAGGAGGCTTTTTTTCTGTTGTTATGAATTCTTCGTGAAGTGTCTGCGAAAAAGAACCACTAGCTAAACGCAACTAATAGCCCTAACAACGATGAAATTTGCAAAACATCTTCGAGATCTGCAATTAGTAGTTAAAATGCTGCAACAAAACGAGATCTATAAATGGAAAGACATTAAGCGATGAAGTAAAGGAATTTGCTCCATGCATCCAACGGACAAGACAAGAACATGATTTTTGAATGAATTTTTATAATGGAGACACACGGGAGGGAAACAAGAAGGTGTATCGAGATCTCCTCAATGGGATGGGTTCTTTGTAGTCCTCGGCACTTCGGATACGAGGCTTTCTCTCTCTTAGTGTAGAAAACCCAATGCGAAAGTAGAGAGCTCAATGGGAACAAATGGTAGAAAAATGAGACCAGTGTATAGATCCAGAGTGATCTAATAGGCAACAAAAGGTGAAGAATGATGGGGAAAACCCTCCTATTTATAACAAAATATTGGGTCATTCTAGATCTTGGTGCATGATTAAAATAATGTTAATCGAAATCTAGATCCACCTCTATGGAATATTTTATTATTATTTGTTGGAGGGGAAAGGGTGTTTGACTTGGGTCAAATCCTTGATTAGTGAAGAATAAATAAATAAATGATTTATTTATCTTTTTAAGGGAAGTGGTTGGGATATAATCAAATAAATAATGATTTATTTAATTAATGGTGGTTGATTTGGTCATATTTAACAAGGAATATTATTTAAATAATTATTCCTAGAAAATAATAAGATAAACATGGGTTTATCTCATTAATTTCTTTGTTTTTGGGTTAAACATATTTGGGAATAATAATTAAATTAGTTTAATTAATTATTCCTTTTGGGGTTTCCTAATTAACATAGTGGCAGTTTTACTTGGGAATTAAGCTGGTCTTATGGTGTACTTGGGTCCATCCCAATGATGAAAGGTTAGATGACCAAAAAATGGTGTAGCAGTTGCCCCGGCGTGCGAGTGTCGGGGAGAAAATCGTATGACCGAGAGTGCGTTATGAAACACAATCACTAGACAACAAAAAGGGGTGTCGGGAGAGAGGCATGAGGTAGATGGTGTCTGCGAAGGACTAGACCCCGAGGAGCCGAGACTCGCGGGTAAACAAGTCTCTTTTATGAGAGGGTACTTGTCTTGAAGGCGGCGAGAGGTATACCTATGCCCGCCGTGACAAAATACAAAAGAATAGTGTGTCTAGTAAACAAAGGGACCGAACCATGAAATCTGGTGGCATAATCAGGGCGAGATAAAGAAATACAATGAAGAGTCTCACATACATGCGTACAGGATAACGACGGGACTAGGACAATAATATCACAGTACATGAGATAAATACAACCCAAATGCCCCACAGCCAAATGGGGAAGGGCTCACAAAATCTGACCGATACATGCAAATCATAGAGGTGCGCGAAGTGGCTAAGGCCAACATCTGTCTGGAGCGGCATCAAGGCACAATGGCCCAAGGAATCATCGAGGGCATGTGAGGGGGCTACACTGTGAGGCCCCCTCATGAGGGTTGAGACATCTCGCACACGGCAGGGAATCATCAAGAGGCTATTCTTCCGGGTCAACTGGACTATCAGTATACGAATCTACGTCAGTGAAAGGAGGCGGAGAAGCGATCAGAGTCGAAAGTGAGAGATCCCCACACGTCAGAGACACTTAGAACAAGAGTGGAATGGAACCAGGTACACCGCCCTCTAGACACATACGGAATAAATGTCTTGATGTCGACGAAGGAGGTCAGCAGGATGGGTGAGGCAATGAGAGATCCTCAACTAAGACGAGAGAAGAACAATAGAGCGACAGACAGAGGCCCGACACTAATGATGATGGTGGAAATGGGAAGGATGGAGTGGCGAATAGGACGACTTCCCTTGTTAGAGCATAAAGGGCATGAATGACATGGCGGCCCGGCGAGCCACAATATCGACGAGGACGAGGGACGGTGGGGGTGAAGGTCATGATATGCGACCTGAGAAGACGAAGCAAAAAGAATGGGAGGGCTATAGTGGGGTGTAAAAAGGACGCGGGATGAACTCCATGAATGCAATGATGACTCACTTCAAGATATATAAACAAGGGCGACTTGATAGTCTTTGCCACACGGTGAAGGCCCCAATGAGGGGGCCATGGAAGCATGAGTACAAGGTGGGCACTCATGTGAAAATCGACACGAACATGGACAAGTAAGGGAGCGATATGGTGCCCAGTACAAGTGTCGTAGTGAGAAATTCGATTTTAAGGAGCGGTGAAGTGACCTTTCGTGGAAAAAAATGTGTCCGAATTGAAGTGTCAAATCACGAAAACTAATTAAAACCCATTTGAGAGCTTCGGTGAGATCTAACCAGCGGTCTTGACGGTTCGTCGAACGGGGCTACGGTGTGATCGCAGCGATCGAAAAGGAGACGGGGTTCTCTTTTAATGGCGATTTCCCTCAAAATCATTCATTTGCTATTATTCTTTGTGGTGAATGTGGAGAGGGAGAGAAGGCCCTAAATCTTGCGGCGAACATCGCGGACAAACAGCTAGTTGGATTTGAGATATGAGTTGGAGGTAGGGGCTAACCTTGCTCTTGCATTTTGGTGGATTAGATTTGCAGGTTTAGGGCCCAACTTTTGACCCCTCCATCATCTCTACGGCCGGGTCGTACTTTTGGGGCAAAGAGGTGCGACCCAGAACAGTTCTAGGGAAAAAGTGCGACTGGTCAGAAAATGGCGGAAAAGCTACGGCAGGCGATGAGGAGGTTTAGTCTTTGTTTATGGGTTTGGGAGGTTGGGTTGTGGTGTGTGGTTATGGTTTTCCCGATACGTATCTGACGAAAAAGAAATGTGTTTGTGCGGGTATGACGAGGATTCTTGTCAAGCGGAGAGAAGGATACAACACCGAGAGAGCGGTCGAGGCGGATCGGGGCGTTCGTGGGTATTGACGGATAAGTTTGTGGAGAACCAGTTGATGAGACGAGAGACCGTGCGCGAATTATCGGTTATTGGGATCCGGTCCCGAGGAGATCTTTGTAGTGCAGAGCACGGGATCGGAAGCCGACGGTCGGGATGTACTTGCGACCGGCCTCCCACCAGGGATAGTGGAGCACGCAGCAGTGTTGCAGCAGGACGCATATCATGGAGATTTGTGGGCAGCCATTGTCGGCCAGGGTCTTCAAGTCAGGGGACTCGAGATATCGATCGGGGATCTAGAGAGGCTAGAAACCCCGTGCGAGTGGCCGCAGTGTGTTGCGAATCTGAAGCGGTCGGCGTTCCATCCCATCAGGTGGGCGGATGATGATAGTGGAGAGTGTGTTGGGTGGAACCTACTTTGGGTGGGCCCAAATGATGTTGAGTGTCGCTAAAGCGGCAGTTATTAGCATGCGGGCGGCGAGGGTGAATCATGATTGCTCATATGGGACTTTATTGTGCGCCTTCTTCTTTGAGAAGATCCCGGAGCCTTGAGGCCTCGTGTGCGGCTTCTAGATGGGGGCGAGAGAGCCCAAGATGCGTCGTTGGGGATGACTACTGCGAGAGGAGGAGGAGGGCGGTCGGGCGGAGTGTTTCGACCGGAGTTCTTTGCCATTGGGATCGGATGTCGTTGTACATAGACGACTACCCGTATAGTGGGATGAAATTCTTGTGGGGATCCGGATGCTGCCACTTCCGTGCAGTCGAGTGCAGGGCCCAGATGGTAAGTGACAAATTGCTATTCTTATATGGGTATGTTAAAGTTTTTGAATCGTAAATGATGATGCGGTTGTGACTTTTGGTATGCGAGATATAACCTTAGGTAAAAAACAGGCGGGATATATGGGACGGCAGGCGGCGTACGGGCCTACGAGTCAGAGTGGGTCGAGAAGCGGCGCGAGATGAGGATGCGGCCGCCCTACTGGAGGACATCCTTAGTAGATGTGAGCGACTTTTATTTGGGGTATCGGAGCGCGGGTGGCGGGATTTGGGCGACAGTTACCTTAGAGCCATGTGTTGGTCTCCCTCGGAGTGGCGGGTATCATGCGGCGCATGGCGATGGGCGGGTCAAGCTATGCGTGATCTACATGCTGCGAGGGCGAGAGCCATTGGCAGAGCCTCGGATAGTGATTAGGGGCATATGGTGCCCTCGATGTATGTAGGGGCGAGTGGTGCCCCCTATAGTGTATGGAGGAGCATATGGTGCCCAGTTTTTGGATTTTTGTTTGTAACATGCTGGGCATGTCGTATGTATATGTGGAGGGCCATATGGTGCCCCCGAGTTTTTTGGGACATCTTTGTGGGCATGTCGTATGTATCGGAAGTAGATGACTCATCAATATATGGTTTGCGACACATATTATGGATATGTATCGGCTTTTTGATGGTTGATTTAATGTTATTGTCTTGTATAGATTGTGTGTGATAAATGCCAATCTAGAACATGGTTTGCAATACTATCCACGTAGTGATTACGATCTTTGGGTACATGGTTGAAGTTATGGTTTCAACGCACGTATTAATACTTTCACCCGTAAATAGCGTCTACTTGACACGGGGTTATGCACACGATAAACACCATTGAGTTGCATTACAAGCGAGGAATCAACGAGCCGTGCGAGATGGCGGATGCGATGCAGAGGGCATCCAGCTAATAGGCCACGCTGCTTGCATCATATTCGGCGATTATTGGTGGCGAGAACCAATGCATACCCAGGTTAAGGACGAGCGAGGTGATGTAAGGGGGTGAAGATGGCCCACCTACTTAGAAACCAATTCCTGGAGTAACGACTTGCACCATCGGGCGTAACCGATAAAGTGTGTGGACGAGGGGGTCTGCAAGATGGTGTGACAAGACAATAAATGAGGGAGAAGGAAATGATGGCGGCGTAGAGGCACAGGGTCATCGAGCGGGAATGGCATGAGGAAGGGGCGAGGATGATCAAGACTCGGACAAAGGTGGTGTATGAGAGCTATCGGAGCATGGTGAGGACTCGAGCTGCCGGGTCAACGAGAGACACAGGAGTGGAGTGATCTCGAGTATCCAAGGGACACAACGGGGAGGCTGCGGACGGACGCTGGGCTCCGGTGTCGTCAGAGGAGGATAGGTAAAGGATGGATTTACGTGGACTCAGATCATCGGGCTATCCCGAGGGATGACGATGGAGACGGGAGGATCCCTCGGGTTGGCCTGGAAGCATCTTAACGCGAGGATGGGAGAAGCGATTGATTTTGTTCAACCTCATACTCTCGAATGACCTCTAAAGATGTGCGATAATGTGTCGGGTGAGGACGGCGGTGGGATTCGTGGCCATGGACACTTGGAAGTACGATGCACGATTTGTTGGTGCGCGGAGAGTCTTGGGGTTCTTGGTTACGGACGAAGAGGAGGCCCGGGGAGTACATGGGTCGGGAACGCGACTTTAACCATGGGTTGGATACGGGGCAACTCGGGACAAGCATGGGTGGCATATTCGGAGACATCACACAAGGCACGGGGCTTGGCGAGGGTTGGGGAGGGTCGGGTCGATCGTGGTGGTCTTATCTTTTGGTACTTATACCGGGCTTTGTGTTTCTTCTCGGGAGGCGCCACGACGGGGAGAGGGATCTGAGGAGTCTTTGGAAGCGCAGGTAGCAACGGAAGAAGCGGGGGACCGGTTGGACCGGTGTCAAAGCCATGTAGGGTTTGGGGTGACCGGGAGGGGTGGCGTGCGGGGGATCAAGGTGCAGAGGCCAGGGTGCCCAGGTCGGGTTAGGAAGGGAGAGGGTGGCCATGACGAGACGAGAATATACTCGGGAGGAGCAGGGATACGTACAGCGGGGGTAATGGCCGGGAGGAATGACTCCGAGATGGTTAAGGCCAAGGGGAACCGAGCCGTAAAGGAGTTCGGGGATACGGTATGGGAGGAAGGCGAAGGAGGAGGTCCCGGGTGCGAAGTATGGCTAGGAGCGGGTTGCGGAGGGCGAAGGGGGCGGTTGCGGACTAGCTAGCCAGAAGAGGCCTCTTGAGGGGCGGCACAGACGATTGCATCGTACGAAACATTTGACAGGCGGGATCGGGGATAGGAGGAGGGGGAAGACAAGGAAAAGTTCAAGTAGGGAGGAGTCCTTGCATGTGGCAAGAGAGACAGTCGGGGAATCGAAGGTTTGCTTGTTGGCTACGAAGAGATGGTGGTCTCGGAAGGGAGGTCCCCGAAGGGAGGCTCATGATATGTCAAGCTGGTCAATGGTGACTATCTTCCCGTTCATGGAAAAGACATCTTGCGGAGAAAGCCGCAGGATGGGGCCAATGAGACGCCATAGGTGTGGCTTAGCTGATAGAATGTTGTAGTCACAGAGGGCGTCGGTAACCCACGACGTCAACGCAAACGGTCTTACCGGCGAGGTGATGGAATGAATCGAAAGCAGGCCAATGGTGGGAGGCATGGCCTGTCCCACGCTCAAGGGGTGATCATGGAAGGGGCCAGCTCGGGGATCGAGTTGCTTCCAAACCCGAAGCGGACATCACGCGGTGGATGCCTCATAAGTATACAGGGATACGGTGGCGTTCAGTTTTTGGTAAGTTTGGAAAGCAGCGAGAGGAGGAAGGAAGGAGGATGGTCGTTGAGTGGCGTCAAAAAAATCATTTGGTCATCGACGGGATCAGCAGCGCGCACGGCAGATAGTAGAGCCTTCTTTTGAGAAGGGCTGGCCCCGGAGGAGTTCCGGTGTGGAAATGGCGGCGGGATTACGCCAAATCATCTACTATACTATACGATTGAGTGGCTCGGCGAGCCGGCATTTCGAGGCGTAATGGGCCCTTTGGAATCTTTTGGATGAACCTCAACTTTGGGTTGAGGGATGTGTAAAAGACCCTTGGATGTGAAAGAAGAGGCTCTATAGAACTTTGAAGATGGAGGCTCAGGAAGCAGGCCCAAACGGAAAGCTTAGAATGCTAAGCGAGCCAGTTTGAAGGTGAGGTCGACGGAAGGGAAGGATCGGAGCGCATCATAAGGATCTGGTAATCGAGCAGCCGAGGAAATGGACGAGGGTGGCTACATGGCTGTCGTTGGGTAGCCCACGAATCCTTGTTGAGGGAAAGGATCGGTGAACATAGGCTGGGCTGGGTAGTGGCCACATTAGGAGGAGCATGAGGGGAGGCGTGTTGTCCGCGCAATGTGGCTTGAGACTCCCACATACGCGTCGCATACGGGAACAGAGGACAATCGTGAGAGTGTAGTGGCCAGTAAACACCGCAACACGAACAGGGCTTGTTTGATAAACGACTGTCCGACCTGGGCGGAATGCCACGAGGGTGCAGTTCTTGATGTTAGGGTCCACACCCCGGGGTGGGTCCTCGGTTAGGGCGAGATGGGTTCACAGTTTGCCTCTCACTTCTTTGAGAAGAAGGGGGGATTAAGCATTTCCCCTAGCGTGCAAATGCCCCTTACTGGAGGGTGGTAAGTCTTGTTGCGGGTTGTGAGGAGGCAAGGGAGGCGGGCATATCTTTGGAGGGCGGCACACCCATTTGTGGATAAAAGTAAGGGTTGGATTGGGCGACATTGAGGTAGCGGAGGTTGGGCAAAGGAGGAGGCATGCAGTATCCACGGATACATGTTGCGGGAGGGGGGAGAGTGCTTGAGGTCTTTTGCCCCTCCCTGAGAGGACCATAGCCCATAGGAGGGTGAGCAAATGGGTGGGAAGAGATCCAACAATACCGTCGGCGCGGAATGGATGCCCCGGGCGTTAGTGCCACCAGGGCTTTGGGGATGTCGGGAAGAACGGTATAAACATAACAGTTGAGGCGTAGATGAGGTCATATTTTAAAGCTATTTGGAGGGCGGCTTCTTGAGATTGAGGAAAGTGAGGCGACATCTTCAGATGGGAGACGGGAGGGTGCGGAACCGGTCCGTAAACCCGATCTTTGAAGGGAGGGAGCTGAACGCAGCCCTGTCTTCGTCGCCATTCTGAACATGGGGAAAGGGCGTGTGGAAGAAATTTAGCAAATGAAGTCAAAGAGCTCACGTGCAGTTTCGTATCGGAGAGGGAGAGTACAGGAGAGAATGCGACAAAAGGCTTGGGCAAGAGTCTCGAACGTGGTATGGGAAGTGGTACGTTCGACATACCATTTAGAAGCTTCGCCGGTAAGTGTGCGTTGGAACAAACGGAGACGGATGGAGTCATCGGTAATGGAATTAGAGGAACACCACATGTGGAAGAGCTAGGACGTGATTGGTTGGGTCTTCTCCATTGGAGCCCTCGAACTTAGGAATATCGAGAGGGGCAGCTTGGTGGGCATAGCGGGCAGTGGCATTGTGGTGAATAGGGTCATTAATCAAGCGGTAAATCGGGAGAGAGTGAGGCCTACAATGTACGCGGCCTGAGGGGTGGCCGGGGGTAGTGGTTAATGGCGGTTCCGCTAGAAGTGGGGCCGGCATTGGGCGGGAGAACCGCTGGCGTTAGGCCCTGGACCCGGAGACATAGTGAAGGTAACGGGGGAGAACCGGGGAAGGAGAAGGAGGACACGATGGTCGGGGAGAGGGAGTCGGATGCGGACTCGAGGTGGAGGCGCTCGGCAGCAGTGCGGGCTTAGTCGTCAGCAGGAAGCCAGGGTGAAGGCCAAAGAAGTCTCAGGAAAGGCGCCTTCAGGGGCGCGATGATGAGGGAAGAAGAAGCAGCAGAAATGAAGAGACGAGAATCAAAGAAGAAAGGTCAAAATGAGATAAGGTGCGGTGACAATTGATTTTAGAGTCTTTTGCAGGCCGGTGTTAACAGTGCTTCTTCACTTAGGGTCGGTGTGTGGTGTGTGTTGGTACAATTTTTAAAGCCCTTTAGTTGTTGAGAGCAAGAGAAAAAGAGTGTCTTTAACGTAGTGAAAATAAACCTACGGAAAGCAGAATATAATCTCTGAAATAATAGAAAAATAATAGCTACGTATGCATCTATTTAACCCAAGAAGGTGGGTCTCTCACAACTATGCTGAAAAGAAAGGGAAAACGATGTAAAACACACATAAAGGGAGCTCAACAGATCTAGGGTCAAAGGGGACAGAGATCTGGAGGATAAAGCTGCAGACAAGGGGTGCAGATCACAGCCAAGAGACAGAGGCAAGGTGGCTGGAAAAGGGAAATCAGCAAAAAAACGGGGGGGCAAGGCAGAGGCCTTCAGAGGAGGTCCAAACAAAACGACAAGAGGTGATTTGAAAGGAAAAGAGGCTGATTTCAATGGATCTGAAAGTGAGGCAACAGATCTAGAAAAGAGGGGGCTGAAGCTCTGAAACCGACGGCTGAAACAGCTAAAACTCTTCCACAAAAAGTGGAGGGTACTAAAGCCCTAAGGGGCTGGGTTCCCACCTAGATGAGTAAAAACAGATCATATCTTGGTCAAGGCGGGCTGAGACAGAGGCTGGAAAACCACAGCGGAGAAGGCTATGACAAAACCCGGAAAAAGGAGTACGGAGAAAAAAAGTTTGGAAAAAAGCGGTCGCGATTTACGACGTCCGGAGTACGAGTCGCAAAACGGTAGTCCGACACGGAGGTCCGGAGTCGCGAGGTTTAGGGCCAAAGTCGACCCCTATTACTGTTGTCTCAGTTACCAAAGGAAAAATTCTTAGTCTCGATTGGTAGTGTCGCTTACCTGCGCAATAGGGCCAGAAACACACGGAAGTTAGAAATTTTAAGTTTTTAGGGTTTTATGTGAGAAAATGACATAACAAGAGGAAAACTAAGCAGCTGGAAAGAAGCCCTAGGGCCTGAAGTAGCTGGATATGCAGGAATATGAAAAACGACAGCGGTCGTAATTTAAAACCCGTGTGGAGTCGCCATTTGTTAGTATGAATTCTTCGTCGAAGTGTACGAAAAAGAACCACTTTAGCTACACATAACTAATAGCCCTAACAACAATAATGGCTGCAAAACATCTTCAGATCTGCAATTAGTAGTTAAAGTGCTGCAACAAATAGATCTATAAATGGAAAGACATTAAACAGTAAAGTAAAGAGTTTGCTCCATGCATCCAACAGACAAGACAAGAACACGATTTTTGAATGAATTTTTATATTACAGGGCACCTGGGAGGAAACAAGAAGGTGTATCCAGATCTCCTCAATGGGATGGGTTCTTTGTAGTCCTCGGCACTTCAGATCTAAGCTTTCTCTCTCTTGTAGATGTAGAAAACCCAATGCAGAAAGTAGAGCTCAATGGGAGCAAATGGTAGAAAAATGAGACCAAGTGTATAGATCCAGAGTGATCTAATAGGCAACAAAAGGTGAAGAATGATGGGGAAAACCCTCCTATTTATAACAAAATATTGGGTCATTCTAGATCTTGGTGCATGATTAAATAATGTTAATCAAATCTAGATCCACCTCTATGGAATATTTTATTATTATTTGTTGGAGGGAAAGGGTGTTTGACTTGGGTCAAATCCCTTGATTAGTGAAGAATAAATAAATAAATGATTTATTTATCTTTTTAAGGAAGTGGTTGGGATATAATCAAATAAATAATGATTTATTTAATTAATGGTGATTGATTTGGTCATATTTAACAAGGAATATTATTTAAATAATTATTCCTAGAAAATAATAAGATAACTATGGGTTTATCTCATTAATTTCTTTGTTTTTGGGTTAAACATGACTGGGAATAATAATTAAATTATGTTTTAATTAATTATTCCTTTTGGGGTTTCCTAATTAACATAGTGAAAGCAGTTTTACTTGGGGTAAAACTGGTCTTACATGGTGTACTTGGGTCCATCTAATGATGAAAGGTTAGATGACCAAAAAATGGTGTAACATTTTCCCCAAAATATTTTACCAAATTAGGTGAGGAAATTTTTCTTTTACCTTCTCACTTGAGTAACATTTAGCCTTGCTTAGAAGTTTCCCTTTCAAACCAATATACCAAAGGTATTGATGTCCCTATATTGTAGTTCTGGACCTCTTCTACAAAATTATATCTTCTTTTAAATCTACCTAAGCATCTAGTGCTAAGTTATTTATAGAAGGCAGGACCTATTCCTCTTCCCAATCCAACATGGAAGGCACATAGAGTTTCATATTTTCTACATTTATGATTTATTAAATGTGCATGTGTGGGGTTAAGTTGAGTCTATAGGGGTTATCTCCCACATTTTCTAGTATCTCAAAGGGGCAATATCATAGAGCCTTGTTTTCTTATTCAGACTTCTCTATTATGTGTTGATCATGCATGTCCTTTTATTTACCCTGTGATTTTTTTAGTATCTCCTATATCTATAGTTGGATTTTCTTGATTTATCAACATTTTTTTCTTCCCCTAAGGCATCTCTTGTAACACTACCTCCCTCACTCCTCCTTATTGTCCATATGTACTATCCAAAGGTGAAGTTGGAAAATATCCAAAACAAGTTTCTAATAGGCACATGCTAGTAGAAGTGTGGAATAATATTTTATAAGAGTGATGTATATATACCAAATTTACATCCCAAGTTTTCAAATGCTTATGATTGTAACCCTTCCAAAACTACACCAGTCTTGTTTACACATATGTGTACGGATGGAATGTTGTATACCTCGTCAACTTCATGTCCATATTCCCCCACAATGTAGCCCAAATTCACTGATAAATCTTGTGTCCCTTTATAAACTGATCCTCCTTGAGGTTCCAAATTACACCCATACTTGTCCAAATAATAAGTTTTTTTTTTTTTTTCCCATTGATGTTCTTCGTAAACAACATCAAAATGCACATATGTCTGAACTGTCAACGACCATTTAAAAGGTATTCATGTACCTTCTCAGTTGTTGGTAAACTCCCACAAATTCCATGTAAATTTTTTCCCAAAGATGAATGGGTGGAGGTAAGGGATGGTATATAACATATTCCCTATCACTGGGATTACTAGTATATCAAAGCATACACATTCTTATGAACTTTGTTATATATGATTATATCATGGACTAGTACATATACCTCTGCAAGTCATCCACTATCTTCCCTACACCAAAATTCCATACAACCTTGGAGGTGTGAACCTATCTCCATTAGCTACAATCTCTCACCTTTAGGAAAACATAATGTGTCCAACCTATAGAATTACCCATCATATAGATGATAATGAATTGTGTTGTCACCATCGTGCACACCATTTCATCTTTGTAATTGTGAAAATTAATCCTTGAAGTCCTCATACTTTGTGTATGCATTTCTATATGAATCATGGATAAAAATATCCATATGCATCAAATCTCTCAAACCTATGATATTTGATGTGGGTGGCCATGAAAGCATTCTATCCAACTTGTTTATGCTTCCCTTATTTTATTAGATAACCAAATGAAACCACTTAAAAAACTCATCCACTTTTAATTCCTGATATGTTGTAGCTTATTATGGCTATGTAGGTCTTGTATTATTTGGTGATCTATGTGGATTATTTTCTCCTTTCCCAATAGATAGTGTTACCAATTTTTCACTTACAACCCCAGAGCACAGATATCCTTGTAATAGGTAGGGTATTTGAGAACCACTCCATGAAATACTTCCAAATGGTAGAATACACTCCTTCCCCCCTAAATTGAGACTGCTCCCACAAAACAACCCCATTCATCTATCTCCACTTGAAGGGTTGTTCAAGTTTGGTAATGCAATAAGTGGTTATTGATTGTTTTTATTCTTTAACTCCTTAAAGGAACTTTATTGACCCTTTCCTCCCTGGAATATCTTTTCACCCATTGTAATGGAATGGGATGGTTAGACTACTATTGAAAAAAATGCTATGAATTTCCTGAGGTACTGTGCTACCCCAATGAAAATTCTAGCCTAAAAAACATTGGTAGGAATCAACCACTTCATGATGGCCTCCATCTTAGAAATATCTATCTTCATCTCTCCTCCACCTATCACAATAATAAATACACCAAATACCATTGTGAAAACTCACACTTCTTTATATTTTCCAATAATTGGTGCTTCTTCAATGTCTCTATCACTTGCATCAAATGTGAGATGTGCTCCTCCGAAGTAGCAATGTATACTAGTATATCATACAAATAAACAATAACAAATGAATCTATAAAAGGGAATAATATATCATTCATTAATCTCATGAATATCCAGTGCATCACATAGACAAAAAAACATAACTAACCACTCATACAAATATTCTTCTAGGCATCTTTTTCTCTGACTTGAAACTGGTGATACACTGACTTAAAATCTAGTTTGTTGAATTTTTTTTCTTCTTGTTGTTGGTCCAAAAAATCATCTATCATAGCTAGGGTGTACATGTTCTTAATCATAATTTTGTTTAACACCCTGTAATCAATACACATCGACGAATCCCCTTCCTTATTTAGCACAAGTATGATCAGTGGCCCACATTGTGAGGTACTTGGTCGAACAACACCCTGCTCCAACAACTATTTTAAGTGTGTCTTCACCTCCTTTTCTTTTTACAATAGATTTTTTGTACAACTCAATGTTTATAAATGGAGACTCTAGAAATAGTTAGATCTCATGCTTCCACTTGATGTTTATTTTCCTTAGTACACCCCTTTAGAGATGAATTGGCCTTCATTGACTCTTCTATAAAGTGATTTTCTCTTAAAAATAATAAAACATACTTCTTGATAGAAATGATCAATTTATTGGCATGGTTGGCACTTACCAATCAAATATTTAACTTTCCCTTGTATGCATTGATGATGAATTATTTTTCATCCTTGATGAGGTGGCACTTGTTGGATCTCCACATGAATACTGCATCTTACATGTACATATAGGTACTCCCAAACACAACTCCACATGCATCAAGTGGAACTACATCTGATTCTACTTCATCAATAAAATCATCTTGACCCATCCTAATGGATATTGGTTAGGATGGTCATGAACCTCCAATTCCAATTTTTCGACCAACTTTTTTGATAAGACCAAGGCTACCAACTTTAATTATCAATTTTGAGTGTGTAAAAACATAATAGGTGTTGGCACTATGCATGTAGCATGCAGTTTGTCCTTATTTCATTCACCTAATGCAATGAAATGAATTGAGATACACAAAGACCACTTTGGAAAACCTAGAAAAAGGAAAACTACCTAGATTATCTTTGCAAGATATGACTGAAGCATTACTTGTTCTACTGCATGAAAGAAACCATAATCTATGAAAGTAAATGTCAGAAAAGAGATCCTAACCTTTATTCCAAAAAATAAATGGCAGAAAAGTAATACAATTCTATCTTGTATAAAGTAAATGGAAGAAAGCAACTTTGATATATATTGTAGGAAAAAAATCTATTCTTTTGTAATTAAGCGAAATTCTATTCTACTTGCGAAAATTCAATCAAAACCTCAAAAGGTAAATTACTTGCATTCTATTTAACAAAAACAATATACCCTAGTTGCATGAATGAAGTTATAGTGATGGGATTAAATCATCTAGAGGGTCTCTATGCTTCTCAACTTCATCTTCAAGTCTTATAGGACATTTTGGAGTGATGAGAAGCGTAAAGTAATCTTTAGAGTAAATTTTGGACATGTTTTGAGGAATTTTGTGCATTGTTATAGGATTGTTACAGGATTCCCTATTTTTCTACATGATTGCATCCGAGAAAATTACAATGGTTCCAGGAGAATTATAAAGGTGTGATAAGGTGTGAGGGAGATATGGAAGGGTGCAATAGACCTTAACAAGCCCATATATACTCTATAGACTAACTTGTGCAAGGAAAAAGAAAAACTAACAGTATTCCTATAGCTAAGTGATGTAATTTCAAGTACACAGATAGATTCCATAAATGAGTAGAAATGGAAAGTCAAGTGTTTAAGGAATTTATGCTCATACATGGGAGATTATTTAATCCTACTCTATAAACCAATATATTCCATCTACACATAAAATAAATGCTCATGTAATGAAAGAAAAGTTATTAAATGACTACCAAATCACTAATTGCAGAAAGAAAAATGCAAGTGGAAGGATGAGTTGAATTTTGGAACAGAATATAATTATTGCATAAATTAAAAACTATTTTTTTTTCTCTTCCACACAGGGTACATAACCAAGCTTCTAAATGGAACTCATTTGTCGACCTATAGAGACAATGATTTTCTTATAAACCAGATTTGGAGAACAATGAACTAGTAAGTTGATCTAGGTACCCAAATTCCTAAGCTAATCAAATGAAAATGGTATGGGATAAATTTTTTTATTAAGTTGAATATTCTATATTTTGATCCTGAGTGGAATCAAATAAAAAGAGCTTCATTATCACGTGCTAAAATTCAATATAAATTTACTACTAAAATCCATAAATTTCATAAGAATGAACTAGTAAGTTGATATAAGTACCAAAATGCCTAAGGTAATCAAGTGAAATTCTATGGGGTAAATTTTTTTATTAAATTGAATGTTTTTATACTTCAATAAAATTTGAATCAAATTAAAATAATCCCATTAACATGTGCTAAAATTAGTATAAATTTATTACCAAAACTAGAAATTTCATAATTGTGAACCAGTAAACCAATCCAACTAGTTCAATAATGAATATGACTTTGTAGAGTTATTATAAGGATGAATCATGTTTTTATATGTAAAATCACCTAAAAAAATACTCACTTCAATAATATAATCAATCTAACCTACAAAAAATGAAGCATGAATACTAAGTGCAGAAATAGGAAACAAAAGGATAGGAGATGCAAGTGAATAAAAAATGCAGAGAAGATAAAGACATTGTACAACAGGGCTCTGAGGCTCCTGATATAGAAAAGCCCAAGGAAGTTCATATTCCTATGGAAGAAACCAAACCTTATAAGTTTAAAATTAAACCAAACTTAATTATTAGAATAAATTTAAGTACATATATGCTAGAAATGTAAGTAGAACTACTAAATAACAAGTGGTTCTCACAAGAAGACTAAAATATCCATGCCCCTAGAGGATAATTTGAATTGGTATTTATAAAAATTGATGGGGAAGCATCCTCATGGAAAGTAGGTAGATTTCCCTTCGAAAATCCCTCAAAAGGTGGATATGGTCACCAACAGTAGGAATCCTCATTAAATACTAAGTCTTGGCTTCTCCTGTAGTAGGGAACACATCCCTGTATTTTCTTAATTACTGAAGCTCCAGAATATGTCAATAATTTCATGATATACTATGAATTTATTGGTCCATATTGTAGCATCATGTGGTAGGGAGAAAGTACCTAAATTCTCTCATTCTACACATCTTCATAATTTACTCAATATTATGCAAAATAAATAATATTAGGCACATAATATGAAATTAATTCTAAACCTTTGTAATAACTTATTAAAGCTAAGAAAACATTATTATGTGTAGAAAGAGAGATATAATATAGCCTTTATATGCCTAGGAAATATTATATGGACCTTATTTTGTACCTAATTGAGATTCCCATCATACCCCCTACTAAAATTTTTGCTCACCCTCTGAGCAACCTACTCATCTTCTCTACCATGTTTTTATTCATGCATGATTCTAACGACTTTTCTGACATCCATGTTGATGTGGATGTAGTTTCCCCTACTAGATGTAAGCTTTCATGTTCTTAAATTTCTTTCTAGTCCTTTGTTGGTTCTCTTGGTGTTTAAATAAGATCTTGAGGTTTTGCCTAAAGTGCAAGAACATCTTTAGCCTCTAGTCTTGCCTCTGTTATTTCTTGCTCTATCTTTGGCTCAACCTGCATTTATTCTTTTTTTCATACTCTTTTCTTCTAATTCTTTATTTGATTCCTCCTCTTCAATATTAGCTTCTTCTTCTACTAAATACCTCTCCCATGGCTTCATATATTTCTAATAAGAGTGAACAAAATATTTTTCTTCTACTGGTACATGATCCCAGGGTTTCCTATGTAGTGGAAGATGTTGGAATAGAGGAAAATTTGACAGTTTGTTATACAAGGCTGGGGGAAATAAAAATCACAACATGTACCTCGTCTTTGTGCAACACACCCTATACTTTCAACACAACATATCCTTTAAGGAAATTCTCAGCCAATTCATTGTTTTCCTTATTGAAATTCAAAACTGTGAAAATTATAGTTTTTTTCCTGAGAATTGAGATATTTTTTTAAAGTCCTTTGATCAAGTATTGGTGAGGATAAATTGAACTTAAACCCTTTCTAATTATTTTCCTTTATTCCTCAATATTTTATGACCATTGTGATAAAAAAATGAGCTTCCTATATCACTCTATGAACTTCTAGTAGAAATGTGTAGGATCATGTAGCAGTATGTCTATCTCCTGTAGCAACTTGTAGGATCGTGTAATAGCTTATCTATATCTTGTCGCAATCACTGTAGGTTCCTGTAGAGCCGATTTGAATTGTAAGAGGTGGTGGGTCCACCATTTCATTTTTATTTTTCTTCTTCTTCTTCTTTGCCTTCTCCTTTTTTATATAAAAAAATATTTCATGCAAAAAATCGGAGTTCTTTGAGTTAACTAAGTTGGCTCCTACCTACCCCTTCACACCCTTTGTACTCTATCAAGACTAAATGACAAAAAACCACTTCCTTGAGTCTCTTTCACCTTTGTCTCATTCATCTCTCAGAAGTATGGGTGTCCTTTGGAGAAAAGTTAATTTGACTGCTAGATAAGGATGAGGCTACTCTCCTACTAATTTTGGCTATAGAAAACCTTTCCTCCTCACAATTTTAATTCTTTCTCAAGCTAATGCAGGTTCAAATATAAGTGAGGTTCGAGAGTTACATAGTCATGACATGCCTAGTTGTGCCTTTGCAGGTGATGTTGGAGATGGTTATTTGACTGTTTGGAACTTTCATGTGACTGTTAGAACTCTGAAATGATTGTTGGAACCTAGATGTAGTGGTTGGAATGTCCATGTGATTGTTGGAATTTCTCATGAGGGTCTTGAAGTGGCTGGTAATGTAATCTATAAGCTCTAGTAGTCTCTTCTTTACCTCTAGAGATATATTGTAGCCTCTTTTATTGATGGAAACATCTCTGGTTTGAGATGTCACAATACTACTACTGTAGTTGATCTGGTGATATTGATTCTTGATGATTAAGGGTCCTATGGCATCCTACAAGGAACATTGTAGCTACTCGTGTCTTTATTTTGAGCCTTCAAAAGTGTTGTGCTCTTCAAACTTCATAGAATTGCGCTGCAAATTCGAGGCTGTAAGGGGTATGAAAGCTACTATAGAACTGTGTCGCTTCCTCTAGCAGCCACATAGGCCCCTCAGGTTCATAATTTTCTCTTAAATTTTCCTTCAAAATTTTTGATAATCCATGGGAAAATTTCTGGTGGTAGTTGGAGGGTATCTCTTTGATGGTGATACGAGAAAAAGTGATAGAGGGTTGATTTTTTGATGGATTGTTAGTGGGATAGTGGTGATAAAGTGAATGATGATGGATTTTATAGGTGTTAGGGGCTTCCATAGGCTTCCTATCTTTCCCATGGGTGAAAAACTTCAAGTTTTCCCCTCCTTTCTATGCTCAGAAACTCCCTGTAGCAATATAGGGACTTTCCTATAGAAGTTTAGGACACTGGTAGAAACAAATAAGAGGGAAATGTTAATGAGAGAAGAAGCTTTGAAAAGGTGGGGAAATGAGTGAAATGGATGAAAAGAGGATGAATGAATTATTTTAATGTGAGTGCTTGGGCCTTGAAGTTGATCTTCTTTAAATGCTTGTTCGAATCTTGTTTCACTTGCATCACTATGGGGTTTTTTTATGGTGCCTTGGAGCTAAATAATTTGTTGTAGGTGCATCATGGAGGTTTTCTTCTTCATTTCTGACTCCATGGAGGTATTCTTCCTATTTTTGGATACATTGAGATTTGGTTCTTTCATTGATGTCTGACCTTCTTCCTCTCATAGTTGGGTCCTTTCATGATCAACATGATGATTTAAAGGCCCTCTTGGTATTTTCTTCTTCAATTTGTGATGTAAAATGGTGGCTCTATTTGGCCCTTGAAGGCTACTAAATTAAATATAGCCTCTAGTGGTATTCATAAAGAATCCATAAAATCACCATTCTTGGAGTTGTGACCACTATGGATACTCTTGTCACAACTTGGGGTCAAAAGTGCATGTAATAAAGGATAATAAAGGAAAAATAATACTAAGTTCATGGGACACATATTCCAAGTTAAATGTTGGGCAAAAAATCGTAGTGGGTGTCACTTTCGGTTTATTTATGGCTAAGGAAATTGGCAAAGGAAAAGAGGCATTATTTGGCATTTCATTTATGAAACAAAGGAAAATAGGAGAAAAGGGAGATGAAAGGTTACAAATATTCATGAGAGTGAAATTAGAGGGGAAATGAAGAAAATAGAGCCCTCGTTGATAAAAATATATTTTAAGGACAATTCACAACATTTTTGGTTTATCTTTTGTCAGTTTAGTTTTTGAGATCTCTCTCTATTCTCTCATACTTTTGCATTCTTGGACCACTCTAGAATTTGAGAAATGAAGCAAAAGGAAGGATAAGGAAAGCAAAGGACAAGCAAAGAAGGTTGGATCAAGTAGCTTTAGCAAGAGGATTTCGCATGTAACAATTTGCATGTGTGATCTCCTAGCTAATGTGTGAATTCATGGTACACGCATTGGTTTTTTTGGATCATTTGTTTTCATGAGAATGGGTTTTCCTTAGTTTGACAATGGTTTCAACCTTGTTTTTCCATTTTTGGGATATCCATGGTGTGATGGTTTTCTATTTTGGTTAAGATTTGGATTTCCGGAAGGTTTTGGAACCGGGTGTGGTGGTCACAGGAAAATTCCCAAGGTTTTTGGGTGGAGGTGGTTTAATCTCCGGGAATCCCTTGACAAGTGGGTGGAAACAAGAAAATTCCTCAAGGTAATGGTTAAGAAACTCTGAGACATCTAATCTTGTTTGGGTTTTGCAATCTCTTGATCAGTTTTGGTGAGATCACAGTAGCCTAAAGGTGGATGGTTTAATCTCTAGGAATCCTTGGCTTTTTTTGTCTTGGGATCCCATATTCATGCTTGGAATATGGTATAGTTTTGAATGGCTAAAATAAATATTTGGTTCAGCCCAATCTATGGTCAAGTGGTATGTGGAAGTCCTCGACTTGGTTTGGATTTTCATATGCTAGTAATATTTATTTTCCTATTGTGATTCATGAGTACTTGTACTTGTTATTATGTGTCATTGATGGTTGTTATGTCATGGCTAATATTCTAGTTCTATGTTGGTTATAAGAATGGTTCTATAACATGTTCAAGCTATGCCTCTTCTCATCTTTTGATTAGTTGATGAATGCATGGGATAAAAAGTGTTATTTAAGCTATTATAAGAGGGAATTAGACCTTCTTGGTGATTCTCAGATAATTTTCAGACCCTTATGATTAGATACGCTTTAATGACCTGTAACTCACATATTCACTATATGTTTCACAAAATTACTATCGTGGTCAGGCCTAGTTGTGTCATGTTTTTATTGAAGTTTTGTATGTTTATAATTATCCTTATATCATTTATCATATTTAGAAGACTCGGGTAGATTTGGGGAGGGGTTTAGAGGTTTTCCTGGAATTTTTGCTTAGATATCAGGACTGTGAGCACTGAGGGAAGAAATTTTTATCACAATCACATGAAGCATGGCTTGTGAGCATGGTTGGAGGCCTTCAACTGCATGCAGGCAATGTCAAGGGTGCGATTGCCAGTCTAGGTCATTGAATCAAAATTCTAGCACATGGATTGACCACCTAGTGAGTTTATTCAGCTCCTAGGTGATATGTAGTCCCTACAAGATGTTAGTTTGTGGTCAAAAAGTCTCAGTTGTATGCCCCGCTTCCTTAACTAGATCTAGGAGGTTCGGTCATGTCATAATAGAAATCTAATTCAAATTTACCCAGATGCTTGCAAAATATGGTAAATGTGGGGAGGAACATCACAAGGTGGTATCGAAGCAGTTTTTCTTTCTCTTTGGGTTATATCTGATACCACAAAGTGGTTCCAGAGCATGGTTCAAATGCTTGGACTAGATGGGATAGATGCATGAAATATCGTGGTTATGGTTATCATGCATGAGGTCATTTTATGCAAATTTTTTTATCACGTGTGATGTCGATATATTGATATGAATATGTATATACATGTATCGTGATAATATGGAATGATTTTGCTGACGACATAGCCTCCCTTAAACTTCACTAAGGTATGTTGATCTTGTTTTTATTTGATTATCTGACATTGTATTTTTGTAAGAAGAAAAAGATCAAAGATGACAAGAAGAATGGGGGATTATAGTTCATGTGACTCTACTTATAGATCAAATGAGAAACCAAGAGATGAGTACTCTCCTCACATAGCAGACACCTTAAGAAGTTTAAAGGAATAAATCATAAGTTGGAAGGTGGATAATGATAGAATCATTCAGTCAGAAGAAACAATTTCTAGTACTCACAAAAAGAAAGAAGAAGTCAATGTGGTCATCCTTCAGAGACTATTATATTTACAAAAATAGGGGAAACCATGGCTTAGTTATGGATAGGAGGAGAGGACTAATGGGGCGTATGGTGGGCACATGTTAGAAAAGGATGATACAGTCATAGATGTTATTTTATTTGGATACACATGACAGGAGAGGCAGTGGTTATGGATTATATTCTAGTTCTTGTTCATATAGGTATCATTTTCATCATCGATATCATCCTTACAGGAGAAGTGAGAGGAGATACTTGTCGGATGAATTCAAGAAATGAAGCCTCCTACATTAGATGGAGAGCTAAAGAAACTAGAGAATGTATAGGAATGGTTGTTTTAGATGAAGAATTTATTCAAGCTACGTGACTATATAGAGAACATGAAGGTCTGGATAGTTATTTACAATCTCAAAGGAAAGGCAGACATTTTGTGGGAAAATTTAAAGTGCATCAAAAGAATCAAGACAGAGAATTTGAGTTAGGATGAATTCAAGAGACTCTTCAAGAAGAATTAATTATCAGAGAGATACTATGACAGTCAGGCTAAGGAGTTTTATGAGTTGAATATGGGATCTATAATAGACAAGGAGTATACGACTAATTTCTTGGAATTATTGAGGTATGTGCCATATCTTAAGGAAGAGAATACAAAGGTTGATATACTCATTGGTGGATTTTCTTTATCATTAAAAGATAGGATTGAGTATGATTATCCTTGTTCATTGGAGGAAGCCATTGGGAAGTTGAAACATTGTTATGAGAAATTGAAGTGCAATACTGAGCATAAACATGATCGGAAAGGTAATGAAAACACTAAGGGGGAAAGGTCTCTGAAGTGGGAAATACCTCAAGCTGCATGTGAGAAAGAAAATGTTGCTCCTTAAAATAAATTTAATGTAGTGGATAAAGGACATGGAACTCAACCTAGAGAGCAGTAGAATAAAGGTAGTGGCAGGAAACCATTTCAGTGTTGGATATGTGGAAAATTTTACTGCAAGAAGTGTTCTTTGTTGTATCAGGGTGGCGAACCTCAAATATACAGTGCTCAAGAGGCCCATACATTTGGGGATGTTGGTAACACCATTCCTCGGATATATCCAACATTTGATAACAAGCAGGAATATCACCAAGAATCCATTATTGAGATGGAAGGTAAGATTTGTGTTTGAGTTGTTACCATTTTGATTTATCTTGGATATAATTATATTTATGTTAATCCTAACCTAGTGGATAAGTGTGGCTTGAGTAAAGAAGTTCATGGAGAGTCTTGGTTGGTGCAGTTGACTACAAGTACTAAGAAAAGAGCTTATCATTGGGTAAGATCTTGTGCATTTCATTTGAATGGTATGCCTACATCAACACATCTAAATGTGCTTTTTTAAGGTTCATATAGTATGGTTTTGGGTATGGATTGGTTGTACCTTTAAAGGACTAAGGTATATGGTTACAAGAATTATATAGAGTGCTCTGATGATGATGGAGAGAATAGAATCCTACAGGGAAAGAAGAAGCCTCCATTGATGATAATGGTTATAGATATGTAGGATAAGTGGAGTTTTAGGAAAGGATGTGTCTTTTTTGCAGTACATGTCTCTAGTAACAAATGGAAGGATGTTAAGAATGCTAATTTGTTAAAGAGGTATCCTTTTTTTGCAGCAATTTCAGGATGTATTTCTGACAAATATTTCAGATTTTCCTCCTCACAGGGAATTGGATTTCTCTATTGAGTTTGTACCATGAGCAACACCAACATCAAAGGCACATTAGAGGATGAGCACTCCATATTTGGTGGAGCCGAAGTTGCAACTTAAGAAAATGCTTGATAAGGGATACATAAGGCCAATTGTGTCATCTTGGGGTGCACCAACATTATTTGTGAAGAAGAAGGATGGTACACTCAAGTTGTGTATTGATTACAGGAAGTTGAACAAGGGGACTCTAAAGAATAGGTATCCTTTGTCATGGATCGATGACTTGTTTGATCAGTTGAAGGGAGCAACAATGTTCTCAAATATCGGCTTGAGATTCGAATATCATCAGGTATACATCAAAGAATAAGGAATATACAAGCCAACATTTTGTACCAAGTATGGGCATTATGATTTTATTGTGGTTCCTTTTTTTTTGTATAATGCTCCAACTACTTTCATGTGTTTTATGAATACTATTGCGTCCTTATCTAGACAAGTTTTTGATAGTGTTCATTGATGAAATATTGATATATTCTAAGAATGAGGAAGAACATGTAGAACACCTAACAACTATGAATATTTCTAAGAGAGAATTAGTTGTATGCCATATTAGTAAGTGTAGTTTATTTCAGACAAAATTTCATTACTTGGAACATGTTGTTTCCAAGGAATGGATAGGAGTGGATCTAGAAAATGTCATAGCTATCATGGAATGGGAAACTCCTAGGAATGTGGATAAAGTTAGACCATTCATGGGGTTAGCAAGTTATTATAGTCATCCCATTAGGAACTTCTCACGGATTTCCTATCATATTACATCCTTTCAAAGGAAAGGAAAAAAATTTGAATGAATAGATGAATGTGCAGCTAGTTTTGAGAAGTTGAAGCAGTTTCTTACCAAATCTCCAGTGCTAAATATTGCATATCTAGATAAAGAGTTCATGGTATGTAAAAATTCTTGAAATAGAGGACTTGGTGGAGTCCTAATGTAGGAAGGACAAGTGGTATGTTATGAGTAAAGGAAGTTAAATGAGCACAAACATAAATATCTGACTCATGATCTTGATTTGGAAGCTATTATGCATGCATTTAATATGTGGAGACACTATCTTCTTGTCACAGAGTTTTTTCCAATTAGTGATCACATTGGGTGGAGATACTTATTTGACCAATTGACTTTGAATGCCAAGAAAGACTTATGGTTGGTTATTCTTAGTGAGTTTGACTTTGAGATCAGGTACATTAAGGGTAAGGAGAACATGGTTGTAGATGCTCTTAGTAGAAGAGTGTAGGTGAATCACATAGTAGATATGAGTTCATATGGGACAGATTTACAGGATGTGTTCTTACAGGAAGGACAATAGGATGACAGGTATAAGCAATTGAGGCACAGGTCACAGCAGTAGGGTGAAGTTAATAGGGATGAGGAGTATCATCTCACAACAAATGGCTTGATCAAATTAAGGAATAACATTTACGTACTAGATGATAGTGAGATCAAGAAGCTTATCTTGAGGGAGTTTCATGTTAAGCCATATTCAAGTCACCTGTAATATCAAAAGACATTGACAAATGTTAAGAAATTCTACCATTTTCTGAACCTGAAGAAAGAGGTGTTTGAGTTTGTTGTGAAATATTTGGGCTTTCAACAGGTGAAAACATATTGCAGGCACCGTTGTGGTTTATTGCAGCCGATTTCAATTCTAGAGTGGAAATGTGAGGTCATTTCCATGGAATTTATTACACATTTTTCGAAGACATCTAGACAGCATGATTCCATCATGGTTGTGGTAGATAGGTTGACCAAGGTAGCTCACTTAATTCCAGTAAATTATATTACTTCAGCTAGTGAGGTAGCTCAGGTCTTCAATAAGGATAGAGTGAGGTTGCATGGTATTCTAAATAATATTGTATCTGACAAAGATGCCAAGTTCACTTTTAGGTTTTGGAAGGAGTTGTATGCAAGTTTGGGGATAGAGATAGATTTCGGTACAACTTATCATCCACAAACATATGGACATACAAAGAGGGTCAACAAGATTTTGGAATATATGTTGAGGATGTATGTCATGCATTAGTAGTGTAAGTTTGAAGAGTATCTTCCACTAGTTGAGTTTTGTTATAATAATGGCTATCAAGAGTCCTTGAAAATGAGTATGTTTCAAGAAATTTACGGGAGAAATTTTAATACTCCTAT
Organism: Pinus albicaulis; assembly: GCA_034641835.2. NCBI lineage: Eukaryota > Viridiplantae > Streptophyta > Pinopsida > Pinales > Pinaceae > Pinus > Pinus albicaulis. The sequence goes on from CM076578.1 coordinate 1,471,001,991, forward strand.
TAGTTGGAGTGATCCACTGAATAGAGTGTTTGACCAGATATGTTGACAAAGATGGAATAGGAAACAGAGGCTATCAAGAATAATATAAAGGCATCACTAGATAGTCAGAAGAGTTATGCAGATCAGCACGAGGTATTTCAGGAGTTTTAGGTTGGGGAGCATGTGTACTTATGCATAAATTCCAAGAAGAGATCCTTTAGGATTGTATCATGTGCCAAGTTGGAACCTCAATATTGCAGGCATTTTCAGGTCTATGAGAGGATTAGACCAATGGCCTACAGACTTTCACTGTAGCCAACAATTATTTTCCATGGTGATTTCCATGTTTCATTGCTTAAAAGATATGTGAAGTATCTTGAACATGTGATTGAGTGGTATGTGTTTTAGGTGGAGCCATAAAGATCATTACAGTTGGAACCTTGATGCATTTGTAGTTGAAATATCTCATGCCCCGAAACCGAGCAATAGACAAATTTAAAGTGTAGTGAAAGAACTTTGGGCCTGATGAAGGTACATTGGAGATGGATGATTGGATGTGGGCTATGTATCCTTCATTACTTGTCGGTTGAGGAAATGGAGTTTTGGTATATGTACATATTTGTGTATTGTTTTTATTTTAGATACTGCGATGAGTTTTGTTATAAAGCTCTAATAAGTGGTATGACTATCTTGTTTGTTATACTGGTCATGGTTTGTAGTAGTTGTTCATTGTAAATACTGCATAGAGCTAAGTTATAAAACTCCATGGGAAGTGTGTTTTTATTTTTAGCGGTTTGTTGGTTATAGGTGTCATAGAACACCGAGGACAGTGTTCCCTTAAGGGGGAAGGGTTTGTAACAACCCTCGGTTAAATATTCATGTAATAAAGGGTAATAAATGAAAAATAATACCAAGGTCATGGGACATGTATTCCAAGATAAATGGTTGGAAAAACATCCTAGTGGGTGTTGTTGAGAATTTGGAGGGTTGGAGATTAATTCAAATTCTCTTCTTGATAATTACTTGTGAGATTACTTGTATTACTTATGTCTTCTCTTCTTTAGCTTATTTATTCTTTCAAGTCAATTATCAAAATATATGAGACACACAAATTAGGCTCCTAGAGCCAAGGAAAAACCTCTCCCTCTTGGAGAGGAAAACCCATGAGAAATTTTTCTTATAGATCTTAAAATGACAAGTACCCTGACCCAGAGTTAGACCCTTGACCTATATATGCATCCAAGACCTTGTCTTACTTATTCCATGTCCTTCAATGTTGATCATTTCTTCCTTCACCAACTTGCACTGTTATACACCAGCACTTCCTTTGTATACAATCGATACTTTATTTTCTTGAGATATATATAATCTGAAGTTAGGAAAGTAAATCACAGATTTAATTTCCTACTTTCTCCCACTGTCTAATCTCTTCTTCTCTTTGCAGACTATTGTCCCAACTCTACATGAACTGGAGAGGAATACAAATATCGCCTTGGTTAGCAGCTTCACTTTAGGATAGTCTGCAAAAAATCTCTAGACATATTCACACTTCATTATTGCCCTTGAACTAAACATTTCATGTTGTAACTTCTGCACTTCCTTTAATACAAAATTTGCACTTCCTTTTAGTAGAATGCAACACCTTTTATACTGAGATATCACAAGGATTTATGTACCTCAAGAAATTATCAATCTCATCAAAATGCACACTGAAACTTGTTCAACTTCAGCACTAAAACTCATCCAGAAAGTCTGCACTTAACTTTAGTCAATAATGGCACTTCTCTTCTTGTAGACCGTAGCATTTTATTACATTAAGATATTATTAAGTATAGATGCTTCTTCACCAATATTAAGTCTTCGTTATATGTTATCTGAAGGTCCGCATTACAACTCATATATGTCTGAAATCTCTTCTTCCAAATGAACGCAGACAGTTGTATATATATAGGAACAGTTTCTCGAACTTTAGTCTGACCATTATATGGCTTTGTAATATTCCTACTTAGCTTGAGCTAAGAGGAATATGCATTTATTTTCTGTTGCATGAATAAATGAATAAGGGAGGACATGTAAAACTCCTGAAAAGAATGAATAAAGTAATGTCCATATGAACAAGGATAAATCTGGGCCATGTAAACAAATCACTTGTAGGTGTGAAAGGGGTTTGAGCTATGAAACTGGGTCAACCTTGACCAAATCTACAGCGTTGTCTAGATACAATGTACCTCATGAAGGGATAGCGTAGTTCTAGAAGGAGGCCCATCATGCGAAAGGAGCTAATTCATCCAGGTGGTTTAGGTTTTGCAAAGGCTTTCATCTTATAAAAGGAAAGGGGAGGCAGCAAAAGAGGGTTGTTGATTATGCATATTTTCTGAGTATCTTGTCTGCTTATAAAAATACCATTCTCTGTTGTTTAGCTAAGAATAGTGCTGCTTAGCACTTGGGGATTCCTATGCAAGGATTATATCTCTTCCCTTGAGGATTTCTTGGAGGAGTCTTGCTAATTTTATCCAATATCAAGCATTTGTCCAAGCTCTACTTCCAACTGCAACGCTGATCTAGTGAGGGTTTGGTTGCTTTTGTAAGCTGCAGCAAGTGGAAACAATAGATATACTCAGATCTAGATTGTACTAGTGACTCTTCTTAGTGAGTGTGTATTTTAACCTCCTGGAAGAGTGCATTAGCTATGGAGCTTTAGATTTGTATCTTGGCATCAGGCCAACTCATTTATTCAAGCTACAGCGTAGTTTCCCTTCATGTACTGCATTATTTTCAGTGGAGGTTTTGCAGGGTGTTTTGATCCCATTTTTTATGAGATATCTCTGGTGTTGGGCTTTGCCTTTCACTTTGGTGATCCATGGATGAGCTTGCTGATCCATGTTCTGTATAGACATGATCTCTTTCTAATGTAAAATAATCTTTAGAAATTTCTGAATAATATTCCAAATCTGCTACTTAAAACTCAGATCTACTCTTTGTATTGCATGATTTGGTCAAAACCCCAAGGGGATCTTGTAATAGAGCCTTTCTAGTGTACAAATCTGAAATGGATCTAATATTTTGTACGTCTAGATCTACTATAGATATGAAGTGTAACATTTAGCTGTTGTAGCTCCATTAAATAATGTTGTTAAGCCATTTTTCAGTATATACATGTGTTGCAGCCTTCTTTCCTGAAGATTTCCTCCTCTCTTGTCTTCTGTATTCTGTTGTATAATGTAAGATCATCAATATAAATCTAATTTTCTGCTATATATTAAAAATTTGATCTTATTTGATGGCCTCCTTCTCATGCTTTCCAAGACTGTGTTATTTCTGAAGCAGTTTGTAGTACATAGCTGCAGCCCCTCTCTTTGGGGGTTTTCCAGCTAGACTAGGTGGTGGGAGATCTGTTTACCACACCTAGTTTGATTTGTTTTTTCTCTCCCTTTGGATATAGACCCCAAATCTACTGATCTAAGGGATCCAAGAGCTGCAAACTCATTTCTGTGCACATATTTCCCAAAAGTGCGTTATTTCAACAGGCACTACTGTGCATTCCCATCTTGGAATATTACAGTGGTATCAGAGCTCTTTTATTGGCACAACTTGTGCTTTCATTGGAGAACCATAGCCATGTTGTAGCTAGAAGAATATGAGCCTCTTACTAAGAGGAAGAATAGGTATCAGAATAGAAGCCACAAGAAGTTTGACTACACCACCGAGGACAGGACAAGGGTAAAGCCCCTGAAACTGGAAGTGATAAAAAAGGAGAAGAGTTTTCAAAGAACTCTTTTGGTAGCCATGCAAGATATTGCAAGAGAGATCAAAGAGATGAGAATGGACATGATTAGGGAATCTCCTAGGAGACTTCATCCTGGGGAAAGCTCTGGCATGTCTCACCACTAGAATGGTCAACTAGTGAACCAGCCACAAGCCCCACAAGCTCCAAAATGCTCCACTATGCCTACCTTCTTGGCTATGGAGAATGAAGGGTCACAAGAGCAAGCATCCCTTGAAGAATACTTTGAGGAATATGAATCTCAAATTCAGAGATTCAAGGACCACTTGAGTTTTCAAGAGTTTTGTCACCTCAAGGACAAAAGAAGACCAAGGCATCAGCGTAGAGATGGTGGGTTCTTTCAAAATCATGATAGACATCACTCTATGGGCAGACTCTTTTTGCCCAAGTTTGATGGATCTTCCACCAGTTCTGCCAAGGCATGGGTAGAAAAGTTGGACATCTACTTTCAGTTGAACAAAGTCCCTGAGATGGAAGCCATCAAGATTGCAGCGCTGCATTTTGAAGGTGAAGTACACAATTGGTGGTTCCATGGGTTGTCTACACTGGGCCATGCCAATGTGACTGCCTATTCTGAATTTACTAGAAGACTGGTGGAGAGGGTTGACAAAAAGGATCCAGAAGCACATTTCATGAGCCTTGCAAATTTGAAGCAATCAGGAAATGCAGAAAATTATATCTCTGAGTTTCTGAGATTATCTGTTATGGTTCCTGACCTGTCTACAGCAAGGAGGGTGTACATGTTCATCGATGGCTTGGATGAACCTTTGCATGGGTTGGTTAAATATACCAAGCCCATAACTTTGCATGATGCCATTGAGAGGGCTAGAGACCTCCAAGATGCCTTGCCAAAAGCAAAGGAAACTTTTCATAGCAAGACCCCTTACCTTTCTAAAGGGAAGGAAGAGAATGTTGCTCCATCCAAGGAGAGCTCATTCAAGAAGCCTCTTGATATTGAAGTCAGGAGGGAGCTAAGAAAGAAGAAAATATGTTTCACTTGCCAAGAATCATGGACACCTAGACATAGATGTGCTGATGGGAAAGCACACTACATAGAAGTCTTCTCATATTTTTAGGAGGAAGATGAAGATCATGAACCAAGAAGCGGTCATAGCACTGACAATGTTGAAGGAGATCCAACACCATTTGGAGATGGGAATGGAGCCTTTGCTCCAAAAGGAGGAACTCTTGCATCCTTGAGAGGAGTACCCAAGTACTTAACCTTAAGAGTACATGGTTCAATCATGAATCAAAGGGTATTTATACTGATTGACAGTGGGGCAACCCATAACTTTATTGATGCTCATCTTGTGCAGAGGAGAGAAATCCCCATTGATACTTTTGAGGGGTTCTCTATTTTGGTCCCAGGAGATATGACAATGCAATGCATGTACTATGTCCCATCACTTTTAGTTACCATGGGTTCCTACACTTTGGTGGATCACTTTTTTTTAGTTGACATACCAGACACCAACATCATTTTGGGTGTCCAATGGTTGATTACATTGGGGGAAGTCACTACTGAATGGAAGGCCTTGAAAATGGAATGGGTGGACATGAAGAGTGGTAAACCTCAAATGATCGAAGGCATGCATACTTACCCCTCACCTAGCACTTCCACTCAAACAACAGAGATGGATTTGTGCAGTGGAAGCAAGGATCTCACAATCCCTTCTCTTATGTTCATGAGAATTCTACATGGGATATTCCTATCTAGTGGCAAACCACTAGGGAGGCCACCAGATTCAGATATTGTGGGGGAGGTCTCACAAAGTGCTACTCCAAAATTAGATCCAGGAGGGATTGGAGCAATGGAAGACCAAGCTACAGTGCTGGGAGGCTTGGGACAGATCAAGAGTAAGGGGAATCTTCTCCCCTCATCACTATCACCCCCTCTCATTTCCAAATCTGTGTTGTGGGAGGAAGAGAATGGGAGGATCAGCCTTCCAACACACATCTTTGGCATGGGAAATGTCAGAGAAGAAATAAGCAACATCACAGACACTTCCTTGGATGTATCATCAGCAATGTCATTGTTGAGCAATGTGGATCTGTACTGGAAATCTCAACTGCTTGTAGAGTATTCCAAAGTTCTCCACACTTGTATGATACTAGATGGCATGCAGCAAGAATAGGGCTACTTAGTCCAAGGGGGAGTCATCTACTATCATGGTAGGGTCTTCTTGTCTAGAGCTTCCAAGCTCAAGCAGAAGATACTACAAGGGGCACACAAAGAATTCTTTCTTAGCCATATGCAGTTAATGGAGATCTACACCTTGATCATGAGGAGCTTTGATTAGGAAGGTTTGAGAGAGGAATTACATCAGCACTTTCAAGAGTGCATGAGCTATGTGGATTTGGGAAAGCCAATGGACTCTATGCAACAGTCATTTCAGCCAGTTCCTCCTTCTCTTGAGAGGAGGGGAATGCCCATGCACAACTCCATGTATATGAAGAACTATGATGCTAAAGGATCTGATCATGCAAAGCAAGTTTTATTTTCTGATTTATCACATTATTTTACCATGTTTTTGCAGGATATGACTCCTAAAGAGAGTGAGAGATCATGTGGATCTCTTGGCTTTTGGAGGGCCAATGGAAATTCTGAACTTGGCCACTCCCTTGTTGTGCAAAGGGAGATTCCTTTTCATGATGGGTGCTTCCCAAAGGCACCAAACATATATGACATCTTCAGCTATGTTAATATGACTCATGCAGAAAATGTGTGGTGAGAATGCCACTTGCCACACCTTGATCTAATGTAGGCAGCAGATGCACTGTGCTGGCATCACATGTGGGACTTTGACCCACCTCTTCAAGCTCAAATTTCTGTTTGTATATATGTAGTTTTTCTCTCATACTTGGATGATATATTTGCACTATTTATGGGATTGTATGGAGGGAGGATGAGAATTTTGTATGTACCACATGGCTGGGAAGTTCTCTATGTACCTCATGCTACATGTTTTAGAGAAAGCATTGCTCAAGCCAAGTTTATTTCTATTGAATTTTTCACTCCTTGTGGGATGAACTATGCACCCCTTATGATGACCTTGGAGGAACAAGTCATGATGTGTTGGCTTGATGAACACTTGGCTTATGAAGAGGACTTGATCCTTGATGGTGTCACCAATGGAGGAGTGGAAGGACTGCAGCACTCACCCTATCAGTTGCTTGAGGAAAAGCAACATTTTGGAGGGGAGGACTGTAATATTCCAACTTAGCCTGAGCTAAGAGGAATATACATTTTTGTTTTATTTTCTGTTGCATGAATAAATGAATAAAGGAGTACGTGTAAAACTCTTGAAAAGAATGAATAAATCAATGCCCATATGAACAAGGATAAATCTAGGCCACGTAAACAAATCACTTGCAGGTGTGAAAGGGGTTTGAGCTATGAGACTGGGTCAACCTTGACCAAATCTACAGTGTTGTCTAGATACAATGTACCTCATGAAGGGACAGCGCAATTCTAGAAGGAGGCTCCTCATGTGAAAGGATCTAATTCATCTAGGTGGTTTAGGGTTTCCAAAGGCTTTCATCTTATAAAAGGAAAGGGGAGGCAGCAAGATAGGGTTGTTGATTGTGCATATTTTCTGAGTATCTTGTCTGCTTAGACAAATACCATTCTCTGATTTTTAGCTGATAATAGTGCTGCTTAGCACTTGGGGATTCCTATGCAAGGATTCTATCTCTTCTCTTGAGGATTTCTTGGAGGAGTCTTGCTGATTTTATCCACTATCAAGCATTTGGCCAAGCTCTACTTCCAACTACAACGTAGATCCAGCGAGGGTTTGGTTGCTTTTGTAAGCTGCAACAAGTGGAAACACTAGATCTGCTCAGATCTAAATTGTACTAGTGCCTCTTCTCAATGAGTGTATATTTTAACCTCCTGGAAGAGTGCATTAGCTATGGAGCTTCAGATTTGTATCTTGGCATCAGGCCAACTTAGTTATTCAAGCTACAGTGTATTTTCCCTTTAGGGACTGCGTTATTTTCAGTGGAAGTTTGCAGGGTGTTTTGATCCCATTTTTTATGAGAGATCTCTGGTGTTGGGCTTTGCCTTTCATGTTGGTAATCCATGGATTAGCTTGCTGATCCATGTTCTATATAGATCTGATCTGTTTCTACTGTAAAATCATCTTCATAAATTTCTGAATAATATTTCAAATCTGCTACTTAAAACTCAGATCTACTCTTTGTATTGCATGATTTGGTCAAAACCCCAAGGGGATCTTGTAATAGAGCGTTTCTAGTGTACAGATCTGAAATGGATCTGCTCTAGATCTGAATTGTAACATTCAGTTGTTGTAGCTCCATTAAATAACGTTGTTAAGCCATTTTATAGTATATACATGTGTTGCAGCCTTCTTTCTTGAAGATTTCCTTCTCTCTTGTCTTCTGTATTCTGTTGTATAATGTAAGAGCATCAATATAAATCTGATTTGCTGCTGTATATTCAAAATTTGATCTTATTTGATGGCCTCCTGCTCATGCTTTCCAAGATTGCGTTATTTCTGAAGCAGTTTGTAGTACATAGCTGCAGCCCCTCTCTTTGGGGGTTTTTGTAATGTTCCCAAAATTAGCATGAAGCTAATGGGAACATTGATTTTGTTTATATCATCTAGGAGGTGAACTAAATGGGTGAGGAAATCCATGAGCAGGAATAAAATCCCTCATAGTGTGAAAGGGATCACTAGAGTGGCTAGATTTTGCACCTTCCAGTGTGAAAAGGGGCTTTTGCAAAAGGACAAGGTCTAGTTGACCAAGTCAAACAGCACAGTGATAGGAGGAGGAGTTCATCTTGTGGGACAGTGCAGTGAAAGAGGGGGGAATTTTCCTTGATGGAGGAAACCCTAATGAGTGGGACCCATGGAGAGGGAGCTTGCATTTGTTTAAAATGAGGGCAAGGCAACCATTGTTACTCATGCATATGATTATTTGTTTCTTGTCTGCTTAGACTATTTGCAGTCTCCTATTGTTTAGTAGAGTTGCAGTGCTTTTTAGCACGAGGGATTCCTGTTTAGGATTCCTTATCCTTCTTGAGAGGCCTCTTAAGGGATTTCACTTAATTTCTCCACATCCAGGCTCAAGGCAAAGCCACCTCCTTCAGCTACACCGTTATTTCTACTCAAGTATAACATTGTGTTGCAGGGTGTTGCAGTGGAGGTTCCACAACACCATTCCTTGGCTTGTTTTTCAGAGGAGCGAGCCTTCTTTCCTTTGGGAGATCAGTAAGGAAGGATTAATAGCATATTTCATATCTTGGCACTTGGCGAACACATTCTATTCCACCTACAGCACGGTATCCCTATGCGGTTTCATTATTTCCAGAGTACAACTGTAGTGAGGGTTTGCAGTGTTGATTGGAGGGTGAGATCTTCAGTGATAGGATCAATCTTTCACTTTGAATATCCATTGGAGTAGGTCTACTTAGATTATTCATCATATTCAGCCTTCTCTATTCATTTCCAGTTTTGAGTTGCAGCTGCTACCCTGCAACTCCAGCATTTTTCCATTTTTGTATATTTCAGCCAATCCTTCTAAGGATTGATGTATTACTGTTTTCTGGGGTTGAGAGATTGCTCCTCCTCATTTCTTGAGCTATACATTGTCACATATTTCTGTTATTATTCAGTATGATGCAGTGTCTCCAATAAACTGCATCCTTCTAGCCTACAGAAATTCATGTGTAGCAGTATTCATCTATTTTCATGTACATGTTCCTTTGAGGCTGCATTGCCTTGCTTGAGTGCCTCTTTCCTCCAATATTTGTATACATTTGATTACTATTCAGATCTTCATGTATGCTAGCTCATTAAAATAACGTTGATACTCCATTGTATGTTCATAAATTGTTGCAGCCCCTTCATTGGGCACTTTCTCAAGACAATAGGTGTGGGAGACCTGTTTAACCCACCTAGAGTGATTTATTTTGAGCCTCCTCTTGGATTTCAGTCTTAGATACATTTATATAAGGGATACAGGTCTTGGGTTCAAATCCTATAGTATCCATTCCTGGAAAATTCGTTTTCCAGTCATGCCTTGCTAGCAGATCCCATTTTGGGATATTACAGTGGTATCAAAGCTACAATCTTGGCTCAGCATGTGAGTCTCAGACAAAGGAGAACAGAAGAGGATGGGATTTATCTCATCATATTTCAGATCCATGAATAAAGGACGATAATAAAATAGAAGAGGAAGGACCCTGCACTTCCTATTCTCATAAAAAAGGAGACAGAGAGATGAGCAGGAAAAAGACTCCATCTTCTGGAGGAGACAAAGTGGATAGGCTTACAAATATTCTTCTTAAATCTGTACAAAACATACATGAAGATATCAAGAAGACAAGGAGGGATATGTATAAATAATATCCAACAAAGTTTGAATCTAAAGCAGACTCTAGATTTTCATATGAGGAGTGTGAGCAAGCAGCCACACACCATAACACACAGCATAGTCACATGCACAGAGTTTCCATGAGAGAGATGGAAAGAGGAGCAGAGGTTGCTAGGAGGGAAACTCTTAGTGATTTCCTAAAAGAGTATGAGTCTCAAACTCAGAAATTCTGAGATCATCTCAATTTTTCAGAGTTTTACAAGATCAAGGTGAAAGGAAGAGAGCAGCAAGATAGATTTCTTCTGTCTACTTTTGAAATTTCACCTACATGTTTAGCCAAATCTTGGGTGGAGGAGTTAGATACCTTCTTGCAGCAGCACCAAATCCCTGAAGATGAAGCCATCAAGGTTGCAGCGCTGCATTTGAGAGGTAAGGCCTATGCCTGGTGGACCTTTGAATCCTTTTCTTTAAGAAATGTAAACACTACATCTTATGCAAGTTTCACTAAGTCATTAGTGAAAATATTTGATAGGAGGATTCATGAGACACATATGGTGGAGCTAAACAAGGAAAATCAGATAAGAGCCTTACATGAAAACTTGCACCATACCCTATTGGAAGAAAGACTTTCATCTCATCTCTTTAAGCAAGGGAGCATGGAGATCTCCTTTTCAAAGAAGGATCCAATCATTAGGAGGTTTCCCATTCATGTTGCAGAGATTGAGGGCAACAACGTTGTCACATCTAGAGATTATCTAGTGCCTCATGCAGAGGAAGGAGGATCTCTTGCTCCAACTAGAGGGACTCTTGCATCTTTGCAAGGAATTCCCCAGGATCTCATGTGCAGAGATCAAGGCACAACTCATGCTCTACATGTGCCATTGATAAGGAGGTGTGGAACCATAGAGACACGAGGAGGAGGTAGGGAGGAGAACCAGCATCATGAGATGAGGATTACACACCCCTATCCACTTTACAAGGTTGATGCACCTAAGGGGGAGACTGGATTACGTAGTAAGAGCATGGACAGATTTTTCCATCCATATATGCAGTCATCTCTTGATGATGATGTCTCATTGCATGGAGACATTTCACCAAGGGGACCACTGGATCAGCAGAGGAGGATGGATGCTTCACTTTTTGAGGCACCACTCAATGATTTCATAGGATTGGTGACCTTGGGAGAGCTTGATACAGCGTTGGGAGTCTTGGGAAGGCTCAAGGAGGAGAGACATAACTGTTTGGAAGAGTTAGCACAACCACCTCTTTTCTCTTTGGGGATGAGAGGAGACTCACCTATGAGCTACTCCATTTGCATGGGTAAAACATATGGTAAGGGTGTTGATTGTTTACATGATGATTTATATGATGTATGTATGTATCGCTTGACCATATATGTGCAGGATGTTGCTCCAAGAAGGAGAATTATTTATTTTAGGATTCATGGTCTACTCGATGCCATAAGCATGATTGATGGCCATTCCCTAGGAGAAATTGGGGAGGAGGTGTATTATGGAGGACATGCCCACTTTACACCATGCATCAGTCACTTCCTCCATACTTATGAGGAGATTGCGGCAGCAAGCAAGTCGTTGAAAAGCCACACACTTTATCAGTGTCTATTGCAGTTGAGAGTCAAGTTGCATTGGTTACATTTGAGGGACCATTGTCCTTCTCACTTATTACATATTGCAGCAAGCATGATTCTCATTTTGGCTCCCTATGTTTCTATTATTTCTGTCTTTATGAGGAGCATGTTTGGGAGAGAGACACATTGGATGGATGTGTCCTTTGGGAGAGAAAATCTCCATATTTATTGCAGTACATGTTCTAAGGGGAGCATGGGAGATAATATGGCCACCACAGCAACACATTTCTCTCTTTATGAGGAGGGCCATAGGATTGAATGGACTCCATATGATGGTGACTTCCAAGTCATCATATATGGAATGGTTTGGGCCATCTTGATTTGCAGCGTTGGAGGAGAGATATTTGGAGATTTAGTCCTCATCTTGCCACTAGAGGGCAACATTATTGCAGCCCAACATCAGCACATACTCTACTCTCATCATGAGTGGAGAGATGGACAGCGTGGGGTAGACTACCTTGTCTACCATGATCAGATTTTCAGCCCACCTACTTTTTATGAGCCAAAGGTGGAGGAAGACCTTCAGGAGTTTCCATGTTGGAGGGTAACTCATTTTGTGTGGATGATTGCTTGGGGATGGGAGATTCATATAGGGATGGCAGATCCCAATTCATTTTCAGCCCACATGCCTCAAGAAGGCCCTTCAGTTCTATCCTTACAGTTGCTTGAGGACAAGCAATCTTTGAGAGGGGAGGACTGTAATGTTCCCAAAATTAGAATGAAGCTAATTGGAACATTGATTTTGTTTATATCATCTAAGAGGTGAATAAAATGGGTAAGGATACCCATGAGCAGGAATAAAATCCCTCATAGTGTGAAATGGATCGCTAGAGTAGCTATATTTCACACCTTCTAGTGTGAAAAGGGACTTTTGCAAAAGGACAAGGTCTAATTGACCAAGTCAAACAGCGCAGTGATAGGAGGAGGAGATCATCTTGTGGGATAGTGCAGTGAAAGAGGAGGGAAGTTTCCTTGATGGAGGAAACCCTAATGAGTGGGACCCATGGAGAGGGAGTTTGCATTTTTTTTAAAGGACGGCAAGGTAGCCATTGTTACTCATGCATGTGATTATTTTTTTCTTGTCTGCTTAGACTATTTACAGTCTCTTGCCATTTAGCAGAGTTGCAGTGTTGTTTAGCACGAGGGATTCCTGTTTAGGATTCCTTCTCCTTCTTGAGAGGCCTATTGAGGGATTTCACTTCATTTCTCCATATCTAGGCTCAAGGCCAAGCCGCCTCCTTTAGCTACAACGTTATTTCTGCTCAAGTATAACGTTGTGTTGCAGGGTGTTGCAATGGAAGTTCCACAACACCATTCCTTAGCATGTTTTTCAGAGGAGGGAGCCTTCTTTCCTTTGGGAGATAAGTAAGGAAGGATTAAGAGCATATTTCAGATCTTGGCACTTGGCCAACACATTCTATTCCACCTACAGTGTAGTATCCCTATGTGGTTGCGTTATTTCCAGAGTACAACTGCAGTGAGGGTTTGCAGTGTTGATTGGAGGGTGATATCTTCAGTGATAGGATCAGCCTTTCAGTTGGAAGATCCATTGGAGGAGGTCTACTTAGATTATTCATCATCCTCAGCCTTCTCTATTCATTTCTAGTTTTGAGTTTCAGCTACTACCCTGCAACTCCAGCATTTTTCCATTTTTGTATATTTCAGCCGATCCTTCTAAGGATTGACGTATTATTGTTTTCTGGGGTTGAGAGCTTTCTCCCTCTCATTTCTTGAGCCATACATTATCATATATTTCTATTATTATTTAGTATGATGGAGTGTCTCTAATAAACTACGTCCTTCTAGCCTGCAGAAATTCCTGTGTAGCAGTATTCATCTATTTTCATGTACATATTCCTTTGAGGTTGCATCGCCTTGCTTGACTGCCTCTTTCCTCCAGGATTTGTATACATTTTCTGCTATAATATACATTTTATGGCTATTCAGATCTTCATGTATGCTGGCTCATTAAAATAATTTTGATACTCCATTTTATTTTCATACATTGTTGCAACCCCTTCATTGGGCACTTTCTCAAGACAATTAGGTGTGGGAGACTTGTTTAACCCACCTAGAGTGATTTCTTTTGAGCCTCCTCTTGTATTTCGGTCTTAGATACATTGATCTAAGGGATCCAAGTATTGGGTTCAAATCCTGTAGCAGCCATTCCTGGAAAATTCATTTTCCAGTCATGCCTTGCTAGCAGATCCCATTTTGGGATATTACAGTTTTCCAGCTAGACTAGGTGGTGGGAGATATGTTTACCACACCTAGTTTGATTTTTTTCTGCTCTCCTTTTGGATCTAGACCCTAGATCTACTGATCTAAGGGATCCAAGAGCTGAAAACTCATTTCTGTGCACATATTTCCCAGAAGTGCATTATTTCAGCAGGCACTACTGTGCATTCCCATCTTGGAATATTACAGACTTGTAGGTTGATTAGTCATGTTGATGGAATACCAACATTAACACATCTTATAGCTTAACTTACACCGTTGTTGGAGGGTTGAACGAGGCCATTCATTCATGGTTTTCGTGACTAGGTCTTGGAGCATATCTTTAGACTAGATCCTTCATATATATATGACACTTAATTACGTTTATACCTAGAAGAAAAAACCCTAGATAGATATCAAGAAGAAGTATATTAACCTATAATAAAATATTTTTCATGAAATCCATGAAGCAAGTACAAAATACATTTTATTATCTTTGTCTTCCTCTTTACATAAATCCATAATTACATAGTCAATATGAAGACCGATCCTAGTTACACTTTTCAACACTCCCTCTTAACTAGGGAGGTATTCATATAGGTACCTGGTCACTTTCAAACTAAGGAACCTCATAAGAAGAATCAGATTGGTAATCACATCTGTATAGCATCATGTCAACCAGCATTTTCCTAGTGCAAGGCCTTGACTAACATCCCCATCTCTCTACAAGACAATGGGATACAATTTTGGTGAGACATATGACTTATAAACACCATAGTCATTGTCTCTGTAAGGTACATACTCCACCCAGGTGTTCCCAGAGTATGACCTTCTTGGAATATTCTTCTATTGGGTATCCATCCCTCAAAGAATATTGGTCCTCAAATACTCTTATATTTAATGCCCTATCTATTTCTCAAAGAGTATCGAATGCCAAATGACTACCCAATCCTCCATTCTGTCTTCCAGGTGAAGATTAGGATGATGTGTCTCTCCATTCTCTCCACATGACATTCACTAAGACCTACAGTTGTTAGTCCTGGTATAATGCATGACACATGTATTAGAGAATCACATCAGTCACTCCCGTTCAACACAGAAAGGACATACTTCAAGTTTCTTCCAGGTAAGAAACTTACCACCAAGCTCCCTCTCAACCAAGGTCCTATAGCAGCAATGGTGAGACACCCATCTACTCATGAAGAATTCCTCCCATCGATGCCATGGATTTCAATATTGAGAAATCTTCAACTTTTGGCTTCATAGGGTATCCATCACTTTCAGTCATGAATCATGTCCACTATCATAAAGTGATTTATCATTATTTCTCATCTGGTCCACCATTATGCGATGCTTATTTCCTTCGAATCATCTCCAAGGATCATACATCCTTTCTCATGATTAGCATCCCTGCACAAATTCATCCAGATAAAAATATACATATGAACATTTAAAAATAAAGGTTACCTCAGTGATTATATTTCACCATGACATCTTCATGTAGGCATCGACATCCTTTATTCAGATTGACACATCTCCTAATGATATGCTTTTTCAAAGTTATTCTTCTTTACCAGACTTTTTTCAGAGTCTTCATATCCTCCCAACAGATATCCTAGTCACATTGTCTTGGATTTCGGATGATAAATTCCTCTTGAAATGGTTACATTTCATGATCTATTCCTTTCTGCACATTCTTCATTCCCAAGAACTTACAAATTTTCCAATTTCTCGTTCATATTCAACCACCTCATACTCCATGAGGATATATTGTGTTGATCTCATCTATCAGTGCACCGAGAGATCCTCCATCATAGATCATACTTCTAAATATGGAAGTATATTACTTTCAACCATATGACATGACTTCACAACATCCAGTGTCAGCATATAAATATATGCATACCTCATAGCTTTATCATTTAAGTCATCCTGTAGTAGTTTTACTGTAATAAAGAGCTTCATTCCCTTGGCCTCCTCCATCAATATGTCATCACATCCCAGATTTTTGTTTCCATGATGACCCCTGATCTTGATGACTTATTCCCATTAATAATGTTATCAGAGAGGTTTTTCCAGAGCTGCTTCACCAAGAGCTCCTACCATGATGTTATAATATGAATTTCTTCCTATCATACTATTTTACAATCAACATAAATCACTTAAAGGAGAGGATGGTCTCAATCATAGTGGATATCCCTTTCTTCTTATTTCTTAGATTTATTTGCATCTTGTTCTTCCCTCATATTTATGACATGAGCTTCTTCATTTTTCCTCTTGTCCTTTCCAGATGTAGGACAATCTCTTTTATAATGCCTAAGATCATTATATCCAAAGCATTGTAATTTTTCCATATTCATTATTTTATTCTGAGGAACAAAATTACTGAATCTTCCTTTCTGCAGAATATTGCTCAAAATGTTAGATTACCTTCACTTTATCTTGTATCGGATTTGGCTTTCAATCTTTATTTCCTCTATTTTACATAGAGACCATAAATCATGGAATGGTGTGTCTTCTTTCTTCCCATATAAACCTGAAGTGATGTTTCCCCATTTTTTTGGTTGAAAATTTAGCGCCATTGTAGTCATCTCAGTGTCAAACATTACTTCTCCTAGTTCCTACAGTTGATCTCAGAGAGATTGCTTCTCCTGTAGTACTCACAGAGAATAGTTCCACCAATTTCTCATATATTCCTTTTGATGATTCAGGATTTGATACATCGAAGATGAGAGATTATTTTATGGATTCTAAAAGAATCATTTGGGATCTTATATATCCCTTCGTGTATTTGGCATGACTTCATTTTCCTTTCCTTCCATGCAAGAAAGTTTGAAACCCTAACTAGTTTGTTTCTTTCTTTGCAAAGAAGACATTTTGATAGATTCATATGAAGTCATAAAGATACGTACTTGAGTAGATGATTTTCTTCTTTTATCAGCTTCCTTGTTCATAATGATGAAGATGATGACAGGAACTCCCTCTTAGATTCATTTCAAAGTATTTGATCTTGGATCCTTGATTTCCAAGGATTACTTCAGAATGAAGATGTCTTCAATAGTGTAGGGTGGTGCTTAATGATGTGTCTTCCAAAAATTTCTTCAATATTAAGAATCTTTGATGTCAAATATTACCTCCTCGATGAGTGGATTCTTTGAATAAGGTTGAAAATATTCTTGAGATGGCTTGAGGATTTCCTTGCAATATGACTTGACTTTTGAATGTAGACTTTGACTTTTTCTTTGATTCTTTCTAGAAAGCTGAATTTTGATCATTGAGTTTCTTCTTGTCAAATATCCCTTTGACTTTAGCACCTTAGCTCTGATACCATGTTGAGAATTTGGAGGGCTGGAGATTAATTCAAATTCTCTTATTCATAATTTCTTGTGAGCTTACTTGGATTACTTATGTCTTCTCTTCTTTAGCTTATTTAATATTTCATCAATTCAATTATCAAAATACACGAGACACACAAATTAGGCTCCTAGAGCTAGGGAAAAACCTCTCCCAATTGGAGAGGAAAACCCTTGAGAAATTCTTCTTACTAATCTTCAAATGACAAGTACCATGACCTAGACTTAGACCCTTGACCTATATATGCATCCAAGACCTTGCCCTTACTTCTTTGATGTCCTTCAATGTTGATCCTTTCTTCCTTCACCAACTTGCATTGTTATTCACCAGCACTTCCTTTGTATACAATTGATACTTTAGTTTCTTGAGATATATATAAGCTGAAGTTAGGAAAGTAAATCACATATTTACTTTCATACTTTCTCCCACTGTATGATCTCTTCTTCTCTTTGGAGACCATTGTACCAACTCTACATGAACTAGAGATGAATACAAATATCACCTTTTATCAGCAGCTTCACTTTAGGATAGTTTGCAAATCATATCTAGACAGATCTGCACTTCAATACTACCCTTGAACTAAATTTGTCACGTTTTAACTTCTGCACTTCCTTTAATACACAATCCGCACTTCCTTTGAGTATACCGCAACACCTTTTATAATGAGATGTCATAAGAATTTATGTACCTCAAACACTTATGCAACTCGTCCAAAATTCACATTGAAACTTGTTCAACTTCTGCACTGAAACTCATCCAGAAAGTCCGCACTTAACTTCAGTCAAATGTGGCACTTATGTTCTTGTAGACCGTAGAATTTTATTACATTAAGATATCATTAAGTATATCCGCTTCTTCACCAATATTAATTCTTCATTAGATGTTCTCTGAAGGTCTGCATTACAACTCAGATATATCTTAAATCTCTTCTTCCAAATAAATGTGAAATATATATAGATAGGAACAAGATCTTGAACTTTAGGCCGACCATCCTATGGCTTGTAGGCTAGCTAGTCATGTTGATTGAAGGCTGACATTATCACATCTTTATAGCTTAACTTGTAGCATTGTTGGAGGGCTGAATGAGGCCATTCACTCACGGTTTTCTTGACTAGGTCTTGGAGCATACATTTAGACTAGATCCTTCATATATATACGACACTTAATTACATTTATACCTAGAAGACAAAACCCTAGCTAGACATCAAGAATAATTCTATTAACCTATAATAAAATCTTGTTCATGAAAACCATGAAGCAAGTACAAAATAAATTTTATTATCTTTGTCTTCTTCTTAACATAAATCCATAATTACATAGTCAATATGAAGACCGATCATGGTTACACTTTTCAACAGGTGTCACTTTCGGTTTATTTATGGCTAAGGAAATTGGAAAATCCATTGGAAAAGGTATAGAGGAATTATTTGGAATTTTATTTATAAAACAAAGGAAATTGGGAGAAAAGGGAGATGAAAGGTCACAAATATGCATGAGAAGGAAATTAGAGGGAAAATGAAGAAAATAGAGGCCTCAATGATAAAAAGGCTTATGAGGGTCAGTTTATAGTTTTTGTTGGTTTAACTTTTCTCAATTTAGTTTTATAGCTCTCTCTCTATTCTTTCATACATTTGCATTCTTGGATCACTCTAGAATTGGAGAAAGGAATGGGAAGGATGAAGAAAGAAAAGTACAACCAAGGAAGGTTGGATCAAGTAGCTTCAATAGGAGGGTTTTGTAGGTAACAGGTTGCATGTGTGATTTCGTAGATTATGTGCAATTTCATGGTGCATGCATTGGTTTATTTGGTTCATTTGTTGTCATGAGCATGGGTTTTTCTTGGTTTTATAGTGGTTTCTTCCTTTCCTTTCTATTTTTTGGATAACCATGGTGTGATGAGATTCTTTTCTGGTTGAGCTTTGGATTACCATAAGATTTTGGAACAAGTGAGGTGGTCTCAGTAAAATTCCCAAGGGTTAGGTGTGGAGGCAGTTTAATCTCCAGGAAGCCCTCGAAAGGTGGGTGGAGATAGGAAAATTCCTAAAGTTAATGGTGAATAAACTCAAAGGCATCCAAGCTTATTTGGTTTCATAATCTCTTGATAGATTTTGGAAAGAACACAATAGCCTAAGGGTGGAGGTGGTTTAACCTTCGAAAACCCTGGTTGATTTTGTCTTAAAATCCCATATTCATGCTTGGAATATGGCACGGGGGTGATTGGATGAAATAAATATTGTGTTCAACCCAATCTATGGTTGGGTGGTATGTGGAAGTCTAAGACTTGGTAGGATTTTTCATATGTTAATCAGATTTATTTTCCTATTGTGATTCATGAGTACTTGTTATTATGTGGCTTTGTTAATTGTTCTATCATGGTTGATATTGTGGTTGTATGTTGGTTATAAGCATGGTTCTATAACATGTTTAGGGCATGGATCTTGTTATGTTTTTATTAGTTGATGAATGGTTTATGAATGCATGGGATACCAAGTGTTATTGCAACTATTATGAGAGGGAAATAGACATTCTTGGTGGTTCTCATATAAGTTTCATACCCTTATGATGAGATATGCATTCATGACCTGTAACTCACATTTTCACTATATGTTTGACGAAATGATTAGCATGGCCATACATGGTTATGTCAAATTCTTGTTAAATATTTGTATGTTTAACATCATCCTTATATCATTTATCATTGTGAGAAGTATCAAGCAGTTCTAGCCAAGGGTTTATAGGTTGGCATATAATTGTGGCTCATATCACGAGAACATAGGAACTGAACTAAGCAATTTTAGTCACAGCCGCATGTATCAAGGCTTTTGAATGTGTTTGGATGACTTAAACTGCATGCAAGAAGTCTCAAGGGAGTGGTTGGTAGTGTAGGTCACTAAATAAAATTTCCAACTTAGGGATTGACCACATGGGGTGTTTCTTCAGCTCTTGTGTGATTTATAGTCCCCGTAGGATGTCAAATTTTGGTCAAAAAGTCTCAGTTGTAGGCCCCACTTCCTTAACTGGAGATAATAGGTTGGTTCGTGTCATAGTGGCACTCTTAGCTTAGGTAATGACCACGTGGTATTTTTCTTCAACTCCTAGGTGATAACTAGTCCATGCAAGATGTCAGTTTGTGGTCAAAAAGTTTAAGTTGTAGGCCCCACTCCCTTTAGTGGAGTTAGGAGGTCAGGTCATGCCATAGTGGCATTATTCTTCACATTTACCCAAAGGGATTGTAAAAGTAGGTAAATTTGGGGAGCGGTGTAAAAAATTCATGGGGATCTTGTAAGAGTGTTTTGTAGGTGGACATGGTGGAAAAATTTAAATGAAAAGTTTATTTCATGGCTTTGGCATTGAGGCAAGATACTAACTCATATAGAAATTCCAATTTTGAAAAATGTTGGGATTTCAATTATGCTTGATTGGATCGATGAAGATAATAATTAGAGATATGGTGGTGGCTTCCTTTTCCTTAAAAAGTGGAAAATTTTAGATCTGAAATTTTTTTGTGAAACAAGGTTAAACCTATGGGTTTTTTTTAAGCCATTTTTAAAAGTGCTCAGATATCGATTTTGACTTGGGGGATTAATGAGGTATTGAATTTGAAGCCTCATGACACATTCCTCTAGCCAAATAAGTAAAAAAAAAAAATTGTTTCTATTGTTTTTTCCTAAAACAGCCTTGTAAAAAGACCAAAATGATGGTTTAGAGGAAATGAAAAGTGATGGGACCCACTTTTTGACACTTGGGGGTGGTGTAGGGATGTGTTTTGAAGCTATGGGTACCTTCCTCCCAAAAAAAAGGTGAAAAAAATATGTATCTATAGCCTTTTTTCAAATCAGCCTTATCTTGTAGCGTTTCAGGGTTTTCCTATAGGAATTTAGGAAAACGAGGAAAAAAAAGTGGGAAAGGCTTGGGAATGATGTATGAAGTTTGGAAATGGATGAGAGTGATGGAATAAATTTTCCTTTTCCTTGTTGGATCATATTGGTAAAGGAGTTGAAAATCTCAAGTTTGATCTCCCTTGACTAGATGCATACTTTTCCAATCAGCTTATTCTTATGGTGCTAACTTGTTGTTGTTTCTTGCATCGGTTGGAGAGAACTTGAATATATAAAATAGATATACCTAGAGAAAAAATATCCTTTCTTTCTTTTCATTTTTTCTCTTTAACCTAGGCCTACTAGCTTCCCTAGTAATATTTTCAACTAGTAGGTCTGCCTAAACGCCTCAGAGGAGGTTTTTACCTATGATCTTATTTCCTCTTTTGTTTATTTATTTATTTTTATCTCTTATTTCCAACACACTAACTGCATCATATAGGTTTTCAATCAATGACGCAATCTCAGGAACTTCAAAGGATATTTTCACCTGAGATTTTATTTTTTTCCTCTTCTTCTATTTTTTTCTCTTTTCTCGATCCTACTCTACCTGAAAAAAAAAAGAAAAAAAAGAAAAAAAAACTCTTTCAAGTATAGGAATACTTCCAATGGATCCACGTGCACAAAAATATGACAGATAAACTCATGTGTATGCAAGAAAGATATGCTTTTACATGTATTTGAATATGACAGACCAGTTTCTTTAATGGCATTAAAAATTGTTGAGGAAGAGAGTGGTGCTCTAGCTTAATGATTTTCTATAACCAAATCTCAATATAGTTGTGATGACCTTGGTTCACTTGCTTATCTGGATCATCTTGTATTTCTTATTTTTCCATTTCATTCAAATCTTCCTCTTTTTTGTTGATTTTCTCTTGAAGACATAAATAATCTAATGATATGAATAGTATAAATTCTTCAATCTCAGGATCTAATGGCTTATCTCCATTAAATACGATATATAATTGTTTAGTCTATTCTAGATCTTCTTCTTCTAGATGTTGTTCTTCAAAGACAACAAAGGGATCTTATTTTTACAATACTTTTCCTAATCTAGGATGAATACCATTTAGATCAAGAGGATTTGTCTGAAAATTTTATACCTCATCATTGTACGTGCGTTGAGTTACTTTATTGTTTTGGTTTAGAAATGGTTGTACACATTTTTTAGTGGGAGTGCATATTCGATATGGATGTGATTGAGGGCTTGGTTGTGGTGGAGCTAGATGGTACGGAAAGAATTGAGTTGGGTATGGAGGATATTGAGGAAAAGATTGAGGATATTATGGATTTCCCCATAAGATCCTTACCAAACTTGTTGCCAAGATTGGTTTTGGGTTTGATATGGCCAAGGTTGTCAAATAAAGTGTATGTTCTGATTATTTTGAGATATTCATGCATAACCTTGAAATTGTGAATTAAGTTCTTGCATCATACTGGGTTGACTAGACTGCCATGGCCTTCTTGGATCTACATAAAAAAATTTCTCTTTTATTTGATTTTCTCCATTTTCCTCCTGTTAAGATTCCTTCAACCCCGATAATGATGAGAAATATTTAGTAGCATGTGATTTTGTACTAATAACACAAATCTCAGCTTTCTCTTTTTCCTTATTTTGTATTCTTAACCTATCTATTTGTTCACTTAGATTTCTAATAATTTTTTTTTTAATGTTATCAAGAAAACTTCCCAGATTATCTTGACTTATTTATTTTGATGTTCATTTATTTTCACTTTCCCTTCCTCTTCATATGTGCTTTCATATTTCACAAATTCCTTCAAATGATAATTGGTATACAAGTCAGCTAATTATTAGATCAAGGAGAACAATCCACTCATCTCTAATTGTTCTAAGTAAGAGGGTTTTTAGTGCATCAAATACTAAATGATCTATTTCTTCTCTCTTAACATTATACATAAATCTCTCTGTTAGATCCTCAAGGCTCTCATCTTATTTTTGAGTCATTGCAAAGATTTCCTCATTAAGATCATAATATTTATATTTTTCTAGAAATATCCTTTGCATATCATTCCATGATCTCATTGCATTAGTCCCTAAACTCATGAACCATTTAAGAACCCTGTCCTTCAATGTTGTTGGAAAAAATCTCAATTTTTGAGTGTTTAATAAGTAACCACAATATCTACAAAGTATTTCAAATTCAAAAAGAAAATTTTTCGGATCTTCTAACCTCATACCATGGAAGTTGAAAAGAAATTATGGAAGGATTTTCTTCATATCAATGATGATATTTGTATCTTTAATGTTAAATCCTAGAGGATATCCCTCATTTTCATAATCTCCATCCATTTATTCTACCTTCTCTTCCACCTCTTCTTCTTCTACCTGCAAAAGTGGATGGTGATGTGGGTCTTACTGCACCACATGATTAGGTAGGGGGTTTGTGATATTGGAGAAGTATTTTTATATTTTTGTAAAATTCTTAATGAGAATGTTAATGAAATTTAATTTTCTATTTTTGAAATGAGTAATGCCTAATGCAGATTTTTGTTTTTTCCAAAAATTAAAAAAAATTAATCAACTAGGGAATAAAAAAATGCATAGTATGACACCTCCCCAACAACGGTGCCAAAAAGTGATGAGCTCTAGTATTGCAACAAGAATGTTGCAACTCCTAAGGCTCCCAATTTTAATTATCAATCCAAATTTCATACAAAATTAAGATGTCTTGGAACTATGTGTGTAGCAAGCAATGGGTCTTTATTTCATTAACCAGATGCAATGAATTTAATTGAGATGCACAAGGAACACTTTGGAAAACTCAGAAAAAGGAAAAATACCTAGCTTATCTTTGCAAGAGATGAATGAAGCATAATATGCTCTACTGCATGAAATAAATCCTAAGTTGTGAAAGCAAATTCCAGAAAAGAGATCCTAACCTTTCTTTCAAAAAATAAATCGAAAAAAAGTAATCCCAAACTATATTGCATAAAGTAAATGGAAGAAAGGAAATATGATCTATATTGCAAGAAATAAATCTATTATATTTCAAACAAGTTAAATTATATTCTACTTGCAAAAATTCATTCAAATGCTCAAAAGGTAAATTACTTGCATTCTATTTAACAAAAACAATATACTCTAGTTGTAGGATTGAACCTATAGAGATGTAAGTAAAGAATCTAGAGGGTATTTGGTCTTATCAATTTCATATTTAGGGCTTATAGTGCATTTTGGAGTGATGAGAACTAAAAAACAATCTTCAGACGCAATTATCGACCATTCTAAGGAATTTTCTGCACTATTATAGGAATGCTACAAGATTGCCACATGATGCCCTGTTTTTCTATAGGATTGCATATGAGAGCCATTTAATGGTTCTAGGATAATTCCTAAGGTGGGAGAATGTGTTAGGGAGATATGTATCGGTGAAAAAGACCTTACCAAGCCTATATCTACTAAATATACTAACATGTGCAAGGGAAAAGTAAAACTAACAACCTTCATGTAGCTCAGTGAGGTAATATCTAGTACATAGATAGTTTTCATAAACAAGTATAAACGGAAGGTGGAGTGTTGAATGGGGTGATGTTGATGCATGGAAAATTATTTTATTCTACTCTATGAACCAATATATTTCATTTGAACACAAAATATATTTTCATCTATTGAAAGGAAAGCGATTAAACAACTACCAAAACACTAACTGTAGAAAGCAAAATGCATGTGGAAATATGAGTTGAATTTTGGAACATAATATAGTTATTTCATAAAAGAAAAACTATTTTTGGTGATAGTCCACATAGGGTACATAAGAAATATTTTGAAGAGAGCTTAGTTATCAACTTGTAGAGATAATGTTTTTCTTATAAACCATATTTGTAGAACAATATACAAGTAAGTAGATCTAGGTACCCAAATTCCTAAGTTAATCAAGTGAAATGCTATCGGATAAATTTTATTATTGATTTGAATGTTTTTATGCCTCTATCCAATTGGAATCGACACAAAAGGGCTTCATTCATGTGTGATAAAATTCAACATGTGTTTACTATTAAAAACCAGAAATTTCAAAACAATGAACTACTAAGATCTAAGTACCCAAATTCCTAAGTTAATCAAGTGAAAATGATATGGGGTGAATTTTTTTATTAAGTTGAATGTTTATATATTTAAATCGAATTGGAATCAACTCAAAATAATCCCATTAACATGTGCTAAAATTTATTTGAATTTTATTACTAAAACCAGAAATTTCATAATTGTGAACTAGTAAACCAATCCAAGTAGCTCATTGATGAATATGAATTTGCAGCGATGTTCTAATTATGCATCATACTAGTAACTATATAAATTTCCTAAAAAACCACTCACTTCAATAATTTAACTAATATAACCTACAACAGATGAAGCATGAATACTAAGAGAAGACATAATAAATGTAAGAATAAGATATGCAAGGGAAAAAGAAATTCAAAGAAGATAAAGAAATTGTACAATAGGGCTCTAAGGCTCCTAGGATGGCCAAGTCCAAGGATTCTTAGATTCATATGAAAGAAACCAATATTTAGAATATTAAAATGAAACCAAACATCATTAATAGAATAAAATCAAGTACATCCATGTTGGAAATGAAAGTATAACTACTAAATATGGAAATTTTCTTCATAAGAAGACTAAAAAATCTGTGGCCCTAGAGGCTAATTTGAATTGGTACTTATAAAAATTGACGGGGACACATCCTCCTTGAAAAGAGGCATATTTACCCTCGAAAATCACTCAAAAATGGATCCGATCCCCAACAATAGGAATCTTCATTAAACACTAAGTTATGGCTCCTCCTGTAACAAGGAACACATTCCCAGGTTTTCTCAATTAGTGGAAATGTAGAATCTGTAAATAATTTCATGATATCATATTCATCTATTGCTCCATCTTGTAGCATCCTATGGTAAGGATCAAGTCCCTTAATTCTCTCATTCGGCAGATCTTTAGAATTTACTGACTATTTTCTCATTATTTTGCAAAATAAATAATATTAGGCACAAATATGTAGTTATTTCTAAACCTTCCTAACTCATTAAAGCTAAGAAAAACTTATTAAGCGTAGAATGAGAGATTTAATATAGAATTTATATGCCTAGGAAAGGTTAGATGGCCATTATTTTGTACCTAATTCAGAGGCCCATCATCTAATGTATTGAGATTTACTTTTGATTCTAATTCAAATAAAGCATTAATTTTCATCTTCTTGACTTATATATTACAATGAATAATTTTTTCATCTACTTCTCTTCATGTTGTTGAAGGCTACTTGGATTCACCCCCTTTTGCATTTATTTGTAAAAAATATTATCATCCATGTTTAAGCTACTTTCCACCTAATTACTTGAATTTGTGTCCACGAGATTTTTCTTCTTCATGTCCTTCTTCTGATTCAATGGGCCTAGTTATGGATGTAGTTTCCAACACTTCTCTTATGTATGACCATCAATGTTACAATGGTTATAATGGTTCCTCATATATTTTCACTAGTGCGTTATGGTTGTTTTCTTTATGTCCTATCCCCCTTTCCCTTTCTTGTTACCCTCTTCAGAAGCTTCTTGGAGTTCCTTATTTTATTTTATTTCCAAATTTGACTACAATATATTACTGTAACAAAATGGTACAATGAGGCACTAGCCTCAGCAGTTACTAGCCAGGGTTCATGTCATATTACATCCAAAACATGTTAAAGACTGCCCTATAGTGGGAAACTAGTCTGGTCCAAAATAGATGTGCCGCCCATGCAGGGGAAACCGGCATGTGAGCATAATTTACTGTTCTGTTTACAACCATTTAAAAACTAACTAAACTTTTAAAAAAAACTGAAATGAACCAAAATGATCGGGTTCTGGGAACCTGATTCCTGGAGAATCTTGTAGGTTTAGCTGTCATATGGTGTCACTGGGCGTTCTTCAATAATTCAGAAATTGTGGGCGTCGAGGTCTTCCTTTTCAGCCTACATTGCACCCGTGTCATCCTTCTCTCTTTCTCCACCAGTAGCTTGTTCCTAATTGTCCTGTGTCTGCTCTACGGTGCCTTCATCAGTGTGAATCTTCCTGTGTTTGCAAGCAGGAGGCTCGCCCTGAGTTGAGTGGTGCTTCTCCATTACGCTAGTTTGAGGATCTTCAGGAGGCTCGCCCTGAGTTGTGTCTTACTCCTCCTCCTGAAACATGACTGTTATAGTGGCTTTGATAGTAGGTCTATCCATGGAACATTAGTAAATAAATTGGGCTGTGTAATGGGAAAATTGTGAGCTGGACGGGAAGGTAGCAGCAGAAGGACCAGACTGCAGAGGCTGAGAGTTGGTAATGCGAGTGCGACCTCTGTCGCTATGCGTGTCTAGGTAGCGAGGCGAGAAATAATTAGATGAAGGTGAACAAGTGGAGTTTGAATCAGGCGAGGGCGAGGAATGAGGCATTCTCCCTCTACTGCTGGCTCTTCTGCATCGCATCTGTTGACGCAACCTAGGCATAGCTTCACTGGGAGAAAGGGACTGGGAATTATGAGGAATGGAAATTGTGAAGAAATGGTCACTGCGAGTAGCGAGAGATGCGGGAGTGAGGATGATGTTACAACAAATGCTCTATGTATAGTGGTTACCTGGCCCAAACTCTATGCAACAGAGAATTGGGTAGTGCCTACCAGTTGTAGTGCAGAAACTTGGCTTTGCATCCACATGGGGACATTGACATTGCAGAGGCAGAGGAACCTGAACATTCGAGAATGCAGGTCGGAAGGCTCAGGAGGGAGCCATTATGAATTTTTGATGCAGGATAGATGTGTTGAGTTGATTTAAGAGCCGCATTGAATTGCATTTATGAATGTTAATAAGTGTGAGTTTACGGGCAGCAGAATGGCTACACCATTTTCCACCCCAAACCTCCACTATCGTATTAATCTTGGAAAACACCTGCATCCAGGGCTTGGAGTTCCTTATTATTTTACCCACTTGATTTCAATTTCTTCTAGCCTATGTTTTCCAAGTATTGTTACTATACACAAGCCTCATCCACCATTATGGGTTTTAACTGCATCACTCACTTGTGTAGATGGTTGTGTAGGCCCCTCAAATACTTGAGGATTACATATGGGTTCGTAGGAAATATATGCAACATTATTTTCATATTCCTAAATTATGTTGTGTCATCTTATACATTCTACCCCTATCTCTACTTGAAGTAATTCCATTAGATCCACTACTCCTCTACATACTCGATAGGGTAGAACTAGGGATTTATGAGAGTTTTTGAAATACTCGCACTTTGTCACTAGAAGATCCCCTTCTAACCTCAATGTTTCCATACGACTCCTCCATCGATCCCTCCCACCCTCTTAAAATTTTCCAAGCTGATGTGAGGTGTTACTTTCAACTAACCCAACCTCCAAGGTCTAGTTATGGAAATGGGGTTACAAAATTTTCTTCCTTTCTAAATTTAGAATAATTAACTTTCGATACCACCATTGCATTTAGCTTGTTGGGATCTTCCTAGTAATATAAATTTTACCTCAATCCAACTTGTGGCTGAAATTTATTCCCATTTAAGGTTTTTCCATTTAATACTTGCCATGTAAGCAAGACCTTGCCACATGGAACCCACATGGAACCCAAGTGGATTCATCACCTCACCAGATAGTGCCACATCATCCTTCATGACAACATGGATATGGATAATTCCATGTAACCCTTGCCACATAGAATAACTTGTGGACCCCCACCGAGTGCAACTTTCATGTGTTAATTCTCTGTTTTACGTTATATTTGACTCAAAAGTAAATCTAGTGTTCCCAAGGTTTTTCGCATGAAAAAAAAATTGAATTGCTAGATGTGTCCAGACTACTTACAAACATCTAGTGATATGCTATATTTGGTACATCTAATGGTTTATCGAAAGGAAAATATTTTGGATTCTTGGATGCATTCAGATCCCTGCAAACATCTGATGCTAAAACTATTTATTCCACCTCGTATACCTTCCACCTTTCCCACTCATCCAGGCCCCACAAGGTATACCACAGTTGGGACCCACCCTATATGGGTAGCCTCATTAATCCATTTTTTGATATATCTGGCCCCATATGTATCTAGTTCCCTCACAAACTTTTTCACATCATTCCTCATGGATAGATGGATTCTTGAATATGTCTAAATCACCTTATTTGTATCTATCTTAGATACTCCCGGATACAAGGCTAATGCTTACCTATTTAGACAATGATTTTTTTTAATGTGTTCATTAAGAATTTCATGGAACTTACCAAGGTAATATTGGGATCCTATCCCTAGCCAAAAAATATATATTCATAGTAATACATTTTTATATCAATCACAACCAATCAACTTGCTAGCCATAGACAAAATAAATTCACAGAGATGTGAATCCACCTATTTATAGGAATTATCATAAACTAATCCACAGCTAACAATATTATTATTTCAACTACAAAAAACACCATATTATTCTATAGAATTGATCCAAACCATCACTATTATATCCCTAGGTGTATCATGCATTATTCCATTATTAGTTCATGAAAAAGAAAGCAATGATTAGCTATATACAACAAAATTTCATGCTAATTATTATCATGTCATACACAACTCTTTAACAATAGAATTAATTAATTATTATAAAACATATAAGCCTTGAAAATTATAGCACCCAAACCATGGAATTACACACAGTATGGAAGTTTAACTAGGTCAATTAAAGATTCATAAATAATCATGTAAGTAGTTATGCAAATCAGGAAATACATCAAGAATAATAAGGATATGCAAGTCCGTCACACCATGAGAATAATCATACAAACTATCTCATAGAAAATACACAGGAATACATATTCCATCATTAATAGTGTTGATATACATTTTTTCATATAATAATATTATTTATCATTCATATTTCTTGGGTATACATAGAGATACAAGTAAATGAATTATCTTATTAGTTGAATGACTGACAACTAAGGGTGGGAATTCAACTCTCTTCCCAACTTTAGGCCAACTAAATTACCATTATTTCTTGTATTTAACTAGCCCCAAGCTAGATTTAGTGCCTGAAATGTAAAGTGCTCAAGGGAAATTCACACTAGTCTAGTTAAGAAATCACATGGGAATCCAAAGCATGCAGTGCCTCCACCTAACACCCAGGATTCCAGAGCACACAATGTCTCCACCCAAAAAACCACTTCATAGAATCCAAAGCACATAGTTCTCCAACCAACAATCACTACAATAATCTAGAACCCAAATTATCTCCACCCACTCTACCCTTCAGGAATGCATGGCTCATAGTGTCTCCACCTGTTACGCCCACAGGAATCTTGAGCACACCATGTCCCCACCTAATAAACACCAGAGGAATATAAAGAATTCAGTATCCACCTATAAAAAACCAAGATAAGTCCCAAAGTTCATAGTGTCTCCACCTATTATGCAGGAATCCAGAGTCCATTATGGCTCCACCTTCTCAACACCACAACTTTTTCTTTACTCCAGGCTCCTCAACGTTCTTCCAAGCATGTTCCTAAGTTGATCTTTCTCCATTGAGTTCACATGCACAAATAACGTCCAGTCCTCATCCAAGTGATCTCATTTATTTCCTTCTCGTCATATGTTGTTCACATATTTTCCTTATTTCCTCTGTCGAGTGTATCCTACCACACTCCCTTCCCCTTTTCCTTTTCAATTTCTTTTGTGTATTGACCAAAGCCAACTCATCCCACAAAAGAAAGGCTAGATCATCCCTTATCTCAGGTTCTCATATGCCATTTTAAAATTTTGTAATTTTAATTCAAAAGGAATATGGATGGAAATTAAATGAAAAATTCTAAGCTTGGCTATTTCCCCAAGCAATTCCCATGAAACTCATCCTCTCAAGCTCTAAATCTATTTCCTCTAATCAGTCTAGTTATTTTTTATATTTTTCAAAATTATTTACAATTTTACATGAAATTGTTTACTTTGGGGAAAAACCAAAAAGGGTTGTTACAACTTTCCTACTGTATTAGGGAATGGCCCTACAGTTTCAAACAAGCGAAAGAAATTTTCTATTCTTTGTTGGAATATTGTCATTGATAGCTGGGGATAAAATAAAAGAAATACCATTAGCGGTTGAGTGGTTTTAGACTTATGGTATTGAGAAAGGCGAGATCTATATAAAGGAAAAAGATCATTATTCGACTGTGGAGTGGTGAGCATTGGTGAAGAAGTAATTCCTTTAAGGAATATCCGAATGGACAGACAACGCGCTTAATTGATAATTCTGAGTCCATGATGCACCCTTCGAGACATTGATCTAAAAGGTGATGAGTCGTGAGAGTATTCAACAGAAGAAACGATGAAAAGTAAGTGGATGTCTACTGAAGAACACATATGGATCTAGTGCATATGACAGTTGGAGTTTCTGAAAGTTAATACACACAGAAGGATACACGGAATGTTGAATGCTTAAAATCTCTGAAGTCTGGATTACAGTGGTCTCGTTGTTTTGTTATGTAGAATTGGGGAAAATATGTTTGTTAATTGAATAACGGTTTGCGTCAGAGGGTTGAAGCCTTCTGTATATAGAAGCTGATGTTATGATCAAGGGGTTGTAGCTCCCTTCCAGGAGAGGCTGGCAAATGAGAGAAGGTTGTAGCCTTCTGCAGGTGGGTGCCTGCGTGCTGGTATGAGTCTGCACCAGCATATATTGTAAAAATTTTTCTCTATAATAAAATATTGAAGACTGAGATTACAGCAGCGGTGGTTTTCTCCCGAATTGGGTTTCCACCTTAAATCATGGTGTCCATATGTGTTAATGG
This sequence comes from Pinus albicaulis, assembly GCA_034641835.2. Classification (NCBI taxonomy): domain Eukaryota; kingdom Viridiplantae; phylum Streptophyta; class Pinopsida; order Pinales; family Pinaceae; genus Pinus; species Pinus albicaulis. The sequence goes on from CM076578.1 coordinate 1,471,034,000, forward strand.
TTTGTTCTGTTATTTCAGTTTATAATGCTTATCTGATGCAATTCTCTAAGTAAAGATATAATAAGATATCGGGACATACATGTTGAATGCAGTACTGTAACATATGGTTTTTAAGAGAAAGGAAAGAAAATTGTTTAGCCTAAAATACTGATTCACCCCCCCTCTCAGTATTTTTCCCAACATTCTTCCTCTATTTAATGAATTTTAAAATAAACCTCGTATTTTTGAAACTGTTGATTTAATTTCAAAGCATCGGTCTTACCTTGATTTGGCTTGATGTCAGCCTTGTCTTCTATATTGAATAGTAACCTTCAATGGTTCTTGGAACTATATGGTTGTTCTTTTTTATTTCTCTCTTATCCTCCTTCTAAGTTTCTTCTTGATCCCCTAATTTTCAATGTGAAATGACCTCTGAGTTGGAACCTCCATATTCTCTTATTCCAATTTTTTTTTTCCAAAGCCACCATGAGAAGGTTCATATTATGGTTGATATTTGGTGAGCTCTAGTATTGCACCAATATTGTTGCAACTCCCAATGGCTACCAAACTCTATTTATCGACTCGGGGTTCATACAAATTAGAGGTGACAGTACTATATGCACAACAGATGGGATTCTACACACTCCACCCTCAACTAGGACAATTGATCAAATTTTCTCCAAGACAATTCCTCTTATTGAATTAGAATCAAAACTTGTTAATGCAGATAAAACTAGAATCTATATCTGACTCTGAAAAGGAAAATGACATTGACTTCAACTTGGAAAGGCTAATTAATCAATTCATGAAAATGCAAGAGCTAAACTACTTGTAGAAAGCAAGTTATGTTATCTTGCATCATTCATCAATATACCTCATCTACTTTCAGAAAAATAATCTAATCTCTGCTACCTAACCTATCAAACTTTAATTCATAATTTCATGTACCATCTAACTCACTCACACTTGCATGTAAATCAACATTCTACTTGTACCAAATATGTGATAAGAAAACTAACATTATTATGTTTTTGAAGTGAAGGAAAAGAAGATTTGGAGTGGCCTAGGAGCTTTCCCTAATTATGCAATCACAGCTAGGAGTCAACATTCATATAGACTAGGTCAAAGTTATAGTGAGGATCAAAACTGGTGAAGGAGAGTGGTACTACAGGTGTGCTATAGGTGGATGCTACAGGAGCCATGTATTGCTACAAAAGGGTCTGTAATGCTACATGAGGGTTGGTGAGAGGGTTTTGAAGGTAAAAATGATGGGTGAAGGGTATGGAAAGGTGGATGGAGGTTGAGGTAAACGAGTGAAGGATGGCTTTTGTTCCTAGCCAAGCTCAGAGCCTATCAAAGGCCTATTTTGCACTAGGATGAATGCTCTTAGTGATCCTAGGAAAATGATTTTATGAAATAGAATTTAGGGTTGAAAAGAGAAGATGAAGGAGTTCAAGGTGGAAGTGGTGAAGTTTCCCATTCCTACAAATACACACAGCCTTACAATCATCACATGAATTCACTCATTTATCATTGACAAAATGAGACAACCTGTAGTGGAAAAGATGAGTTGAATTTAAATGATATCTAATTTATGCCAAAACTCTTATCTAATTAACAAACCAACTTCTAAGCTACAACAAGCACATGAAAAAAAAGATAACTAACACAAATATTTTTCCAATAAATCATAAACATAATGCTTTTGGGTTTTGTTTTTTAATCCTTCCATTTATGCTCCCACAAGAGAGGTTAAGTAGAGGGTGCAACCATCGGTTTTGATGGATTATTTTCTATCAAAATGCGAGAAAATAATAAATACTTGAATCTAGAAGAAATAAAAATACAAAAGAGGAACTTAAACCACTGGGTTGGGCCCAAACCTAAGAGCCTCAACCCTATGGAGCTAACTCAATGATAAATCAATAAGAAGCTTCTCATTATCATCAAATAAAAGGTCTAATACATCAGATAACAATCAATAGTTCCAAGTTCTTGTGCTCAATAACTACCTAACTGAAAATAAAACTTGAATCCTATTGAGCTATTCTTCTCATTTATATATACAAGAGGGTAGCTACTAGAATCTCCCTAGAAAATAGGAATGTTTATCTCCTTCAACTTGAGGATAGTGGATCATGTTTCTCATTACTCCACTCGCACTCATAGTGTTTTGGATTTCAATGACCTTGACCTAATGAGAGAGAGAGAGAGAGAGAGAGAGAGAGAGTTGTGATCTTGGGTTGACTAAGGGAGTTAAGAAGGTGGAAAACCTCCTAGATTCTCTCCTTGTTGTCTACTTTGAGCCCCTACATAGAAAATGTCTCAAAAGCACTCCATTCCCTGCAATTAAACCACATTAGGCTACATGATATAACAAATAGTTTCTACCCTTCTCACTAAGCATAATATGACCCTTATATACCTATTTATGAGCCTCATCATCACCCCCTACTGAAATTGTTTCTCATCCTCTAATTAACTCATTCATCCATGTGCATTTCTCTCATGCCCCTGGTGACCTCCCTGACATCCCACTCCTTCTTCCCTGAACTCATATGGATTTCTCTCCGGTGGGTAAAATCCTACATTCTTCTCTACCTCAATCCACTCCTTCTTCTCTTCTACCTAGTATTGTCCCTCTTGTATGCCTAACAGAAAAGGTAGAATGAGCTTCATTCCTATCCATTAAATCATGATTCTCTGCATTTCCCTCTTGTGTAATGGTGTTTTCTCCAGGGAATTCTTCATCCTTTTAGGGGAGTGGTATTCTCAAAGTTACAAATTGAGTGGTAAAGCATGACACCTCCTCTAGCAAGCATGCAGACTTTCTTCTCCCAACAGCCTAAAGGTATCTTAAAAATGAAGAATGGATTTATCATGTGTTTCAATGTGCATTGGTTCCAAAACAACATCATTGGAGATGAGGCTATGATTGCTAATGGCATCCTTGGGGTTCATTAGCTTAGCTCTGATGTATATGGGCTCCTTCTCCTCTTTTTAATTACTCTTTTCACCTCCTCAACCCTTATCTCTTCATGTGATAACCAAGATTCCAAATCCATCAACTGCATGTACCCTAGTTTGTAATTCGGATCCTAGTGATTCATATATGTCAGTATGAGATTATACATGCAAAATTCATTCATTTTTGCTCTATCCACACTATACTAGCATGTTTTCAAAAATCACGAAACTATCTATATTTTTTAAAAGGGAGAGAACCATGTTGAGCTAGATTTCTAATTTGATATTATAGTCATTGCTCTTTGAGAAAGAGAGCATAATATTTGGAAGGTTTCTTGCATTGTTGTGCCTCCATACAAAGACTTGTCATGGTGGAAAGTTGAGTTTCCTTCGCTTGAAACTTCTTTGTCAACCTCACATTCTCTTCTTGTAGATGTTATTTCATCATAGACTCCCCAAGTCTCAAATCATCCAATTCCTTTCCTATCCCCTTGAATATTTCCTCCATCAATCCCACACCTTCCATATTCTTTGACCTAGAAATCTACATCCACCTGTGGGTCCTTCCCCTTTCTATTTCTAGTTCATAAAGAAGTGCGGTTGTGAATTTTTTAGGGATGATTCTCCCTCCTTCAATTAATTTATAATAGGACTCCAGGCTAGGTTGTATACTAACCTCTTGTAGCTCTAGGGAGTCCTTCTCACTTGTTTTTTGGGATGTTGCAGCCTCCTGTAGCTCCTCTTCCTTCCCCTTTATATATTGTGGCACACCTTTCTCCTCTTGTGGCACCTTCTTCCCCTCCTGTAGAATTATATTCCCCTCTTGTAACACACTATGTCCCTCTTGTAGCACACTTTTCCCCACCTGTATCATAATATTTTATTCTTTTTGGAGGGTTGCTAGTGTCTTAGGTTGCTTAAAGGAAATTGACATCGTGGTAGGCCTCCTCACATATGATATAGATGTGTTTGGTTTGGTCTTAGGAGAGGTAACTTCTTCAATTTTTCCTTCAGTGGTTCCTACTTCCTCTTTCTTGGTTGGTGATTCTAGAATGGTGATGCAGACCTTTGTGGGAGTTTTTGGTATCCCTTGTTTGATTCAAGGGTTCTTTCTGGTCTTAAAATAGATATACCCTTGTCTTTGTCTCTTTCTATTAGGCTTAACAGGTGTGCCTAATTTACCTAAGGTGGAAGTTACTTCCTGTTCATTATTTCATGGAGATAAGCTTGTTTTATGTAGTGATCCTTATGTTGTTTTGGGTTTAGGAGTTTTCGTAGGACTTGATGTTCCTTCCACTAGATTATCCTACCCTTCTCTTTCAACTTTTTTTTATCCTTCCTCTATTTTTCTCTCTTCTTCTTCTTCTATCCTTTCTGCCTCCACTTCCTTTTTTCTTGTGTCTTCCTCTTCCTTTGTTTTTCCCTCCCTACCTCCAATGCTTGAGGTAGGTGTCTCTCTAGGAGTAATGGCTTGTGTACCTATGAAATTTTACCTATCTATGTTTATGTAGTTAGCCCATAGGAAAATGATTCTCAAATTTCTCAAGGCATCCATTGCTATTAATTTTATGATGCCATGGTGAGCTAGAAGCTGGTGTTTTCCCTCTCTCACCTTTTGACTCATTTCTCTAATTAATTGTAGGAGAAAATATGGAACACTTTTTCCTTTAATCTCATTTCATGAAGTAATATAAAGTGGTAAGCATACACCACACTCATTCTTATTTCACAGGATATGTACTTAAGGATATGGTAAGTCACCTCATCCCAAGGATAAGGTAAGATTTCTCTTCGAAGTCCATTTTTATCCTCAACAGGTTTCTCTTTTGGCATGAAGAAATGTTTCATTGCAGTGACACTCATGTCTTTGTCTTCCTTGCTCCACTTCATCCCTAAAGGTAGGATTCTATCTCTACTAATGGTTTCAGGTCTATGAGATATAGCTAACCATCTCACAATAGTGGTGGCATTGTCCTCTATTTGGGAATTCAAGGCCATGGAAAATTTGAAGGAAAGGTTATCATCATACCCCTTTAGCAACTCAAAGAATAGTAACCATTGGTGCCTTCTGAAAATGTTTACCACAAGAGCATGTAGTGAATTATTTTAGTGTCTGAGGGTTCCCTCATGTTGAATCCTCCCCCCATCTCTTATGTTCTATCCCTTTAGTGCCAATTAAGTGAGGGAGATTTTTTTATTTTATTGCTTCAGTGGTGAGACAGTGTTTTAATTTTTTGTAGCAGTGAGTGAAAATGGTGCTTATATCCTATGTCAAAAAAACTCCCTTCTTCTCCAACCACTATAATACTCAAAAAGACCTCCTATTTTCACAATTAAACTTCCACAGGATATAGAATCTGAGTATAATTTTCATGAAATTGGTTTGTAAGGTTCGTGACACTTACTTCTAGTTATGTAGCCCAAGATTTATATGGTTATTTGGATACCAACTTGAACTATTTTGTCCACTTTTCACCTTCTCCTTCCTCCTGTAGTAGTCTCTAAGCCCTTCTGTATAAATCTCATGCTTGCATGTAACTTCCTCATGTTGCAATTGTAGAGCAGGGTTTGAAACTCCTCGGTGGCACCAAAACTTTTCCCTCTCTCTAAAACGTTTCAAAATGAGAAAATATGCAAAAAAATTCGAGCCTAAGTACATAATATTAAATTTTGTGTGTGGGCTTGGAGCATTGTGGTGACATGTCAATCACACAAGGTTTCCTTTTTTGGACCTTTGTCCCATCTCAGAGAAATTATTATTCATTCCCCTTGTAATCACCACCCACTATTAGTGAGCCTAACCCCTTTGATGTGACATATCCATGTTACATGAGTGGAAAATTAGCTTTTAGATCACTAGCCAAGGGTGGCCAAGTTAACTGGCCACCTCCAGCTTATTAAAACCATTTCTTCTCGACATTCACACATTTTAGTTTTTTACACATAAGGAGGAGGTAAATATTTCCATACCTCAGCCTACCTAAGGGTGCAACTGCTACATAAGTTGGCATGTTGGATCTAGACCATATCATCGACACCAAGGGAGTTCACTCTCCAACCTTTATCCGTGAGGGTGACAAAAATATCCTTGAGGGTGCCATCTATTCTTCATATTTTCAAGCAAGTTTTCACCTTCCTTTTCTGTTGAAAGAAAAAAACAATATCAATGGTCTCTATGATGATTGCACAGGATGTTATAAGAGGAGGTTTTCTTCTTGTATAATTCTTCTTATCTCCCTTTTTACTCTTCATTCTGCATGAGGGTAATTAGGGATATGATGAAATGCCTTGAGGATAGTGTTAGGGTCATGAAGGAGGAGTGTAGACACTTGTAGGATTGAAAATTATGGCTTTTGTATCTATGTTATTAGAAGAACAAGTAGGACAGAGTGGAGAATTTGAGAATAAAATTTTATGAAATGGAGTGGATGGACGATGGATGGGTAATGAAAAATAATTGGAGGACCGTCTTCAGCATTTCTTCAAGCCATGACGTCATTTATGTCTGTCCTCCTCCTTTGATCTCCCTCTTGTAGCGCTACAGGACCTTCCTATAGCAATACAGAGAGGAGGTAAAATTCTATTTTTATCTTGATGGAATGGTGGAGAGATATGGTCACATGAGTGAAGATAATGTGTATGAGGTGGATGGATGGAAGAATGGAGGATATGTTGCAAATTGTGGAACTATAGCCATGAAACCTTCCATTGTGTATAATCCTTCAAAATAAAAAGAAAAGTCAAGAGACAAGGTATTGGTTACTTCCTTGTGTTCTTTCTTCCTTTTTTTGTTTTATGTTTTTTTAATTTTTTTCTTTTAGACAACTTAGGCTTCCTCTGAGGTTTTCAACCTACATGATTTCCTAAGGTGTCTCAGAGGAGGTTTCACACAGGGATCTTTATTATTATTTTTTTCTCTTTTTTTTTCCTCCTAGGATGCCTCAGAGAAGGTTTCAACCTTAGAGTTGGCCTCAGATGCCTCATAGAGGTTTTCATCTTGGCCTCTTTATTTTTATTTTTATTTTTTTCAAACTTCTAGGGTGTTGTGGACTGGAATCCATGAAACTCCCAATCACATTGACTTCTCTGCTAATGGTATTGATTAATTCTTCCTTGGATAGAGGTATTCTATATAACTTCAGCCTATAGCCATTGACTAGAAAGGGAATCCCTTCCTCATCAATGGTTTTGATCGAGACAACTCCATTGTCATGACATTTTTCCACTCAGTATAGACCCAACCATATTTTCATTAATTTCCCTTTAAAATATTTTAACCTAGAATCATATAGAATGGCCTAATCCCTTTCCTAAAAAGTCTTTTCTTTGATATTATTTTAATGTTAGACCTTTCTTTGCATTTGTATAACCTTAGTGACGAGGAGAGCAAGCATTTTGAACTCATCCAAGTCATTTAGTTGGAGAATTATTTCTTATTGTGCTCATGTGATATCGAGGTCTAATTAGGTTTACATTTTGAAAGTGTTATATTCAAACTTAATAGAAAACATAGTGTTCTTCCCATAAAATAAGTCATATGGAGTGAATCCAGTGGTTTTCTTCCAAGTGGTATGATAGGCCCAAGTGGCCTCCACTAATATGTCTTCCCAATATATCCTGATAATACTAACAACCTTGGTGACGATGCTCTATGTTGGTTCAAGGGGGTCCTAACCCAAGTTCATAGAGTGTACTCCAAAATAAAATAAAAAACTCCAAATATTGTCCCTTTCAGCAATGATCCACGTGCACAAATCAAAGTCTCACCCAAAGTAGCATGGGGGGTGTTGGAACCAGGTTTTGGCACCCATAGGGGAATTATGATGTGGATCTAACCTTTGCTAGTCTAATATAACTACTACTGCGTTGCATTATTGATATAACCGAATTCATATCTAAACTTAATGGAAGCCCTTAATACTTCTATATTTATTGCACAAACATAGAGATCTAATATTATGTGATTAACCCAGAAAAATTCATGTCAAATAACAAAAAATATAGAACAGATCTATAAGAAATCGTTAACTCATAAAGATCAATGCATTAACATATAATAACATAAATCATGCAAGTGAACTAGTGATTTGCAAAAAATTCTATTTATTAATCATATCTCCAATGAATACAAATTCTTCCTTTTGTGCATAGACTCATAGAGTCCTCACACATAGCTCAGGACTTTACCTAGGTCTCCACGCACACAACCGCAGGAGTCTGTCTCTTACTCAGACTAACCAAAAATTACTTGCCCAAATCACATCAATATTACATAATCATGAAATATCATATATGAGATGTTTTGACTTGACTCAGATATGCCTATTTATATTACTTAGATGTGAAAAAAACATGATCCCAAAAAATGGTTTGAGCCCCATGTTTCACCCCTTTACCGATTACAAAATGAAGGAGCTTTTACTCACCTCAAATCCCCTTGAATTTCTTTGTGTTCCAATTTACCATCAAAGTTAAGAAAAATTAAATGAAGACTCGACCTAGGGGAGCTAGCCCAATAAGCCCCCAACAAAAACTCGTGACTCGTCCTCGAGTCACTCTATGCCATATTCTTGCATATTTTTCTTTAGATCCTGGATGGATTAGTGCAGAGGCTAGATGGCCTCGATACTCTGCATTGCAATGTTCTTTGCTTCTTTGACTAATTTCTGTGTAGTAGGCTCTTCTGTTTCCAAGTTGATGCCGCATTAAGTTCGGCAGAGTCCCTTAAGCGTACCCTCAATGTTATGTGATAACTGAAGTGCTTCATCAGACCAAGGTTGGGTCCTTGCTCCCAAGAGCTTCTCCTTCCAGTGAAGCTCATCAATATCACCATGAATGCTTTGGCCTTCTTGAAATAGGACCAATATCTGTGTGAGAACCAGGGTCCGCGTAACGACCCAAGTCACATCAAACCGTTGTTGCTTATCTCGCATGTCTGTCTGCAATTTCTAAACTAATGGATTCTCCTGTATGGAGATCCATATCTCCATGGTGTCTTAGTATAGAGTGTTGAAATCATCCATAGCCACAGTAATGTTGGTCATTTCCTTTTGAACAATGGCGACTTGTTGTTCCCTGAACTCTGGTGGTGTCTTTGGTTGTAGCTTGGTTTGTAGGTAGAAAATCTTCTACGTTAGCTCAATGCGCACTACCTCAATTTCTATCTTGCAAGCCTTAATTGTGGCTGCGAGGGTCTCAAACTCTGTAGTATGTGCAACATCGATTAGCACCAGCAATCCTGAAATCTCGGCACAGATATAGGTGATGAGTGATTCGAGCTTCTCTCGTTGAATTTTTGCAGCATGTCCTGCTTGTTCAGCCTGTTGCTGCTCTTGACATAACTGTTCGACCTGTTTTTCTTCTTCCTCTCTAGCACGAGAATCATGGTATTCACAATATTACAACTCATCTGTAATATTGGTATGAATATGGTCAAAGTCAGCATTAGGGAGCGCGACCAATTTGACTCCAATTTCTGACCAAGATCTAGCGATTGCGCACTCCGCTAGATGAGAGGAATGAAGCACCTCACCAGGTATCTGTATCAGCCTACTCTCTGTGATGGATTATGCAATGAGGGTGATGACTAGAAACATTCTCACTTGAACTACACTAGCTTGAATCTCGCTTGCCTGAACCCGTAGCTACTAGATGCCTTGTTGAACCTCGTCAAGGATAGCCTTATATTGGTGCTCAATATTGCTTCAGGCTTCTTTGGTGATTTTCTTGACAAAGTTTCCAGTCTCATCATAGTCACCTTCTATCAACACGAGGGGCTCAATCCCTGCCTTATTTGATGCTTTCTGCTTCATATAGACTAATTCAAAGTTGCAGTGGGGATCAAAAATGGTGAAGGAGAGTGGTCTTATAGGTGTGTTATAAGTGGATACTATAGGATCCATGTATTGCTACAAGAGGGCCTTTAATGCTATATGAGGGTTTCTGAGAGGGTTTTGAAGGTAAAAATGATGGGTGAAGGGTATGGAAAGGTGGATGGAGGCTAAGGTAAATGATTGAAGGATGCCTTTTATTCCTAGCCAAGCTCAGAGCATATCAAAGGCCTATTTTTCACTAGGATGAATGCTCTTGGTGATCCTAGGAAAATGATTTTATGAAACATCATTTTTGCGACAGAATTCAAAGTTGAAAAGAGATTATGATGGAGTTCAAGGTGGAAGTGGTGAATGTGCCCATTCCTACAGATCCACACAAACCTGCAACCATCACATGCATACATTCATTTATCATTGACAAAATGAGACAACCTGTAGTGTAAAATATGAGTTGAATTTAAATGATATCTGATTTATGCCAAAACTCCGATCTAATTAAAAAACCAACTTCTAAGGTATAACAAACACATACCAAACAATATAACTAACACAAATATTTTTCCAATAAATCATAAACATAATGCTTTTGGGTTGTGTTTTTGAATCCTTCCATTCATGCTCCCATAAGAGAGGTGAGGTAGAGGGTGCAACCACATGTTTTGATGGATTATTTTCTACTGAAATGTGAGAAACTAATAAATACTTGAAACTGGAAGAAATAAAAATACAAAAGAGGAATCTAAGCCACTAGATTGGGCCCAAACCCAAGAGCCTCGACCCTATGGAACTAACTCAGTGATAAATCAATAAGAATCTTCTCATTATCATCAAATAAAAGGTCTAATACATCATATAACAGTCACAATAATAGTTCCAAGTTCTTGAGCTCAATAGCTATCGAGCTAAAAACAAAACTTGAATCCTAATGAGCTCTTCTTCTTATTTATTTATACAAGAGGGTATTTGCTAGTAGCTCCCTAGAAAATTGGAATGTTGTCTCCTTCGTCTCGAGGATAGTGGATCTTGTTTCTCATTAATCCATTTGTACTCATAGTGGCTTGGCTTCCAATGACCTTGAGTTGATGACAGATAGAGATTTTTGATCTTGGGATGATTTAGGGAGTTAATAAGGTGGAAAACCTCCTAGATTCTCTCCTTGTTGTGTACTTTGATCCCCTACATAGAAAATATCTCAAAAGTAGTCCATTCCCTGCAATTAAAACATATTAGGCTACATGATATAACAAATAGTTTTTACCCTTATCACTATGCATAATATAACTAAAATTGTAAATAAATGTGATAAAGAGATAGTTTAATAAGCTGGAGGATGACATAGTGACCCTTATAATATACTTATTTATGAGCCTCATCATCACCCCCCTGTTGAAATTGTTGCTCATCCTCTCATTAACTCAGTCATCCATGTGAATTTCTCTCATGTCCCTGGTGACCTCCCTGAAATCCTAAGGCAAATCAGATGGACTACCTTCTGGGGGGTAAAATCTTGCATTCTTCTCTGCCTCAATCCACTCCTTCTTTTCTACCTAGTATTTTACCTCTTGTGGGCCTAATAGAAAAGGTGGATTGGGCTTCATTCCTATCCATTTAATCCTCATTATCTGCATTTCCCTCTTCTATAATGGTTTTTTCTCCATGGAATTCTTCAACCTTTCAGGGGAGTGGTATTTTTTAAGCTACAAATTGAGTGGTAAAGCATGCCACCTCCTCTAGCAAACTTGAAAAATTTCTTCTCCCAACAACCTAAACGTATCTTCAAAATTAAGAATGGATTTCTCATGTGTTTAAATCTGCATTGATTCGAAAAAAACGTCATTGGAGATAAGACTATGATTTCTAATGGCAGCCTTGGGGCTCATTATCTCAGCTCTGATGTATATGGGTTATGTTAGCACTACAAATTTTCAAAGTCTAGTTACCATTGTATTTTTGTCTTTGATCCTCTCTTGTCGCCTATCCTATGGTTGAAGTTCCTAGAGAGTTAAAATTTGTATTAGTTTTCTATCACTTTTTTAACAAAATCCAAAAAAAAATTGAGTCCAATAGTTTTTTTTGTGTCTTAGAGTTATTAGTGTAAATTTTCTTTTAAATAAGTCCTTTAACTACTTTGAGTAGTTAAGGTCATGGATTTATTTTGAGAAGTATTATTTATTCATAATTATATCTTCTATCCAAGGCTAAGGACAAAATGTCAAAGTCATCAGCTATTTTAGGAATAACACAAAAATAGCTACCTTTTCCAAAAATGTAGCTATTTTCTTCAGAAAAATTGGTTTCATTATCAACACAGAAATAACTACTTTTCCCAGAAAAGTAGCTATTATTTTCAGAATTTGTACAAGAAGGTGAAAAGGCATTACTCAGGTGAAAATACACTGCTCTTTGGAATAATTGAAGGTCTTCTAAAACAAGAGGTATAACCCTTTTGAAAGGTGGCTATTTCTAATTGGAGGTTCATTAAAAGGGGGTTGGTTATTTTATTTGCTAAGGCTATTTAATATAATGCGACACATTAAAGATGAAATATATCAATGTTGAGGTACAAGTAGCTATTAGTTAATTATTCAATGGAATGAAATATTCTGTGGAATGAGTTGGCACCAAAATTTGAATCATTTGATTTCGTGTCACTTAACCTCACCGTGATTAAGGGCATGCAGATCTATGTTTCCCATTTACCCTGAGAAAGCTACAACAAACAGTTTCTTATCCTCCAACAAGCAGTTTGTTACCTTGTGCCAGTATTTAGGGCTTCATGGATGGTTATTGTTCATAGTGGTACAGGTTTGCATTAATAGTTGAGTTAGTTTTTATTGGAATGGGTAAGGGTGGTAAGGTAAACCATTCAAAACTAGCCAATACACATTTTTTTTATCATCATGCAAAGCCACAATTCCATGCAGCATGATGGTATAAGTTTTGGAATAATTTTTAGGAGAAAACATTGTAGTTTCTCAAGCATTTTTTGAGTCTTTCAATGGAGAGCAGGTCAAGCTGGGGTCTCGGACCTTCAAGATCACAGAGACCATCATAGCACGGGCTACCCAACTATCAGTTACAGGTGAGTCTTGGTATAAAAGGAAAACTTTTCTTAAAGTGGATTTAAATCCATATCTTAAGCCTAAGCATGAAAATGTAGATTGGAACCCTGCTATTCATATTTCTTATTTTAGGCCTAAATGGCAAGATATTATTACCACAGTGCAACGTTATATCACCTGTAAAGGCAGGTTTTCCACAGTGCATCAATATCAGATGAGGTTTTTAACTCATATTCCGGGCTCTAAACCTATGAAACTCCCATTTTTCCTCTATAAATATATGTTGACAATGTCTCAAAAAATATAGAGAACCCCATATTATTCTCTTCACAATATTTATCAGAGGGTTTTAATCAAAATGTTGTTGTTTTATCATATGAATAAGAACAACACCACATGGGAAAATTTCCTAGCAGACGATGGTTTCAAAAATATTAATTAAAAAAGAAAGGTACGAAGGCCTTTAAGACAAAAGACCCAAGAGGAATATTCAAGTCCTGCACCTACATTGACCCCTTCACAAATTGGTCAATCTTCTTCACTATCAAGAATACAGACAAGGAACTCAGCTAGGAGAGCTAGAGTTCAAACCACCACTCCTATACCTATGATACAACCAGCCAAGGAAGTTTATACCAGAAGACTACCTAAGGAGCCACAAACCTTGGATTCTTTCAGGCAGGAGCATGCAAGCAAGCTTAAACAAAAGGCTACTCTACCTGACAAGAATGTTATGTCTAAAGGCAAGGAAAAGGTAGCTTCCTCTTCAAGGAATAAACATAGAAGAAAATGCATCTGGACATAAGGATATTTCGTGGAAGTCACCCTTGAAACATTAACACCAAACCCTGTTCTAGAGACTAGAAAGGAGAATGAAGAAGAAAATGTGACTCCAGTAGCAGAGGAACAAACACTGGCACAAGTCTTTTCCTCTCCCAAAACATCAGCTAAGGGGAAAAGTAAAGTTTAAGAGACTACAACAGAAGAACCAACTATAGCCCAACTTTATTCATCTCTTAGTTCATTAGCTAAAGGAAAGAAGAAAGAAATAATCCACTCATACTCATCGTTTGAAAAAGAGAGCAGTGAAATAGAGTATATTGAAACAAAGTTTGAAGAGGGGCAACCAAGTAGAGTTATTCATGGAATAAGGAGGCCTTCATACATTCATAATCCATATATTCAAAGGCCTCATACCAGACCAAAGAATAAGCTCGGGCTAGCAAGAAAGCTCATAGCCAATCCTAGTCTCAGAGATGAGATAATAAACATAGATGAAAGTCCAGAAAATGATCCACGGAAGAAGAAGGCTCAGAAGAAAAACAAAGTACAAAAGAGAAATCCAAATAAGAGGGTCACTAAGGAAGAAGCTATTAGAATTTTTTATTCTATACTAGATTTTTAATGATTAAATATCTAAAACAATGAAAATATAAAAAATCATATCATTTTTGGCCTATCTACAGAATTATCAGAAATAGATACCTTTTCCAGAAAAGTAGTTGTTATTTTTAGAATTTGTATAAGAAGATGAAAAGGTAGATTTTTGTTATGGTTTCAAGGAATGACACTAAGTGGTGATAAAGTGTATGTAGCCTTAGTGGTATTTCAAAGTGTCATCTAGTGAAGCTATCTTCCAAGTTTCATTTTCAGTTGGTTACTCCTACACTTTTGTGGATAGAAATCCAGGTGTCATTTTCAGTTAGCAGTTGCACTTTTTATGGAGGAAGATTTTACAGGAAACGAGGACCAGTCAGCCACCTCATCTCAGCCATTTCGATCTCCAGACTATCATGTTTTCTCTTCATGCATGTGTAAACCAAATATTTTATTTCAGACTACTTTTCTGCTATGTTTAAGATAAGATTTACTATATGTAGAAGATTGTAATAAAGTCCCTACAATAGACTTTCACTTTTTGTGGAAGCTTTAACAGAACACCTTTTTTTATATATACTATGTAAAGCAATGAAGAAAGGGTTCGTGATTTGTTCATCTCATAGCATTCTGTGTTGTATATTTTTGAGCTTATAATATCCAAGTACACTCTTGAGGACTTATGAATGATTTGATGTGTGTATTTTTTATCTCCTTATGTGTTTCCATACGTTACAGTCTCATTTCAGATTATGATCTACATATGTTGTTTCACTTTTTTGTTAGTCTTGTGGTATAGCTATACATGATTATCTAATTTTGTAAGTCTTGTTTTACAAGCTTTCTGGATAAGATATGTATGGTGAGATTATTCATAAGCTTTCCCTGTTACAGAAATCTTTAAATGTATGATGAGATTATTGTAAGTCTTGAAGAATCCTTATTTCATCAATACGTTATGGGTCTAAAATATTTTGTCTTCTTTTATTCTTAACAGTGGACTTCTATTCTATAGACCCATTGTGCTTGCACATTCTCCTAACCTTTAGAATAAAAACTTATCCTTGATACCACATCAAATAGTAGTACCCTCATATGTGTGAGTAATTTATTAGTCTGAAACCCCTTAATTTTCCAGTGTGTGTGATAATCTCAACCACTTTCCAAATCAAAATCCAAATATAAGAAAATCCCTTGAGTTTAAGATGTGTATGGTCAGGCACTTGTTACAATCCAAGTGTTGATTCCATCGCTAACAGGTTCCTTCTCCTCTTTTGCAATCACTCTTTTCACCTCCTCAACCCTTATATCTTCATGTGTTAACCAATATTCCAAAACCATAAACTGCATGTACCCTACTTTGAAATTTTCATCCTAGTGATTCATATATGTTGGTAAGAGATTATGCATGTAAAATTCAACCATTTTTGTGGTTTCCACACTATACTAGCTTGTTTGAAAAAATCAAGAAATTGTTTATAGCTTTGAAAAGGGAAACAACCATGTTGAGCTAGAGTTATAATTTGATATTGTATTCGTTTCTCTTTGATAAAGAGAGAATAGCATTTGGAAGGTTTCCTGCATTGCATTGCCTCCATACAGAGACTTTCCATGGTGGTTGTTGGCTTGAGGGGTCCTGACCCAGGTTCGAAGGTTAAGGTTTGCCAACAAGCCCCTATACTACTGGCCCTTTCGGCAGTGACCTGCTTTTGCAGGCCAAAGTATCACATGAAGCAGTATGGGAGGGTGTCGGAACGATGTTTCCGCACCATGAGAGAGAGTAGGTAAGTCAAGCAGTTCTACGTTCCCAGACTATCAAGTTTGCACTAAACAGACCTATTCGCGGGCTCATTGACAATATAATCGACAGTATAGCAGAGCTATTCTCATGCACATATCTAGAAAATACCACTGCATCCACATGCGTAATACCAATTATCATCACAAAAACACTATAATCACAACAATTTACATATCATAGATACATATACCAGAAACCTAGATACTTTCACAGTTCACAGCAATTAAATAGACACTTTTGCAACTTAATCATATAGCCCAGGTTCACATTAATCATAACCAAACAGATCCAGATAGCATCAGATATCCAACAGTACTTCACATATATATTAATATCACAATCCACTTACAATCCAAAAATACCGCCTGCGCACACAACCAGCAGGGTCTACACACAACAGGATTGAGGATCTCCGCGCACACAGCCAGTAGGAGTCCTTACCCAAACAACCCGACAACAAATCTAACAATTCACGTTTAGCATCAATCTCAATTATTTCCTACCTTAAGACTCAAAAAGTTTCATCTATTTATATCGACTTAGCCTATGCTTCCAGTGGTCTGAAAACCATGGTTTGCAGACTCTTGGTCTACCCTTGACCCATTACATTGCATTCAGGGATTTGACCCACCCGAAAACCCCTGCGCTAGACTAAATAATATCAAAAATATACAAAATTATAGAAAATTTGCAGCTTTTAGGGGACCTTGTTCCAACATTCCCCCAACACAATATTGTGACTCATCCTGAGTCACTGCAATGGTGGGGTCTCCACCTGTGCCTGTAGTAGTTTGACCGCCTCAATTAGTGGGGGAAGCACTCCTTCACTCTGAGCAACAGCGTTCTGTGTAATATCCACTAGCTTCTGCAATGTTGGTCCTTCTGTCACTGCGATGACGCTCTCCAGAGTCTGGTTCAATTGTTTAACAGCAATATCAATATCCTGTGAGAACTTGAGGGTTGTTGGGCCCCAAAGATGTCCTTTCCCTTCACCAAATTTCACTTCATTTCCTTTGTCCCTTATCAATTACAGGCTTAAATGCTCAATAGGATTGATTAAAGTCACTTTAGGAATGTATACAATGACTGACTTGCTATAGTTTCATGGTTTTGTTGTTGTAGTAATTTTTGACTAGACTCAGCTACAGAATGCAGCCATTATGTAGCCAGTCGCCTATTCCGCAGCTATCTTCATGTTCTCACAGGTTACAGGTGTCACTTCAAGGAAAAACGCAAATGGTTGAATTCGACAACACTCCCACATCATTTATTGCTCTCTACGAATTCTGAGCTAGAAGCTACAGGTGGTTATGCACGTGGAAGAGATCAAAGCCAAGAAGAAGATTCCTACCAGGACAGGGACTCTACAGATGTCTCTAACAAAGTACGAGGCTTCCATAAGAGTTCTAATTTGATTTTGATTGAAAAAGACACTTGTTCCTGTTTCTTATCAAGGGTAGTTATGTAATTCTTTTATAATAATGACTTGGAAGACCGAGAGACAGCTAGCTAGATTGATGTTTTGTTGCTAGATCTCAAAAGACTGTAATACTCTGTTTTTGAAATACTTTTCCTTTAATGAAAGAAGTACCACTTTATTGCAAGATCTGAGGCAATCTTGAGGATATTTGTATGCTAATCCGGTGGTATAGGACCCCTACTGCCCAAGAAGCTCTGTGCACATTGTTTAGATAAGTAACTTTAGCCTTGTTGTATTCCTAGCTTAAGCAATTTTCTGAACTTTGTGTTTTATACTCACTTGCATTGGATGCTACAGCCAGTCTTATTCTTACAAATTGTTCCAAAATATCACTAACATTGAATGAGATATAACTGTAGTATTCTAGGAATTAGTTGCATTTTTTTGAACTTTACATTTTTGTGCTCAATTACATCAATTGTTATAGCTAGTCTTGTTCTTACGAATTATTCCAAAATATCACTAACACTGAATGAGACTTAGCTGTGGTGTTTTAGAGCTTAGTTGCATTTTTTTTGAACTTTATGTTTTTATGCTCATTTACATCACATGTTACAGCCAGTCTTGTTCTATGAATTGTTCCAAAATACCACTAACACCGAATGAGACAGCGCTGTAGTATTTCAGTGATTAGTTGCATTTTAGTTTAGTTGTAAAACTCCAGAGGTTAATGGCACTCTAGTTCAATTATGTTCATTGTATTTCAAGTTTTAATGATTGCATTCTAGTTCAGTTTTATCCATTGTATTTTTAGTTTTATTATTCAGTTGTATTCTAGTTGTTAAGTTAGACTTGATGGCCTTCATTATTTACAAAACCACTCCTATTCTTAATTTCTACTAATACATCATCATCATAGGAACAAGAATTGGTAATGTCATTTTGAAGTCTTGACTGTTCTGCAACTTCTCATAATTTCACAAACTGCCTCTTTTCCAAAGCTAATCCAAAATATTTATAATTCTTGAATGAGGTTTAACAATGATATTTTGAGTTGTGGAATGGATTAATTTTGGTGTCATAAGTTAATTTAGAGTAGAATTCTTCACTAGGTTGTAGACTATATTTTTCCAAATGTGTTCCAACAAATTTCTAGCCATGGACGAGATTTTCTCTGTGATATTGTAGATTGTTGTTTACTTAGAAGAACCTCATTACATTAAACTTATCCTTTTCTCAAATTATTCCAACATATTTCTAATGAACGAATTGGACAGATTTCATGTTATGAGTTATTGATTTCATGCTATGAGATATTTTTCTTGTTAAAATATTGCATTTTCTATTCTCAAGTGCCATACATAGTTTAGAATAGGTTTTTCTCTATTTTAGTGTGACCAACAACTTCTCTTTACCAACACTTAGTTATTTTCCTCTTAGAATAAAAACACAAAATCAAAAACATTGGAAAAACACTAAACACAATGTAGTGAGAAATAGATACCTAGGCACATATAGTGCACTTCACTTCAACAGTTTACTAGCCCTGGTTGACAATTTATGACATCAATTTAGGAACACTAAATTGAGCAGAAAAGGGTTTCATTAGCCCATGGCCTAAGACGGTCACTGAGAGTCTTCTTCTTCTGGTAGTTCGCCGATATCGTCTTAAAGGGCATGGCTAGTTCACATTCATGCTAATCGTTTCACAGGAACCAGAGTAGGCATCATGGCTTCAATCTGCTCGAATGCATCTTCCTTCTATCATAGGTCCTGTTTGATTTCTCGCAGGATGGGATTGTGTTGTACCTTGGTCCATAACTACATGGTTGTATCCAGCAATTGGACACCCTAAGAAATCTGTCCTGTAATTATATTTGTAGCTGTGGTAACCAGTGTAGCTCGCTGGGCCCGTACGACTGGCGATGTCTCTGGCTATAGCTTAACCTGCAGATATGAGATCTACTACTCCATCTATGTCTTTACCACCTGAATTTCCATCCTAGAGGCCTTCAAGGCTACAACCAACCCCTCAATCTTAGCCTGGGGGGTGGCTGTGGCCGGGATCTCGTTTGTAACACCTACACAAAGTCTACTGATTAAGTGTTCCAGCTCCATTTGTTGCACAGTGGCAAGGGTACAGGCAGCCTGTACCTGGGAAACTTCAGCGTTCTTCTCGTCAATTGTTTGCTTAGCTACACTAAGCCACTAGTGTACTTGATGGTCCCGGTGTTGAATTTCCTCAAACGAGGAGGTGTGGAGAACCTATAATGCTTAATGAGGCAAACTAGCCATATTCATCTATACTTTTTTGCACGCCTAGAATTGCGCTCCTAAGTCGGGTGGAATTATTGCGAGGGTTGCACCAAGCAAGGAACAGAGGTAGCTTTCTACTGTAACAAGTGTTGCATTGCTAAGGGTCAAGAGTGTTCGTACCTAAATCATACTAGTTTGCAGCATGCTTTCTTCAGTTGCAAAGCTCGGAGCTCGGCCTAAAGGGTGTCGACCGCAAATCACTGTTGCTTTTCTAGAGCCAGCCGTTTTTCCTCTGCAGCCAATGTAACCACATTCGTGATTTTCTCAAGGTCCCCTTCAGTGAGTGTGACTGACTCTTCATGCTCGGGTCATTGGGAGCACCCCTTTTTTCGTGGCCCCTTAGCAGGGTCAGTCATCCACTTCGTTCCTCGACGGGAGTCAATACCTCCCACCTCCTGTCCTTCAATATTGAGATTCTGCTGTGCATATTTCTGTACTGTAGCTTCCATGCCTCTCCCTATACTCTTACTGGGTGGCGACCCCTTCTGTGATATAGCTCCCGCACCCTTTCCCATGCCCTTGCTCAGTCCTCCGATATCCTTGGCAATGACAGGCGGGATTACTTTCATTGTTCTTGTGCCTTTGGTGCCCTTCACACCTATTGTGAATCCAAGCTTCCAGTGAGGAGGCCATAATGTAATTACATTATCAATTTCTTCATCTGCAACCATATAAGGAAGCAAAACCCACGCAGAATACTTACGGACTCAAATTTAGACGTTGTGCATAGTTACCTGGAAGGTCGCAATGCTCTTGTACCTGTCATATACTGTGGGAGACAAGCACGGTCAGGAATTGATGGCTTCTTCCAAGCTTCTATTAAGTCCCTATATTAATAGTTTAGTCCCTTATTATATTATTTTAGCCCCCCTTATTGTTATTTTTGTACCCCTATAACCCCCATATTGTTATTATTGTTAGGTCAGTTAGGATTACATTGTGGTCCCACTAGGGTTACATTGTGGCCCCATGGACTCCTATATATAGAAAGAAGGTTTTTTCATTTGTATGATCCAAGAATTGTTCATTCATGTAATGTATTGGAGGTTGTCCCCTCGAAGTGGCTTATTTCTAAGGTGTTGATATCTCTTTTCTTCTATTTTTGGAGCTGGTTTCACAACATTTGGTATCAGAGCTTTGAGATTCTAGGGTTTCGCTGCTCCAAAAAGGTCATCGTGGCATTTTCACCATAAAATTTTTTCTAAGGTTCAAAATCTGAACTTTTTAGAGTGCGAAGCCAAAATCCTGAGGAACATCGTCAAACAATTTCAAAGGGTAAAATTGGTCTTACATGGTGTACTTGGGTCCATCTAATGATAATAGGTTAGATGACCAAAAAATGGTGTAACAAATTTCCCCCTAGCATGCGATTGTTAGGAGCAAATCATATGACCGGAGTACATTGTAAGAACTCAATCACTAGACATCAAAAGGGAGGTCAGAGAGAGGAATGTAAGGTAGACTAATGTGTTGAAGAACTATACCCTGAGGAGACGAGACTTACAGGTGCGACAAGTCTCTTTTTATGAGTGGGTGCCTGTGCTAAAGGTGGCGGGGGAGGCATACCTATGCCCGCTAAGACAAAGTACAAAAGAATAGTGTGTCCAGTAATCAAGGGACCAAACTGTAAAGTACATGCTGGCATAAATATGAGCCAGATAAAAGATATAATGATGAATCCCACATACATGTTGTGCCTGGGATAACAGCCAGGACTTATACAATAATATCTGAGTACATGAGATACAAATACAACCCCAATGCCCCTATAAACGGGGAAGGGCTCACAAAATCTGACTGATACATGAAAATCAAAGAGGTGGTGCAAGTGGCTAAGGCTGACATCATCAAATATATGGAGTTGCATCGAATGCTGCGATGAAGAGGTCATCCGGGCATGTCGGGGGCTACCTGTAGGGCCACCCCCTCATGAGGGTTGGGACATCTCACATACAACCGGGAATCACCGATATCAGTTGCTGCATCACTAGACCATCAAGTATATGGATCTCGATCATGCTGAAAGGAGCTAGAGCTGAGAAACAATCAATTCAAAGGGAAATAAGGAGTCCCTTTGCCTGATCCGGGGCACTGAACAAGAGTAGAAGCTGGAAACAAGGTACACCACCCTCTAGACTTGTCTTCTAGAATGAATGAGCTGATTTCGACAGAAGGAGGTCCGCCATGGGTGAGGCAATAAGGGATCCTCAACTAAGGCACGAGAGAAAAAATTAGAGCGACTAACAGACTGACACCAATGATGATGATGAAATGGGGGGTACTGAGTAGCGAATGGATGACGTCCCTTGTTAAAGCATAAAGGGCATGGATGACCTAGCAGCGACTGACACAATATCATGAGGGATAGGGGACAGTGGGACTAAAGGCCATAATGTGTGACATGAGAGAGGGACCAAGCAATGAAGGATGGAGGACTATAGCGGGATACAAAGGGACTCGGGATAGACTCCATGAATGTGGTGATGACTCAACTCGAATGCTCTAAACAAGGGCGACTCGATGGTGCTACCACACAGTAAAGGTCCAATGGGGGACCATAAAAGCATGAGTACAAGATGGTATCTCATGACGAAAATCAACATGAACAAGGAAAATTATGGAGGCAAAGTGGTGCCCCAAGTACAAGTGTTGTAAGTGAGGAAATCCAATTTGGAGGAGAGGTGAAGAGACCCTTCTTGGATAAAATGTGTCCTGGTGAAGTATCAAATCATGAAAAACTAATAGATACCCATTTGAGGGCTTGGTGAGTGCTTTCCAAAGGTGTAGATGGTTTGTCAAACGGAGCTACGGTTTGGCCGTAGCAAGCGAAAGAAAAATCGATGGTTTCATTTCTAATAAGGCATTTTCCCTCCAAATTCACTCATTTTCTTGTGTAGCTGTGGTGAATGTAGAGAGAAGAGAAGGCCCTAAATCTTACGATGATCATAGTAGACAAACCGACCATTGGAATTGAGATCCGTCAGTTGCAGGTAAGATGCCTAATCCTACTCTTTATTTTTTATGGATTGAAAGTTCAGATTAGGGTCCTAAATCTCAGGAACAACCCCTCCTTCATATTCATGGTCGGGTCGCACTTCTGGGGCCAAAATCTGTGACCTGGGAAGCAATTTTTGAGCTATAAGGTGTGACCTATCCCAGGATTTTGCCAAGAAGTGAGACCTGTCAGATGGAGGGAGTTTCAGTGCTGTTTTGGGTTTTTGTGGTTGGATACATTTTTTCCTAT
Source organism: Pinus albicaulis (assembly GCA_034641835.2). NCBI lineage: Eukaryota > Viridiplantae > Streptophyta > Pinopsida > Pinales > Pinaceae > Pinus > Pinus albicaulis. The sequence continues at coordinate 1,471,056,999 of CM076578.1, forward strand.
CAGTGTACTGACAAAGATGATGTTTTTTTGCAGGTATGGCAGATATACGGATCAACTGGAGAGAGAGAGACCTGGGTACATTAAGTTCGGAGATCCAAGGGGATCAGGGTGTCTGTCGTGCATTGGCCAGGTATGGGGTTCTGAAGTTTGTGGATAACCCTTTGATGAGAGTTGGAGAGCCCTTGTTTGCTCGGATTGTCAGTTATTAGGATCCAGATCATGAGGTCTTTATAGTGCAGGGGCACAGGATCGAGTTGACAGTCCAGGATCTATATTTCCTGACTGGTCTCCCACCATTAGGGATGGTGGGAAATACACAGCCAGTGTTACCGCGGGGGCATAACATCATGGAGTTTGTAGAGCGACATTGTCGACCAAGCCTCCAAGTTAAAGGGACTCGGATACCGATCGAGGACCTAGAGAGACTAGAGACCCGTGTAGTGGTCGCAACAGTGTTGCGGATCCTAGGCAACCAGGCGCTCCATCACATCACTGGGGGGCAGATGATGATTGTGGAGAAAGTGTTAGTGGGACCTACTATGGGTGGGCCTAGATGATGTTGGTGTCATTGAAATGACAGCTGTTGCTTTGCAAGTAGCAAGTGAACCATGATTGCGCGTATGGGACCTTATTGTGCTCCTTCTTTTTTGAGAAGATCCCGACCTTGCGTCCTCGTATACAGCTCCCAGATGGGGGCCCGAGAGAGCCCAGGATGCGCCGGTGGGGCGGCTACTATGCATAGGAGGAGGAGGGGCAATCGGATGGGTGTTTTGACCTGAGTTCTTTTCCCATTGGGATCAGATGCCATTGTACATAGACGACTATCCCTATAGTGGGATGATTTATTGTGGGGATCCGGACTTGCCACTTCTGCCTAGTCGAGTATGGAGGCATGATGGTAAGTGACAAGTTACTAATCTTTTATGTGCATGTTAAAGTTTTTAAATAGTATATATGGTACTGATTCGTGTACTTTTGGTATGTAGATATAGCTCCGATAAAACTGGCCGGATATATGGGATGACTTGCAGTATCAGGAGATGCAGGCCCTAGTGGATCGAGAGCGACACAGAATGAGGATGCAGCCGCCCTCCTGGAGGACATCCATCATAGATGTGAGAGGCTGCTGACCGGTGTTTCAGAGCATGGTTGGCAAGACTTAGACGACCAGTACATAGAGCCATGTATTGGTCTACCCTTGGAATGGCGAGGTGTCATGCGGCGCATGGCGATGGCCGGTCAGGGGATGCGTAATCTACAAGTTGTGGGAGCAGAGCCATTGGCTTGGGATCCTCCAGATAGTGATTAGGTGTGGGGCAGGTGGCGCCCCCTAGTGTGGATGTAGGGGCAAGTGGTGCCCCCAGTGTGTATGTAGGGCTGGGTGGTGCCCCCCAGTTTTGAGTTTTTTGTAACATTCTATGGGCATGTCATATGTATCAGAGTAGATGGACTCTAAAAACATGTTATACGACACATATTATGGATATGCATAATTTTGATGATTTTGAATGTTATTGTCTTGTATGAAATGCGTGTGACAAATGCCAATCTAGAACATTGTTTGCAATGTTATCTACGTAGTGATTTTGTTCTCGAGGTACATGACTGAAAGTAATGATGTCAAATTGACGTATCAAAAGTTTCAGTCGTAAATATCGTCTAAAAAGGATAGGATTATGCACACGATAGACACCGTTTAGTTGCATGACAAGAAGCAGGGAATCTAAACAAACATGCAGATGGAGGATGCGATGAGAGAGGGCATCGGCTAAGAGACCACGCACTGCATCATATTCGGCCTGATTATTGGTGGCAGTACTGATGCAAATCCCATTCGAGAGAACGAGTGCATGTAAGGGGGTAAATATGGCCCAACCTGCCGAGGCTAGATTCCAGGAATATCTACTTGCACCATCAGCAAAACTGATATAAGGTGTGGATGGGAGGTCCTGCGGAATAGTGTCACAAGACAATAAATGGAAGGGAGAAGAACAATGATGGCAGCATGAGTGAAAAGTAGACATCAAATGACAACTGCGAGAGGGAGTGGTCTGAGTAGGATGGATATGACTCATATACCGACTAGAGGGTGGTGTATGAGGGCAACGGGAGGTATAACTTGTGCTCATGCTGCGGAGGACATCATAAACATGGATGGTGTCATCCCGGTTATGGGCAAGGAAGAGAGGGTTAGGGGTGGAGAAGGCTTCCAGGAGGTCATCATGACGGGAAACGATGGGATGACGAGGGGAAGGGAAACCACATGACGCTGCAAAGCTACCTAAATCATCAGCATGGGAAGAAAGGCTCACATACGGATCGTCATGGGGGATGACAGAAGAACAAGTAAATAGATGGTCAAATGATGTTGAACTCAGGGTGGTCACTGAAGGGGGGTCGAGTGAAACAATAGGGGAGGATTCAAAGGGAATGTTCCCCGAGGTTCTCATAGAGGATGATAGGTAGAGGATGGTGGTAGCAGGTTTCGTCATCTCGACATCGGGAGGGGGAATGTCAATGGGAGCGGGAAGATCCTCAAGCTGACCTGAAGCATACTGCGCAAGTATGGGAGAGGTGGATTGATTTTGTTCAACCTCATACTCTCGAACTACCTCTAAAGAGGTGCAGTAATGCGTCAAGTGGGGACAATGGTGGGACTAATGGCCATGGACACCACACAGAGCATAGGGTTTGTTGGTGCGAATAGTCTTTGGGTTCTTGGCTGCAGACGAGGAAGGAACAAAGGGTTCAGGGCCGTAGACTCAAGGAACGCGACTTTAACCATGGGTTGAATACGGGAAAATTCGGGACAGGTATGGGTGGCATGACCGACGACATCACACAAGGCACAAGGCTTTGCGAGCGAGGGAGGTGCAGGGTCAGTCGGGGTGGCCTTGTCTTTGGATTCCCCCTTGCAAGCTTTGCCTTTCTTTTCCGGAGCTGTCACAACAGGAGAAGGGTCTTGTTGAGGTGTTGGTGGTACTATAGCAACGGAAGAAGCTAGGGGAACCGATTGAAGCAGTGTCAAAGCAAGGTAGGGTTTGGGGTCACCAGGTGGGGTAGCGGGTAGAGGGTCAAGGTACCAGACGAGTATACCTAGGGTCAGGTTGGGGAGAGAAAGGGTGGCCATGATGGGAACCGAATAGACTCCGGGAGGGGGAGCAACGAAAGGTATCTGACCAGTGGGGTAATGACCAGGAGGGATGGCTCCAAGATGGTTGAGGCCTGGTGGAACCAACCCAGGAGGATAAAGGGGCTCATGGGTACCAGCTATAGGAGAAGGGTCAGAAGGAGGAGGTTCGACTGGCTGTGACGAAGGGCTAGAAGCAGGTTGCGGTGCGAAATGTTGAGGTTGAAGTTGCTGACTAGCCGAAGCGGGCCGCTTAAGGGCAGCCCGAGATGATTGCATCATGTAAACATTTGATAAGCTAGGATCAGAGACAGGAGAGGGAGGAAGACCAGGGAAGGTTCCAAGAAAAGATGAGTCTTTGTAGATGCCGGGAGAGACACTGGTCAAAGAATCGAAGGTTTGCTTATTGGCTACAGAAGAGATGGTCGTCTCAGGGGAGGTCTGAGATTTGGGCTCATGATATGTCAACTGGTCAATGGTGACTATCTTTCCATTATGAGGGAAAGACATCTTGTGGTATACCACAGATGGGACAGTAGACATGGCATAGGTGTAGCTACACCCCAAAATAATGTTATAATCAAGAGGGGCATCGATGACTTCAACGTCAATGCAAATAGTCTTGCCCGCAAAAGTGATTGGACAATTACAGAATAGGCCAATGGGTTGGGAGGCGTGGCCATCCCACGCTTGAAGGGTGATCGTGAAAGGGGCAAACTCAGGAGATCTGAGTTTTTTCCAAACCAAAGTGGACATCACACAGGTGGATGCCCCCTCATCAATGATACACTGAGAAGCGTTAGCGTTCCGGATTTTGACTGGGATTTGGAAGGCTACGGAAGCAGGAAGAGGAGGATGTTCTTATTGATGGGCATCGAAAATAATCAATTGGTCATCAGTAGGATCGACAGCGCCCATGGTGGATAGTAGAGCCTTCTTTTGAGAAGGGCACGACTGGAGGAGTTCCAGTGTTGAAATAGAAGCAGGAGATTGTGCCAAATCATCTACTATGCTATACGAATTAGCAGCTCGAACAGAAGCAGAATTTCAGCGTAATGGTCCCTTAGGAATCTTGATATGAACCTCAAATTTGGGCTGAGGGATATGCAAGGGACTGTTGGATGCCGAAAGAGGCTCTGTAGAATCTGAAGAAGGTGACTCGGGGACAGACAGAGCGGGAGGCTTGGGGTACTGACGGGACTGATTTTGAAGGTTAAGGTCAATGGTTAGAGCTTGATCATAGTTCATCATGAGGATCTGGTAATCAGAGGAACCAGAAGGGGAAGGTTGAGTGGCCACTTGTCCATCAGGTGGTTTGGTAGCCCTGAATCCTTGCTGGAGGAAAGGATTGGTAAACACAGTCGGTTGAGTAGTGGCCACATTGGGGGGAGCAGTAGGGGAGGCATGTTTTCCTCCCAATGTGTCTTGATACTCCCACATCTACCGCATCTGTGGTAAAATGGGACAATCATGAGTGTAATGACCATAAACACCGCAACACGAATAAGTCTTATTTGTATGAATAGGCCTATCTGACCTGGGCTGAGTGCCATGTTGTTGGTTAGCAACGTTAGAGTCAATACCTTGAGGATTAGATCCACGAGTACCAGGGGCAAATTGATTTTGATTGCCTTTCCTCTTTCTTTGAGAGGAGGGAGGATTAGTCACGCCCTACTGTGCAAATACTTGCCCTGGAGGGGGTGGTAGTTGATGTTGTTGGGGTTGAGAAGGCAAGGGAGGCGGAGGTGTAAATTTTGGAGGAGCTGGAGCATGAGGCTATGGATAAGGATAATGGTGAGGTTGGGCAACATTGAGGTAAGCAGAAGGTTGGGCAAAAGGATGAGGCATGGTGTATCCTAGATACATGCTACCTGGAGGGGGAAAAGTGCTAGAGGTGCTGGCCCCTTCCGTAGGGAGACCATAGCCCATAGGAGGTTGAGCGTACGGATGAGAAAGAGCTCCAACGATACCGTCAGCAGAATGAGATGCCCCCGGGGCATTAGTACCACCGGGTCTGGGGAGGTCAGGGAGGACAGTATAAACATAACCAGACTAAGCGTAGATCAGGTCATATTTCAAGGCTATTTGGAGGGCGGCTTCTTTGGTTTGAGGGAAATGTGACGCAACATATTTGTCGATGGCGGGTAAGAGAGATCTAAGGAACTAGTCCATATAGACACGGTCTTCAAAGGTAGGAGTCCGACATAGGCTCTTTCTTCGCCGCCATTCCTGAACATGGTCGAATAGGCGGGTCGTAGATGATTGATGGAAAGAAGTCAAGAGTTCGGTACCAGTGTCGTATTGGAGAGGGAGCTAGAAATAAGATAAGAAGGCTTGGGCAATGGTCGCAAAGGTGGTATGGGAAGAGGAGGTCTGATCAACATACCACTTAGAAGCTTCACCTGTAAGCGTGTGTTGGAACAACCGAAGACGGATGGAATCATCGGTAATGAAATTGGATGAACACCACATGTGAAAAGATCGGATATGGTTGGTTGGATATTCTCCAGCAAGGCCTTCGACTTGGGAATGTCGGATGGGAGCTTGGTTGGCATAGCAGGCCAACCAACATCGTGGCGGATAGGGTCATTGATCAACTGATTGAAATCAGAGAGACTGAGGCCTGCCATGTAAAGGAGCAAGGGGACATCCGAGGTAGTTCCTGTGGTGGTTCAGCTAGTAGCATTTCTGGCAGTAGGGCCGGGATTACCGCTAGTGTTAGGCCCTGGACCAGACATAGTGAAGGTGACAAGGGGAGAACTAGAAGTAAACAGAGAACCCAATAAATTAGAAGAGGAGTCGGAGTGTGGACTCAAAGGAGGACTAACTCGACGACGGCGGGAAGGAGTAGTGCGACCAACCAGAAACTAAGGATGAAGGCCAAGAAGTCTCCAGGATATACGCCTTGGGGGCGCAATGATGACAACACAAACATGGCATAGAGGGAAGAATAATTACCAACAAGGAAGGGAGGTGAAGAATCAAGAGATTACAATGTTGAAACAAGGGTAGAGAGGTGCAGTGTCAATTTATTTTACAATGTTTTAAAGTCTATGCCTGGCAGTGTTAACTAGGCTCTTCTTCGCTTAGGGTGAGTGTGTGGTGTGCATTAATTTTAATTTTTAAACCCAGACGTTTTGAGACAAAAATAAAAAGTATGTTGCGTAACTAAAAATAAACCTGCAGAGAACAATATATAATAATGAAATAACAGAAAATTAATAGCTAACAATGCATCAATCCAACCCAAGGAGGCGGGTCTCTCAAAAACTAGTTTGACAGAGGGAAAAAATCTAGTAAAAACACACTGAAAATAATTCAATAGATCTAAGGTCAAGAGGGACAAGGATCTAAAGGATAAATCTGCTGAAAAGAGGTGTAGAAAACAGCAAAGAGATAGAGGCAAGTTTACTGTGAAATAGGAGGAAAAAAGCTAAAGGCAGTAGGGAAAAGGAGGTGACCCTAAAGGCAAACCCAAACAAAACTATATGAGGTGATTTGGATGGAAAAATAGCTGATCTAAAAGAGATCTGAAGAGGAGGTATCAGATCTGTAAAAGAAATGGCTAAAACTCTGAAAATTTAGACACCTGCAGCAACTAAAACTCTTCCACAATAAGTGGAGGGTACTGAAGCCCTAGGGGGCTAGTTTCCCACTTATTTGAGTAAAAAAGAACAAGAACAGGTCTAAACAAGCAGAGACAGAGGCTGGACAACCCTGACAGAAGCTTCAGACAAACCCAAAAAAATTTCATAAAATCTGCAGAAAAAAGTGCAGGTCGCAGGTTCTGACCTGTTTTCTGTCCAGGTCGCAATTTTGAGGTTGAAAAGTGCGTCCTGCAGTCCAGGTTGTAGGTTTGGGGCAAAAAAGTGCGACCTGTACTTTCGAGTCTCTCGGCGGCAGATTGCAGAAAAATTTGCCATCTTAGTTGCGGTTGATGTCTGTTACCTGCGCAATAGGGCCAGAAACACACGGAAGTTAGAAATTTTAATGTTTGAGGGTTTTATGGGTGAAAAAAAACATAAAAATAGGAAAAACAAAAAGCTAAAGAGAAACCCTAGGGTGTGAAGCAGCTGGATATGCAGGAATATGAAAAACACTAGCGATCATAATTGAAAACCCATGTGGAGTCGCCAGTTGTTAGTATGAATCTTTATTCGAAGTGTACGAAAATGACCACTTTAGCTATGTATAGCTTATAGCCCTAACAACAAAATATGACTACCAGTATCTTTAGATCTGTAGTTAGTTGATCAAGACAAATGCTGCAAAAATCCAGATCTATGCATAAAAATAAATTAAGGAATAAAAATAAGGTATTGCTCCATGCATCCAGTAGACAAGACAAGAACAATATTTTTTGAATAATTTTATATTAATGGCACTTGGGAGGAAACAAGAAAGTTGTTTCCAATTCTCCTCAATTGGATGGGTTCTTGGAAGTCCTCAGCACTTCAGATCTAGAATTTCTCTCTCTTATTGGTGTAGAAAACCCAGACAAACATAGAACTCAAAGGGAGCTCACAAAGAAAATAATAGAAAATATGACAATGATAATGGCTCAAAGTCAGACCAAGAGTATAGATCCAGAGTGATCTAAGAGGCAACAAAAGGTGATGAATGGTAGGAAAAACCCTTCTATTTATAACAAAATATTAGGTCATTCTAGATCTTGGTGCATGATTAAAATAATATTGACCAAATCTAGATCCACCTTTTATGGAATATTTTATTATATTTGTTGGAGGGGAAAGGAATTTGACTTGGGTCAAATCCCTTTATTTGTAAATAATAAATAAATAAATGATTTATTTATCATTTTAAGGAAGTGGTTGAATGATAATTTTTTTTTTTCTAAGTAATACTGAACTATTATAAATGAACAAAATATAGTACAATCAAGAGTGTCAAGATACCAGCCAACCGGAAATGATGTAACAATCAACCTCGGTGCCGGTGAAGGAAAGAGCCATGCACGGAGCTACATCAAAGACATGAAAGCAAAAAGACCGTCTTCTATTCCACATGGGTAGAAGTCTCAACACGAATTTTTTTCCCTTTTTTCTTGTTGACTTTTATCCAGCCATCCTGGGGTGTGGGTGCTAAAACAACTTGAAGGTTGGAGTTCTCCAACATGGGGATCTCCTTATCTGAATCAGAAGAGGAGGTCTCATGGACGCGTTTCTGGATGATCGCTGCGGCAGTGGCATGCGCAGGAGTAACATGCGTTTCTGGGAGATTCGTCTGAGGCGCCTGGTCTGGTTCTCAGTCGCTCCCCTCATCTTCCGAGCTTGAGGAATCAGAGCTTACTGCTAGCGGCGGAGAACAAGGGGTCCATCTCTTGGGCTTGGTCTTTTCCATGTTATCCTTTTTCGTTTTTGCAGGGAGAGATGGGCAAGAATTCTGCAGGTGCCCTGTTAGGTGGCAGTGGCGGCAACGAAAGGCAGTATTCTCGTAATCCAGGTTCTGAGTCCAAACAAATTCATTGACCTTGAGATTGATTTGGTCTGGCAGTCCTTTGCTTAGATCTAATTCCACACATATTCTGGCATATGTGTAGAGGCCTTGATGTTCCCTCTAGTGATCTCCCATTAAAAACCGGCCCAAGGTGTTGCCAATGCCCCTGTAGACTGCCATATGCCACAGGTGAGCTGGTAAGTTTGGAAGCCTGATCCAAACAGGTGTTCTGGTGATAACTGCAGTTGCTGGATCAAAGTCAGGGAACCATGGAGTTAAGAAGAGCCCAGCAGTTCCCATAAACCAAGGACCTTCCTCTAAGGCCTGTTCATAATGCTTGGGGTTGTCAAACAAAACTATAAAATATCCTTTTGAACAGAAGCTGACCTTGCAATGGTGAGTCCAGTTGGAATGAATCCATTCGTAGAGGTCCTTAGATCGTGGCCAAAGCCCATTGAATCTGCATATGATGGCTCTTTCTGCAAAAATTTTGAAGGCCCTCTGCGAGGCCAGGGTGGGAGATCTCAACAGCGGGAACCTCTTCCAGTTTGTCAACCAGAAAAGGCTGGGGTTTGGGGGCCGCCGGGGGTTTGGGAGTCTCAGAATGAACTGCATCATTGTAGGAGGGAGGAGCTGAAGAAGATTGCCCTGCAACGCCACCTCTGAGACGAAGGGAAAACACTAAAGAGCTATTACTGTTTATGCAGTAAGATGAGAGGGGTAGAAGATCATCAAGTTGTTTACCTTGAAATATAAGTCTTTGAAGGGCTGAGGGAATCCCAAACCGGTGCTCTAGGTTTTCCTTGAGATACTGCACCAGGTCTGTAAGGCGAACCCAATGCAGAATGGTTTTTCCAGACAGCTGTGTGATTTGAATCTAAAAGGGGGCAGAGAAATTTTTACATGCCTTCCTGACCGATCCAGTGCCAAAATCCTTTAGATCTCCGTTTGCCTGGCTGTCTGGAAGCGGAAGGGGAAGAAGATGCTTCTGCCAATAAAAACTATCTCTCTGGCTCAGATCCGTGGCAAAGGATAGGGCTTCCGAACTGAGGAGAGACCAATTGTTCATTTGCAGCATAAGAACCCTTGTCGCGCTGCCCTTGTGGATAAAAACAAGAGTGACCATCGCGTGGGACGCCTCCAGGTTTTCTGATGCGAGCAGAGAATCTGGGCTGCTATCGAACCAGGCTTCAGAGAGTTGGCAGAGGACGCCCACAAGCCGGAGGAGGTGCCGGCCGTTGGTTGGGGGCATTAGCGCCCATGCTGCAGAGTAAGGGTCCTTCAGTACCTGAAGAGATGGTGCGTGATCCGCCGCCGCAGGGGAGAAAGCAAACTGAACGCTTAGCTGGGTCGGCACTGAAGCTCTAGAGGATGGAGAGGAAACCCTAATTGCCATTCTTGCGCCGCTCCCGTTGGACATTCCGGTTGAATGATAATTAAATAAATAATGATTTATTTAATTATTTATAAATGATTTAGTCAAATTTAACAAGGAATATTATTTAAAATAAGGTTTAAATAATTATTCCTAGAAAATAATAAGATAAATAATGATTTATCTAATTAATTTCCTTGGGTTAAATATGACCAGGAATAATAATTAAATTACTGTTTAATTAATTATTCCATGAGGAAAACCAAACAAATATAGATTTGTTTAATATTTCCTCTTGGGTTTTCCTGTTTATACCATAAACAACCTAATAAATGTGTTTTATTAAGTTATTTTACATAGTGAAAGAAATTTTACGTAGGGTAAAATTGGTCTTACATGGTGTACTTGGTTCCATCTAATGATAATAGGTTAGATGACCAAAAAATGGTGTAACAGTGACACGTGGAAAGTCATACAAGTTCACTCTACTGAACCAGTTCAAAATTGGGTCATTGTAGGAGATTGGACATAACTTTGAATTGAAGAATCCAAATAAAATTAGACCTGTGGCATTTGAAAGAAGCTTCAGAGGGCTACTACAGGGCTGAATTTTAGATATTGAGGATCTGTAATTATAGAGATAATTCAATTTCAATATCGAGCTCCTCAAAAGCAAGTAAAAGGTGTGTATTTTTTTTTTCCCGAATTGCATAAGTCTTGTTTGAAGAATCAAGTTGAATTCATTCCAAGGGAATATTTTAGAATTTTTATCAATATTGGGTTCTATAATGCCTCAAAAAAATAATTCCATACCCATTGAGCCCTCAAAAAGCTATACTATGACACATGAAGAGGAAGAATTTCAGTATGAGATATCAAAATTATGGTATCAAGTGCAACAAATTTCGATCTTACTAAGAGCAACCGAAGATGACATAGATGGTTTAAAAGCATAAATGGAGTCTAAGTTGGATGGTTTGAAGGATAAAATAATAGATAATATGGATGATAAATTAGTGGAAGATCACATCGAGCATCAACAACAAGTTCTCCAACTCTCAAAGGATAACCTAACTTTGGTGCAAAATCTAATGAAACAAAATGAAGATCAACATCACATCGAAAGAAGTTCTGAAGCAGTCAAAGAAACAAGAACTCGACAAGTACGATCAATTTTAGAGTATCTCAGCAAGTGGAAGAACTTTCCTGTAGAAGATTCCACATGGGAGGATGAGAATTTTATACAGAAGCATCAAGAAATAATCAAGCGTTGAGGACAACACTTGTTTGAAGGAAAGGGGCATGTTAAGTCCTTATATTAATAGTGTAGTCCCTTATTATATTATTTTAGCCCCCCTTATTGTTATTTTTGTACCCCTGTAACCGCCATATTGTTATTATTGTGCCCTTACATTATTATTGTTAGGTCGGCTAGGATTACATTGTGGTCCCACTAGGATTACATTGTGGCCCCATGGACTCCTATATATAGAGAGGTTTTTTCATTTGTATCATCTAAGAATTGTTAATTCATGTAATGTATTGGAGGTTGTCCCCTTGAAGTGGCTTATTTCTAAGGCATTGATATCTCTTTTCTTCTCTTTTTGGAGCTGGTTTCACAACAACTTCTTTGGAAGAGGACCCAGAAGACTTGGTTGTCCACGATGCGCTACACATCCTTGGAGTCCCACAAGTTCGCATAACAAGCCCCTTTGCACATGTCTTGGGTGAGCTCAGGGAGGAATGATTCCTCATATTCTTCCCAGGTGACCAATTCTATAAGAAGCAGCAACCAGGAATAACAAAAGGCTCGTCCCTACTCCTGGGATTCTCGGACATTGGCTAGAAACTCATTGCAGAAGTACTGGGCCTAGTTGAAGCATATCCCTTTCACACATCGACCTGCTAACTAAATTATGTATGGAGGGATAGAGGCGACCTAGAATTTTCTCATCATCTTGCATGCCAACAACCAAGTGCCCAACTGCATACCTTGGTCGTTGATGGATTTGATTATTAAGCCTCGAGTATTCCGCTCCACATGGTAGGTTTTGTGCACATATTCAGTAGTCTCCCCCTCATACTTCTTGCCAACGCGCTCTAGAGGGCTCGGTCCATTCATGGGAAGACCATTAATTCGATGAACAAGCATAGAATCGATGGGGATTCTATCCTGGATCCACAGGCAGCCATCACAAACCAAGGCAAGCAACTAACGTACCAGATGGTCCATGATATTGTAGTGGCCGAATTGTGGCATCCTCAGTAGGTTAAGGAGCCTGAACCCAGCCAATCCATGTAGCTAGTGCATGGGGAAAATCTTTATCCTGTCGTCTTCCTGAACTCTGTCAAGGTATAACTCGGGTTCCAGCTCAGGGAAGGCCTCCAAATTGGCCAAGCCATGCTCATCAAATTTATCTCATGAAGCCTTCCAAAAGGTTCGCCAATGATGGGGACCTCTCTGGGGGTCAGTGGCATCTGCAGGTAGGTGATCAGGCTATTGAGGTTATTTGGAGTGTGCATCAAGGGCCTGCGCGGCCGAACGAAGGGAGGTAACCACTTGATTGGTTTGGCAGTCTGGGCCTCTCCCTGAGCAGAGCATGCCCAAGGCGTTGCTCGCGGGGATTTTACACTCCTCGGAGAAGTATGAGGCTTCACCCCAACCCATTTCGTGGGGTTTCCTGATCCTTGGGATTTTTCCTTTCCTTTCCTCTTGGTTGGGCTCAGTGTGGAGAGGACCACTTCAGCCTTGGAATCAATCTCCACCACTTCCTCGGCTTCTTGTCCCACCAAGGTCACTGGTTTTGAGGGTTCAGCAGGATTAGTGGTCGTCATTCTGGCGCGAAAAATGAATCCCAACCCCGGGTGGCTACTATCAGAGGGAGTAGGTTGCTCAGACATGAAAGGGATGCTATAAGCACAGAAATTCTTACAGCACAAATTCGTCAAGGACAAACATGCCAAGTACAAGCTATTAAAGCGATATGGAACCCTTGTCTGATCTATCCTGCTCCTTTTATATCTTTTGTGATCGACCAACGGTTGGGTAAACTTCTCTTGGAACTTACCATCAAGTAAACGGTAAAAAATCTCTAGAAATCACCTCATTAAATGCTGACCACCCGCTCCTTCCAATGGTAACTTTTTCTTTTTACCCAATTTGACTGTTCCAACGGCTAGTTTTCGCACCCCTGGTGCGCTCAGCACACACCTGTGCTCCTAGTGCACCACTCCGCTTTTAGCATACCTCCTACACTCCCAGCACACCTCCTGTATGCTCAGCGTTTGCTCATGCAGCCAGTGCACCTACTGCGTTCTGAGTGTATTCATGTGCCTCCAGCGCACCCCTCCGAGCATCAAATTCGATGGCCATAACCTATGCATATCATGGTACCTTCCATTCATACCTTCCTTGGTGGGCGTAGCCCATTTTATACAGCTACTCCAGCCATATATTCATTTGATCCAATACGGTTTGAGTCAGCTTCCATTGACATATCCATGTAGCATATCACCGCGCAGGGTGGCTAATCGAACAACTCCACCATCTGTGATTTCTTTAACTGCATAGGGCCCTATCCAGTGCTATTGGAACTTCCCCGAGTGTCTCACAAAATGGCTATCATACAGTAGCACTAAGTCACCCTCCGTAAAGGAATTTTTTCAAATATGTCGATCATGCCATGCCTTATCCCAAGCCTTATGAACTTGTTGATGGAAATTAGCAATGAAGCGATCTTCCTCCAAAGCCACAAGTTGCACTAACCACTCCTCCATGATATCAGGCTCTGCCATATTCATAAAGGCTACAATGTGAAAAATAGGAACAATATATTCCATGGGAATAATGACCTCCTTGCCATAAACCATCTGAAACGGTGTTTTCCTTGTCAACTTCTTACAGGTGGTTCGGTAGGCCCACAGAACAGATGGAATGTACACGTCCCATTCACTATGATCGGTGTTACAGACTTTGGTCAGTGCATGCTCCAATACTTTATTAAAAGGTTCGACCACTGTGTTTTCCTGAGGGTGATACAGAGTGATTTTCGCATGATGGATACGAGATTCTTCTGTCAAGGCCTGTATTGTTTCATTGAAAAAGTGTGTACCTCTATCTCTCATCAGGATTTTTGGACATCCAAATTTGGTCAGAATCTACTCAAAGATGAAGTGCGCAATGGTATCTATAGTGAAATCCTTTACCGCTTATGCCTCATCCCACCTAGTTACATACTCAGTAGCAGTTATAATGTAACATGCATTTGTCTTCTTTCCGGGTGGGTTGATAGGTCCTACAAAATCAATGGCCCACTTGTCAAATACTTGCAATTCCATTTGTGGTTGAAGGGGAATTTCATCCATGTGGGATAGCCTTCCAGTTTGTTGGCATGTATCGCAGGCCTTATAATATTCATGACAGTCACTATGCAGGGTGGGCCACCATAATCCAACCCTTAAGATCTTCTGCGTCGTGGCTTTCTCTACGTATTGACCTCCTGCTACCCCATCGTGGGCTTCTACCAAGATAGCATGCCACTCATGTTCCAAAACGTACCTTCGCAGCACTTCATCAGCTCCCATATTATATAGATGGCTTGTGATGATGGTAAAATCCACAGCGCGGGTTACCAACTCTTTCCTCTATTGCACCGAACACTCCGCGAGTGCCATGCCTGTAGTTAGGAAATTAATGATGTCAAAAAAGTGTGCATCAACTATCTTCATAGAAAACAGCTACGCGTCAGGCAATCCTTCTTCCAGGTTGGTCGTTTCCTCAGCATTCTCAATTCGGGACAAGTGATCTGGCCCAACATTCAACTTCCCTGGCTTGACAATGATCTCAAAGTCGTATTCCTGGAACAACAAAATCCATCGGCATATTTCCCCTCCCAACATAGGCTTATTCACTAGGTACTTCAAAGTGAATGGTCTGTAAACATTTTGAAGTGACCTCCTAATACATAATGCCGATACTTTTGTAATGCATAAACCATGGCCAATCCTTCCCGCTCCGTGGTTGCGCTCCACACCAGATAATTTTTTACTAGAAAATGAAACTGGGTGATCAATGTCTCCATATCCAGGCTGCGTATGGACCACTCCTAGGGAAATTTTGGAAGCATCAACGTGAACATGAAATACCTTTGCCCAATCAGGAAAAATAAGGATAGGCACAAAGACCATATTTTCCTTGAGTAACTCAAAGCTATTTTGACACTTATCATCCCAAAAAAATGAAACATCTTTCTTAAGTAGCTTTTCCAGAGGCGTTGTAATCAACGCGTATCCATTAATGAAATTTTTGTAGTAGTCCCTATGTCCGAGGATCGAACACAGCTCTTTCTCAGTCGTAGGTACTGCCAGATTGATGATAACTACAACTTTCGTAGGGTCAACCATCAACCCTTGTCGGCAAACTATATGTCTGAGAAATATTCCGAAGGGTACACAGAAGATACACTTCTTGATATTTAGGGAAATCTGGTGCTTCCGGTAGGCATCCAACATCATGCGCAGGTTCGAAATGTGCATCTTAACTAAGCCAAAGACAGTCCAATCATTAAAGTACACCTCCAGAAATTTATGGATGAACTCTTTGAACACTGTGACTATTACTCGCAAAAAGATGGCAGGGGTGTTTTTTAGTCCAAATGGAATGACTGTATACTGAAAGGATCCCCATTCAGTAGAAAACGTAGTTTTGCTGCGATCTTCAGGTGCGATTCTAATCTGATGGTATCCTAAGAACCCATCAGTGAATGAGTGTGCTTCTTGGCCTCCTACGCTATCGAGGATCTCATCCGAGAATGGAATCGGAAAGGGATTATGTATGTCGGCATCATTCAATTTTCGTAAGTCCACATAGATGCAGATTTCCCCCTTCATCTTATTCTCTTGCACCACCGTCAGACTTACCCAATCTGACTATTCAACCAGTTTGATGATACCTGCAGTGAGCATTTTATCGATTTCTTCCCTAACTTTCTGCTTATATTTAGGGTTCAACCGATAAGGGCACTACTTTACAGGGTGCACATCTGGTTTTAGCGTGATGCGCATAACCCCTACATCCCTCATGATCCCCTTTAGCTCCAAAAACTTCGTCGAGAATAAGTCTTGATATTCTGTGAGAAATTCCACAATTTTTCCTACTGTCTCATCATCCTTGTAATCCCCAATTTTATCCAACTTGGGCTGCTCTTCCGTGCCAATGTTAACTTCTCACAGCTTCAGAGGTTTCGTAACATCCACAATGCGTAGTGGAGGTCTTTCAACTGCGCGCTCTCCTTCTGAATCTGGGATAGAGACATTGCATGGATCTTCATCACATTCTTCTATGGTGATATTGCGGTAGTTGACAATATCCTGCATCTGTATTTCCCGTGTTGGTATCGCAAATGCTACGTAGGGACTGGATTCACCAAATACAAAGGTATCTATATCCTGCAGAGCTTCTTCAAGCACCTTTGAGCACCTTGTCAATCCAAATGTTCCCTTGAATTCATCCTTTAAAGTTTCCCTGTGGCAGGTGCACTGATGAAGCTCTGCGTCTAAGAACCATGCAGTGGGAATTGGTCCCAAGGCACGAATAAACAAGTGAACCCATTCTTCTATAGTCCGGACACACCATTTATCCATCCAAGCGAACAAGTGCTTGCATCGATCCCCTAGGCCAAGAAGATTCTTTATGCGCACATCAACCGGAGGCTTAAATCGCAAGATCATCACGTCCTGACATTCCTCCAAGTCCTAGAATGCACCCTTATGCGTGTCCCACCACCTTGCAGGTGTTGCGCGCATGGCTAGATTAAGGGCCCATAGCCTTCGTTATCTTGGAACCTCAGCTTCAAATGTTCGCAAAAACTACTTTATACTACTAGAACCATCAAAGTAGGGTAGGTCTCTTACCTCTGAGGATATGCATCAGAAGGCCCTTGTGATTCGCAAGCAGCGCAACGCAAAGACATCATGTAACCAGTTTTTCCAATTTTTCATTTCTCCATCAGAGTCAGATAAGAATTTGCTATCCTTCTCCTAGCAAAGCACACCATCGACCGTGGGATTGATCCAGTCTTCATCCCACATAGTTAACTTATAGATGTGATCCACCTCCTCTTCCTCACACACTGGTTCTGTATACCTTTCTCCTTCTGCGAGATATAGTGGTACTATCACCCGTGTTTCTTCACTTTTAAACACCATGCTCCTCTTCTTCAAATTGATAATACCACCCATATATATGGCCTAGTCCAATGCTAGGAGCGTAGGATAGGGGTCTACATCTTATACAATCTGAATGACCTCAAAATCCACCCGGACCTTAACTCTTGCAATATCTACCATGATTTTTGATAGTCTTGCCAAAGGTATGATCTTTTGTTGGTTGGCCATGTGCAACTGTATAGTGGACCATTCCAGCTTAGGTTCTCCCATCTGTTGCCAAGTTTGCTTAGGTGGTATGTTCACATCTAAGACCAAGTGTATAATAACCTGATCCATCTCATAATCACCAATCTGTGAGGTTAACCGCATCTCCCTACTAGTGTGCCTCTTATGTTTGTATAGTTTGTGCACATCCTTAACTTCCATGGATGGATTAGTTTGTTCTACGCAGCTGTCTATTAGTGCTTGGAATTTTTCTACGCCCGGTGGTTACACAGCAGCTTCATACATGCCTGCAAGAATGGTTTGACCTCGTCCTCATCTCCACTGTTTGCGGGTTTCTGAGAAGTAGATGGGTCAGCCTAAGAAAATTCTTACCGAGTTGTGACAAAGGTTTCCTTTTCCTTTTGTAGGTCCAAACCTTCTTTTTTGGTGACTTATTTCTAGATCAGAGACTCCACCGTAGCTTTCTCCTCAGCCCCCCTAGTAAACATGCTACTGCGTGTTATTAAATTAATTCTTAGTCCTTCATCTCGAGGTTCTGCCTTAACCCTTTGCACAATATGCGTAGCTGTCTGCTGCCTTTCCTGCATTTTGGCTATCAAAATTGGGTAGTCTTCAATCACATGGTCTAGCTGTCTGCAGTATCTGCAAGGTTTCCTTGTTGGGTTCCTGCAGTCCCTTGCAAAGTGGCCTACCTCCCCATAGTTATTGCAGATCAGTTGTCCTCTTCCCCTACCTGCGCTTCCACCTCGGCCCCCTCCCCTACCCCTAGCTGGGGAGCCACCTATGCCTGAGGGGGGTCTTGGTGAGGAAGGATCTGACTGTACCCTATATAGGTTTCCTCGGTCTATCATTAGATCATAATTCTGACAGTTCTGCTCATCATGTCCTATAAATCTACAAAACCTGTACCATTGTTGCTTCACTTCTGGGACATATGTGGCAAGGTGGGGGTAGTGGTTGGTATCATGCAGCACAGCAACGTGACAATCATCACACCACAACATCGACCCACTTGGTCTTGCAGCTTCCCTAAGATGCAACGGGTTGCGTCCCCCAACCTGCATGCATTCTGCTAGCAGCATACACTTATCCTTGGTGTGGCCATTCACCCTGCATCATATGCACCATCTATCAAGGCTAGCCTCTATTCTTCACTCCTTCCGTAGATTTCAGATCTCCATGTGCATTGCCTCTAGTTGTCCTTATATTTGTTGTACTCCTAATTGGGTATCATCTCTTAGCGCAATTTCCATCTTTATAGCAATACCCAGGGCCTTTTCCTGTGATTCAATGGCTTGATTACCCATTGGTACACGCAGGTGGGGCAGCAACATGGCAATGAACCACTCCGTGTGGTGCCTGTCATCATACAGAAATCCTCCCTCTCTAATTACCTTCTTTAACCGTTGGTCAACTTCCCATATAGACTCGGATGGTCCTTGCTTGAAATCTTTCAGATCATTCACTATCTAAGAATAGGACTTAGGCTTCTTGAACTGTTGTTTCAAGGAATGCTTAATTTCTTCAATGGTCGCACTCGCATGCTGAGCTATGTATCCCATATACTAGTCCAAGGCCCTTCCTTCAAAGGCAAGGAATAGTTATGCTCACTTCACAGCATCGCTAGCCACATTCTGCGTAGTTCATACCCATCCTGCGACAAACCAGAATCGATCCATATCTTCATCCCCTACGCCCTTGAAGGTAGGTAGCTTCATGTGTGAGGCCATCTCGTCTTCTAGTGGGAGAGGAGGTACGAGTCAGTTCTTACCCCTGTGCTGGCTCGACGGTGGTGTAGTTGGAGGTTCTTGTGTAGCCAAATCCCTTACTAGAATATAGATAAATATGTCTCCTTCTTGGTTAGTTCTATAGTACGTACCACTGCGCGTTGTACCCTTGCTCTGATCGGAGCTCATTCACTCTGTATGGCTACACAAAATTCTCTTTTCGCACAAGAAGAGCTTAATCAGTAATAGTAGAGTTTTCAAAAACTTACCCCGGAAACCCTTGAAGAACCTTTGTTCTGCCTCAGAATAGGACACAAATTCGTCAATTGCAAATTCCATCAAAAATCCTCCCAGCACACTATCTACCCAATGATCTACCATACGCGTGATGGTATTATCAGTTTTTTCTAACTGCTGGATCAGATCTGGAGTCCACTACCTGATCTACTCGTCCTTCCAACACATCTGAAAATATACGAGCCTTGCCAGCCACTCCTTGAGCTCGGTTGTGAATGTCACGATGAAAATTTTGTAGATCTCCGTGAAAATGTACTTATTCTTCCACTTCTCTACGGTCAAATTTTCACTACGATTCTCTTTCACTGCAAATTCCTAAACTTTCTTTTCGACCCACTCGTCGATCTCTTTCTTCTCATGTCTCCAATGTGTTTTTGGCATTACCCGATCCCTCTCTCAAAATGCTCTCAGTCTTGGAAACGAAACCATTTTTTGGCTCAAGGGGTCTTGACCCAGGTTCAAAGGTTAAGTTTTTCTAAAAAGCCCCTATACTAATGGCCCTTTCAGCAGTGACCTTCTTGCGCAGGCCAAAGTCTCACCCGAAGCAGTATGGGAGGGTGTCGAAACCAAGTTTCCACACCCTGAGAGAGAGTAGGTAAGTCAAGCAGGTCTGTGTTCCCGGCCTATCGAGTTCACACTAAACAGATCTATTCGCAGGCTCATTGACAATATAATCCATGGTATAATAGAGCTATTCTCGTGCATAGATCTAGGAAATACCTCCGCATCCACGTGCATAATACCAATTATTAGCAGAGAACACTATAATTGTAGCAATTGACAAATCATAGATACATATACCAGAAACCTAGATACTTTCACAGTTCACAGCAATTAAACAGACACTTTCACAACTTAATCATATAGACGAGGTTCGCATCAATCATAACCAAAGAGATCCAGATAGCATCAGATATCCAACAGTACTTTGCATATATATTAATATCACAATCCACTTACAATCCCAAAATACTGCCTATGCACACAACCAGTAGGGTCTGCATGCAGCAGGACTGAGGATCTCCGCGCACATAGCCAGTAGGAGTGCTTACCCAAACAACCCAACAATAGATCCAATAATTCGCACTTAGCATAAATCTCAGTTCTCTCCTACCTTAAGACTTAAAAAGGTTCATCTATTTATATCGACTTATCCTACGCTTCCAGTGGTCTGCAAACCATGGTTTGCAGAATCTTGGTCTACCCTTGACCCATTACATTGCATTCAGGGCTTTGACCCACACCAAAACCCCTGTGCTAGACTAAATAATATCAAAAATATACAAAATTATACAAAATTCGCAACTTTTAGGGGACCCTATTCCAATAGTGGCAAGTTGAGTTTCCTTCACTTGGAACTTCTTTGTCAACCTCACATTCTCTTCCTGTAGCCGTTATTTCATCATAGACTCCCTGAGTCTCAAATCATCCAATTCCTTTCCAATCTCATTGATGTTTTCCTCCATGAATCCCACATCTTCCACATTCTTTGACCTATCAATCTGCATCCACCTATGGGTCCTTCCCCTTTCTATTTCTAGTTCATAAAGAAGTTGGATTGTGAATTTTTCATGGATGATTCTTCCT
This sequence comes from Pinus albicaulis, assembly GCA_034641835.2. Lineage (NCBI taxonomy): Eukaryota > Viridiplantae > Streptophyta > Pinopsida > Pinales > Pinaceae > Pinus > Pinus albicaulis. The sequence continues at coordinate 1,471,077,964 of CM076578.1, forward strand.
CCTTCAATAAATTTATAATAGGACTCCAGGATAGGTTGTAGACTAAGCTCTTGTAGCTCTAAGGAGTCCTTCTCAAAAAAAAATTGAGAGTTTGTTGCCTCCTATTGCTCGTCTTCCTCCCCCTTTATCGGTTGTGGTGCACCTTTCCCTTCTTGTGGCACCTTCTTCCCCTCCTGTAGAATGCTATTCCCCTCTTTTTTCACACTATGTAACTCCTATAGCACACTTTTCCCCACCTGTAGCACACTCTTTTCTTCTTCTTGGAGGGTTTCTAGTGTCTTGGGTTGTTTGAAGGCAATTGACCTGGTGGTAGGCCTCCACACATATGATATAGGTGTGTTTGGTTTGGGCTTAAGAGAGGTGAATTCTTCAATTTTTCCTTGAGTGGGTCCTAATTCCTCTTTCTTGCTTGGTGATTCTACAATGGTGATGGGGACCTTTGTGGGAGTGTTTCGTATCCCTTGTTTGATTATGGTGCTCTTTCTGGTCTTGAAATAGAGATAACCTTGTCTTTGTCTCTTTCTCTTAGGCTTAACAAGTGTGTATAATTTAACTAAGGTGGAAGTTACTTCATGTTTAGTATTTCCCGGAGATAATATTTTTTTATGTGGTGATCCTTCTATTCTTTTGGGTTCAGTATTTTTCTTAGGACTTGAAGTTCCTTCCACTAATTTCTCCTCCCCTTCTCTTTCAACTTGTTTTTCTCCTTCCTCTATTTTTCTCTCCTCTTCTTCTTCTATCCCTTTTGCCTCCACTTCCTTTGTTCTCGTTTCTTCCTCATCATCTATTTTTCCCTCCCTACCTCCAATTATTGAGGCAAGTGCCTATCAAGGAGTAATGGCTTGTGTACCTATGAAATTTTCCCTATCCATGTTTATGGAGTTAGCTCGTAGGACAAGGATTCTCAAATTTCTCAAGGCATCCATTTTTATTAATTTTATGATGCCATGGTGAGTTAAATGATGGTATTTTCCATCTCTCACCTTTTGATTCATTTCTCTAATTAATTGTAGGAGAAAATATGGCACACTCAGTATTTTAGGAAGACACAATTTTTCCTTTAATCTCATTTCATGAAGTAATCTGAAGTGGTAAGCATGCACCACATTCATTTTTCCTTCACGGGATATGTACTTAAGGATATGGTAAGCCACCTCATCCCAAGGATAAGGTAAAATTTCTCTTCGAACTCCATTTTTATCCTCAATAGGTTTCTCTTTTGAAATGAAGAAATTGTTCCTTGCAATGACACTCATGGTTTTGTCTTCCTTGCTCCAATTGATCCCTAGAGGTAGGGTTGTATCTATACTAATGTTTACAGGGTTGAGAAATATAGCTAACCCTCTCAAAATAGTGGTGGTATTTTCCTCTATTTGGGAATTCAAGGCCATGGAAAATTTTAAGGCATGGTCATCATCATACCCCTTTAGCAACTCAAAGAATCATAGCCATTGGTTCCTTCTGAAAATGTTTACCACAAGACCATGTAAGTGGATTATTTTAGTGTCTGAGGGTTCCCTCCTTATGAATCCTCTCCCCATCTCTTCTATTGTGTCTTTTTAGTGCCAATTAAGTGAGGGAGATTTTTTTATTTTATTTCTTCAGTGGTGAGATAGTGTTTTAATTGTTTGCATCAATGAGTGCAAATGGTGCTTATATCCTCTGTAAAAAAAAAAAAAAACCCTTCTTCTCCAACCACTATAATAATAAAAAATCTCTCATATTTATGTCTTCTTTTTCGAGCCATGATTTCATTCACATCTTTCCTCCTCCTCTGATCTCCCTCTTGTAGCTTTACAGGCTCCTCTTGTAGCACTACAGGACCTTCCTATAGCAATAGAGAGAGGAGGTCAAATTTGATTTTTATGTTTATGGGGTGGTGGAGAGAGATGGTCACATGAGTGAAGATTATCTATATGAGGTGGATGGATGGAATAATGGAGGATATCTTTAAACTTGTGGCCCTATAGCCATGAAACCTTCCGCTATGTATAAACCTGCAAAATAAAAATAAAATTCAGCAGACATGGTATTTCTTCCTTTTTGTTTTTTACTTTTTTTTTAATATTTTCTTGAGATATGAAAACTACCTCTGACGAGTTTTTCAACCTACATGCTTTCCTGAGGTGCCTCGGAGGAGGTTTTCACATAGGGATCTTTATTATTTTTTATTTTCTCTTTTTTTTCTCGTGGGCTACCTCAGAGAGTTTTTCTACCTTGGACTTGGCCTCAAATGCCTCATAAAAGTTTTCATCTAGGCCCCTTTATTTATTTATTTTGTTTTTAAAAATTCTAGGGTGTTGTGGACTGGAAGCCATGAAAATCCTAATCACATTGACTTCTCTTCTAATGGTGTTGATGAATTCTTCCCTAGACAGAGGTCTTCTGTATAAGTTCCGCCTATAGCCATTGACTAGAAAGGGAATCCCTTCCTCATCAATGGTTTTGATCTCGACATCTCCATTGTCATGACACTTTTCCATTCAGTATAAAACCGACCATCGTTTCATTAATTTCCCTTTAAAGTCTTTGAACCTAGAATCATATAGCAAGGCCCAATCCCCTTCCTAAAATGTCTTTTCTTTTATATTCTTGTCATGTTAGACCTTCCTTTGTAGTTGTATAACCTCAGTGACGAGGAGAGCCTACATTGTGAACTCATCCAAGTCATTTAGTTGGAGCAGAATTTCTTATTTTTCTCTTGTGATATCTAAGTCCAATTGGGTTTCGATTCTTAAAGTGTTATATTCAAACTTAATAGACAACAAAGCATTCTTCCCATAAGCTAAATCATATGGAGTGAATCCAGTGGTTTTCTTCCAAGTGGTATTATATTAGGCCCAAGTGGCCTCCACTAATATGTCTTCCCAATATCTCTTATTGCTGCTAAAAACCTTGGTGAGGATGCTCTTTGTTGGCTTAAGGGAGTCTTGACCCAGGTTCAAAGTGTACTACGTGACCAACCAAACACTCCAAATATTGTCCCTTTCGAAAATGATCCACTTATGCAGATCAAAGTCTCACCTGAAGTAGCATGGGGGGTGTGTTGGAAGCATGTTTCGAAACCCGTAGGGAAATTATGATGTGGATCTAACCCTTGCTGTTCTGATCTAACTACTACTGCGTTGCACTATTTCTTATAACCCAATTCATATATAAACTTAACGGAAACCCTTAATAATGCCATATTTATTGTGCAAATACAGAGATCTACTATTATGTGATTAACCCATACAAATTTGTATCCAATAACATAAATTAAGCAACAGATCTATAAAAAATCATTAACTCATAAATACAATGCATTAACACAAAAGAACATAAATCATGCAAGTGAACTAGTGATTTTCCAAAATTTCTATTTATTAATCATATCTCCAATGAATACAACTTGAGTCCTTCCGCGCACATAGTCTTCGAGTCCTCACACATAGACTGGGACTTTACTTAGGTCTCTGTGCACACAGCCACAGGAGCTTGTCTCTTACTAAGACTAATCAACAATTACTTTCCTAAAATCACATCAAAATTACATAATTATGAAATATCGGATATGAGATGTTTTGACTTAACTATTACATTCTTATTTATATTAATTAGATGTGCAAAAAACGTGGTCCCAAACCATGGTTTGAGTCCCATGTTTTACCCCTTTCCCTGTTAAAAAATGAAGTTGTGACCTGCAACAAAGCCCCTTGAATTTCAATGCATTGTGATTTACCATCAACGTTAACAAAAATTACATTAAGAATCAATCTAGGGGACCCTAGCCCAACAAGCCCCCAATAAAAACCCATGTCTTGTCCTCGAGTCACTCCACACTGGATTCCTACATTTTTGTCTTCATTTCCTGTATGGATTCATGTAGAGGTTGGATGGCCTCGACACTCTAAATTGTATCTTTCTGCGCTTCTCTGAATAAATTCTCTATATTAGGCCCCTCCACTGCCAAAATGATGCTACATTGAGTTTGGCGAAGTCCCTTCAGCATACCCTCAATGGTATGTGATAAATGAAGTGCTTCATTGGCCCAAAGTTGTGTCCTTGCTACCAGGAGCTGCTCCTTGCGGTGTATCTCATCAATATTGAGGTTGTAATGAAATCTCCTCCTTGGGTGTGGGTTTCCCCATTCTTTGGCACTGATCACATCTGTCGGCATACCTTCTTGCGTCTTGATGGAGAGTGGGCCAATAGAAGCCAGCTTGTAGAAATTTGAAATTCATCCTATTAGCAGCAAAATGACCCCCACGGATCCCATCATGGAATTTTTAGAGGATTTCAAAGACTTCTTTTTCTCTTACACATCTCCTCAAAATATGTTATGGTCCTATTTTGAAAAGGTTGACCCCAATCCAAGTGAAAGGGGCACTTTTCTTTAAAAATTTATCTTTTCCCTAGATGAAATATTTGAAGGAAACCTCCCAGAAAATAGGTAGTTTTCTATGTTATAAAACCATGGAGAGAACACTGAGATAGAAAATAAATGCTCATCTGTAATTTTATCATCAACCATCTCTTCATTACCTGCGGGCAGTGTAAGTCTAGACAAAAAATATGCAACTACATTTTTTTTCCCTGGCTATAGTCAAATCAAATTGTTGTAATTATAAAAACCATCTAATTATTCTAACATTCACATCAAGATTATTCATTAAATATTTAATAGTTTCATGATCAATGTGCATGAAAGTTTGGTATCCAGTGATATAGTGTCTAAATTTTTTCATGGAGTGTACAACAACTAAGAGTTCTTTTTCAGTGACAATGCATTTCAATTCATCCTTAGACATATTTTTACTAATGAAGTAAATGGCATAGGGAAACTTATCGTCTACTTGTCCCAAGGCTTCCCCCATATATTTTTCTTATGCATTAGTATGTATATGGATAGGAAGAGCTCAATTGGGACCCCTAAGTATGGGTGTAGTGGTCAATTTTTCTTTTAATGTTTCAAGGGCCTCTTGGTAGCTACTTGTCCAATAGAAATCTGAATCATTGGCCAACAATCCAAACAATGGTGAATCCACTTTACTAAAATATTTGATAAACATTCTATAGTAACTAGCTAATCCCAAGAAACTACTAACATCTCTCTGCTTATAAGGGGAAGGGACCCTTTTTAAGATAGAAATATTGTTTGGTTCCACATGTATTCCTTCGTGAGATATGAAGTGACCAAGTACAGTCCATGCCTTCATTAAGAATTCACATTTCTCAGGGCTCAATGAGAGATGCATTTAAATACATTTCCTTGGGACTTTATCCATATTAGAGAGGGCTTCTGGAAATCATATCCATAAGGAGTGAAATCATCCATGTAGATCTCCACAGAGTCATGAAACAAAATAGAAAATATACTCAAAAAAACGCTTTGAAACGTGGAAGGGGGATTTCATATGCCGAATGGGAGGACTCGATAAGAAAAGGTACCCCAAGGACATGTAAATGTAGTTTTATCTTGGTCTTCAGGGCCAATATAGATCTAATTATAACCACTAAATCCATCTAGGAAAGAGAAGAATGTATTCCCTCCAATACCATCTAGGACTTGATAAATGAAGGGTAAAGGGAAACTATATTTCTTTGTGGTCTTGTTCAGTTCCCTGTAATCAACACAGATCCTCCACTTCCCATTCTTATTTGGGACTAAGACTAGAGGTGACACCCATTCACTATCTGAGATGGGGTATATGAACCTTGCATCCAACAGCATTTGTAATTCTTCCTTAACTCTATCCTTAAGGGTTGGTTTTATTATCCTCTGGGGTTTGCACACAATATTTCATTTTTCCTTGATGTAAATATGGTGAGTAAAGACCGATGGATGCACCCCTTTCATTTATTTATAGTCCTAAGCAAAAGAATCTGAGTTTTCTCTCAGTATCTTGCACAACTTTTCTTCTTGTTTGGCCCAGAGAGAGGGATTGATAGTTAAGGTTCTATATGGTCAAACTCTAAATTTTTGACATGTTTAGGGCTTTATTCAATAGAGCATAGCTAAATCCAAGGACTTCTTCTAGATTCTCTCAAAATTTCATCAAGTGGAATGGTAGTGGGGGGTTGGTTCTGAAGGATATGGTCAATGATGTCATCTTCATCAGATTTCCCTCCTCCTATAGCAACATCTAGGGCATATATTGGGTATAGTGTTGTATGATACACTTTCTTCCTCATCTTCTATCTACAAAGGTAGTTCATGTTCAATAGAAGGTTGAGCATGAGGATATAATATCAATTTTTCTTAGAAGGGTCCATTTTTTATGTTCATGTTCCCAACCCTACAACAGATGTAGGCATCAAAATTGGCTAACTAAGGTCTTCCTAGGATAAGAGGGTAACCATTAAACTTGGTTTTTTATTGGAGAACTAGGAAACCAATATGATACTCCCAAGATTTGATGGAGACCATGGAAACCTCAACAACTCCCTCGAGAGCTACGGTGGATATGTCTGCAAGTTGCAACACTGTGGTGGTTTTCCTCCAAGCCCCTTGGATATTTAGCTCTAGTATAGTTTCTTTATTCATCACATTGATGGAAACCCTAAGATCAATCAGGGTATGAGGGATAATGATGACATCAATGTGAACCTCCAATACTAGGCTTCCAGGGTCTAGGTATTTTGGAAAATTCACTCTACCCAGCATCAGATCAGATAAATGTCCAACAACATTGATGGTATGGGTGTCTCTCCTATTTATCCTAGTATTTGAAATTTTTCTCCTTGAAAATCTTATTATATATGGGAAAATCCTTTATAACTTGGAAAATATGTATCTTAACACACAAATTCTTCAATTCTCTCAAAATTCCAATATCTTTTGGGGTGTGCTAGATAGGGTGGATCAATCTCTTAGGAAAATGAGGTGGATTTTCTTGAGGGGCACTCTATTCCTTTTCGTCTTCAAGTTCATAAGGTGAATAAGGTGGATGGTTATCTCAAAGTACTCTTCCATACCGAAGGTTGATATCTTTGATCTCCACAACATAGGAAGGATAAGTTGTCTCTCCACTATAGAATTGTTATTCTTGTTTAGTATTTGGGTTCGGATTGAGTTGAGAAAGCATATAAGGTTGCTTATGTATATTAGAATTAGTGATTTTTGGTTAAGGTTTGGGTGGAGGTAATAAAGCAAGAGGATGGTTGAGATGAGGCCTCCACCCTTGTGATGAGTTGCACCATTGAGGAGGTTGGGAAGGATATGGATAAAAATGATGGTTGGCAGGTTGAGGAGGATATGGAGGAGCATAAAGCCAAGAAGGACATGTGGGCCATGATGGATGAGTGGAAGAGTAATAAGGTTGCAAAGGTGCATTCTGATTTCAATTTTAATAAGAATAAGGTGCACCTTCAATTACCTATTGGTATCGTCGAGCTTCTTGAGGCCTCCTTTGATTGATGAAGAAGAGTTTCTCTGGCCCACCTTCCACCCCTTGGTATACATATTTTAGGCCTAGTAAGGAAGGGAATTTTTTTTTTCATGGTTTTCCTCATATACTGAGAAAAATTCTATAACATGCATTGGCCATTCATTCACAGGGTGTCTCCTCATGTGTCTAGGAAAAAAAATAACTAGAAATCTCTCTACTTCCTCTTGATTCCTCTTGATCTACATGGTATCCATTTTCAATGAAAAGGTATGCAACATTTAACTCTTGAAATTATCGAACACATTCCCTATCTCATTTTTTATGGATGAGGTGGAGGAAGAGGTATTGGCCAATCCCTAGATAATTCTACCCATCTTCCTAGCTTCCCTAAAGTAGTTTTTGAACACAATTTTGATGTTATCATAGGATAACTGATCAATATCCCATCCATATAGAATATTGAGGGTCTCCAACACTTCCTCCCTGATCCCTCGGAGAAGAACTTGAGTAATTCATAAGGGTGTAGTTGCCCATCCTATAGTTAAGTTGAAACCTTTCCTTATAGCCTTTTAAAGATTCATCAGATCCTAGGGTCATCCTAAATATTTCTTCCTTGGATTATTTAGACCTATAATAATCCATGTACTTTCTATTGAAGGACTTTTGCATTAGGCCAACGTAGTGATGTTTCCCTAGGAAGACCCATGAACCAGCGTAAGGTTGCATCCTTAAGGGCATGGGGGAACAAATTTACCCTTTTTCATCTGAGGCATAGTCATAGGTCCTACAAACAATAGAAAATTAAAACATGAAGGTATCAGGATCCTCAGAAATTAGGCCATGGAAGTTTGGGAGGGTAGCAAGGTTGATGTTCTTCATCCTGGCCTCCCCATTGGTTTCTATGATAAGAAATATATATATTTTTTTTTTTTCTAAGCCCTTTCTTGGATAGATGAAGTAGGTTCTTATTCTTCCACAATAGGTTCTTCAAAAATTCTAGGGTGCTCACCTATAGGGTCTTTTAACTCCACTTCATTCATATAGGGAAGCTCAAAGTCATTGAAGAAGAGTGAAGGTTTACTGTATGAGGATGTGGGGGTTTTTGGTATAAATTTTCCTTGATTATCTCTACTCCTACAAGTCATGAAAGAAAACATTTTTTTTCCTCCTTTTTTCAAAACAGGAAGCAGAAAATAATTCTTAAGAAGAAACATTCATCTACTTAGACACCTCCCTGGAAACAATGCCAAAACGTGGTGAGCCATGGCATTGCACCAAGAGTGTTGCAACTCCCAAGGGCTATTCAACTCTATTTATCAAATTGGGGTTCGTACAAACTTAGAGGTGACAATACCATATGCACAGCAGATGGGATTCTACTCATGCCACCCTCAACTAGGATGTTTGATCAAAAGTGCTCCAAGACCATTCCTCTTACTGAATTAGAATGAAAATTTTCTAATGAAGATACAACTAGAAGTTATCTTTGACTATGAAAAGTAAAATTCCATTGACTTCAACTTAGAAAGGATAATTAATCAATTCATGAAAATACAAGAGCTAAACTACTTGCAGAAAGGAAGTTATGTTATCTTACATCATTCATCAATCTACCTGATCTACTTGCAGAAAAGAAGTTAATACATTTTTCCTAACCTATCAAACTTTAATTCAAAATTTCATGTACCATCTAACTAGCTCACACTTGCATGTAAATCAACATTCTACTTGTACCAAATATCTTATAAGAAAACTAACACTATTATGTTTTTGCAGTGAAGGAAAAGAAGGTTTGGAGTGGCCTAGGAGCTTCCCCTGATCATGGAATCACATCTTGGGGTCAAAATTCATCTAGATTAAGTCAAAGTTGCAGTGGGGATCAAAACTAGTCAAGGAGAGTGATCCACCAGGTATGCTACAGTGTTGGAGTATAGGGATCAAACCCTAAAGGAGATTAGTTATATGGTACCCATGTGACAACCACAGCGAATAGTATGTTATTTTCACATTGTGCTAGGTCACCTCTCTACAAGCGAGTGGGGGACCTCAAACAGCAAAACATTCCTTCGGGCTTTTGGGGACATTTTATTTTTCCCACGTGGGTTATCGAGGGTGGTCACAACCGTTCGCAACCCGAATGATGAAGCCGGTTTTTTTTTCGTGCACGCCGCCATGAAGATCCATGGGGACATGAAGGTGAGCACTGCTCTGGGGAATTTCAAGGCCACCTGCTGGAGCCATGTATTGCTATAAGAGGGCCTGTAATGCTACAGGAGGGTTTTCGAGAGCGTTTTGAAGGTAAAAACTATGGGTGAAGGGTATGGAAAGGTAGATGGAGGCTGAGGTAAATGATTTAAGGATGTTCTATGTCCCTATATAAACTCAAATCTTCTCGAAGACCTGTTTTTCACTAGGAATAATGCTCTCAGTGATCCTAGGAAAATGATTTTATGAAACAGGGTTTTTGGGACAGAATTTAGGGTTGACAAGATAATATGAGGGAGTTCAAGGTGGAAGTGGTCAAGGTGCCCATTCCTTCATATCCACACATCCTTGCAGTCATCACATGCATACATTCACTTATTATTAACAAATGAGACAACTTGTAGTGGAAAATATGAGTTGAATTTAAATGTTATCTAATTTATGCCAAAACTCTTATCTAATTAACAAACCAAATTATAAGCTACAACAAGCACATGAAAAACAAGATAACTAACATACATATTTGCGAAGAAATAATAAACATAAATATTTTGGCCTATGGTTTTGAATCCTTCCATGCATGCTCCCACAAGAGAGGTGAAGTAGAGGATGCAACCACATGTTTTGATGGAATATTTTCTACTAAAATGCAATAAAGTAATAAATACTTGAAACTTAAAGAAATAAAAATACAAAAGAGGAATATAAGTGAGTGGGTTGGGCCCAAACCCAAGAGACTCAGCCCTATGGAACTAACTTAGTGATAACTCAATAATCATCTTCCCATTATCATCAAATAAAAGATCAAATACATCATATAACAGTCACAATAACAATGCCAAATTCTTGATCTCAATAGCTACCTAGCTGAAAACAAAACTAGAATCCTAATGAGCTCTCCTTCTTGTTTATTTATACAATAGGGTAGCTGCTAGCAGCTCCTTATAAAATAGGAATGTTTCTCTCCTTCAACTCGAAGATGGTGGATCTTCTTTTGCATTACTCCACTTTCACTCATAGTGGCTCGGCTTATAATGACCTTGGGTTTATGAAAGAGAGAGAGGGTTTTGATGTTGGTTTGTTGATGGAATAAAGAAGCTGGAAAACCTCCTATATTCTCTCCTTGTTGTCTTCTTCGAGCCTCTGCATGTAAAATATCTGAAAAATGCTCCATTCTCTACAATTAAACCACATTAGGCTACATGATATGACAAATACTTTTTACCCTTCTAACTAAGAATAATATAACTAAAAATGTAAATAAATGTGACAAAGGGATTGTTTAATAAGTTGGAGGATGACATCATGACCCTTATAATATACCTATTGATGAGCATCATCAATATCTATGACCAACCCTTCTAGCCTTGCAATTATTTCCTCTTTTGGATCTTGAGGGTTATAATAGACTCATCAACCATGGCTAGGGTTTCATGACTTTCATCTTAACTTATTCAAATCCCCTAAAACTCCCCAGAGTATACCCAAAGAAACCTATTATTATACCAATATGATCCATAAATTTCCATGGATATGCCACTAGATAGTTCGTCAGAATAATCTAATAAAATATATTGAAAATAAGAAATATATACTATGAGGGTTAATTTTCTTTATATTCTTGGATTTTATTATATCGTTGTTTTCGATTATGCATGCAAATATGATATACAGAAAATAGAGAATAGTGAAATAAATTTAACACTCGCAAATCACAATGACACAAGATATGCTCCAGAAAACCCTTATGATAAAAAACCCAACTAGAAGGTGAGGTTTCTCTGCCCTCTCTTTCTCTGAATGGAAAAGGATGAAAGTACGAAGGAGTGAGACTTGTGGCTTGTGGGCTACGATAGAATAGGAACACTATTTTTTTCTCCATATTTATCTACACAACTACTTTACTCATATATGGAACAAAATTCAATTTAATATAGTGGAACCCCTTTTCTTCCTAGTGGCCTAGTTATAACAGAGATCAATAGCCTAATTTTGGTTAAGGTTGGATCCTTAAACTTTTACCTAGAGTTACAAATTGACCCTTCTAATTTCTTCTCCATCTTGTTCATGTGGCTATCCTATTTTCCATGAGTAATTGGGGTGACATAACATCCTCTCAAATCATGGTGGGAAAAATAGGAAGGCCAACTTCTGGGTGCCATGAACTTTGCATACAAATTTCAATTGAGATATTTCTTTGAAAGATATATGTGTAGAAAAACACCAGGGGGGTTTTCACATGTCATATTATTTTGACCAAAAAACTTTAGGAAATGCCTCAAATTTCCTCTAGAAGGCTTAAAATCCCAATTCACCAAACTAGGACCAATTGGTAAAAATGATCTTGTGATATGATTCCTCCAATTTTTCCACTCTAAAAGCATAAATATGGATGAAAAATAATATAATGATCCAATATGGATCACTACATAATAATTTGTAGGCTCTTAATATCTTAACTTAGTCATTATGGAGTCCCTAAGTTAGATGATCAAAAATCATGTTTTTGTTAGGTCCCTCTATTACTAGTGTAGTCCCTTATTTTGGTTATTGTAGCCCCCTTACTGTTATTGTTGTACAAATGTAAACCCATATTATTGTTATTTTTCCCTTACATTATTATTATTAGTTCGGCTAGGATTATATTGTGACCCCATGGAATCCTATATATAGAAGGAGGTTTTCTCATTTATATCATCCAAGAATTTTTCATTTATGTAATGAAAAGGAGGTTTCCCCCTCAAAGTGGCTTATTTCTAAGGCGTTGATCTCTCTTTTCTTCTATTTTTGAAGTTGGTTTCATATATAAAGGTAACTAATATTCTAGAGGAACACAAGATTGATGCCTTCATAGGGACTTTAAAGGATAACGTCCAAGATGAGGTTCACCTTTGGGAACCTAATTCATTGGAGAAGGCATTTTGGTTGGAAAGAAAAATTGAATGTAAAATTATGGCGAAAATATAGTAGAGGAAACTCATGATGAGAACAAAATAAATGTTAATCGTGATTTCATAAACTCGAATGTTAGATGGAAGACCCATCATATTCCAAAGGTCGATATGAGGAAGTTTGATGGCAAGGATCCCGTAACATGGATACTACATATGGAGCAATATTTTGATCTCAATAATGTTCAAAACACACAAAAGGTACACATTGCAATTTTATATTTAGAACAAAATACATTTGTATGGTATCGATGGCTTTGCTCCCATAAAAAAATTGTCACTTGGTCAATTTTTACGGAGGAAATGATAACACATTATGAGGATACAAAGAGCAACACCTTATTTAGCCAATTGATAAATCTAAAACAAAAGGGTTCAGTGGTGGAGCACATTAAGGACTTCCAAAAATTGAATATAATGGGTCACAAAGATATTGGGTTATGACTTTGAAATAATCTACAAAAAAAGGGAAGCTAAATTTTGTTGCAGATGTACTCTCAAGAAAGAATGAAGAGGTGGAAGCATTGCTTTGTGCCATTTCTATTATCCAACCAGATTGGATAACCGAAGCAAGGGATTAATGGAAGCAAGACGAAGAAGTATGGACACTCATTCAAAAGTTGCAGTAATATCCTAGTACATCTGATACATTTAGTTGGAAAAATTATTCCTTATGGTACAAAGATCACTTATATCTTTGTAATTCCTACCTAAAACAAAACATGATTTCAGAATTGCACACTTATCCTTTTGGAGGACACTCAGGATTTTTAAAAAATTACCACAGCGTGAAGAAAGAAATTTTTTGGGATGGCCTTAAATCTTGTATTCAAAATTTTGTGGAAGAATGTTTGGTTTTCTAGCAAAATAAAGTTTAGACAATTAAGACGTTGGGTCTTCTACAATATTTATCCATTCCAATTCAACGTTGGGAGGAGATTTCAATGGATTTTATCACAGTTTTACCTAAGTCCGAAGGAAAGAGTGTCATCATGGTGGTAGTTGATAGACTTACCTATTATGCACACTTTTGTGCATTATCTCATCCATTTAAAGCAAGTATAGTTGCTACTAAATTTATGGAAACAATTCAAAAGCTACATGGAAACCCAAAGATTACTGTAAGCGACAGAGATCCCATTTTTACTAGAAATTTTTGGACGGAATTATTTTCTTGTTTGGGTACTCAACTAGCTCATAGCTCATCTTATCATCTTCAATCCGATGGTCAAAGTGAGATAGTGAAAAATTGTTTAGAAGGATATCTTCGTTGTTTTGTATCTGATAAACAAACGCAATGGGTCAAGTGGTTACCATGGAAAATTTTAGGGGCTAATATTCGTAGGTGGGCTAATTTTCCATGGTTTTTCCAAAAAAAAAGATTCGTCAATTTCCATTTTTTTATAAAAATGATCCGCCCAAATTTTACAATATAAAATTATTTTACGTTAAAAGTCGCCAATATTATATAGAAAATATATATAATATTATTATAAATTTGAATAATTTTACAAATACATCAATAAAAATTTATAGTTTCCGTATTAGAGACTCGTGCCAATTTTTTAAACATCAAGATAATTTTCCATCCTTAAAATTATCCCTGGTGGTTACCTCTGACTTAATGGTGGTATAACACTTCCTTCCATACTGCAGCAAAAATGACCCCATTTATGGCACTTTATGGATATCATCCACCGTCCATCACATCATCCTTAAGATAAAATTCTAAGGTTCAAGAAATGTAAGATCACATCGAGCATCAACAACAAGTTCTCCAACTCTTAAAGGATAACATAAATTTGGCACAAAATTGAATGAAACAATAGGAAGATCAACATTGTAGCAAGAGAATTTTTGATGTAGGAGATTGGGTATTTTTACGGCTACAAACATAAAAACAAATGTCCCTCAAGCAAGCTAATAAGGATAATAAATTATCGCCAAAGTACTATGGTCCTTACAAGGTCTTATAAAATATTGGTACTATGGCATACAAATTGGAGCTTCCTGCTTCTTCGCGATTGCATCCAGTTTTCCATGTTTCATTCTTAAAGAAGGTTATAGGTGACAAACTTCCAGTTCAAACAATATTTCCAGAACTTGATGAGGAAGGAAAAATCATATTGGAACCTGAATCAGGCATGGAAACAAGAACTCGACAGCTACAAAATCGATAAATTTCAGTATCTCAGCAACTGGAAGAGCTTACCCACTAAATATTCTACATGGGAAGATGATAATTTTATATAGAAGCATCCAGAGATACTCAAACATTTAGGAAAAAAAAATTTGAATGATATGGGCATGTTAGGTCCCTATATTACTAGTGTAGTCCCTTATTTTTGTTAGTGTAGCCCCCTTATTTTTATTGTTGTACCCCTATAAACCTTATATTGTTGTTATTGTGCCCTTACATTATTATTGTTAGGTCGAATAGGATTATATTGTGAACCCATGGACTCCTATATATAGAAGGAGGTTTTTTCATTTGTATCATCCAAGAATTTTTCATTCATTTAATGTAAAGGAAGTTTCCTCCTCGAAATGGCTTATTTCTAAGGCATTGACCTCTCTTTTCTTCTATTTTTGGAGTTGGTTTCATGAAAATTTCTTAGTAAAATAGATGTTCCTTTTGATACTACAATTTATTCCAGTAAATATACATAGGAGAAACTTTTAAAATTCCTATTTTTATATCTTTTATGAGTAGACAATATATAAGAATATAATAGATCTTGCATATGGGTGTGCTTCAAACAAGTTCTAAGAACAAATCCTTATTTTCTCATAGCAACAATGGCTCTAAACCCTCCATGAAGTTACTCAAGGGAGTCGTAATAGCCCATGACTACCAAGTCACCTATAGTGAATCTTTCTCCTCCAAATTCTTTGTAGCGAATAAGGTAAAATGATAAAAAACCACTTAGTTCATTTTCTTTTTCTAGAAAAAAAAAGGCATCGTGATACACATTGGTAGAAGAAGAAAAAATAAGCAAAGGAAGCCCCTGTAATGAAGCATAATGTCTGGTTAAGTTATTCCCTTTCTTATACTTCTTCTAAACACAATTCTACTTCTATAATGGCATGTCATCTTAATCATGAATGTATTTTAGACTCATGAACCTCTCGTCATATGGCCAATAATAAGTATTTTTTCTCTAGTATTGATGATTATACAATCCAATTTTTTTTTATCAATATTAATTCTTCTTTAGATATTATAGGAGCAAGAAAAATTATTCTTACCAATGGAAAATTTAATAATTTATTCTATGTTTCTAATCTTACAACTAATTTCTTTTAAATTTTTCAATTACACATTTAGGTAATGGAAAAACTATAGATTATTTTCCTCATGATGTTGTAATCAAAGATATCAATAATCCATATATTGTAATAAATTTAGGACATGTTGATGTTTCTTCAAGGATATATAAATTTGGCAACTTTGAATCCTCATTGCCTACTACAATCTTCATTGCTCATGCTAATGATTTGAGAAAACTATGGCATGATCAAATTCCTGAATTGAACTATTATTACTACAACAACTCCTGAAGCACCAAATGATGCATGGCATGCCCCTTGTCTCATGCAATAATTGTATTTATCATGGTTTTGTCTCATGTGAGCATCATAGAGATCCATTTCCATCTAATCAATCATGGTGAATGTGTTCACCACTTGAATTGGTTCATAGTGACATAAGTGGGTCATCCCAACTTCTTCATTTTTAGGTGCATTATAAATGTTTAAATTAATTAATGATCACACTCAATGCACATGGATCTATTTCATAAAAATTAAAAGTGAATTTTTTAGCATTTTGTTTCTTTCAAAGAATTGGTAGAAAAATAGTCAAGACATATTTAAGCTAATTTACACTATTAATGGAAAACTATATGTTAATAAAAACACCACTATTTTTCTCTAAAAGTGGCATTCAAATGCACATTATTGTACCATACACTCAATCACAAAATGGTGTAGTTGAATTTAAGAATCAAACACTTAAAGAAATGTTTATTTTTAGGGTTCAATTAAAGAACATAGCACCATAGTTTTAGGTAGAAGAAATAAATTGTGCTAATTATATCTTGAATGTACTCTTACAAAAGTTGTAATGAATGTAACTCCAAAAGTATCTTGGTATAAAATCAAGCCTAATATTATTCATTCTAAATTGTTTATATTTGAAGCATTGGCACATATTTTTCGTGAAAAGCATAAGGTGACACAACCTAAAAGTTAGAAATGTATATTTGTTAATTATGTTAAACAAGTAAAAGACTATTGGATACTTCAAACTTGTACCTCACTCTCTATAGGTTATCCTTCGGAGATATGTTTGGTTTCATAAAATTTCCTTTATGTACATGCCTATGTATTCTTCTTTTCCACTTCTCTCTCCTTTTTCTACTACTTCAAGACTTGAATAATTTTAGAATGATGATTCATGTTCTTTAACTGATGAAAACAAAATAGAACCCGCAACTCCTCCTATAGTTCAATATTCTAATCCTACACCTTCAACTCCTCTTCTTCTAGTTCAATATATTATTCCTACACTTTTATCTCCTCCTTGTATAGTTTAGTGTGCATATCCTACACCTCTAGCTACTACATTTCCAGAATGCATCCAAAAAACAAGGGAAGTCATTGGTACTTTAATTGGTGATATGGAAAATCCTAGTAAGACATGTTCTCAATTCCATAAATTTGGTTTATCTCTTATGGAACAACACAATTAGACAAAAATACCCACACTTATAAAGAATGTTGACTAGAATGGGAAGAAGCTATGTGAAAACAAGTAAACTCCTTATTGAAAAATGACACTTGGGGTCTTATTCTTCTTCTCGATGGTTGCAAGATTGTTTTTTTCAATTAGATCCATAGAACCAAATTTTTAGCATATGGACGCAACTTAAAACTTACCTTGATACTAATTGCTTCTCATAGATCAAAAATATGGATTACTACGAAACTATTTCCCCTATTGCAAACATGGATTCAATCCAGCCTATTATTTCACTTGTTGCTTTTCAAGGCTAGGAACTACATCAAATGGATATCAAAAGTGACTTTTTACATTAGGGTCTTGTTGTGTAAATCAAAAACCCTCATTATTTTAACCCATAGTTACTTTAGAAAACAATGGGGACCCTTTTAATTTTTAGAGTTTAAGAAAATAAATCCTTAGAGTATTTCTCTTGATAGGAATAGGGGTCAAAAGGGGATGAAAACTTTAAAAATTAGCTTTCTAAATTCTTAAGCAGAGATAAGTCGCATTTCTCAAATCTCAAAATCATTTCAAAACATATATACTTTGAAAATAATGATTTGAAACATCTTTTTGATCAAATGAATATAACTGAAACACTTTTATAGGAGGAAAAGGCCATATTTATAAGTAAATCCGATAAAGAATACCCATGGGACCGACTTCTGCCACGTAAGCCTATCGCATTTCACAAATTGCAGTTTCTCCTGATATTCTTAATTTGTTACCGCTCATAATCGTCGATGCGATAAAGCATATTGCATCACACATCGCACATCGCATATCGCACGCTTTTTAAACAAACACATTTTGCATACCATCAACTTCATCGATATTGCGATTGTGATGTCACGATCAGAAAAAAAATCTAACCTCATCAGTATTTAATGAAGAGATTACACACAAGCCACGATGTAATGCGATAGATCTGGTTTTAATTGATAAATTATTATATAGGCACAATAACCCATGTCAGTTATCAATGTCATAAATTAATGATTTTCTCGCCCATATCGCCATAATCATTTTCCTGCAATGAGTATTCAATTCATATCCCATCAACATGTGAAGTCTCATCCATTTGAAATGTTTCTATTTACTATGGTTTCTGTGTGTATTTTAAAACTAAAAGGTGCCTTCTTCCCACTTATTATTTCTTACTTATTTGCAGGAAATTTTGAGTAAGCAAAGTTCTCCGAAAATGTCTAAGGCTTTGAAGAAAGAAAATAATTATATGGCTCTTGTTAACCGTGTGCCTACTACCTCCAAGAGAACAGAGATGTTGCCCTTGTTTACAGATATGACTTGCAGACCTGAAAGTGGATCCTCCCTATGGGAGTCTATGTATAAGTTTTTTGAAGATGAGAAACCTCGCAAAATCAAGGGAAAAGAAACAGCTAATGCCCCAAATTCTTCTGAAGCTACAATTGGAGACGTAGAAAATTCTTTTCTTCACTAAATTGCAACACGACCCAATATACTTCCATAAACTGATATGGTAAAGTGGATTATCAAAAATATTAACATTAGGGATAGAACTTTCCTTACCAGTAGAGGAACAATGATTGGTTCCTTTAAAGCAAAAGACTTGAAGAAAATGTACCATATTCCAGACCCTGATAAGATTTATGATAAGGAATTCCTTGCAAAATTTGATAAGGAAAATGAACTGAAATCGTTGCCAATAAATAAGTTGAGGAGAAATCCTAACAAACACAATAACGTTGAAAAGGGTATGTATTCTATTGAATCTCTTGCAAGTCCCTATTGCTATATCTTTGCTATGATGTCTAGACTTTTTGGTCAGTCGGACGCAACTAGATTTTTAGTAAAATGGGTTCCCCTTATGGAAGTAGCAACAAATTCTTATGTTATGGACTGGGGTAATATTCTGTCAAATAATGTTACCACGCAAATTTTGGAATATAGAAATAATCATTCTATCTCTTCTAAAATCTTTCCTCCATTTTATATGAGTGGCTATATTATGGATGTTGTATTTTTACATCATATTTTCCAGAGATGGGATGGAAATGGACTACCTAAGATACCATTCCCATTCATTTATTTCATAGTATTCTATGGGAATCCAAATATGAAAGTCATTTTTACAAAATCCTTCATGGAGCTATACTACCCCTTTTTGAAGTTGTTTTCAATGAGAAAGCCCCCAGACTTTCGAAAGAGGCCCAAGCCGACTTTTCTTCTATAGGAAAGTGGTTTGGTGAGGAGTCATTCACCTATGTACGATTATTTGGGAGCCTAGCTCATCCACATGTCTTACCCCTGTATGTTCCTGATAAAATTCTCGTGAGAGAAATCACATACCAAATTGTTGGAAATGGTTTGACCATATTTTTTAAAGAAGCCAAGAAGGCATTATGGCCTTCCTTTCCAATTAACTACCGTGTGTATGGACTAGAATACTACAAGCATGCTATAGTGGAAATTGGCCAAATTGAGTGTTTAAAATTATTTACAATTCCAAATAGGAAATATGATCCCCTGAAAGTGGCCAATAATTTCATTACTCAAGTGAAAATCAGACCCTTGTGCACGAAGATGATGATTTCGAAGACTTATTTGATTCCGTCAAAAGCTATGATGTAGGTAAAAAGTTGGCAAATTTACGCCTTCACCCACCACAACTACTAAAGTTTCAACAATATAGAAATAAGATACTAGAAACAATTCCACTCAAGATTTTGGATGTCTCTCGAACCATGACTTGTAAATAAATTGAATCAGCTATTAAGGATATTGAAGTCCTTGATACAACAAATCAGGAGAAATTAGTTGAGGTTAAAAAAATAGATCTAGATTTCCCGAGCAATCTCAAATATTTTTGGAAAGAGTTTGACCTCAAACTCCAAGAAGAACAAATAGTTATGATTATTGACCAACATCAGACTGTACAAACTCCTCCTTCTACAAGTCAGGACTCATTTACTATTGGGACCTATTAAAAAGTAGTAGTAGAGAGATAATGGAATACATCCCGGTTTTCCCAAATTCTGAAATTGTTCTAAATATTCAATGAATTCCTCCCTTGGAAATTTTTTATAGTCCTAGGCACAAAGAAGTTATTAGCAGGAAGAAGAAAAGGAGAATAACATATCATTCCCAGACTCTCACTCAAGAAGATATGTCAATGGAAATTTCTTGGTAAGACACCGAGTTAGATCCTTCATAGGATCTATTTCTGTTATCACAGTTTGCAGGAGCTTATGCATCTGCAACTATTGGAAAGGCATCAGAGATTCATAAATTGATGAAAAAAACTATGAAATATCCTTCAAATTGAAACAAAGTTACAAGTAGAAAAATATAGGGTTATTCAGCAACTACATGTACAAATCACACATCTTCAAGAGAGCCTGCACCAACTGAAAATTCAGCATCAAAGTGAAATTAATTCTAATGGTGCATTACCCTTGCTAAAAGATTTGATAATACAATGACAGGAAGTGTCAAAAGTAAAAGAGAAGCATATTATGAAGATTGAAAAGATGGATTGGGAAAGATATTGGAGATATCTAGTGATGCCTCACATCCAATGGCTCATGCTTCGGTGTCTTACATATACATCCTCATACATGATACCTCCATTATATGATGTTGTTTTTACTGGACACCTACGCATTAGGCCGGGCCAACCTCTCGAGGTTAAGCCTATGCTTAACATTCCTCAACTCAAGGATAAAATGTAAGAAGGGACAACAGGACAATCCTCCAAAAAATCACCCCTTTAATTTCTATTTCAGTTTTAATTTTACTTAATTTAAGAAGATTTGTTTGAAACCTCCTTAGTTTTTATTGTAATGACTATTTTAAGGCTTATTAGTTTTATATTTAAACCACTTCATGCCTTTTAAGAAGGGGTCCTAAAATTTGGAAAAGAAGACTTTACTAATGTTGCACTTATGTACTCTTAAAGTTTTCTGAATATAAAAGGCTAGAGCGAGAGTTATTTCTGAAATGAGCTGAGTAAATACATATATGGTACTTTTATCTTATATGTTTACTTTGAGTTTCAAATGAGAAATAGTTCATTGGTATTATGATGTGTTGTCTTATATATTTTCTTGAACACAGGTTGACATCAATTCACTTTTAAATGTGTTATGTTGTTATCATTTATGTATATATGCAATACATGCATTTTGTAAAAGTTGTGATATAAGCTTCATTAAATCGATTTAATTAACTTCTTAATTAAATCAATTATCTTAATTGTTTTTCATATCTCTAAGTGAATGTATGATCTTTATTTGCATCCACTGAAATATTATTTTGTAGATCACACAAAGAAAAGGTTTCATCCTGGGATAGATAGAAATATATTTACATATATAGATATAGATAGATATATTTATTGTTTATTGCAAGCTTGATTATTTTCCCATCTATAAAATTTCACTTAGAGATAAAATCATCCATTCACTCCAACTATATTAAATTGGGAAACTGGTCCCACAAATCCAGTCGGAGCCACCATTCCGAAGGGAAAAGGGACAGTTTGTAAGTGCTCGACTATGTGGTTTTCCCCGATGTTGTTGCACCAATTTTTGGAGCCCTGATAGGTTTGAATAAATAAATCTATATAGTATAATCTATACGTTTTTCCCAAGATTACTCCTCCATTTTTTCATAGCAAGAAGACACTTTCAAATTAAGGGAAATTTGAGGTCTAAAATGGGCCTCCTAAAGAGAATAATAAAAACAATAGTTACAATAATAATAATAATAAATAAATAAACAAACATTTATAAATATTGAAACGTAAAATAATAAAACTATTTTTAATTCCACATCTAATGAATGACTACACTTGAAACTTGAGTAAACTTATGAGGAGATAAGTAAAAAATGTGCTTTAAAAAATATTTTTCTTCCTTCCCCTCCAAAAATATTTACCCTAATAGTTGAAATGATCATCTTGAATACTATTAGTTCTTTTAAAGTTAACTTTGATATTACATTTTTTATACCCAATTTTGCCTCAAAATCCCCCCTTTATCCTGGCCTGATAAAATTTTGTAAACTTGATATGAAAATATGGAATTTTCCTTTTCGTTTTTTTATATATATATATTTCAATCCAATCCTAATTTCTACATTGAACGTGTAAATGGCTACCCCTTGAGCATATTTCTCATGAATTTGACCTCATAGTGGTGTTGGGATCTCTTGCAAACGTTAATTTCCCTTCATATTTATAACTAATATTGTCTATAATTTCAAATATGTTGAAAAGGAGTAACAATAGATGCCTTTATCTATGCTTGAATTATTTCCATTTTGGGTTCATTACATTGTGTGCAACAACTTTTCTCTTTCAATCACAAAAATATTAGCATGCCAAATTTTGGTTAATTCGCATATTCAATTATTCACTATAGTGATTTGTAAGATTTTGGTTTCATGTAACTTTACTCAACTTAGTTCTTGTGCTTAATGAATATCATGGTCATTACGATAACACTATAGTGAGGCATATGTTGGATAGGTTTTGTTTTAGAGTAAAAATCTAAAATTTGTCAAATATTGTTTTGGTTCAATTATAATTTCAAAATCTTTGAATAATTTTTGAGATTCGAACAATATTTTATTTTAACTCAAACCCCATAAATGGAAGTTTTGTATTTACGTGAAAACTCAAATTTGTGTTTTTGGGGTTATTCATGCCATGACTATAATGTTGTCTAGTATATTCAAGGAATTTATGTACATAATAAATGGCATGGTCATTAAGTTGGTGTTATAGGAAGATACATGTTCAACATTTAAAAGGTAACCCATAAATATTTCAAATGTTCTTCAGTTTCACCCAATTTTAGAAACCTCTGAATAGTTTTCAATTCGATCAATATCTTCTTTTCACCGAAAACCCATAAATGATCTTTGTTTACTTAAGTGAAAACTCGTGATTTTTTTGCATTATTCATGTCATGATTGTCATATCAACTAGTATACTCATGATATTTTTGTGTGTAATGGATGTCATGGTTGTTACATTGGTGTTATAGTGAGATATATGTTGGATAACTTCAAATTTTAAAGGAAATCCTTGAATTATTTCAAATATTGTTTAGTTCCATCAAAGTTTAAGAAATTTTGAATTTTTTTTTAACTCAAACATTATTTTATCTCAACACATAACCCATAATTGTTTTATTTCAATTCCACCCAAGTTTAAGAATCACTTATAGTTTTTAAAATTCAAACTATATTTTATTTTAATTCAAAACACATAAATGTTCTTATTTATTAAGTAAAAACGCAAAATTATATTTTTTTGTATTATTCATGTCACAATTGTCATGAGAAGAAAGATGTGCTTGCTTGGTTCAATTTGTATGTAAGCATATATTTTTATTAGTCCCTGCCCCTTCGGGGCTGGAAGGGACTATTGTAATCGATTTTTTTCAATTTTTTTAATTTACAAAGAAACGAAGATGCAAACCAAGTAATTACCCTAAAGTCTTAACGTTATATTTTATAGAGTGTTTTTTTACCACCAATAAGAAAATTTCCACCATTATTCCAACCACTTAGAAATTTAAAGATCTTATTTGGTCTCATATCGAGGCAAGATCGGAGAAAAACTTAGAATAGGTTTCAATTTATTTGAAATGTTTTCATCAAATTGATTAATGCTAGCATTAATAGACAAGCATTTTATGCTAAAATTACATAGTCTCTTAATGTTTACGCATGGCTCTTGGTTTACACATGGCTTACCATGCCAGTGTGATGTCACTGTTGTTGACCATTGCTTCATGACCGAGAGTAGATGTATTGGTGTTATTTCATTTGGCTTAAACCAGTCAGTTTTGGCTCTTAACTTCAAAAAATCTTCTGAGATGCAGCCCAGAGTTGATTAAGCGATAAGAACATTTGCAAGAGGACCTTTTCTTGGAGAAGAAAAATGCAGAGTATTTCTGCCTTGCCATCGTCTCCCATCAGCCCCTCAGCGGTTTGGCTTAAGACTTCTTCAGCAAGTGACCAACGGGCATACTACTCTCAATACTTACTGTATAGTCGTTATTTCTCTACAGCTTAATACTTAATACTAAGGCAAGTAATCAATAAATACCTTTAGCAAGATACCCATCCTTCCTTCATTTCATCCCTGCCTTAGTATAACTCCTCTTCGTACAGGTTCAAGTCTACTTGCTTTAGGAGAACGAAGACTCATCCAGGTGTTTGTTCACGTAAAAATACACATAGCGAAAAAAAATCTATGAACGAGCGTCAAATTCCAAACTAGAAATCATAGCCATCTATCAAATCGTCCAATTTTTATTGCAGAAGAGTAGAGGAAACAGAGCAAGAAAATACCAATTTTTATTGCAGAAGAGCAAAGGAAACAGAGCAAGAAAATACAAAAGAGAGCAATATTGGTTGTACTCACTTGCAAGGGGTTGAACAACAACAGTTGTTGATGTGGCAACTAGTTTGGTATTTCCCTGGCACGAGAGCTTGAGAGAAGAGAAGCTGCTACCCCTTAGCAGCTCTGAGTTGGCTGAAGATAGAGAAGAGGGTTTTTCCTCAGCTCGCCCGCATCTACGGTGACTGTATTCATGCATATAGGGAACACCAAGTGCTTGGAATTCTTAACTTCGTTTTAATGAAATTCAGAAACCACAGTATCAACATAACAATGTCCTCCTCTTCTTACTTGCCGGTCGGGAAGCTCTATCTTATCTATTCATGTGTTCTCCTCTTGACCCCCGGTGATGGTCCTTCCTTCTTCTTCTTCTACAGTGGCTTCTTTCTTGGTGAAGGTGAGCGGGACTCGTACCTTGGCTCTGACGATTAAGCAAGTAGGGATGAGAATCATCGGGTAGTTCAGGATTTATGTCAGCATCATTGTTTAATGTCATTCTCTGCGTTGCTCAGAGAAACTATCTATCTCTCCCTTCAGAAGGCTTTAGAATGCTGCTAATTAGAATGTTGGCTTGGGTGCTATAACTCTTTCCTGCGTTATTCTGGTTGCCTTGGTTCCTTTGCAAGATGAGACCCAGGCTGTACTCACTTGCAAGGGGTTGAACAACAACAGCTATTGATGTGGCGATGAGTTTGGTATTTCCCTGGCACGAGAGCTTGAGGGAAGAGAAGCTGTTGCCCCTTAGCAACTCTGAGTTGGCTGAAGACAGAGAAGAGGGTTTTTCCTCAGCTCGCCACAATCTACGATGGTTGTATTTATGCGTATAGGGAACACCAAGTGCTTGGAATTCTTAACTTCGTTTTAATGAAATTCGGAAACCACGGTATCAACATAACAATTTCCTCCTCTTCTTACTTACCGGCCAGGAGGCTCTATCTTATCTATTCCTGTGTTCTCCTCTTGACCCCTGGTGATGGTCCTTCCTTCTTCTTCTTTTACAGTGGCTTCTTTCTTGGTGAAGGTGAGCGGGACTCGTACCTTGGCTCTGACGATTAAGCAAGTAGGGATGAGAATCATCGAGTAGTTCAGGATTTATGTCAGCATCAATGTTTAATGTCATTCTCTGCGTTGCTCAGAGAAACTATCTATCTCTCCCTTTAGAAGGCTTTAGAATGCTGCTAATTAGAATGTTGGTTTGGGTGCTATAACTCCTGCCTACGTTATTCTAGTTGCCTTGGTTCCTTTGTAAGATAAGACCCAGGTATCTTTTCAAAGATTGGAACTTTCGACATGTGGCCTTCATGCAAGGTGAGAGTGACATGCATCTCTTTTTAATTTAACATTACTTTATTTAAATTTAATGTTACTTCATTTATTATTAATTTATTTTACTGGAGCCGAACTAATTTCTTTTACTGGAGCTGAACGAAGGAAGAGGCCACGCTACTGGAAGTTTCTTGGGCTTCAAATTTTGTTTCGAATTTTGTAAATGATACTTCACATACTATAAAATCCTCTGATGTCAGTCAACTGAGTCAAAAATCAAATGGCTCAGGCTTATTTGGGCTCATCATTTCCCAAACTGGGTGTTTCTTGCTTTAAAATGCCACAAATGGCTCTGCATTTATCTTTCATATCAACATATTTGAGCTCTATGTCTTTCGATACCTTTTGTCACAAACAGCATGATTAAAGTTTAAACATGCCTTCTGCGCCATTTGTTTTTCACATCAACATATTTGAGCTCTTTGTCTTTCGATAGCTTCTGTCACAAACAGCATGATTAAAGTTTAAACATGCCTTCTACTAATTCCTGGAAATAATGTGAAGGTTCCTTCTGTTAATCCAGATTGCCATGCTCTGTAATGATGGTTGACACTTATTGGGCCCATCATTTCTCAAAAGTGGAGTTACTTGCGTTAAAATTCCATGATTGAGTCATGTGTTATCTTGAATGTCCAGCTGCGGTAAGACTTTAACGAAAGGGACCAAGTGTCAAGTGCCATTTGAAATCCTAGGCTCATTGATCACCTTGTAATTTTGATCCTAGATTTCTATGGCTATAGGCTTATTGCACTAAAGTTTTCCCCTTGAATGTTTATAGATTCTGGTCATCAGAATTAAGCATCAATATTAAATAAATTTGGTATGAGCAAATAATTGTTCGTGGAATTCAAAATAGGAACAGTCATTTTTATTTTTATGATTGATTATATCTCCAAGTTGGCTTCCATGTGGCAGGGAGTGGAGCTTGCAAGTTGTTGCTCAATACCAACAAGGCTGGGGATTGGAATCGACACTAGAAAACACTAAAATAACAAGCAAGAACAAAATAATAGAGAAGAAATTTCATAGTTCATGCTTTCAAAAACATACTTGAGGCCCTTGGTTGATTACATCTCACTTTATATTAATTTACTTTCTGCATTGAACTTTACCTTCTCTGTACACTTTTCTCATATTTTGATGGGTATTTTTAGCTGGAGATCACATGAGTTAGTCAGTATTTCCTCCTTCATGTTTTTCTTTAAACAACCATCCCATTTACATGGAGATTGAAACAGATTTTTCCATAGAATGTCAATGTTACAGTACTTCATGTTATTTGGATCACATAATGATTTCTGCAATAATAACCTAGGTAGGGAGATCTATGTAATTTTGTATGAGGGAGATATATACTAAGTTGGCATGTCCATTTTTAACATACTTTCGTACAATTGGGTGACTGAATGGTTATGTTTTTGTATTCAAAGACTAAGACACTTCGTCCTTCCTCAGGTGCCAGTTCAATGCATACACACTAAGAAACCTCCAAAAGTCATGAGTTGACTAGCTTGGTGGGAAATATGATCAATGTTGTTGATTTGAATAAATCAGCCATCCTTGACTGCTGACTACCATGGGCCCAAAACCCACCCTCCCAAGCATAACTGATATGAGAGCTACATCACTAGTTTTAAAGATGCAGGATATAGCTCGGGAATGAAATCAATTGACCGAAAGGATGGTATTGTTATATTGGTTTGGGTTCAACTATTACTTTAAAATCTCTGAGATTGTTGAAAAAATAAGTTTATAGTGTACAGGGACTAGGACTAGTCTGCAACCTTGCATGGAAATCACTTTGGTCATATGAGAAATTGCATTATGTAATGTGTTGCTACGTAATAAATAATTTGGCACTTGCTCTACACATTTAAACTGAACCTCTTTTCGCCAGTCTACTTATATGAAGTCATTGCATACTTATCTGGCTCATAGAATTCCGTAATGGGCATTCAATTCAAGTGAAATACATGTCCGTGCGCAAAACAAATAATTTATTTAATCTTCAAACCTATGTGGATTCTATTGCTTATGCTCAATCCAAGATTATGCTCAATATGATTACTTTTCTGCAATGGATAAAGACAGCTGGAATGGATGGGTTGTTATACATTTTTTTTTTTTTTAAATAATCACCATGTTTAGATCAGTATTGCTTTCTTCAATATTCTCGTAAATACTACTTTTCCCACATCTCTATAATTTCCAGCTGAGAGCCAGAATCTGCAATTGTTTTTTATATCTGAAATGTAAAGTTGGACTTTGTTTGTTTGCCTCTGGATCTGTCATGAAGGTCCAACACCCATAGTGCAATCAAGTACTTTGGCATGTACTAGTGTTTACGCAGGTATTTCAATTAGCGGGTCTCTGTTTTTGTGTTTGAAATAATTGCTTTCAATCAAAATTGTGCAGTATTTCTTATATACTAAATCTGCAAGTTCATGTGCAAATTAGGTCTCCGGATGGCTGTAAGATGTATCAAACTATTGTGGATATGGATATGGAGAAGCGGGGTCTCTGTTTTTATTCTAAATCTACGTTGTTGATATATAATAGTGTCCCAAACTCTGTAACTGCTAATATGGAATAGTGTATTTCAAGGGCCATGGTATGTATCATAGAGCATTTCAAATACTGTGCTAGCTATCATAACTTGGCGTCTCGAGCACTGTAATATGTTTAATATTAGTGTATTTCAAGAGCCCTTGATATGCATCACATGAGGATATTTCAAGCACTGTAATAGCTACCAGAATCCTCTTCTTTAAGACAACTAAAATAGCAATAAAATCAGAAAATCCATAGACATCTAATAACTTGGCAACCTTGATCAATAGAATACCTTTAGCCAGCAGCTGCGTACATACCTCTTCTCTCCACATATTATGGGAGGCAACGAAGGAACTGATCTCATTCTAAAAAACATACTTGCAGCGAAGCTACAGAGAACAACCAAAGCTGAAATTCTTACATAATGCTAAATACCACCAAGGGAATCTCAAACCACACGTCTGGAATTCCCCAATAAAACTGCCTGCCAATGCAATATCCCCTGAAGAAAAGAAGCATGCTATGACTGAACATGGTTCCAATAGGACCTGGCAAAAGGGAAATTCCATAACAAATGGTTCCCCATTTCCACATGAAGACAAGAAGGGAAAAAACCATTTGAAAGGCTACTGTTTGCAACCAAGACTTGGTGGGAAGGCTCAAATAAATCACCAACCAAGAAAACACTCTGAGCTTTTAGGACATCCACACCCACCATACACTATGTGATCTCCTTACCCATCAGCTCTCAGTATCATAAGACACCCATCTCGCATTCAGCATTGAACCCAGCTCATGGTGTTTATGTAAAATAGAGTAAAATTTTCAAAAACCATACTGAACCAAAGGGCCCATGTTATCCCTCATTTTGCATGATGCATATACCTTTGTTGGTCTTCCTTTTTCTGCTGGTAATGTTAGGAATAATGATCCTTCAACTTCTTATTTAAACAATTTTGTTTTCACTTATGCTTAGTGCAATTGATGATGGAATTGAGGCTGGTCATTATGCTCCTTAAACTAGTTCAATTGGTTATGGTGCTGCTAGAAATGCTTTCGGAGCTGATCCTTGAACTGAGGTTGCTTTTGTTGAGCCTGGCTCTGTTGCTTCTAATGATTCGAGGATTATCCTAGTTCAACTGATACTGGTGGAATGAGGAAGCCACTTCAACTGTTGTTTATGAAAATGCCCCTTCAACTGATTCTACATTCAAGTCCCTTATGGTTTATTGAATTGGGCTTTGTCTATTTCTGGCAAGCCCCTTGTGGTTAATTGAATTGGGCTTTGTCTATTTCTGACAAAGTGAATATATTGGGGAGATTGACCACACTGATTCATTAGAGGTGAGTAAATTAGCCGATCAATTTGGGCAGCAAAATTTTTCGTCCATGGTGACCAGCAATATAAACTTTGCAGCTTATAGCTGGGTAGCAAAATCGTTGGTTCATTGTGAGCATCAATATCAACTTTTTGCAGTGTCTGCAGGTTTACATTTATAAATTCAAGGGTTGCAATTCATCACAAGTATGTATTTCTGGATGATCAAATCAATGGGACCATTTTCTATATCTGTTACTAATATAATATACAGATAAGAAGCTTATTGGAAATGCCCAAGCGTTGCTCCCTGCTCAGGGCAGGGACTAGATGCCATGCAGCAACTCTTGTTTCTATAAAATCCATGTAGTTTACACCATACCAATATTATAGATAGATATATGTTAGACATGTTATTTATCATTATTAGCATTCTATAGGAACCCACATAATATATTGTGTTATTATCACCTTTATTTTCTTTTATTTTCATGGTGCTCATGTTGACATTATAGAGAGATATATATCAATAATATATTCCTTTAAATTGATGTTGAAATTTGCAACAAGAAATAGTGAAATTGGAATCCAGAAAATGGCACCCATAAATGGCTACCATGCAATGCTTTTCATTTAATTATTCCTTAATTAAATTGAAAGAAATATGTGTCAAATTTATTTATCCCTTAAATAAATTGGACAATAAATTGTAATCTTATCTCATAATCACTTGTAATAGTTAACTAAGTGTGATAGACTCACTTAGCTCATGAAATTCGAGTTGGGGGTGGTTGGTGAGGCATGTAGAGTGATTCTATTTGTTTTAGAGTCCAAGTTGTAGTTAGTGTATTAGTTTAATGCATGAGAAATCAGTTAACCCAATTAAGTGAGTTAAAGTCAGTCTAACTAGTTGTAACTAATTGTTGCACTAATGAGAGGTCAAGTGAATTAAATTAGATTTAATTCACATGCAGTGATCTGTCAAGTGACTGATGATTTACTATTAATAGTTGCATGCATGTCAATTCTGATGAAGACCCAGTTGAGACATAGGTTAAATGGATGTTATCTATCAGTTGTATAATTAGTAAATTGTCGACGCGCAATTAGACAACCATAGGATTTCCCATGATGCATTGTGTAGTCAAGGAAGGCTAATTATCCTATTTAATGGGGATTAATTTCCTAGGGATTGAGTAAGCAAGGCAGGCTGAGCAGAGGCTGAGAATTGGCTAAGTACTAGCCAAATTTTGTCCAGATCATTGTGAGACAGTCAGGATAGTACAACAGACTCTTTTGAGAAGAGTGCATTGTATTGTTTCATGATACCTTGGTTCATTATACAATAGAGATAGAGGGGTTTTGAGAAGTTGCCTTCCCCGAAAAAATATCTTGTGTTGTTGATTGATTTGTTTTCTCTTACTTGGTGTGATTGTGCGATCATGTTTAATTTCCACAAATTAATTGTAGAATGATTTAATATCTTTCTCTAGTATATTGCATGATAAAATTGAATCAATTGGTATACATATTATCTGTATAATTTCTACATGGTATCAGAGCACCAGGAATCACAATAGTGGGGAAGAAATTGAGTTTGTGTTGAACAATATTTAAACTTTGAGATACTTTGTTTGGAGTGACAAGCAGATCAAGATGGCTTTCAATGGATTGAGATTAGAATATGCACTTGAGGGAAGTTCTAATTATATCGCATGGAAATATAGAATGGAGGTAGTTCTAGAGGAAAATGGGTTGAAATAATTTATTGATAATGATATTCCCAAGCCCGCAGTAGCCGACGTTGCTCTTTTTCATGCTTGGAAAAAGAAGGTAGCAAGGGTGAGGAGGATCTTATTAGAGGGAGTTCGAGATCACATTATCTCAAGTCTCCATGGCAAGGCGACTCCATATGTTATGTGGAAGGCCTTGATAGATATATTTCATAACAGCAGCGACCAAAGGAAGTTGGTGTTGAAGGACAAGCTCAAGAAAATCAAGAAGGACGAGGGCGAGACGGTACCAAAATACTTGGCAAAGTTCACTCAATATCGAGATGAGCTTGGTATTTTTGGTGTGATCGAAGTAGATGATAACTTGGTGAGCCTAGAAATTCTAGGCCTTCCTAAGAGTTGGCATAGTTACCAGGAATTGTTGAATGGGAGGGAGAAGTTACCATATTTGGAGTGACTTTGGTAGAATTTGGTACAATAATAATTTAGGCAGAATGCTAGGATGGATCCTCATCTAAGACAAATGATGAGGAATATTGTGCCTTGGTCGGTAAGGCAAAGAAGGCTAATGGAAAGAAATCCCAAGTCGAAGCGGGCAAGAAATACTTATCCAAGATTAGATTTTTTCACTGTCACAAGCATTGGCACTATGCTACAAATTTTCCATAGAAGAAGGCAAGTGAGAAGGAGCCTGCAGTTGCAGTAGGTGAAGCATTGGCTTCATAGTTCGAGCTTGATTTTACTCTCATTTCATGCATGGCTAGCACTATAATGGGATGCATGTGGTATCTAGATAGTGGCGCCTCATTCCATATGAAGGGGAATAGAGATCTCTTCAGTGATTTGGAGGAGAAGGACCTCCAGCAGAACATAGAGTTTGGAGATGATAGGAGGTATAGCGCGACCGAAATAGGTACAGTTACCTTTCAGAGGGAGTCTGGCTCCCCTCTTAGACTAGCATATATTTTGTATGTTCCAAGCCTAAGGAATAATATTGTCTCCATAGTGGTATTGGAAGACCATGGTGATGAGGTGATGTTTAGAAAAGGAAAGGTTTTCCTTAAACACATAGCCACAGGACAAATGAAGTAGATCAGTTCAAGAGTCAAGAACCTGTATGCTCTCGAGGTTGAGGATGCATGCAATCCTTTGAGGAGAAAATCAGTGGTTAATAACTTGGTGGTTGAGAGGGAGCAATTATCTCTCAACATGCTGCCTCAGAAGTAGTCTCAGAAGGTTGTGGAGCAGCCACAATTGGAGAAGTAGAGAGGAGACCGAGTGGAATATTCCACTCAAGCAGAGACCTCGAGGTGGGGGAAATTTCGATCCAGAAAGGTAGAGGGAATACATGAAGCTATACCTCCAAGTGTGAGGTGGGGTGATGTGCATAATTAATTCCAAGAAGAAATTGGGCAGGGTCCATTGAGATGGTGTGTCTCATGGATCGAACCTAGCTACAAGGAGCCCAGAGTATAGTACTAGTAGGAAGGATCAGTTAGATTGGTGCAATCAGATGTTAGAAGGACAGAAATCAGAGTGACAGGTGTCGGATACTGGATCGTAGATAAGAGTCAGCAGCAGTGTAGAGTGCATGGATGAAAATTTTAGTAGTAGCGCAGAGAGTCCAGTAGACATGTGCAGTAGCTAGCAGCAGTCAGAAGACTCTGATGACAGATGCGTTATATTGATTAAATTGTTTGGAGGCTATTCAGTTTCAGGAGAGTTGCATGTGTGAATAACACTAGAGAAGTGTTGCATGCAGAACATTACAAAGGTACTGGATCGAGACAAATTGATTCCTTTCTTATTGAGAGGGAGTGTTGAAATTTGCAATAAGAAACAGTGAAATTGGCATCCAAAAACAACATCCAAAAAATGGCACCCAAAAATGGCTACCATGCGATGTTTTTGATTTAATTATTCCTTAATTAAATTGAAATAAATATGTGTCAAATTTATTTATCCCTTAAATAAATTGGACAATAAATTGTGATCTTATCTCATAATCACTTGTAATAGTTAACTAAGTGTGATAGACTCAGTTAGCTCATGAAGTTTGATTTGAGGGTGGTTGGTGAGGCATGTAGAGTGATTCTATTTGTTTTAGAGTCCAAGTTGCATTTAGTGTATTATATTAATGCATGAGAAATCAGTTAACTCAATTAACCGAGTTAAAGTCAGTCTAACTAGTTGTAACTAATTGTTGCACTAGCAAGAGGTCAAGTGAATTAAATCTACTAATTGTTGCACTAGCTAGAGGTCAAGTGAATTAAATAAGATTTAATTCACATGCAGTGATCTGTCAAGTGACTCATGATTTACTATTAATAGCTGCATGCATGTTAGTTCTGATGAAGACCCAGTTGAGACAGAGGTTAAAGGGATGTTATCTAACACTTGTATTATTAGTAAATTGTTGGCATGCAATTAGACAAACACGGGATTTCCCATGATGCATTGTGCAATCAAGGAAGGCTAATTATCCTATTTATGATGGATTAATTTCCTAGGTATTGTGTAAGCAAGGAAGGCTGAGCAGAGGCTCAGAATTGGCTAAGTACGAGCCCAATTTTTCCAGATCAGTGCGAGACAGTCAGGATAGTGCAGTAGACTCTTCTGAGAAGAGTGCATTGTATTGTTTCATGATATCTTTGTTAATTATACAATTAGAGATAGAGGGGTTTTGAGCAGTTACTTTCCCCAAAAAAATATCTTGTGTTGTGGATTGAATTTCTTTCTCTTACTTGGTGTGATTGTTCGATCGTGCTTAATTTCTGCAAATTAATTGTAGAAGGATTCAATATCCTACTCTAGTATATTGGATGATCAGATTGAATCCATTGGCATACATGTTGTTTGTATAATTTCTACAAGTGAAAACCTACAAATATTATTTTAACTTATGCACATTATTCCAATTCCATATGGTGTGACTCATATATAAAATTCCCATTGTTTTGTACAAACTTTCATTTTATATTGTGTTATTGCAAAGTTAGGATCTAACAAGTTTTTTTATGCTTTAAGGCAATGATGTTTTATGTGTTCGAGGATTTCAAATGTGTTTTTAATGATCTATTGGAAAAAAAGGGGTGTCCTAGTTGAGAGATGAGGAATAAAGGATGCAAATGCATTACATAATTATAAATTTCCTAGATTGACCCTTCTTAGCACTCATCATTTATGTCTAGTCTCAACATGCATATAAGAATGGTTTTCATTATTGTAGTCATGTTGATCCTACATTTTCATACTAATGTTAGCTTCACCATATGAACTTCTTAGGATGTGTAATAAATTGGGTTAGATCTCTCATATTTGTTGGTGATTATCTAATTCAGATACACATTAAGAATTTTTAGATTCTTGCTACAAAACAAACCCATCACAATTTGTTCATAATTGGGAGAGATTAATTCCAACAAAAAAAAACATCCTAAACAAAAGAAAACAAAATGATGATCTATGTAATCATAATCATGAGGATGACTCCTTTGACATCTGATATTGGGTAGAAATGAATGAGGTCGATGTGTTCCTATTAAATCAAGAGCCCTTTATGCTAAGGATAATGACAAGATGTCAAGTGGAGAATATTCAATGTTAGGCATGGGAAAAACAATATCCTTGTGATGGATTCAATTTTTCCCATAAATAATAAAAGGTGTCTTGATTTCAATTCATCTATTTAATAGGTCAACATTATTCTTGTAAGAATAATTCGTGGAAATCTTAGTTACAACACACTTTTTTACCATGCCAATGTCATTACCCTATTATATGCAGTCATGAAACTCTTAATTTTGAAGTTTCATACTACTTCACCAATTTTATTAGTTCAAGTAGCCTTATATATTTAGTTGATGTTATATTATGTAAAATTAATTCATCAATAAATTTTTTATTCCATTTTTTTCTAATTGCCTAAATTGTTTATTAGGAAAGTGTTATTGTTCTATAATTTGAATTCACGAGATTCTTGTCGAGGGCATTATCATTCTAAAATGTGTATTCATGACTTATTGTTTGTAATATCTTTCTTGTCACTGTCAATTATTTGTTTATGTAGTATTACATTCATGAAATATTTTTCATGGTAATTTTTATCACTAAGTTGGTACAGCTGGGTTGCTCCACCACACAACCTAGAGTAACTCTTTCAAACCTACTTCTAGCTGAAAATTAGCCTTTTCAGCCTGAGAGGTCTCTTGAAAGGTAAAAAAAAATATTATTTAAATGAAGTTCAAGAAATGGCTAACTCTGAAATAGTGTTTTAAGTGTGTTTGTATGCAGGTGAAAGATGTGTAGGAATCACTACAATTGGGCATATCGAGTCAGTGTTAAGAAACTCAATGACATGGGAACGCTTCTTATGGAAGCTGAGGCATATAGATGTTTTGATGAAAAGACAACATAGAAAGATACACATCATTCTAATGCTTGAAGGAAGCTATAGCATGATATATATGAATTCTAAGTAATCAAACATCAGAGTACTAAAGATAAAATAGCAGGATATATAAGACAAATTCTCATGAAAACATCAATGAATCTCAACTGAAGAAAGAGCCAATAGCCATTGTATATTAGTGATAAGAAGTTTTTTTACAATAGTACTTCTTTGGTCAACATAATTCAACATCCTGTCTTCGATAATCTGCCTATTAATAGGCTTAGGCATCTTTACGTTGGATCTTCCAACAAGGCTAGACCATCGAGTCTCTTTGATGACACCTAATCTAACCATAAGAAAATTATATGGAGACAAAACTGATAGCTACTAATTTTAGGAATTAAAGACCTAATAGGACTCTATAACCTATTTATTACATCAACAAACTCAAAGACTGCATATTTACATCGATAGAAATCATGTGCCTAGGTGGCACTGACCATGACCAAAACATAATTACCCCCACCAAGTCATGAGACTTGTCTTCCTACTTTTTAGGAGGTGGTGTCATGATGGATAATGAGTGTCTTCATGGTGAGCTGGTGAACTGAACAAATTTTTCAAATACCATGTTTTT
Organism: Pinus albicaulis; assembly: GCA_034641835.2. Lineage (NCBI taxonomy): Eukaryota > Viridiplantae > Streptophyta > Pinopsida > Pinales > Pinaceae > Pinus > Pinus albicaulis. The sequence goes on from CM076578.1 coordinate 1,471,114,629, forward strand.
GGCTCAAGGGGTCCGGACCCAGGTTCGGTAAGCAAGGTTTGCCAACAAACCCTTATACTACTGGCCCTTTCAGCAGTGACCTGCTTTCGCAGGTCAAAGTCTCACCCGAAGTAGTATGGGTGGGTGCTAGAACCATGTTTCCACACCCTAAAAAAGGATGGGTAAAGCAAGCAGAGCAGTGCCAGGTCCTGTAATCCCTGATTACCTTATTCTACGCAGAGTTATTTAAGTCTCTATTTGCATCCACGTGCACTAGATCTATAGGTATATGCTTGTTATAACATCAACACAGCAGTACATAAGCAGAACCCAACAGATCTAGATCCAAAAACGCAGTATATATATCTTTCGCAGCTTAAGGACAGAAAACACATGATACAGCAATTATCAATAATTCACATAAAATTACTCACAGATTCAGTTCTCTAACAACCTTTCGCATTCATTCATTCATCAATTCTTCCTTACAATTCCAATTCCCTTCCCAACCTACGCACACATCTGGACTTGGATCTCTGCACACACAGCCAGCAGGAGTTTGTTCCCAAAAACCCAAACAAATAGCTTAAATCATAGTTCGCATCAATAGCCCATCATTTCTTATTCTTTACAATACAAAATGCATCTCTATTTATAACAATCTAGCCTCGACTTTCCTATGGTCCGCAACCCATGGTTTTTGAACCCCTAGTTTACCCTTTGACCCATTACAATGTGTTTGGGGCTTTGACCCACCCCAAAACCCCTCTGCTAGGCTAAATATAATCAAAAATATTCAAAATGGACCAGTTTCATAGCTTGTTAGGAGACCCCGTTCCAACAGTCCCCCAACACAATCTTGTGACTCGTCCTGAGTCACTGTAGTGGTGCAGCTTCAATTTGCTCGCATAGGGTAGCCAGAGTGTAGAGGAGCGGTGGGAGCACCTCCTTACTCTGGGCCACAACTCGTTGTGCAATTTTGACCAGTGTCAGGGAGGCATGGCCATCTGGAGCTGTGGTAACCCATTCCAATAGCCGGTGGAGGCACGCAATGGTAGACTGAGTGTCTTCGGCAAGCCGGAGTGCGGTGTCGGCCCATGGTTTCAACTATTTTCGAATGACATGCTTGTTGTGGCGAAGGTTATCAATCCTATCCAAGATATCTAGACGCTGTGTGGAGACGGTGAAGGGTGAGGAGGCTCTAACTTGGTCCAGAGCAGCTTCCACCCGCTGCAATTCCGTCTGGATATGTTGAAGCATGGAATGGTGTTGGATGGCCATCCATAGTTGGGTAGCTGTTTCGACCAGTTGTGCGCCCTGCGTCAGCTGCTCTTGAATAATTTTTGTTGCCTTTGTGACAACTGCAAGCCGCTGGTCCCGTACTTCCTGAGGTATGTCATACTGCTGTCACTTGGCTTGGTCACAGTTGTGAATTGCGCGCAACACTCTAGTGTTCAGTCCTTGTAGCTCTATGTGAGATAGTTGTGCTAAATCAATTTGGATGTCCCTCGTAGTTGGATGAGAAGCATTGATGAGGGAAATTCGAGGGAGGGAACACACATTGCTCCAGCTGGGTAGGACTCTGGAATTGCAGAGAAGTCGCAGCATGTCCCTGTATCATAGCATTCTGTCTGTGCATGGCTCGCAAACAATCCTTTCTGCCAGGAGCCAGGGCTCACCCCGGTGGCTGCACTCAGCATTCCCGGGCTCTCTGGTTGGGTCCATCCTAGCAACACGAAAGTGGGCAACCCAGAGAATGTTAATGAGTGCAAAAAACCAGTACGCAGATAGCAGGAGCATGTTTTAGGGTGAATAAATAGCTTGGTGTGTAATTATCCAGCAATCTTCATACCAGCCGGAGCTATTTAATGGTGGAGTATCCCATTCATGAGACTGACCATCGATCAGGTAGATCAATCTTACCATAAATGGCTGCATTGATGATCTGCCGCCGATTGTGCATACTTGTCAGATCCCTTTTTTATTAAATATGGATGTGCTGATGGTCGTCCTGTGTGCCTGAGGTCGTTTCCACGGAATTTCAAACCATGGATGACACCTGTATGTCATTCGCATACCCTGAATGAAGGTTGACGCGAGGTGTGTCTGCAATTTGGCCATCAGTCTTTTCGAACCATGTGCTTCACCCTTGGTTGGAACATCCTTGCAACAGAGGGTTGCGTCACGCGTCCTCGTGCCATTTATTACTTGAGGCATCCACAAATTCTTCAAATGACCCATGGGTCCGGGCAGGTCCGTAACCCGACGCATGCCTAGGTTAGCGGTACCCTGGCAAGCCTGTCCATCCAAGGCTTGATCACACCCTTGAGTGTTTTATGTCACCAAGCATCTGTGTAGTTCGACTGACCTCGGAGTCCATCTGGCAACTTGGGTCCCTATGCACAGGATCACCCTTCTCCAATACTTCTCCTGAGTGAAGAATACCGGTCCTTGCGTAGGTGCTCCACGCAGTGTTAGTGATAGTGCCCCTAGCCTGCGTTCCGTGGGAATCTTAGGTTCAACCGTATTCCGACTGTCATCTGCGTCCTCCTAGTAGGGCAGGTTCCTTTCCGTGGTAGAAATGCGCCGAAAATTCCTGACGGTCTGAAGACATCGGAGCACCGAAACTTTGTGCAATCGGCCTTGCCAATTTTCCAGCTCCTCATCAGAGTCAAAAAAACATTCACTGTCCTTTTCCCAGCAGAGCATTCCTTCATCCGTGGGGTTAACCCGATCTTCATCCTGAGTAGTTAATTTATAAATGTGATCTAATTCCTCCTCCTCATAGGCTGGCTCTATATACCACACACATTCTGCTGGATCTAGTGGTATTATGACACGTGTACCTTTGCTTTCAAATACCACGCTGAGATTCTTAAGATTGATGACCCCCCCCATGTCAATTTCCCAGTCCAGTCCAAGGAGTGCAGGGTAGGGATCTGCATCTTCCACAATTTTTATGACTTCAAAGTCAGCTAGGACCCTTACCCCTGCGATGTCAACCATGACTTTTGGTAACCTCCCTAGAGGGATGATTTTTTGTTGATTGGCCATTCGCAGCTAGATGGTGGACCATTCTAATTTAGGTTCTCCCATTCATTGCCATGTCTTCTTTGGTAATACATTCGCATCTGACCCCAAATCTAAAATAACCTGATCCATCTCGTAGTCACCAATCTGCGCAGTCAATCACATCTCTCTTCTGGTGCACTTCTTATAGTTGTATAGTTTGTGTACATCCTTGGTTTCAGGGATCAAGTTGGTCTGAACTACGCAGGTATTCAGTAGTGCTTAGAGATTACCTACAGCCTATGGATTTCGTAGAAGCTTTAGACATGCCTTTAAAAAGGGCTCAACCCCTTCCTCTATCTGAGGTTGCATTGGCAGCTATGTGGGCACTGTCAGTGGTGTTTGTTTTTTGAAAGGCACTCCTTCTCGGGAGGCAAGCTCCTCTTTTTCTCCCTAGGTGACCAGCCCGCTGCGTGTCATGACTTTTACACAGGGATTCGCCTTTCTTAGCTCGGATTTAACTCTTTGTACATTCTGTGTAGGGGTGGGCTGCTTTTCCTGCTTCTTGGCTATTAAAATTGGGCAGTCCTCTACCTCATGGTCCAATTGCCTACAATATTTGCATGATGGCCTGGTTGGATTTAGGCATTCTCTGGCAAAGTGCCCTATTTCCCCACAGTTATAACAGACTAGCTGCCCATGTCCTTGTCCTGCGCTTCCTCCCCGACCTCCTCTGCCTCGGGCCGGTGCCCTCCAAAGTGCGCAGAAAGTCTTGGCGACACAGGGTCCAATTGTACCCTATATAATTTCCCATGATCCATCATTAAGTCATAAGTACGACAATTCTGCTCATCATGTCCCACTGATCGGTAGAATCGGCACCATTGTTGCTTTAGTTCTAGGACATATGCACCTAGCCGAGGGAAATGGTTCATATCATGTAGTCTTGCTACTCGATAATCATCACACCATAGTACAGGTCCGCTTGAACCTGGCCGTAATAGGACGGGTTCCCTACTTGCCCCTCGGCGTATCGGACTAGGTCCTCCTGCTTGCATGTAATCCGTCAGTAGAGAGCACTGATCCTTTGTATGGCTAGACACCCGGCATCGTATGCACCAGAGATATGCGCAAACTTCCTTTCCTCACTCTTTTCGCAGGTTATGTATCTCCATATGCATAGCCCCAAGTTGTTCCTGGATTTTTTCTACCCCTGCTGACCTATCCTCTCGGGGGGCAGCCTCTAGTTTCATAGCGACTTCCACAACCTTCTCCTGCAACTCAAAGGTCTGATGACTCATTGGCGTGCGCAGGTGAGGTAACAACATAGCGATGAACCATTCCATATGTTGTCTATCATAATATTCGAATCCTCCTTCCCTGATTGCTTTCTTCAGTCGTTGATCAACCTCCCATACTGACTCAAATGCACCTTGTTTGAAGTCCTTTACTTCCACTACCAACTGGGAATATTATTTCGGCTTCCTAAACTGGTGCTTCAAAGCGTCCTTGATATCTTGAATAGATGCGCCCCCATTCTAGGAAATATACTTCATATACCAGTCCAAGGCCCTATCCTCAAAGGCCAACGATAGCTGCACCCTTTTTACCATATCACTCGCCACATTCTGCGCAATCCATACAGAATCTGCAACAAACCAAAATTGGTCCATATCCTCATCTCCTACCCCCTTGAAGGTAGGTAGTTTCAAATGCGTAGCCATATCACTGTCTAGGGAGGGTGGCGGTATAGGCAAATTCTTACCTTTGCATGGCAGAGGTGGCGATGTAGCTGGGGGATCTTGCACAGCTGGTTCCTATAGTGGATTGTAGGAGGATCTCCCTCCGTCAAGGTTGGTCTGATAGTATTTACCACTGCGTGTCATGCTCCCATCTAGATCCGAGGTCATTCAGTCAGTATGACTACACAGAATGCTATTTTCACACAGTAATTTCTTAATCAGCAACAGTAACATCCTCAGAAATTTGCCTCAAAATACTTTGAAGAATCTTCGTTCAGCCTCAGAGTATGATACAAACTGATCAATGGCAAATTCTGACACAAATCCTCCCAGCACACTATCCACCCAGTGATCCACCATGTGTGTGATAGTATTATCAGTTGTTTTCAGCTGCTCAAGTAGCTCTGGGGTCCACTGAGTGATTCGCTTGTCCTTCCAGCACTTCTGGAATTCCACAAGTCTAGCCAGCCACTTCTGGAGTTCAATCGCAAAGGTTAAAAAGAATATTTCATAGCTTTCAGTAAGACTGTACCTATTTTTCCACCTTTCCGCCGTTAACTTTTCACTGCAATTTTCTTTTACTGCAAACTCCTGGATCTATCTTTCAAACCAGTCTTTGATCTCTTTTCTTTCAAGCTTCCAGTATTCTCTTGTCATTACCTGATTCCTCTCTCAAACTTATTTCGGTCCCAGCAACGGAACCATTTGTTGGCTCAAGGGGTCCTGACCCAGGTTCGGTAAGCAAGGTTTGCCAACAAACCCCTATACTACTGGCCCTTTCAGCAGTGACCTGCTTTCACATGTCAAAGTCTCACCTGAAGTAGTATGGGTGGGTGTTGGAACCAGGTTTTCGCACCCTGAGAAAGGATGGGTAAAGCAAGCAGAGCAGTGCTAGGTCCTGTAATCCCTTATTACCTTATTCTACACAGAGTTAATTAAGTCTCTATTCGCATCCACATGCACTAGATCTATAGTTATATGCTTGTTATAACATCAACACAGCAGTACATAAGCAGAACATAACATATCTAGATCCAAGAATGCAGTATATAGATCTTTCGCAGCTTAAGGACATAAAATGCATGATACAACAATTATCAGTAATTCACATAAAATTACTCACAGATTCAGTTCTCTAACAACCTTTCGAATTCATTCACTCATCAATTCTTCCTTACAATTCCAATTCCCTTCCTAACCTGCACACTGTTGGGCCGTTAATATGCCATTATTATTATCACTTGTGAACGCTTATTCCACCCATTTCTACCATTCTTCATCACGTCATTTATTATAATTTATTATTTAAATCCATTTTATAATGATTTATGCTCTTATGAATGAATATTATTTATTCTCCTTTATTTCTAATAAATTGATGATTATGAATGATTTTATCAATGAAAGTTTAATAAATTGGTTATAACATTATTCACCATTTTTAGCCTCCAAGATAATTTCCAGATTGAAGATTTGATCATTAAAAGTGCCAACTCAGAAATGCGCTGGAATAAGGAGTGACAGTTTTGCGGTTGAGATTCTGAGCAAATGAAGATGAATCTGGAAAATCCGGAACATGGGTTTTGTCCAGAACGGACCCAATTAACTTTATCAAAAAATGGTTTGCCCAAATTCGGCTTGTACTGAGAGAAACGCAGGGTTCTTTGAGCACGATTTTCTCAGATTTGTTGTTGCGGCCGTCCTCCAAATCTCAGCTGCAAAGCCAAATTCGTCTTGCTCTTGTTGAAAGCTGGATGGAAATATATCTTCTTGTTGATCAATTGGTTGGAAACAATCTAATTTTGTAATAGAAATTATGATGTACTTATCTTTATTGTGACTTCTCTCTGATCTCTCTCTATTTAAATGAAAACAGAGATCAGAGATGGGGAGGATTTTGGGGATGATTTCAGATGGAAAAATGATGAAGAATGATGGTGGATTATTCATGATAGGATAGGGATTGTTGCATGATGTAATTCTCAAGCATTTGCTGTTGTAATGATTTCACACTTTAATGATTAATACCTGATTCGGTAGTTGTTGTTCATTCTTTTCATTCTGAAGTAGCCCAGCAGCATCCGCTGGCGGCTAAGGGCCTGGCCTCTGGTGGAGTACGCTGCTGCTACTGTATATTATATTCTTTTATTTTATGCGTGGTTTTCTTATCAGCTTTATTTGGTAATCTGGTATGTTCTATTATTGTACATCACAGCTCTGTCACGTAATCTCATTTTCTGAGACAAAAATATCATATCGATTTTGCAACGCATTGCTGTTTCTTTAAGTCCTGATATAAATGGTTTTTACAGGATACCGTTGCTATTCAATTATGGAATGTCTGTGTTGTAACATTTAACCATTGGTATTATTGAATTCATCTTAGAAATTATATTTCCTTGCGATTGTTGAATTTATGAACGTTGCTGCTCCATTCTAAAAGACAGTCGTATTATTTATAGCTAAGACTGACAAGTGGATTACCAAGATCAGATTGCTATTGAGGTGTGCCGTGTGTTAAGTTATTATGCATTTGTATTTGACTCTCCATCTTTGTTTCATATTCATTATTAGTTAATGGTGTTCTATTTCTGCGTGTTGTTCGATTCATCTTTAAAGATAGGGGATTGCTATCCGATTTCTGTAGGACATAATTATTGCATTTATTCTTGTAGACTAAAGGGTTGTTTTCAGCTACTATTATAATTTCCTAGTCACTGTTCCATTCCTTATCTGCTATTCCATTTCCTGTTATTCGCATTATCTTTGCTTTGGTGTGCAGAACGATCTGAAACTGTAGTGGGCATTGGCATTTGCTGTCTAGTCCCCAGATTGATGATCTGTTCCTTGATTACTTTTGGTCACATCAGTTTCCAAAGGGATGGGCTATTGTTGTCGAACCCTTGACTGATACATTGCTTATTTTTCCGAATGAATGATTTAGGCTTCAAGGTATTTTGTTGTTGATTTCCGAATGAATGAATGATTGTCTTGTTCCGGTTTGATTTCAATTGCATCAATATCCAGAGGAATGAGTTATTGTTACTGTATCCTCGATTGATGGTTGTTTGAGTAAATGATTTAGTTTAGAACATTTCAGTTTCTTGTTGTTCCAATTAGATTTTGTTTCCAGCTTTCATTTACTTTTGCATTTTAAGCACTATACTGCAAAACATTACTCTTGAGTAAATAGCCGCCTCAGACTGAGTACACTCTTGAAATAAAAAGTCATCCCTGGGTTGATAATTAATGTGAAGGTAATTAGGAGTTAAAAAGACCCTTTTTATCGCTCCACACACACATAGCAGTAGGGTCCGCACACAGCTAGACTTGGATCTCCGCGCACACAACCAGCAGGAGTCTATTCCCCAAAACCCAAACAGATAGATTAAATCACAGTTCGCATCAATAGCCCATAATTTCTTATTCTTTACAATACAAAATGAATCTCTATTTATAAAAATCTAGCCTTGACTTTCCTATGGTCCACAACCCATGGTTTTCGGACCCCTAGTTTACCCTTTGACCCATTACAATGTGTTCCGCTAGGCTAAATATAATCAAAAATATTCAAAATGGACCAGTTTCGTAGCTTGTTCGGAGACTCCGTTCCAACACATGCCTCCAAAAAAACATTCCTCTCATTTCATTTAACCTTTCCATGTGGCTAGCTTATCCAAAATAGATCGTCAAAATTTGAAAATGCTGCAAAAAATTCTTCGCTACAGAAATAGGGGAGTTAAGAAAAGTTCATAGCGAAATTCGATAGCATTTTGATTTGGGCCATCTCTGCCACCTGTTTGTTCCCTTTGCTGATCTGAGGTTGTTTATTAATTCAAAATAGCTAAATACAAACTTTTATCTGCCTTCATAGTGACAATACCTGTGATTTATAAAAAAACGATGCTACAGTGAGTTTGTAGTGAATCCTGGGCTTCAAACTTGAGATACGATATGAACTTGCCTAATTGACAACAAACTTGAAAATTGTGCTTATTCAAAATTTTCCTATGGCTCTACGAGTGTTGATCCAAAATGATGCAAAAAATATCAAAAAGGTAATTTGTCCACTTTTCAAGCTTTAGAAGCTTCACCTTTGGCAGTAGGGGCTTGAGTCTCTTCAGGCTCATCTATGACTATAATTTTTAAACCTTTCTTCTTTAGCTCTGATTGCTCCATCTGCTCTTCTAGCTCTATGACTTAGCCTTTAAGTTTCTTTCTCTCTTCCTGAAACCAAATATTCCTCTTTCTTGTATGTTTCATTACCCTGCGTAGAGGAAGTGTCATTTTCAACAGTGTCTTGGCATTAGTCAATGACTCGTCATATTGATTGATTTGGTCATTTACCTTCTCTTTGAATTATTCTATAATTTTTTTTCTAGCTTGGCTTCCTCTAATTCCAACTTGGTTTCAATCACTTCTTCCCTGGCTTCTCTTAACTTCTCCTTTACCAGTTGTAGCTCAGTTTTTTCAACAACCTTATCTTTACCCTCCCTCTGCACAATGATCTCTTCTTTTGCTGGAGACAAATCAATGATATGCTCTGCAATAGGTTTCTTTCCTTTGTCTGTAACTTCTGTCTGTTTACTAGCCATGACACCTTTGGCAAGTTGTAGCCTAGTGATTTGTTTTCTTGGTTGGAACAAAAACCCTGCATCTTCTCCTGAGAAATCAAGTTTTTTGGTAGTAATAACCTTCTTTTTCTTCTTAATTCCTTTTATGTCTACAACTTTGACCACTGGAGTTTCTTATATGTCTATGGCTTGAATAATATCCTAAAGGTTGCCTTTCCCAAGTGTTTCGATTCTTGTTATCCTTCCATGGCTCTTCTTTCTGATCTTTGTCTTTCTACTTGCAAGTGTAAGCTCTGGAACTTTTATTTCTTATGCATGCTCTACTTCAACATCCATGGGCTCTACAATGGGCTCCATTTCCTCCTCATTCACACCCTTTATTTTAGCTATAGGTTTGTCACTCTTGCCTGAAGGAGTGGCTTTTGATTTAAGAGTCTTCTTGGGTGTTAATGTATCTACTTCAAAACCACTAAGGAATATGAATGCTTCCTAATCTCTGTTCATTTTTTTCAATTCCTCCAACACCAACAGTTTAATCAACTCGTGATGGAAAATTGAAGTCTCACTATCTTCTAGCCTAGCTTGAACTTTGTCTAACATCTTTCCTAGTCTCCTAAATAAGAAGAATGGAAGTTGAAGAGATTTCTTACCAGTGAAATGTAGCAGGAGCCTAAAATGATACTGATAAACCATATGGAACCTCCCTTCACATGTGAAATGTATTTTTGGATCATAAGCAGCAGTTTGGAGTAGTTATCTTTAAGGCGGCTCCTTGGGATTCTAGATGTCATATCTACTCCAATATGTTCAGGTTTCATGAATTCATCACAATTCTGTAATTTAAAATTAGTGGCTTTGAACCACTCTTCTCCCACGCTCAGAATCTTTGTGGCTTGAAAAATTGTTTCAGGTGACACCACAAAACTCAACACCCCCACCTTTGATGCAGTATCTATGAAATTCACTGCAAAATATTTTGAAACCTAGGCATGAAAACCTTGTAGTTTCTGGAATAATATCATGCATCCAACACTGTTGAAGGCTTCTGCAAAGCTAGGGTCCTCATTGAGTAACTTTAGATCCATAGGCTCATACCTTACACACGAGCCCCCTTTATTAGTCTTCTTATGCATGGCCATCTCCCTTTACATTGCGCTGGCCTCTTGATGGTGTGACACCTGTAAAGAAAGGAATTGCATAGCAAGAAGCTTGCAAAAAAGTTTGACTTCTCAAGGATGACAACAACAACTGTACACAGAGGTCGAAAGAAGGATGACAAACATCAGCTTTGAAGGTGAATTCGAATATGGGAGGGATAATGACAAATGAGAGAGGTTAAGTGAAATGATGAGTGATCACTTTTTATTAGGCATGTTGCATCATTCCTCTAACTAATCACGTGACCTTGGATTGACCTTGGATTGACATTTAACCTCTAAATACTTGACACCTCACCATTTCCTTTATTGGTGTAGAAAAACATGATTTCGTAGCATTTTCCATTATAATTCTGGAATATTTGCTACAGACTGGTCACGTGAGTCCGTAGCAAAAACAACCTGTTTTCAGTTATATTCACTACGGACTCAAAAAAAAAAAAAGCAGACGGGTGGTGACAACCAAGTTTTAAACCAATGCATGGAGACCTTCGGTGTATTTTGATAGATTTGACCGTGATGCATGACAAGTAGGGCTCTCTAACCTTAGGATAATGACCCATTCTTAAAATTTCATCAATTTCATGAATTAATTTGACAAGACAATGAAACCTATGATAATGAATCTACTAATCAAAATGAAATTTTATTTGTGATAATAGTGGCTCCACTGGGGATGGTGTGCCCCTATGGTACAACAAGGAACTTGTAGTTCTAGTGCCTTCCTTGAAAAACTGAAATTTTCTGAAATTGATGAAGACTTCGCCAAGCTCTTATGGCCTTCTCCTCGGGCTCAAGCTTGATGATGAATTCATTTTTATTTTCAAAACATCATGACATCAAATGAAATATTTCCAATGGAGTGTAATTCAACAAAATAAACTAGTAGGAATAGTGCTTTAGAAACCTGCCATTGACAAGTCGTCCTCCACACAGTTGTCCATCCATCTCCTAAAGTAGAAAAGTGTTTTTGCCATGGTATGTAGCTATCAAAAATGGCCCTTTACAGATGTTTTCAAACTTTCCATGCTTCCCCTTTTCCTTTATTATTGCTTCCCATTTCAGAACTACATCTTGTGTTTTGAATTTTTCTTCCTTAATCTTTCTATCAAAAGTCTTCTTCACTCTATTTTGTGATTGTCGATGAGTGTCATACACCTATTCTTTTTTCTCCTTCAGATCTATGAGCTGGTTTATCCTCCTTTGGATGGCATTAGGTTCTTCTTCAAGTCCTTGTAGTAATTTCATTACTAGAACCCCAAAATAAGTTGGGAAGATAGCTTCATCTCCATATAATAATTCATAGGGAGATGTACCTATGGATCTATTAGTACAAACTCTATCATCCCACAAAGTAAACTTTAGCTTTAGATTCAATGATATATTATTTTCTTGCAACACCTTTTTGATGATCCTCACTAGTATTTTATTGGATGATTCTGCTAAGCCATTACCTTGAGGGTAATAGGCTGTGGAATGACCAAGAGTGATATGATATTGATGACAAAAAATAATCAACTTTTTGGATTTAAAATCTTGTGCATTATCAGTAATAATCTTCATAGGACAACCAAACCTGGACAAAATGGTGTTCTCCAAAATTTGAATGATGACTGAATCAGTAGCCTGCCTTGTAGGGACCGCTTCAATCCACTTGGTGAAATAATCAGTGGTTGTAAAAATCCATCGATGCTACCCTGAGGATGTTGGGTGTATTTCCCCAATGAAATCTAGTCTCCATTGCTAGAAAGGAGCTTCAACATATATTGGTTTCAATAGTAAAGGAGTTAGCTTCTTCTTACCATCAAAAACTTGGCATTCATGGCATGCAGCAATATTCTTGCAGATGTATTTAAACATGGTATGCCAACAATATCCTACTCTGAGTATCTTATTAGTTTTTTCCTTCCAGTAATGGAGTCCTCCACAATCTCCACTATGAAATTCTTCAATGACATTTTTAGCCTCTTCTTCTAGCAAGAAATTCAAAATAATTCCACCAGTGTCCTTCCAATACAAGTTTTTATTCACAGTATCTTAGACTTGGACTTAGTTAATTCAAGAGGGGATTTATGATGATGTAGAACAAAGATCACATCTCTGTACCATTTAGAAAAAATGAATTTCTCTTCAATAGGGACCAATTCTTCTTCTTCTACCACCTCATAAATTTCTGTAATGAAATTCATGTCTAGGCACTCAATATTTGATTGTGCCATCAGAATTTCTAGCCCTTTAACCTTCAAAAACTTGGTAGGCTTAGTTTCAATATCATATTCCACTAAAGTGGCGATCCATTTCCCCCTTTTTCCATAAGGATCAACTTGGGTCAGAATATCTTTCACCATAACGTTAGTCACAAATGAAATAATATGATAATGCAGAATGTAAATTCTGAAATATTTAAGAGCTTTGACTAAAGCATATGCCTATTTCTCTAAGATAGCATACTTCAATTGAGAGTTGGAAAGAGTCCTACTGAAGAAATAAGTAGGATTCTCACCACCTTGCTGCCTTTTCTGCAATAATACTCTAGCAATTGTGTGTTCAAAGGCGAACGTAAAAACTAGAAAGTTACTTGAAAAGTCAGGACTTATGAGCATTGGGGCTTGAGTGAGGGCTTTATTTATTTCTTCAAATGATTTCTTTGCTTCTATTGTCCACTTAACATCGAACTCCTTCTTTAACATCTTATAAATGTGCTTGACAATCTCTGCAAATTTTTTAATAAACCTTCTAAAAAAATTTACCTTTCTAAGAAAAGAGTGAATCTCTTTCCAATTCCTTGGCAGGTCTATTTTCTGAATGCAATTGAGTCTATTTGGATCAATATTTATTATATCCTTTGATATAATATGTCCTAAAAATTTCCCATAAGTTAAAGCAAAGACACTTTAAGTAGGATTGAGAGATATACCAAATTTTTTGCATTTCTGCAGAATTTTCTCCAAGTGCTTAAGGTGTTCTTCCTCCTCCTTTGAAAATACAATGATGTCATCCAAATATACCACCATTGATTTTTATTTCTCCTCGGCAAAAGAAATATCCATCGCTCTTTGTAAATTTTCCCCTGCATTCATTAGAACAAAAGCCATTTTTGCATACATGAATGTTCCCCATGGCGTGGTAAAAGCAGTTTTCTCTTGGTCTTCTAGATGTACTAATATTTGGTTGTAACCTAAGAAACCATCAAGCATGGACATTATTTGAGAGCCAAAAATATTCTGCAAAATTTGATCCATCTTGGGAAGAGGATAATTGTCCTTTAGAGACACTTTGTTTAAATTTTTGAAATAAATACAAATTCTAATCTCACCATTATTCTTCCTTATAGGTACCAAATTAGAAATCCATTTTGAAAACCTCAAAGGGACAATGATTTTTGCATCAAATATTTTTGTAATCTCTTTCTCAATCAGAGGCATGAGCAAAGGATTAATTTTTCTCAACTTCTACTTGAAACGTTTTTCATTCTCTTTGATGGGGATAGTATCTTGGATAATACTGGGATCATACCTTTTCGAATCAGCATAGCTCCATGAAAATACATCAATATACTTATCCATCATATCCACATACCTTTGTCTCATCTCCATAGAAATAAAATTAGATAGCTTTGTACCATGATTGCAAGTTTCCACTTCTTCATCATCAGCCTTCATCCTTGGGGATTTAAAAACATCATTTTGATCAAATAATTTCTCAAGGGGAATAAGTCCTTTGGGAATACAATTATTTTTCAGCTGCAAGACTTCAGGATTGACTTTAGTTTTAGCAAACATATTATGTTTATCTACTTGAATATTCTCAAACTCTTCTTTCAATTCAAGGAAATTTTAGACCTGTTGATCACCATCAAACACTTTCCAATGAATGATGTTATCATGGATTGTTGGACTATGTCTGATCTCAACCTCATATCTCTCACTAGAATGAGTTGGAATGACAAACAAACTGGAAAAGATAGCTAAAGAATCAGCCACTGAATTTGATCTCTAGTTTTGACAATGAAATTTAATTCTTAAAAATTCTCAAGAATTCAATGAATATGTTTCTATAGGCCCTCATCCTGAAATATTTGGTCTAGTAAGACCCTTCTACCTGCTTGATCACTAATTCAGAATCACCACAAACTGATATCTTTTTGGCGCCTAAACTCTTTAAAGTTTCTAGACCCAAAAACAATGACTCATACTCTGCCATGTTGTTTGTACAACCAAAGTTTAATTTGTATGAGAATAACTTACTTTCATCATTAGGAGTGGTAATCCATATCCCCGCTCTAGCCCCCTCTCTTCCAGTAGTGCCATCAAAGTGTAAATTCCACCAACCTTCTTCATTTTCCTCAACACATCTCTAATTTTATGCTTGTTGAATTTCTGTATTTTTCTCATTTTCTGCCTCATCAATAGATTCATTAAAAAAAATTGAGGATCCCAGTTCAGTCTCTATTGCATAAATAGGAAAAATTTCTGGTTTTTCTTTGCTACTTACCATTTAAGCCTTCCTACTTTCTCTATATAGCCTCCTCTTCTCACCAAAGACTGGAATGGTAGCATATGGGATATCCATCTGCATAGTCCCTTTAATTTTGGCTCCCTAAGATCTAGATAAAATCATGCCAAACTTTAGAGGAATTTCAGCTACCACTATGTCCATTACCACTGTCTTAGTAGGTACTTGAGTTAGGCCAACAAACACATCTTTCATGAGACCTATGCATTGAAATCCTTTGGAGTCAAAAGAAAACAAATCTTTGTAAGGTCTAGTGATCTCTAAACCCATTCTTTCCATTATCACCTTAGGCATTAAATTGTGTGAAGCTCCTGATTCTAACATGGCATTATGCAAAGTCATATCATGGATATTTAGAATTACATAAAAATGAGGAACTTCTTCATTCTGTTCATCTTCTACCCTTAGTCCCAGGAAAATGGTAGGATGGTCTTCTTGCAAATTTAGGATGTCTGAAGGTCTGGGCTGAGTGTTTAACATGTTGACAATTTTACTTTTGTATTTAGTGACGTTGAAGATTTCTCCAAAGGGAACTAGAATTTTTATTTTGGAGCTCTCATTCTCTAAATTGAAAGTAGATGAGGCTTTTTCAATTTCTTTGGCATGAGGTGGTGGTGGTGTATCTTATGCTTTGGTTCAACTAGTTTAGGAAAATACTTCTTTGGTTGAGCTTTGTTTGTTGTAATAGTAACATTCCTATTCCTAAAATTGTATTGTTTCTGCATTTTAAAGATAGAATGTTGGTAACCCTTTAAGTAATCATATTGTCCCTCACTTCCCCGCCATATGATGACTAGACTCATCATGTTCCTCTTTAGTTAGAAACATCCCAAACACATCTTCATATAAGAAATGAACAATATCCTCTTGGAATTCTGGTTTATTTCCTCTTCATCTAGTAAATTCTGTTTAAAAGGATGTCTCACTTGTGTATCAGGCTGGTTTCTATTTTCTCTTTGTCTTTGCTGAATTTGAGGCCTCCTAAATTGGGGGTTTCTGATATGTGTATCTTGTTGTGCGAAAGGCAAAGGAGTGGCTCCAAGAACAATTCTGGCCATAATTTTCTCCATGGTCTTCATCATGGAATTAAACTTTGCATTTGAGGATGAAGAAGGCTTCTCCTCTTATTTTAATTTTTTTTTACCCATATTAGACCTCTTGGTTGCAGCCATGTTCACCTCAACTTTCACTTCATAATTCTGCATGTCAGCCAAAGAAGCAAGCTCTCTTTCCCTTAACAATATGGAAAACTCATCATCAAAATCTTCAACATAGTGTAATTGAGCAGCTCACGAGGGAGGTTTAATATGAGCAGGTATGGAGTTATAGAAATTTTTAAATCTCTTATAAAAGTCTTAGAAAGATTCATATAAGGCTCTTTTCAAATTTTTATACTAGTCAGATCTTTAACAGGGTTCACCTTACTCCCCCATTTTATCAAAAAACTATCTTCCAACTGGTCCCAATTTTGTAAACTAGCTGGAGCTAAAGCCTTAAACCATTTTCTTACCTCACCTGTGAAACTTTGAGAAAAAAACCTCATTTTCACATCCTCGTGATCCACCTCTTCTTGGTTAATGAAGTCACTAAATTGATCAACATGTTATTCAGCTGATATTTCTTCTTCAATCCAAAAGGTTTTAATCCTAGTAGAGTATCCATCTGGTAGGTGATGAAGGATAGCAGGAAGGACAAGTGGAGCATATCTTGCAGGTCCAGCAGGAGGAGGAACTCCAGCAATGATGACAGAGACTTTAGTACTTGAAAAAGTAGTGGATGGGCTTAATTTCTAACTTTGAGAAAAAAAAATGAATGAAGGTGAAGTATTGGGAGTTGTTGTAAAGGGAACTTGGAGTCCAGATACAAAGGAAATCCATATAGGAAAAGTTATACCATACTTTCTCTTCAACAAAAAATCAAAAGGATCTAACTCTTTTAATATTTAAATAGAATCTTTATCCGACAACAACTCTGATGTGCCAATCTTCGAGAATTCTTCCTTTTCTTATTTTGATACTAAGGGAGATGTGTTAATACCTAGTCTGTGTAGGTCTAGTATTATATCAGTCAGTTCATTTTCAATCTTATACCTAAAAAAAACTTCTTCAATTTTATCATCAAATTGTTTATCTTTAGGACTTCGAATAATCTCAGAGGAAAAAACTCTTAAATGTGATCGAATAATCTACAATCCATTATTGTGATCGAATGCCTGATTTTAAAGAGCTTCCTCTGAGAATCCTTTCTGGATTATCCACAATTGTAGCTGGGTTAGGATCTAGATTTCTCCTTGTGTGTATATTTCTCGAAGCCACCTTTAAACATGAAGATTTTTAATGGAGTCACCAAGTTAGTGTGCAGCCTCGAAAGCTTCTGAGCTCCTGCTACCTCCAAGAGCTCAGTATTTCTATTTGAGCACAAACTTCGGGAAATATTTCTTCAGAATCCTAGCAGACACACCAAAATTTTATCACTAAGTTGGTACAGATGTGTTGCTCCACCAAAAAACCTAGAGTAACTCTTTCAAACCTACTTCTAGTTGAAAATTATCTTTTTTAGCCTAAGAGGGCTCTCTCAAAGATAAAAATGATTTTATTTAAATGAATTTCAACAGATGGCTAACTTTGAAATAGTGTTTTAAGTGCGTTTATATGCAGGTGAAAGATGTGTAGGAATCACTACCATTGGCCATATGGAGTCAGTGTTAAGAAACTCAATGACATGGGAACTCTTCTTATGGAAGTTTAGGCATGTAGATGTTTTGATGAAACGAAAACATACACAGATACACAGCAGTCTAATGCTTGAAGGAAGTTATAGCATGATATACATGAATTCTAAGTAATCAAACATCGAAGTACTGAAGATAAAATAGCAGGATACATAAGACAAATGCTCATGAAAACATCAATGAATCTCGGGTGAAGAAAGAGTCAATAGCCACTGTATATTACTAATAAGAATGTTTTATATAATAGTAGTTCTGTAGTTAACATCATTCAACCCTCTGTTCTTCAATAATCTGCCTATTAATAGGCTTAGGCATATTTACATTGGATCTACCAACAAGGCTAGACCATCAAATCTCTTTGATGACACCTAATCTAACCATAAGCAAATTATACGGAGATAATTTAGGAGTCTTCTTGGGCATTAATGTATCTACTTCATAACCATTAAGGAATAGGAAAAGGGCCCAGTCTCTGTTCATTTTTTTCAATTCCTCCAACACCAACAATTTAATTAACCCATGATGGAAAATTGAAGCCTCACTACCTTCTATCCTAGCTTGAACTTTGTCTGACATCTTTCCTAGGCTCCTAAAGAAGAAGAATGGAAGGTATAGAGATTACTTACCAGTGAAATGTAGTAGGAGCCTAAAATGATACTGATAAACCATATGGAACCTCCCTTCACATGTGAAGTATTTTTGGATCACAAGCAGTAGTTTGGAGTAGTTCTCTTTAAGGCAGCTCCTTGGGATTCTAGATGTCATATCTGCTCCAATATGTTCAGGTTTCATGAATTCATCACAATTTTTTAATTTGAACTTGGTGGCTTTGAACCACTCTTCTCCCATCCTCGGAATCTCTGTGGCTTGGGAAATTGTTTCAGGTGACACCACAAAACTCATCACCCCCACCTTTGATGCAGTACCTACGAAATTCACTGCAAAATATTTTGAAACTTGGGCATGAAAACCTTGTATTTTCTAGAAAAATATCATGCATCCAACACTGCTGAAGGCTTCTACAAAGCTAGGGTCATTGAGTAATTTTAGATCCATAGGCTCATACCTTACACATGAGACCCCTTTATTAGTCTTCTTCTACATGGCCATATCCCTTTACATTGCAATGGTTCTTAATGTTGTGACACCTACAAAGAAAGGAATTGCATAGCAAGCAGCTTGCAACGAAGCTAGACTTCTCAAGGATGACAACAACAACTATACACAGAAATCAAAAGAAGGATGAAAAACAGCAGCTTTGAAGGTGAATTTAAAAGGTGAATTCGAATATGGGAGGGATAATGACAAATGAGAGAGGTTAAGTGAAATGATGAGTGACCACTTATGATTATGCATGTTGCATGACTCCTCTAACTGAGCATGTGACCTTGGATTTACCTTTAGCCTCTAAAGTCTCAACACCTTGCCATTTCCTTTATCGATGCAGAAAAACA
This sequence comes from Pinus albicaulis, assembly GCA_034641835.2. NCBI lineage: Eukaryota > Viridiplantae > Streptophyta > Pinopsida > Pinales > Pinaceae > Pinus > Pinus albicaulis. The sequence continues at coordinate 1,471,133,790 of CM076578.1, forward strand.
TGATTTTGTAGCAGTTTTCGTTATAATTCTAGCAGATTCGCTACGGACTTATCAGGTGAGTCTGTAGTGAAAACAACCTGTTTTCAGTTATTTTCACTGCAGACTCAAGAAAAAATAAACAGGTGACCACAACCAAGTTTTAAACCAAGGCATGGAGACCTTTGGTGGATTTTGATAGATTTGCCCATGATGACATGAAAAGTAAGACTCTCTAAACTTAGGATAATGACCCATTCATAAAATTTCATAAATTTCATGAATTAATTTGACAAGACAATGAAACCTATGCTAATGACTCTACTAATCAAAATGAAATTTAATTTGTGATAACAGTAATATCCTTTATATAACATTTTAGCGTTTAACACACATCAATATGTAATCTGATTTTTTTATAATGAGATCAACACACGAACTTTCTAGTGGAATATCCATGGAAATTCACAAACTAAAATGGTTATTGTTGGTTGGTTCATATCAAATAAGGTAGTGTAGTCTTGAAATAGTTTCTATGTGGTTGTAATCATTTCGCCAACATGTTTTGATTTCATATCCCACATCGAAACCTTCATACTTTCTTGTGGATGATGCCCTCGCAAAAATGCAGGAAATAAGTTATGCAATTATCTTAATTTATATTTCCTTATTTCACTTTTTTGTGTATTTAATTGTTGGTTTTATTACTCCTAAATATTCTTCTTTCACATTTACTCAAAACAATGTATTCAACTATTCAATAATTCATTGCTTCTAGCATGTGTAATGTTTTTGACTAAAAACATTAACCAAGTAAAGAAATGTAAAATCCTTTGGGGAACATAATGTGTTATTTGTCATAATTTTAGGATGCCATGAAAAAAATTCTCAAGTTCTATTGAAAATTATTCAATAAAATTGACTTCGTCAATTATTTCAAAGAATATGATTCATAACTAAGTGAGTAAATATGTCTCGAACTCCCTACATGATTGATTATTATTGTTGGTGATTTTTCCAATGTAATTTCCTATGTTTATATTTTATTTGAAAAGTTACAAGCATGTTGTTCAAATCATGTAAGCACTTTCAAAATTCTAACTAAGACATAAGTGCTTCCATTGAGTCATACCATAACCACATTGAACAATAGTTTTTTCGAGAGGTGAGTGTTCAATTCCAGTTTCATGCTTTTTTGTGTTGTCAATTTATGTAAAAATAATTATATATTTATTCCAAAATTACAATATCATAAAAAAATATCATTGATTTGATGTCAATGTTATGCTAGGTCCGCAGAGCATCTTTCATAGAATGGATTGCCATACTGAGACTATCGCATTACCATTATACTCCTATTATTTGTTTGTTTTTCTCATGAAAGAAAATGGATTTGCTAAAAAATTTGTATTAGGCCACATACAAAAGACATCATTAGAGAGCTGATTTAACATATTATACACATATTTTCTTGATGACCCTATAAATCTTGAGATTATGAATGCAAAATTATAATCCAAATACACAAATATGTTTTACACAATATGAAATCCTAGATCAAATATGGCCTTTTATGACTACCAAAATTTAAAATTCAAACATGTTGATATCAAATACATGTATATTAAAGGGACAATCCCCTTCCATCAAACTTAGTTTTCCACCCATGGCTCCTATAGTGGGCTAAAATTTATTACTAGACTTTATTAAATCATTAGCATTATTACCACCAAACTACATATTATCACTAATATTAATACCCAACTACAACAATGTTGAAGGTGAATGTAATGCCACACTAAGTAGTGAAAGGGATGAAGAGGAAAAACATGACATCATGTAATGCCACCTATATGTGAGATGCCACACCCTACAAATGTAGGGCATGTGATCTAGAGTAATTCCCCTACTAATCTACATGTATAATGAACTACAATGAAAGAATTGAATTACATTAAAATAGATATAAATATAATTATTATCATATTTAAATAAACTTGTTAACTGGATTATATTATTTATCATTTTATGAATTAGAAATGATGTGTGTGAATTAATCATAATGTGGGTGGAGCTACAACAAATAACTAGGAAATAAAATCAGCTTTAGGTGTTATTGTTTCTTAAATAACAATAAAATTATTTAATCAATAAACAAGAAATATATCAAGCTAGCATTCACTAAGTATTATAAAATGTAGTTTTGTATGAGAATGGCATGCAAAACCAAATTGTAAACAGTTCTTCAATTCTTTATTAAAGAATAACAAAAAGATCTAGTCAAGAAGCAAAAACGATATAAGCTAGCATTCACTATGTATGGTGTAATGAGGTTTTATGAAAGGATGAAGCATTGAAATTAAAAGCAATAATATTATTTTTGTTCACTTGTATTAGAGAGTAATTAGGTTATTTAATAAATAAATAATAATAACACTAGGTTAGAATTCAATAATCATTGTAAAATGTAGTTTTGTATATGTTGAACCATAAGCAATACTATTTTGAATTTGTATCTTGAAGAACAATAAAATGATTTAATCAAGAAACAAGAAGTATATTAAGTCAACATTCACTACACATTGTAAAATTTAGTTTTGTGCTAGGATGAAAGGAAGAACCATAAATTCCATTGTTGTGCATTTCTTTTCTAAGAAGTAACAAAATGATTTAATTAATAAATAAGGATGTGAATCCAATAAGTCAGTAAGAGCTATAAAAAGTATTTCTACACAAGCATGAAATGTAAAACCATAAATTGTGCACTATTCTGCAAGGAGACCACCTGGTTGGGCCCCAATTAGACCCTTCTTCATTGAAGCTGGTGGTTCTGACTAGTTAGTCTCCCCTGATGTTGATGGAGGACATTTTTACCCATCAAGAAAAAATGTAAACTATAACATTGGGTAATCATGAGAATAAAAAGCATAAGCTAAAGAATATACATCAGTTCTAGATAGAAAATTCATTGAAGAATTTTTTAATAATACTTTAGCTAGATCAAAATGATCAAATCAATGTTTGAAAAAAAAATTGTCCCACCTACCATAACATGTTAGGAATCATTGAATGAAGGTTGAAAAGTAAGCCATCATGTTGTGTCTTGGTAAATAAACTTGATAAACTTATTGGTCTATTTCATTTTACACAAGTGCAAGTATTGACAATATTAGCTAGCCAATAATGCTAGAATCATTTTATTCAATAACTTGGTTTCAATTAAGTCAATAATCTAACATATTCAACCATATATTATTGCAACCCAAATATATTTTTTATTATACATGAAATGTAAAAACTTAACCTATACTCGAATTTCAATTCAAGTAATTTCTATAGTGAATTTTTTTTTTTTCAATCTTCAAACCAATGTGAATTTAAAAAAAAAAAAAAAAAAAAAAACCTCTATCCAATTCACTTATACCAAAATAGCATACATGGTTACTTATATTGTCCTTTCCGTTCTTTCAATAAACCTATTTTTCCATTCGTGTATCTAAACAAACTATTGCATGCGTATAACCCAAAAAAATATTCAATCAAAAATAGTAAGGGATCGTAGTTGCAACACATGCATGTTTGATATCAGTTTAATACACAAGAGAAGAATATATAATATCATATTGTAACATAAGAAAACCAATACATATATGCATATAATACTAGAGAAAAATCCAAGTGATTCGTGCATTAACTATTGTGAATGTGTGTTGTTTAAATCCTATAATTATATGCAATGTAAGAGCACTAGATTTGGGAGGCCTTGTATATATTATCTTGAACGAAATTGTTTATGGGGGGAGAATATTAAGAAGAGAATATTAATAACAAGAATAAAAAGAAGTCAATAATATTTGGAGTATACTAGGGTAAGTTAATTAATCCCATAATATCTTTTTGTAAACATGAATGGGGTTTAAGTCCATAAATTAGTAGAATATTTTACTAATATTTCAATTATTGGACATAGGAACAAGGGAAATACAATCCATGAGAATACCATATAGAATAACCCTCCAATTGGGATTCCTACTATTTTATTTCATAGGTTTGAAGCCTCTACCTCTTCATGTGTTGAAATCACAAGATAAGTGTGTTGTTTCAAAAGAGTTGGATTCCTATCCTCACTATAGCAAATAATACTAGTGTAAATGATTTTTTCAAAAACGTGAAACATCAAAGTTAAATGATTTATTGGATGTGGATCCTGATGTTGGCATTGATGTTGTATTACAGGTGCATTGATGATGCAGGTGTTATGTTGCAGTGTTTGATGGTTGGCATTGATGTCAACCTCGGCATGTGTGTTGGAGTTGGCTTGAATGTGACAAATGGTTTTGGAGTAGTTTTGATTGTGACAGTTGATGATTTTATGCATATGGTTTATTGACAAGTTGTGCTTTGGCTTGTGACAGTTGTGAAGCTGTTTGTGTTGAGGTGGTTAGGATTTTTCTCATGTCAGTTGCTTATATGTAGATGATTATTATTGTTTTTGGTATGTATGTGGCACAGGTTGGCACATGAGATTACCATGGTACATGTATTCTTGGCATTGGCATTGCCTTGGTATTTTGTATGTGTGTGTGGTCTAGGTCGACACTTAGTATTGGCATTCCAAGCATTGGTATTACCATGGTATCTGCTTATGGTATTGGCTTGTATATTACAATGGTCCATGGATCCGTGGTATTGGTATAACCTATGGTATTTACCTGGAGATTATCATGGTATTGGGGTCCATGGTATTAGCATAACCATGGTATTGACCAGTGGTATTGACCTGGAGATTACCATGCTATAGGGTTCCATGGTATTGGAATAACCATGGCACGAACCCGTGGTATTGGTTTGGAGTTTACTATGGTACAGGTGTCCATGGTATTGGGATAAACATGTTGTCTTCCCAAGGTATTGTTTGCATATTTTGATATATAGTTTTGTGAGAATATTGAGTTATTGATTTGGTGTGCGGATTGATTGAGAGTGTGAGTGTGTGCATGGAGTGAGTGAGTGGTAAAATATTTTTGCATACATAATTATACATTTGTAGTTGTGTTGAGTTGTGTGTGTACATCAATTTATCATTTTCATATTTATATCAGATTAGCAACTCGGTTGGTCATGTTGAGCAAGTTTGAGAGCCCATTTTGAAAATTCATGAAATGTGGTTCACATGGAGGTGTTGAGGTCATTGAGACTCATCATAGACAGTGTGTAGATATGGCGGGTGCCTTCTAGCATACAGATCAGTATTGGAAGCACATTTCTCAATGGTCCAGTATTGTTGGGGGAGTCTCATTGGTCATGGTGGCTTCCAGCAAATGGTTTTTCATAGAGTCATGAGAGAAGAGCCTTTCCAATTATTGTTGCTAGTAGAGTGTCTTAGTAGTCGAGTCTTCCAGCTACTCGGTGGTAGCTCCTCTATGTAAAAATGTGTTCAGCATAATAGAAGATTTTAGTAGTAGCAGCAACGGGTGGTTTTTTTCCCTAAAGATGGTTTTCCACCAGAAAATGTGTGTCCATTATGCGCATGTTCATGATATTGTTCATGGTGATCTTACATGTTTATTTTCTCTTTGTTTCATATATTAGCTGAAGGGTTGCTAATTCTTAGTTTTTTTGATAAAAATAAATAAAAATAATAATAAACGCTTGCACTACTGATTCAACCCCCCCCCCCCCCCTCCTCAATAGTGAGCTAATTTCCAAAAATTGGTATCAAAGCGGAGTTCTCTCGAGGAATATTTATCTCTTGTGTGATTATAGCGAAGAATAAGAAGAAGGAAACTCAGAAAATAAAGTCTATAAACAATCCAAGAATGTGGCAAAAACCGAAGAACCTCTTATGTTAGTAAAAGGTATGGAAAATAGTATTTTTAGTCATGGACATTTTCCTTGCCAATCTAGTGATGATGATTTTTGGGTTATTGAAGAAGTTGATGATCATTATTTTGAATTTGATTCCTCAAGATGCAAGGAAGGTGTTTTTCTAGTGCAAGGATCTAAGGATGATGATTTTAAAATATCAGTAACCCTTGAGGCTAAAAATAAAGCAAAAGAAAGGTTGATAGAGAAGCTCACATTGGAAAATAAAGAACTAAATAAACTACTCCATATTCTTGAGGTAAGAGAGCATGCATTCAAGGAAGAAATTGATGATTTAAAAAATTACTTAGAGAAATAAAATATCAATGAGGATGAGATTGAGAATTAGCTTAAGAATCATATCAACCATTGTAAGAAATTAGAAATAGAAATGGAAGAAATAAGATCTAGTTTTGGAGCTAAAGAAACAATGGTCGAAAATCCCAAGGTAGAAATTAGCATAAAAATAAAGAAAATCATCATCAAAATCAGAAACTAAAGAAGGTCACCAGGAAGGGTTTGAGAAATGCAAGGTATTTTAGTTGTCAAAAATTCAGGCACACTGCAGGAAATTGTAAAAGCGAGAAGACAAATGATTACAAGAAAAATATATAGTTGAAGAAGGAGGATTCAGAAGCAGGCCCATTATTCTTCAGGTACAAAATGTCTTTCATGGCTATTAGTTTCTATGTAATGATTTTGGGCATAAAGGTATTCACTATAAAAAATTTCCATTTTTGCCATTTCAATAGGCACATTAGATCTTATATTTTTGATAACTTAGGCAATAGAGCCAAATATTTCTTGTTTCATACATCTATTAAGGGATCTAGTCATCAAAGAAAAATTTGGAGGAAAAATAAACCAAAATAATATTTGAATAGTAAGTGGTAAATCAAGGTTTGGAGAAAGAATAAAATTTAGGCCATCTTGGCCTCAGCGAGAGCTTGAATAAAAAATTTCATAAATTCAGGTGGATCTCCTCAAAGGAATTTTTGTCAAACAACCTTATTATATTTGGAATTTTTTTTTGTTGATCATTTTTAAATAGGAACATGATATGGTTTAAATCTGCCCATTTTTTTCCTACATGTGAAATAATGAGAAATAGCCTACACAAATAAATAATTGAATGATTAAATATTTTGAGAAGTAAAAAAAATAACAAGGAGAAAGATATTTTCATCAACATTCTGCTAGAAACAAATCAAATTTAATTGTGAATTTGAGGAAAATTGCAAACCTACCACAACAAAAAAATCTAGGAAAATCTTCTTCGAAGAACCTTACATTTCTCTCAATCCAGGCTATTTTTTGAAAAAATAATTTAGGTCATTCTACACAAAAACCATGTCGCAGAACTTCCAAATCCATCCTCACTTTCCCATAAAATCCAACTCAAGATCATAACTTTTTATCCAAGTGATTTTCTCAATTGAAATATTTGACTATGAGTTGGAGCTAAGATTTGCAATTTGGAAGATATTTTGGAGGTTGCTATGTTTCTCGTGATTATAAACTTATATAAAATTGGACATTGATGAGATTGGTTGTTGTTACTTGGCCTATGCAACATTTGGTAGATCTATTTATGATTCATTGTTGTTGGTCTTTCTATTGATAAATTGTATGCTACTAGTTTAGTGTTGCTCCAAGTTGAAGATTATTTGTTGCTACTTAATTGTTGGCATTATGCATATGTGTCTTGGTGGTTACTAGTGACATGATATGATTCTACCTTGAGAGGATTATTGTTTTCTGTTGCAAATAGTGCACATATTTTTGACATGTGCGTTGTTGCTACTCTATATATATATATATATATATGTGTGTGTGTGTGTGTGTGTGTGTGTGTGTCAATTGGTGGTCATATATTGCTCATGTAAGTTCATGAGATATATTTATGTGTTAGATGTTTCTGTTATAGATTGGAGTTTTATGCAACTCATTTGATGTCATGTTTATATACTATTTATACTCATTATTACAAATTTCATGTTGATTGGTTACTACTGCCATTACATCATTTGTTGCTACAAGATGGTGCATTGTTACAAATGGATATACTTTGTGCATGTGGATGGTTATGTGCATGATGAGATTTACATATTGTTTGTTATTCATCATGTTGTCAGTCAAGGGGTTTAATAGAGTATGACTTGGAGAGAATCTTGAGTCTTATTCATGTATTGAAATTTCAAGCATCATGTAACAGTCACAAAGTTTCATACTGTACTTCACCATTTGTTGTCATATTCATGAGGCCATGTAACATATGTACACAATTTTCTGGTCATGTAAAGTCATTGGTTGGATAGGTCGAGTCCATAGAGTCATTAATGTCAATTTATTGTTACAACCATGGGATGATGTATATCCTATGTATCAGTCATATTATGCAGAGTCATATGGGATGATGTATATCCTATGTATCATTCATATTATGCAGAGTCATTCTTTTGGTTCATGTAGTATAGCCTTCAACAAGAAGGCATTTCTTGCAGGTTGATGATCATGATGCTTTAGTGGATCGTTGTTGATCCGTTATAATTGATGTATGGATGGTGGTTGTGTTTATTCTTATCCTTATCTTTATGTATGGATTTCCATTATATATTTGGTGAAATCAATGTGTATTGCTCAAAAGATGTTTTCTATTCTCCATTAAGTTTGTAATATCCCGAAGGGGAAATAAACAGTAATACAAAGCATACAACAAGATACAAAATGATAAAAACTAAACATGAAGCAGATACACATGAAATAGAGAGAATACTGAGCCATTTTATTATACTGAGAAACAGAAATGAGTATAAGAGGTGATCAGAGTGATGGCACCTCGACTTGCACCAGGCAAGTGTAGGAATACTCTCAGAATATAAATGGAATGGGTGTTCTCTACTCTACGTCCAAGCTGCTGGAATACTGCCGTGTTGCTGCTACTGCTGGAACAAAATGAGTATTTGGGTCTGCTCCCCTACTCAGAAAAAGTTGAAACTCTGGAATCGGCCTCTACTCACAATACCCAGAAAATCCTAGAGAGCATTTATGAAATGGTCGACCCCCGAAAATGCCTCCCTTGAGGATCTACGCTATCCTCCCAAGGGCCACGCTGGTGCTGAATGAAATCCTCCAAAATATGGCCTCCCACTCTGCCAAATGCTTCCAATAATCAAGGGTTGGCCCCTTGCTCAATCCTCCGGCCTAAATCCTCCAAAATAGTGCCACTTCGGAGCTCCCTCAAGATGGATTGCATCCTCCCTCTCAAGACTGTGCGGTCTCTAATGGCTCTGCTCCTCCTCAAATGCAATCATCGATCCTCCTACAAAAAGCTAATGAAAATACCTCACCCGAGCAAGCACTCAAAGTCTCCTGGGGGTGAGGGTAGGATCTTCGAACGAAGACACCCAATGCACTGAACAGTGCTGCAGACAAGCTAAACAGCCAGCGTGCTCCAAGTCGAAATGACTAGCTCAATATGCATAAACATGAATTCCCAAATGAGGGGGCTCTCCTCCCTTTTATAACGCTGGGCCTCTCTCTCTCTAGGCCACACCACCTCCACGTGCTCCTTGGCCCACGTTGTCTCCCTCATCTGCGTGAAGTAGGCCCCACACTGCGCACGTGGTCTACGTCCCTCTCCTACACTGTCCACTTGGCCACTAGGCCCCACACTCTCTTAATTTCGATGTGGACTTTAGGAAAGTGTTTCATCCTAAGTGAGTTAATTAATATTTTACTCACTTTATTCACACTCCGACTATAATAAAGCAAAATTGGTCAAAATTAATATTTCCAATTAGCTATCACTAATTAGAAATTCTACAAAGTTATAGGATGATGATGATAGTCATGACATATTGTTTTTGGCCTGAGATTGATCTTGGCACAGATGGAGTTGTTGCATGGTTTTGTTGCTGCTAGTATATACATATCATATTGGTGATAAGCTTTGTTATTGTTTCTTGATGTTATGATTCTCAAGGGGAGCATGTTTTGCATGTGTTGGGCTGCAAATATCTCATTATTATTACCACTTTATAACGTATATTTCATCCATTTCTACCATTATTTATATAAATTACCACATAATTCCATTTTATAATTATTTATGCTCTTATGGATCAATACTACTTTTTCTCCTTTATTTTTAATAAATTGAATATTAGTATGCATTTTAATTCCAATGATGGTTTATTAATGAATTTTTTATACCATCACTCATGATTTTACCCTCAAATATCTCTTCCAGATTGGAAATTCGATGTCCAACTATTCCAACTCATAAATTCACTGGAATAAGAAGTGATAGTTTTGCATTGGCTATTTCAGAAAAATGAAGATGAATCCTGAAAATCTGAGACATGCGTTTTGTGCAGAACAGACCAATTCAATGTTCTTATTAGCTGTTTTCCAAAATTCGTTTTGGATTGAGAAAAACAGAAGGTTCTCTAAAGGTGATTTTCTCATATTTGATGTTGTGACCATTTTCCAAATTCTTCCAATTGCAATACCAGATTTGACTTGTTCCAGCTAAGTCATGATATTTCAGATCTAATCATGCTGATCAATTTGTTGTAGACAATCTCCAATTATAATGGTAAATCATTTTTTAATCAAGTTAGTTGTAATTTCCCTTTTCTCTCTATGTATTTAAATGAAAACAGAGGTCAAAGAGAAGGGAATGAACATATGAACAATTGTTGGATGAACGAACGAACAATTGTTGAATATAAGATGGATAATTATTGAACTTGAGACAAAGCCAAGAGCTTCATTCTGATGTAATTATTTCTCTCATATATTTTAATGAAGGAAGTTATCCATTGAGTTCTACATCTGTTACTTGTAATCTCGTCTGAATTATTTCTCAAGGCAGAACTGAGTCTTGGGCAGTTGGGCCCACTACCTTGGACGAGGTGTTTCCTTGAACATTTAAAGTAGTTTAGTTACGTGCTTGTTTATTTGAATTTCAATTCGCATTCCTTAAAGTATATTTCCTTTCTTTAAAAGTAATTTTTTGTTTGCTGCATTTTCCAGATTTGTTATTTCTCTCAATTCCCAGATTTCATTTAATTTTCTACTCTAGATTAACATTTGAATTATGTTGGGTGCAATAGGTTAAATTAATAATTAGGAAATGTGTGATTTAATTTAGTATTGATTCAAGCCGTGTGATTAGCATAATTATTTTCCTGTCATTTACTTTTTGTTTTTTAGATTTAGTATTTTTTTTCAAGTCTTGCATTTTATTTCTTTTCGAATGAGCTTGATAGTGTAGAACATAATCATGTAGAACCAGTGTTAGTTGTTGGTATTTTCTATGCATATATTTTGTTGATTTCCTTGAAATAAAAAGATGTTCCTTGGTTGATAATTAATGAATAGGTGATTAATTATTTTTATTAAGCAATTAATTTTACCCAACATTTTGGCGATGTTGTCAGAGAAGGCAGTCAAATAGAACTACCACACTAATATCTAGTTGCAGATATAGACCTCATTTCGAGGAGAGTGTTTAAAAGTAATTTATTTTTATCTTCTTGTTGTAAAATAACTGGGTATTAAAAACGGGAGGTAAGAACCTACGTAACCAACAAGTAAAATGCTTTCTCAACAACCCTTTTTTCGGAAAATACATAGAGGACAAATAGGAATAGGGTTTTTTATGACTAACTAGGTAGAAAAAAAGTAGAAATTTGAATAAATCCTATCATTTCACTTAAGTGGTGATGTAAGCACCACCCATTCCACTAACCAATTGATAGGAACATTTGAAGGAGGAGCCTTAAAGTATAACATGAAGAACATATTCTATAATGGGAAGAAATGGCACGCACTACTACTTTTGAATTTCCTATCAGAGATCTAGGAGGAGTGACACAAATGCACATAATTCCCCCATCTACTCTACCAAAATTTCATGGTTTGGAAAATGAAGATCCAGATACCTTTTTATTTGAGTTTGAAGTACTGTGTAGAGGATATGATTGTTATACTAATGATCAAAGGTTGAAGGTGTTTCCTCTTACTCTAAAAGGAGCAACTTTCTGATGGTTCATGAACCTGGTGGAAACTACATTCAAACATGGGAGGACATGAAGAATATATTCTTGAAGAAGTACCAAAACTATTGCAAGGCTATTGAAGACATTTTCAGTATGATACAGGGGGAATATGAAAGCTTGGAGGCCTATGTGGAGTGATTTAAATACAACCTTCAAAAATCAAAGCATAAGCATTTGGAAAAAGAGATCTTAAAAACACTCCTACTCAAAGGAATCAAAGACAAATTTTTAGAACTCTTAAATTTGATAGGAAAAGGTGATTTTTTTCATCTATCATATGATGATGTTTGTGATTTATGCATAAGGTATTCAAGAGGAATATCCAAGGCTGGTAAGAATTATAGATAATTTTCTTCTTTCATTTCCAAATATACTACAAGAACAGGAGATATAAGAGTTGAAATCAATTATTTATTTGAACATTTTAAAATTTATTTTATTAGCTCTCTAAATGCACAATTGCATGTTTTGCAGGTAAAGAAAAATCAGGAAAAAATTGAAGAATTGGTTTTCCCTCATTTCCAAAAGGAGCATCCCATGCATAGTTTCTCTTTCTTACCTAGGATGAAAGCAACATATCAAAGAGATCGAGAAGCTACAAGATCACAACCATGGAAACCATGGCCTACATGTATGGTTCAAAACACTTCCTCTCCATTTTCTTACTTGCATAAACCATTATGGAATACTCCTTTGTTAGGGTAGCCATGTCAATCTCAATATAACCACCACCAATATTTTCCACAAGTTTGGCATGGTTCATCTTATGATTACATGACTACTCTCACTCGTATTATAGCACAAGCACATCATCCATATTCTTTACCAGCTCTTCAACAACATCTTACTTGCCTATCAAAATCATCCGCACAACCCAATAAACTACATCATCAAAATACTCCATGCCCTACAAAATTTCCTACTCAATTGATTCCACACCCTCATAGTAATAAACCAGTACAGCATTCCCGGATGCGGGTGTATAAATGCTTGAGGTGGATAGCGAGCCCAGCATGCACCACATGGCCACGCATGGGTGTTGTCTGGCTGCATTTAACACAGCCAACGGCTTGCCTCCCTCCACCTTTAATGCACTCAGATTGAAGTGCCATTCATCTCTCCACAAAATGGCTTCGCATTTCACCGTCCTTCCATTGCCCTCCTGTTGTATCTACCCCTCTGCAGTCTCAAAGCCGAGATCTCGAACATACATAGGGAGGCGGTGCAGCCTTCATTGCTGCCTTACGCTTGCTCCTGACCTCCATTTCTTTCACAGTCTTTACTGCAACCTCATTTTCGTTCCTCCACCTCAGGATTTAAATCCCTCCGCTCGCACTGTCACCACGCCTTCACCACCCTGCCTCCCTATCGATTTTGACACATCCAACATGCCGAGATGGCACAGAATGCGATGCTACCAAGGTAGTGACAGTGGTCGAGGTCGAGGTCGCCCACTTTTGTCCATTCACTCTGAGTCTCCATCTCCACCTCCTGAAGTGATTTCTGCCCATTCTCCTTCCACTCGCAGAGGAAGAGGTAGAGGTCATGCCCCACAACCGCCTCTTGTTGTTCACCCTAAACCTTGCACCTCACTACCTGATGAAACTCCTGTCCAATACCACTCCATAGGTCGAGATGGAGGTCGTAGCCGAGCTTCTCATCCCCAGCATTCAATTCACTTGGAGGCTCGTCCACTACTGCCTGAGGAGAATTCTGCACAATTTCATTACAACTGTGCTCTGGACAAACCCGGTCTTACTGCCACCATCACCATCAGTTTCCAGGAAGAAGCCCTCGTGTCTGCAAAACGCAACACCAGGAAGAGACCTAGAAAATCCACCATTGCCATAGATCCTCAGCAGCTCTCAAGAATGTCTGAGGCCCTTCCTACTAAGCCCGCTGCCAACTCCTCCAGCAGCAATGGTAGCGGCAGGAGTAGCAGTGGGAGTCCAGAATGGTCGAGTGAAGATTGCAGGAAGGGTAGTGCCAGCGTAATTTTCACCGCAACAACACCTGAACCAGCTGCCCATCAAGCGACGCATGCAGGTGACTCCTTTGATGAGTACAAGTGCCTCATTGTGGAGGAACCACCACCTCAACAGAATGACACTTAACATGGAGAGGTATTTTTTTACTGTTGCGTTTATTTTCCATGTTAAAATGTATTTCTAGAAATTTGTTTCAACTTTTAAGTATCTACTATCTGAAGTTGGTTTCCTCTTTGAGGGAAGTTGTATCATGACTAGTTTCCCCGTATGGGGCAGTCATTTTTTTGTTTTTTTTACTTATAAAGCCTCGGGAATTGGCTAGTACAGCAACTCTGGAGACTCAACTCATCCTGTATATTATGTTATATTAATAGAATTTAGTCCAACTTAGGAAAGAAAAAAAAACCAGTATAGAATGTTTACAATGCTGAACTAAAAAATTTACCCACCCTTCCCACCAATTCTATCTCACATGCACATTACAGAAAATTTATATTAAGATTGGGAAGGCTTCAAATCGAGAAATTGAAAAATTCATGGAATAACTTCATGATATGAAAACCATGGGAAATCAAGAGAGTCAAGGTTGTATTGAAGATTGGTTTCACTCCATCATTTTTTTGCAATATCGCTCCATACTTCAGCAATTTTTGGCACCGTCCTTTCAAGGGATGTTGGTCTCTCAGACCCTATTATTTATTAACATGTATTTTTCAAATTTGGGTATGTACATATTTGAGGCCTTATTTCGAAAATGGTTCCATTGGAAGTACTCTTACACGTAATTATATTTTATTTTCCAAAGTAGAGTAGGTTAGTATAAAAAATAGAATAAATAATAACATAAATAAATAAATTTCTTTATCTAAAAATAAAAAAATAAAAAAATAGTTGTTTTTGTTGCAACATGCTCTGGAAATCAACATCGGTGATAAATGTTTGAATTTATTTATACATGTAGATGTATTATATTGAATATAATGTTTCTACAGATACTTACATTCATTTTTGTCACCAATTTGGAAAAATTGCTTGAATATCAAAAAAAAAAATTACTTGCAGGCTTGATAAAATTTCTGAAAACACAGTCGGGAAAATCATGTTTTGAGGGACCAAAAGGGAATATTTTAAAAAATTATTTCTATCCTAAGTATCCCTTTATTTCTACATTCCAACCCAATTTGAATCATTCAATTTGGATTTGAAACAAAAAATTTATAACCAAAACATTGACAGGGTGTCTAGTTGGCAACTCAGGCACAGAATTGGGACAGTCATATTTTAGAGGTCCAAATGACTACATATTGAAAACTTGTTTCTATCATATATTCCCCTATGAATATATTTTACAATTCAATTTGAATCACTCTATTTTGATATATTATGAGAAAGTTATGACCAAAATATTGAATGCCTATCGTAAATCAGCATTCTCAAAACTCTGTTTTTCTAGTTGTTCACTAGCATATTTGACCCATCAATTATTCTTGTCTTCAAAACTTGTTTCTATTGGATATATATAAATGAATTTAATTTAATCTCAAATTTGAATCATTTGAATCCGACATCAAACGAAAACATTATGCTTAAAATACTAATTGTTGTTATAAGTTGGGAAATTGAAAATGACTTTGTTATGCAGGTTGTTCTAAGTAAATTTGACATATCATATCATGGAATTTTCATAACCTGTTTCTACTAGTGATATATCTTTGAAACAAATTTCATTTGGCTTTGTAATCACTGAAATTGGACGAAAAAAAAAATTATGATTAAAATACTATTGGTCAGTATGGTTGACCAATGCTCTCCTGCAGGTGACATATAAATTCTGTTTTGTTTATATTTCTGTGGATTTATTTTACAGAGTAACTACTTGTTATTTTTTTTAATATGTATTCGATTACAATAGCCTAATCACCTCTCTTCTTCCATGATTTCATTTTTTATTGCAGGTAGACGCTTGCTTTTTGCAGGTCTCGGGAGAATAAAGGAGGTCAATTCATGATCGAGTGATTCTTGAAGGCAATAATAATGACATAAGATATTTTCATCTAATCATCTATTAAGAAATCTAATTTCATATGATTTTGAGTCTTTCTAGGTGTCGTAAGAGCTTGTTGCAAAATTGTCCCCACTATTCCTCACCAACATGAAGAAAACAACATGAAGACTTTTTCATTACCTAATGGATCCATAACAGGAAAACTGAAGAATTGAACATTCAAGTCATCTTCACCAAAGAATTTTTCCAAAAGATCAATTTTTTTCCATTCATTCACCATTGATAGATTATTGTTCCTACAAAAATATTGATGTTACCTTAGGAAACAACATTGCTGCAATTGAAATCACGGTTGTGTAACTTAATTTATTTATTTACTCTTTTTAATAAGGTGTTGTTTTTTCTTTTTCTCTTATGTTTTCTTGTTTCAGGTGTTTCTTCCTTCAAAGTTGTGGTTGTCATTCCGTTGGCGAATGCGTAGTTGCTATATTGAATGAACAATTGTTGTTACGTCCAACGAACAATTTTTTTTCTATCAAATGGACAAACATGTTTCTTTTGGGTGTTTTTAAAAATTGATGTTCAATCAATTGAACGACTTTTGTTTAGTCAATTGAATAGCTATTCTTCAATCAAACGAACGGCTGTGTTTTTTTTCCTTTAGTGTGTATAATAAACTGTTGTTCGGTCAAATGAACAGCAAATTTCATTTTGTGTGTTTGTTGTTCAAATGACTGAATAGTTGATGTTCAATCGACTGAACAGTTTTTGTTTGGTCAAATGAACAATGGGTTTTATTTCATGTTTTTTTGTTGTTTAAACGATTGAACAGTTGTTTTTCAATCGACTAAAAAGTTGTTGTTCGGTCAAAGGAACAAAAGATTTTATTTTTGTGTGTTTTTGTAGTTCAATTGATTGAACAGCTTCTGTTCAATCGACTGAATAGTTGTTGTTCAGTCAAATGAGCAATAGATTTTTTTTTTGTGTTTTTGTTGTTCAATCGACTAAATAGCTGACGTTTGGTCAAATGAACAACAGATTTTATTTTTTTGTGTTTTTGTTATTCAATCGATTGAACAAATGTTCAATCAACTGAAAAACTGATGTTCGGTCAAATGAACAACAACTTTTATTTTTGTGTGTTTTTGTTGTTCAATCGACTGAACAACTGATGTTCAGTCAAATGAACAGCAGATTTTATTTTTTTGTATTTTTGTTGTTCAATTGATTGAACAACTATTATTCAATCGACTAAACAACCATGATTTTTATAATAAATAGTTGTCTAAATGAATTTTTTCCAATTTTATGCGCATATAACCATTTTATTTTATGCATTTTCTCATGAAAATCATCTTGTGAATGGGGAATGTGCATCTAAGAAGGGGAAAAGAAATGACACTAATAACAATTATGATCTTTTACCTTTGATGGATATCTTTATTTTTAGACATTGATATGGCCTAACTATGTAATGGCTTGCTATAAATATTTTCTTCAGACATATTACAAATAATTCATTATCTTAATACCATTCTAGGCTATATTTGTACACTATCAATGGCTAATCTTATAGGGTAGGGTGACTGAGGAATAAGTGTATAACTTTTATTGGCATTTATTTTCACTCCTCACACCATCCCTAACTCTTAAGGAGTTAATGAACCTCCCTCTATTTATGATTATATATATATACAAAAATGAAAATAATATGCAAATATTTTAGACTCGGGATAGGGGGTCTCATCATGAGCCAACCTACCATGATCATAGGGATATAACAAGTAACATTCCCACAATGGCTACCACACCTGGGCAATGACCTTCTAGCCAAAGTAAAAATCTCCTAAAGGACAAGAGGTCTCATCACGAGCCGACCTGATTACTTTGTTAAATCCTAGTGAATGGCATTGTGGCTATCTGGTTACCATGCCAGCATGGTGGTCTTTCTATAGAGAAAATAAATTATCTAAGTACTAAATAAAGGATTCTGGCTCATTTTTGGGTTAAAAAACGACCCTCTCAAGGCTATGGACACCTGCTGGCAGCAGTGGCTTTGTTTGTGGCATTGGAGTTTTATGATAACAGCCAATCATTTTATATTCTTTTATTTTTACCAATCCATTCCCAAAGGAGAACTTACCATTTGAATAGTGTTATATTTATAAAAACCAGTATGCACAGTAAAACTACATATGAATTAACTTAATTATGTATGGTTATTTAATCTCAATGGTTATTTAATCCCAACAGTTGTTACCACTCTTTATCTATCATGCTTTGTCACAACTTTCCATGAAAACAAAAATCTTTTTCATAATCATTACTTCTCTTTTTTTCCCTTTTAATAATTTCCCCGTCCTCCTTATGGTTTGAGCTGATTTGATTGATTTCTGCTGCAATATATGTCGTTATCGTTATTATTCGACTACATTAATGATTTTCAACACCCTTTCCACCCTTCTCGTGCTTTCTGGTCGTGGACACTTGGGGAAGAAAAACCCTGCCACATTTTGTACTTACTTTCAACTTCCATGGCTTCCACCTGTTTGCATCACTTTCTGCATCAGCTTAACCTACATCAGCTTCAACAAATTCCATTCCCTACATGTCATTACACATTTCTACGGAGGTAAAACTTGAGGTAACATAGCATAAGTTTCTGATTTATTAAAAATTTAGGAGAATTTGTTGAAATTCCATTGAGCATTATTTATCTTCATTCTCTCCACTTCTTTACCACTTCCCATTTTTTAGAGACACAAAAGCTTTCAGTTTGGGGGAGTTTTACTTTCTTTCATTTCTTTATTTTTACCATGCCATCATCCATCGATTTCTTATTCATTCTCAAAACCTCCCTCATTCCATGTTATTGTACACCAAGCATAAGGATTGTAGCAACTACCTCAATATGTTTTCTAGTATAAAATGAGGGCATGCTAATTCTCCAGTTTGGGGGAGGAATTGCCACACATGATGGATGTTTTCTACTTTATTTCTCATTTAAGGCATACAATTTCATTTTTTATACAATGCTCGATTTGTGCATATCTTTAAAACTATGAACTAAATTCTTATGATTTTTGGACAGCAAAAAAAGCATCTTTAAACTACACAGACCCAAAAAAATTCAAGTTAAATTAGTCTGTAAAATTTCAGAAATCATGCACTATCACCTACAGCCATTTTTCTTATATCTCATGATCCATGCATCAAATCAATCTAATTTTTAGATTAGAGAAGCATTAACATACGGTTGAAATTCAATGTGAAAAATCTTGTGCCTTCACCAACATCGCTAAAATTAAATATTTATTATTTGAGGAAGAATTCATTTGTTCCATCAATATAATGACTTGGGGTGAATATTTTGATTATTGTATTATAGCTTGGTTAATACAAAGGCTTTGGGTTGCATGAGGACATGCAACATATCGAGTTTGGGGGTATGTTGGGCCGCAAATATGTCATTATTGTTACAACTTTCTAACGTCTATTTCATCCATTTCTAACATTCTTTATCACATTCTTTATCACAATTTATCACATAATTCCATTTTATAATTATTTATGCTCTTATGGATCAATACTACTTTTTCTCCTTTATTTTTAATAAATTGAAGATTATTATGCATTATAATTCCAATGATGGTTTATTAATGAATTTGTTATAACATCACTCATGATTTTAGCCTCCAAGATCTCTTCCAGATTGGAAATTCGATCTCCAACTATTCCAACTCAGAAATTCACTAGAATAATAAGTGATAGTTTTTCATTGTCTATTTCGGACAAATGAAGATGAATCCTAAAAATTTGAGACATGGGTTTTGTGCAAAACGGACCAATTCAGTTTTCCAAAGAGCTTTTTTTCAAAATTTGGTTTGGATTGAGAGAAACAGAAGGTTCTCTAAAGGCGATTTTATCAGATTTATTGTTGTGGTCATTTTCCAAATCCTTCCACTTGCAATACCAGATTCGACTTGTTCCAGCTGAGTCATAATATTTCAGATATGATCATGATGATCAATTTGTTGTATACAATCTCCAATTGTAATGGTAAATCATTTTGTAATCAAGTTAGTTGTAATTTCCCTTTGCTCTCTGTGTATTTAAATGAAAATAGAGATCAAAGAGAAGGGAATTAACATATGAACAATTGTTGGATGAACGAATGAATAATTGCTAAATACAAGATGGTTAATTTTTGAACTTGAGACAAAGCCAAGAGCTTCATTCTGATGTCATTATTTCTCTCATATATTTTAATGAAGGAAGTTATTCATTGAGTTCTACATCTGTTACTTGTAATCTGATCTTAATTATTTCTCAAGGCAGAACTGAGTCTTGGGCAGCTGGGCCCACTACCTTGGACAAGGTGTTGCCTTGAACATTTAAAGTAGTTTAGTTACGTGCTCGTTTATTTGAATTTCAATTCTCATTCCTTAAAGTAGATTTCCTTTCTTTAAAAGTAATTTGTTGTTTGATGCATTTTCCATATTTGTTATCTCTCTCAATTTCTAGATTTCATTTAATTTGCTTCTCTAGATTAACATTTGAATTATGTTGGGTGCAATGGGTTAAATTTATAATTCAACAATGTGTGATTTAATTTAGTATTGATTCAAGTCGTGTGATTAGCATAATTATTTTTCTGTCATTTACTTTCTTTTTTTGAGATTTAGTATTGTTTTTCAAGTCTTGCATTTTATTTCTTTTTGAATGAGCTTTGATGGTGTAGAACATAATCATGTAGAACTAGTGTTAGTTGTTGGTATTTTCTATGCATATATTTTGTCGATTGCCTTGAAATAAAAAGACATTCCTTAGTTGATAATTAATGAATAGGTTAGTTTTTTATATTAAGAAAATAATTTTACCCAACATCATGTACTTGTTAACTAGGTGGATATTGTGTTGTTTCTTGAGGATGATCATGTTTAAAACTATTTTTCTTTGGTCAGAGTGTTGTTGTTGTTTCTATGGTTTATGATGTGTTTGTTCCTCACTCTATATTATTTTTGATGTTTTTGATATGATGTTGGAGCTGATGATTGAGGTTTCTACTACATCCATTTTCTAATTCTTATGATGCATTGTTGTTTTCAATTATGGTATGTTACTGCCTAGGAGAATGTTGTTGTTGTTTCCCACATCATGTTATTAATGATGGATGTAGTCTAGTACTAGTTTACGATGGTGATCAGATTTTTTTTTTTTGGTCATTGCGGGTGATGTTGATGGAACGAGTGTTTCTCATATTATATTACTGTTGATGCTCATGTTATTAGTACTTTTATTGAGAGTGTATGATGTCAATGGAGTTGTTATGAGGAGCAAGTGATGTATTGTTGTTGTTTCTTGGACCATCTATTATCTAGGGGGATTATTCGTCAGTTCCATCATTATTGAAGTGAGCCATTTCCCATTGATGTCAAAGGGGGAGTGCATGAGGAGATATGTTTCAGAGGTATGTGTCAGATGGATGGTTCAGCTGGGGTTACCATCAATTCCAAAGAGGGAGATTGTTGGCATTGATATTTTATTGCATGTGCATTGATGATGCAGGAGTTATGTTGTAGTGTTTGATGGTTGGCACTGATTTCAACCTGGGCATGTGTTGCAACTGGCTTGAGTGTGGAAGATTTTTCTGGAGAAGTTTGGCTTCTGAAATTTAATGAGTTTATGCTTATGCTTGATTGACAAGTTTTGCTTTAGCTTGTGACAGTTGTGCAGTTGTTTTTGTTGATGTGGTTAGGCTTTTGCTCATGTCAGTTTCTTATATGTACATGATTGCTATTGGTTTTGGTATGTATATGGAAAATTTCGGTACGTGAGATTACCATGATACATGTATTCTTGGCATTGGAATTACCTTGGTATTTTTTGTGTCTCTGTGGTCCAGGTCGACACTTAGTATTAGGATTGCAGGTATTGGCATTACCATGGTATCTTCTTATGATATTTTCTTGGAGATTACCATGGTACATGGATCCATGGTATTGGTGTCACCATCGTATTTACCTATGGTATTAACCTAGAGATTACCATGGCACAGGGGTCCATGGTATTGACCTGAATATTACCATGGTACAGGGTCCATGGTATTGACACATGGTATTGGTTTGGATTTTACTATGATACAAGTGTCCATGGTATTGGAATAACCATGATATTTTCCCAATGTATTGTTTCGATATTATTGAGTATAATTTGATATATACTTTTGTGAGAATATTGAACGATTGATTTGGTGTGTGGATTGATTGAGTGTGTGTGTGTGTGGATGGAGTGAGTGAGTGATACAGTACTTTTTCATAGATAATTATACATTTGTAGTTATGTTGAGTTGTGTGTGTACATCAATTTATCATTTTCACATTTATATTATAGTAGTTGTTGGGTTTCTCATGTTGAGTAGGTTTGAGAGACCAGTTTGAAAATGCATGAAAGATGGTTTGCATGGATTTGTTTAGGGAGTTGAGACCCATAGTAGATATTTTGTAGAAAAGGTGGGTAACTCCTAGCATAGAGATCAATACAGGAAGCGGATTTCTCTAGAGTCCAGTATTGTTGGGCAAGGCTCGTTGGTCGTGGTGGCTTCCACGGAATGGTTGTTCATAGAGTCATGAGAGAATAGTATTTCCAATTTTTGTTTCTAGAATACTATCTTAGTATATGAGCCTTCCAACTACTAGGTGGTAGATCCTCTATGTAAAAATGTGTTCATCATAATATAACATTTGTCAAGCAACAACAATGGGTGGATTTTTCACTAGATATGGTTTTCCACCAGAAAACCTGTGTCCATTTATGTGCATGTTTCTGATATCTTTCATGGTGATTTTACATGTTTATTTTCTCTTTGTTTCATATGTTAGCTGATGGGTTTCTAATTCTTGGTTGTTTTGATTAAAAAATTTTAAAAAATAATATACTCTCATACTACTGATTCACCCCCCCCGCCCCCCCCCCCCCGCCCCCTCCCCTTAGTAGTGAGCTCATTTCTAGAACCTGATTATTTTCCTGATTCAAATGTCTTATTTCAGTTATGTTTGGATCCCAATCCCTGATAGGGGGTGTGGGAGTATTGCTGCTTGGAGAGTCCATGGGTGCAGTTGCATGTTTAGATTCCCCTCGAAGCTAAAAATAGATGAAATTTTTCCTTCTAAAATACTTACATTTCGTAGTCAATCTAGGTTGTTTATTAGGCGAATGCTCTAAGGGTAGCAGTTATGTTTAATTTAGGTTTATTTTCCCTAGAAGAAACCCCATAGTTTATATGAGGGAATTTTTTTTTGGATGTGTATTATTATTCCGAGTGAGAAAGAGAGAGGATATTGTGTGAGAGAGAAGAGGAAATTACAGCGGATGTGTTGTAGGTTGTATCTCTTCATTTTTCTAGATAATATAAAAGGAAGGTTTGGTTTTTTATCCATGGAAATAGCCCAAATTGGGTGAACCATACATATATGTGTCTCTCTTGTTTTATGTGTTTCTATATTTTTTTCCCACAAAATTTTGTGTATTTCATTTCTATGTTAATTAATTTCTAACGACTGGTATCAGAGTCAAAGCTTTATTTGGTTGATAAACTCACATGAGAGAATGGTTCCTAGCTCGATTGGGAGAAATGGCAGAAGATGGTAGGTTTAGGTTCGAGAAATTTAATAGCCAAAACTACCAGTTGTGAAAGATGCATATGGAATATTATATGTATCAAAAATATTTGTACCTAGCATTGAGCTAAAAACCAAAGAATTTGATGAGTATGATAGATACATAATGGGATATTCTCGATATAAAGGCACTAGGAACAATACGGTATGTCTCGCAGCATCATTGGCATTCAAAATTTCAAAGGAGATGACAATAGAAGGTTTAATGACGACATTGGCCAAACTATAAGAAAAAGCCTTGGAATCAAATAAGGTATTTCTTATGAAACATCTATTTAATATGAATATGTCAGAAGTTGGATCTATTTTTGACCATTTAAATGAGTTTAATATGGTGACCAATCAGTTAAGTTCTGTAGGGGTAAATTTTTATGATGAAGTTAGGGCTCTATTGTTTCTATGCTCATTACCATAAGTTTTGAATGGTTTAGTTATGGAAATTATTGACTCCGTCTTTGGATCTAGTACTTTAAACTTTTATGTTTTTGGTGCCATCCTTAGCGAGGAAACGCGACGGAAAAGCTTCGGTGAGACATCAGGTAATTGAATGCAGAGACTGGGGGGGGGAATAGAAAGAGGAAGGAGCTCGAGAAATTGCAGTAGGTGAAGAAAAGGAATATCCAAAACTAGATCAGGGATAGTGTGCTAGAAATGTGGGAATAAAGGACACGACGAAATATTGTGAATCTCGAAAGGGAAAAGAAGGAGATGGAAAACAAGAGAAAAATCATGAAGTGAATTTGATAGATGATGTGTTGAAATATTCTTTGGTTTTTTCATTAGCGACTATTATTGATGCTTTGGTGGTAGATTCAGGGGCCTCATTCCATGTCACACCTGATAGGAAACATTTCATGACTATGTTCAAGAAGATTTTGGATAGATTCATATAGGTGATGATAAACCCTGTAAAATCATTGGAATGGGTAAGTTTTTTATAAAGAAATGTAATGGAGGGAAAATGGATATTGACGGAGTTAAGGCATGTTCCAAATCTAAGAAAAAAACAATTTCAACAGGGAAGTTGGGAGGTGAAGGATGTGTAACTACTTTTACAATAAAACATGGAATGTCACTAAATGAGCCTTGGTAATAGAAAAAGGAGAAAAGGTTGGTACATTGTATTTATGCAATAGTATTTATAATTATGTTAATGATTTAACCTCCATAGGAGAAGATACAACACTTTGGAATCATAGGCTCGGGCACATGAGTGAGAAGGGAATGCAGATTCTTCACTCAAGAAATTTTTTTCCAGGTCTAAGGCATGTTGATTTGGATTTCAGTGAAAATTGTGTGTACGGAAAATAGAAGAGAACCATATTTATTAGATGGGAAGGAAAATAAGAGAGAAAAAATAGAGATTTTTCATACAGATGTATGGGATCTACTCAGGGATCATTTCTCGGTGGATCTCACTATCATGTTACTTTTATTGAGATGCAACTAGGAAAACTTGGATTTATTGTATTCGAAATAAATTTTATGTATCTTATACTTTCAAGAAATGGAAATATTTGGCTAAGAATGAGATAGGAAAGAATTTCAAGTGTCTCAAATCAAAAATGGAGGTGAATTTTGTAGCAATATGTTTGATAACTATTGTTCAGATGTAATTCACATAGAGAAGACAGTTCCAGGAACACCATAGGAAAATGGTGTGTCAAAAAGGATGAACATGGAAATCATGGAGTGTGCAAGGTGCATGAGATTTCATGTATGATTTCCCTTGCAATTTTGGGAAGATGTTGTACATATTTTTGTTTATATAATAAACAAAGGGCCTTCTACTTCCTTGGATGGTGATATTCCATAGGAGGCATGGATAGGTAAAAAGGTAAACTACTCTTTTTTAAATACGTTCGGTTGTGAATCCTTTGTCCACATCAATAAAGAAAATAGAACAGAGCTTGAGGAAAAATAAAAGAAATGTACCTTTATTAGATATGATGTAAATTATTTTGGTTATTGCTTATATGATTATGAAAATCACAAAATAGTTAAGAGCATAGATTTCATATTCAATGAAAAGGTATTATACAAGGATCAAATGTAAGGAAAGGAACACATAAAAGAAAACAAATAATACGTAGTGCTTTATGAGATCACATAAAAATTAAAGGTGCCTGAAAATCATAGTGATCAACAACCACAACAGAAAGATGTACCTCAAACACCTGAAAGTGGTGTTAGAATATATACCAGGATAAGCAGACCCCCTGAATGATACTCTCCTTCATTATATTATGTATTGTTGATTGATTCTGGTGAACCAGAAAGATATGAAGTGATGCAGGTAGAAACCAGGAAGAAGAAGGAGGAAGCCATGGAAGAAGAGATGGACTCATTGATGCATAACCAGAATTCAGACATAGTCAAGTTTCCTACAGGTAAAACAACATTGTAGAATAAATGGGTTTACAGGTTAATGGAAGAAGATGGAGGTAAACATAGGTATAAGGCTAGACTTGTGGTTAAGGGGTTCGCACAAAAGAAAGGTTTATATTTTGATGAATTTTTTTCTCCTGTTGTTAAAATGACTTCAATCAGACCTATTTTAAGTCTAGTAGCAACAGAATATTTGCATCTTGAGCAGTTAGATGTAAATACAACATTTCTCCGTGGGGATTTGGAGGGAGAAATATATATGGATCACCCAAAAGGGTATGAGGTCAAACGGAAGGAAAAGGTAGTTTGAAAATTGAAGAAGATCTTGTATGGCATAAAATAGGCTCCAAGGAAGTGGTATCTAAAATTTGGCAGGCTTATGTCTGAACAAGGTTATACTAGATGTCATTTTGACCATTGTGCTTATCTTAAAAAATAAAATGATGTTAGTTATATTATATTTTTATTGTTTGTAGATGGCATGCTTGTTACAGGGTATAACATGCAGGAAATAAATATGCTGAAAGGAAAATTGGAAAATTCATTTTCAATTACGGATTTGAGTGATGAAAAACAAATCCTTGGTATGAGAATAACTAGTGACAGGAAAAATCGAAAATTAACATTGTCTTAGAGTGAGTACATAGAAAAGGTGTTGGAAAGATTTAATATGCAGAATGCAAAAATAGTTAGTACACCTTTGGCTACCCATTTCAAAATAAGTAAGGAGATGTGTCCCAAGGCTCAGGAAGAGATGGACTATATGTGTAAATTTCCATATGCATCAGTAGTTGGAAGCTTAATGTATGTAATGGTATGCACAAGGCCTGATATTGCACATGCAGTGGGAGTTTTAAGAAGGTTTATGAATAATCTTGGAAAAGAGCATCTGATGGCAATGAAGTGGATTCCCAAGTATTTGAGAGGCACCACAAATCAATAATTATGTTTTTGAGGTTCAAATGTTTCTCTATAGGGATATGTTGATGCAAATATGGTAGGTGACAAAGATAACTTGGGGAGCACTGGAGGGTATGTGTTTACAATACATGGAACAGTTTTTAGTTGGGTTTCAAAACTGCAAAACATTATTTCACTTTCAACAATGGAAGCAGAGTATTTTGTTTCTACAAAGGTTAGTAAAGAAATGATTTGGTTACAAAGGTTTATGGATGAGTTGGGAAAGAAGCAAAAGATGAGAAGGTTATATAATGACAACCATAGTGCCATTCATCTTGCAAAGAATTGAACCTTTCATTCTAATACTAAACATATACAGCTCAGGTGTCATTTCATATAGTCATTTTTGGATGATGGATATTTGAAACTATAAAAGATACACACTAGCTGGAATCCTAAAGATATGTTTACAAAAATTGTAACCAGGGAAAATTTGACCTACTTCTCAGTTTCAATTTTCCTTCAAGAAAGATAATGAAGATAAGAAAAAACTAGTTCCAAAGTGGGATAAATGTTCAACATGTGGAGAAATGATGGATTTGATATAATCTGTCTCTAAGTGGGAGATTGTTGGATGTAGAGCCTGATTATCTTCTTGATTCAGAGGTCTTGTTTCATCCATGTTTGGATCCTAATCCCAGATGAGGGGGTGTGGGGGAGCTTCCCCCCTCCAACCCCCAACTAATGCTGCCTAGGCGGTCCAGAGGGGGGGTTTCATGTATGGAGCCCCCCATGGCAAGGGTTCAAGGGTAGCACCCATGAAGCTAAAAATAGATGAAAATTGTCTTGTAAAATATTATGATTTTGTAGTAAATATGGGTTTTTCATTAGGCGGATGATCTAATGGTAAAGGTTATGTTTAATTTAGGGGGTTTCTCTTGAGAAGGAAACCCCTTGGTTTATAAGAGGGAATTGTATTACAGATGTGTATTATTGTTCTAAGCGAGAAAGAGGGATGATATTTTGTGGGAGAAGAGGAAATTACAACGGATTTTTTGTAGGTTCTATCTATTCATTTTGCTGGATAATATAAAAGGAAGGATTGTTTATTTCTTTGTGGACGTAGCCCAAATTGGTTGAACCATGTATATATGTATTCTCTTGTTTTATGTGTTTCTGTATCTATTTTTCCACAATATTTTGTGCATTTCGTTACTCTATTAATTAATTTCTAACATGATTTATAATATATAATAACATAGCAACAAAACAAGCCCATGGGGGACAGCTTAATTGGCGATTGTCATGTTATGAAGTGCTGTGTAAAAAAATAGATTTAAAGTTCAAATCCCCCATGGGTCAAGCCAAAAAATAACATAGCAAAACAAATAACTATAATATATAAACAAATTATAGCTAGAAAACAAACATCAAATAGTAATATCAAAATAATGAATGTATTTTATCTACAAATGCCACAATTTTTTTAGAAATGTTTCGAAGGATCCCATTTTGTAAAACCTCCAAGTCACCCAATAATGACATGGAATAAAAAATTTAGTATCCTCATGTCCCTGTTCTCTCCAAGGGGGGATTTTTCCTTGTTTCAATTATTGGGGGTACGAGGATACATGCATGATAATTTGTTGAATGATCCATCTTGTACAAAAAATGAAATGAAAAGTAGGAATGAAAATTAAACAAACATAGAAAAATATTAAAAAAAAGAAACATGGTAATATGGTGAAAACCCAACTTGTATTAATAAATGAAATAACAGAATATTGTAGAACACAATCTGGCTAGAATGACAGTTGTTATCTCTAGACAAAGAGAGGTAGAGGTTGCATACAATCACAAAATATATTTCTATATGTGAAACTAATTTACTTTTAACGTAAGTAAATTACCCAAAATTTCTAAAACCCTAACCCTAGATGATGAAATTCCAAAAGGTTTATGGGCCCTAAGGTGGTTAGTTGGTATATCAACTCCCTGCGGGTGCAACTTTTTCATACAATATCTATTTGGGGCATACAATATATTGTTGGAAATAACTATCTAAGGAATATAACTTTTGAATGAGGCCAAGGAATACCATAGAAACCCCTAGCCCTTCAAATTTCCCAAAAACATCATTTAGAGCTTCAAAATACCCCCAAAATTTTGGAACACAAAAAAACATAGAAACAATTGCCAAGAAGATATAGAACCATTAAGACAGTGGAAGAAGAGAGTGGCCATTGATATCCACATGGATTATTCCTCCCCTATTAGGAAGAAACAGACTACACTTCATCATGTTACTTTTTCATATGGGAAAACTTCTACTAAATTTGGATACTAGTGAGCCACTTTCCTTGGTGAAGAATATACCCTACTTTGACAACTTGGAAGATTTGCATGTGATGCAAGCGATTATTATTTCTATTGGTGTCCATGATCTAATCTAATGTACAATATTCAATACAAGTAGGATTTATTTCTATGATGGTCAATTCCTTGGTTGCTTCTAAGGTGTCCAACAGAGGTATAAAATATGGTCAAAGAAGCTCTACATTAAATATTTGGTGCCAAGGAAAGGGGGAATATTGAATTCAAAATCATTTTCACCCACATCCTTTATGAATGTGTAAGGCCCATATTTAATTGGTCTAATATTCCTATGGGGCCTTGTGAGCCACTATTTTTTTTAAATGAAACAATGCCTTATCACCCACTTGAAACTTATACCGAAATTTGTGTTGATTGTGTCATTAATTATACTTAGAATTAGCTTTCTGCACGATATCATGAACCTATTTTTAGAGGTGTTGGACCCATTCCAAAAAATTGGATATTATGTCTTATTTTACCTGAGCATGCGAGGAATCTATCTATGAAGAGGCAATCAACATAACTACATTAATTGAGGCCAATGGTTAGAACACGAAGCACACCTAAAAATTATTGTGGCCAATAGAGTTGTGGAGGGCTCTGTAATAGCTATGCTAAACATATGGAAGGTTGGATTCCATGTGTGTGGATGCTTGGAGTTGTACATGTGCAATATATACACATTCATCCTATTGACCACTTTTGTTTTTCCATCTATTTTGGGATGAAAGGTGGTCACTTCTTCCAACTTGGTATCCATAAAATACCATAGGTTATACAAAAAGGTGCCAAGGAACCTGTTGTCCCTCTCTGAAATAATGTTCTAAGGTAGCCCAAAATGAATCCAAACATATCAAAGAAGAGTTTATAATTGGATTCTTCTATGATACTCTTCTTACATAGTTCCAAATGACGATCTTAGAGAACTAGTCGAAAAACACAAAAACACGATCATTGCAATGCTTGGTGGATGGAAAACCTAACATGTAATCCATGGATACTGACTCCTTGGGATTTTCTAGGGTAGGTAGAGGAGTGTAAAACCCTTGATTCTTGATGGCTAGTTTAGTAATGCCACAAGAAGTTCACAATTTTAAATATCAATGGACATCTCGTCGAAACTTTGGCTAGAAAAATACTTATGAAGTGTTGCTACTTTCTTCTCTGCACTGCCTATAATGTTCCTGCTAGATGAACTTGGCATGATCACTTGAAGGAACAAAAATATGGCTAGGTAACACAAGATCGTGTCTTATAGGTAAAATTCTAGAAAAAAATTTCCTACAATCAACATCTAGTATATGGAAATGAAGTTAGATTTAATATTGTATAATTATTGTCACTTAGATGTCTCATGCCCACAGGAGTTAAAAATTATTGTTAGCACCACAATTGGTGGTAAACCAAGGAATTATGCAACATGATTGGTGCTACCATTCTTGTATTTGATGTTCAAGTGGATATTTTTGTGCGTATTTGGATCATTTTTTATGGTGTTCATCATGTAGCTTTCCTTAAATATGCATGAATTACAAAGGTCTGTAATTAGTGTGGATGAGCGTCTCCTTCCCTAGAATAGAATTGTTCCATTTTTAACATGTCGGCACCATGGAGTATATTTCATTCTCATATGTGGGATATATTTGGATAACAACAGATAGTGTTTCACTATGGTATGCCACTAAATTTCCATATTGTGTGATGAATGATCTATATCATAGTCAAAACTATATGTTTTAACCTCAAATGGTTGTTTCAAATCTAGCAGGGAGAGGACTAGTGCGGAGCAAAAGTGGTGTTTTAGATACTTGAATACTTTCTGTTTTGGCCCAGACCAAGAAAAAAAAATATCCACCCTTGATGACTTGAATTAATGGCCAAGTGATGTGATATAACCCCAACACAAACCTTCAGTAGATGTTAGCAAGGCCCAAGAATCTACAAAGCTTTATTAGAGTCATTAGGGTTGGGCAATCCTCAATGACTTGGATCTTGGCTAGGTGCACATTTACCCCATCTTCATCCATAATGTATCCCAAATATTGAATTATTTACATGCCAAATGATCATTTATCCATATTGGAATACAACTTGTGTTACCACAAGGTGCTCAAGACCCATTGAATATGATGTAAATTTTCTACCTAAGTTCTATTAAATATGGGTATGTCATCCAAATATACAACCACAAAATAGTTAATGAATGGCTACATGATATCGTCCATCATATTCATGAACATTTTTGGATCATTATTCAAACCAAAGGGCATGAACAACCACTCAAAAAGGCCTTCTTTAGATTTGAAGATTGTCTTCCATACATCAATTTATTCAATTAGAAAATGGTGGTAGCTTGACTTCATATAAATATTACTAAATGATTTGGCACCATTAAGTTAGACAAGAAGATCATCAATCCTGGTTATTTATTATCTATTCATGATCATTTATTTTTTTTAGGGATCTATAATCACTATAGAATATCCATGTCCCATCCTTCTTATACAACAATACAATTAGACTCCTGCGAGGCTAAGAGCTTAGTCGAATGTGGCCCTTTTGTATGAGCTCATGAAATTGATGTTTTCTTTCCTCGTTCTCTAAGAGAGAGAATGTATATATGGGGCCATCACGTAAAGTAGTACCAGGTATCAATTCAATTGAGTGTTTGACTAGGAAACGGAAAGGAAGCCCCCACAAGTGGAGTGAAGATATCTTTTTATGTCTCTACATTATTTTCCACTTTATTTTATTGTTTAGAGAGTAAATGTGATGAGGTTATCATTTGTCCCAATGAAATTCCTTGCACCATATGACTGAAACATGAAGAGGAAAAACTTTTTAGTTTCTAATATTACCTTCTCGCACAGTTTTGTTGAGATCAATTAAATTTAAATAGTTGGAACTACCTATGGTATCTTGCATATTTGACCTTTGAGAGTAAAAATGACACTATAGGGATGAGACTGATAAACAACATGATGTTTCCACGTATAATGTTTTCCTAAAATAACATTACAAACTTTTAGTATGGAAACATAACATAGTACCTCATATTTGAAGGGCTTGATGCCATATGAAAGATGGCATTGTTGGATAACAAAAATGTTTCATCCATGGCTCACAAAGCCTATGGTGTATGATTGGTGGTATGGAAATATCAGTAACTTCAGTATCTTGATGACCTCAGGTGGTAGAAAATTCTTTTGGATCCCATTCTCAACATGTAAATGTATTGGGGTCCCCTTCACCCACATCCGTGAATGGAAGAGGTGCCACCCATCTTCAAGCTCCTATGGTTCTTTTGGTTGGATATTTATGGTCACAATAGTAGAATTGGGTTCTAAATAAATGATATACCTTCCTTTATCCTGATATAAATTAGAATTGGAGATAGATTTTGTTTCCTTTTCTTTAATATATGCCAACAATGATTTTTTTTAGTGGAATTCATTAGTGTTGTGATATGGGATTTTGCGGAACTCACAACACTTTCCAGTGTCCTTTCTTGACTTCCCATTACCCTTCTTTGTCTATGAATTGGTTTGGTTTTCTTGAGGTTCTCTATCCTTAATTTTTCCCTTGTTTTGTGAGTTTTGGATTCCTTTTCCAAGATTTTGTTGTATTAGATTTGTAGACCCAAGCTTATTCTTATTTTCCTACTTCAATTTATACTTAGTTTTGAAAGCATATTGATAAGCATCTCCTAGTGAAGAGATTTTCAAGAAATCCATATCCATTTTGATGTACCTATGTAGAACAGTATCGTGCTTTTGAACCATGTGCTGAAAAAATTATATGATACCCATATTTGAGTGCAAGTTATGGAAAATATTAGTGTACTCTGGCACTGTTTGGTCCCTCTCCTATCACAGGTTTTTCCATCTCATCTACTAGTCATCGTAGTTCCCTATAAGGTAGAATTCCTCCTTAAGGGCATCATAAAAAGCTTCCCAAGTGGCTTATGCCTTGAACATTGTTGATTTATCTTCATTTTGTCTCTCCTAGTAACCTTCCCACCAATATTTGAAATGGGGAAGGAATTTTAGGAGCTAAAGGTCATATTTTCATTGTCAAAAAAACTTTGGACGGACTAATATCCCTCTAACAAATTTAACCATGTCTCTTAATCATCTAAATCTATTCGGCCTTCAAATAAGGGGATATCAAAGTTAACGTATACCTTAAATGGTGTCGCACCTCCAAAATTGGAGTTGGTTGAAGGTGCTCCAGTTGATGTTGGAAGTCATTAAAGGATCTAGGAAAAAATTTCCATCATCTCATTCTTATATCACGTAAGTAATTCCTCCAAAAAAATAAATGATTCCCAAGAAAAATTATCTCAAGACCCAACTCTATTTACCTTGACCCTGTTAAGGACATGCTCCAAGAAATAGCAAGGAGCGTATTTCTATGATACCATTAATCTATGTTTTACAAGGAATGAAATTGAATTTAGGAAAATAAATGAAATACACATAGATAAATATAAAAATATGCATTGCAATATGATTAAATCCCAACTTCTATTAATATTTGAAATAGGATAATAAAACACAAATTGGCTATAATGATGGTAGTTATCACTAAACAAAGAGAGATGGCAGCGATGCACATTCGCAAAAGTTATTGCAAGAGGTCAAAAGAATGGAATTTTAACATAAAGAAAGAACCTTATAGGTCTAAAACCCTAACCATATAATATGAAATGTCAATTTTTTCTCAAGCCCTCATGTAGTTAGTTGGTACATCAAATTCCTGGGAATGGAAATTTTACATACAATATTTGGTTAGGGTGCACAATAGCTCATTGGAAAGAAATATCTGAGGACTAAAACTTTTGACTAGGTCCAAGGCATGTCATGGAAACGTCTAGCCCCCCAAATTGTCAAAAAAAAATGTCTAGGACCTTGAAACAATCCCAAAATTTTTGGACCCAAAAAATCATAGAAAAAACTTCCAATAAGATAGAGAATCGTTAAGATAGTGGAAGAGGTGAGTGGCCACCAATATCCACGTGGACCATTGAATTAGCTAAATAGAGATGTAGTGAGTGGTCACTTACTTGTTTCAAGGTTAATCATTTCAATATCCTTGTGCCACTCT
The DNA here is from genome assembly GCA_034641835.2 of Pinus albicaulis. NCBI lineage: Eukaryota > Viridiplantae > Streptophyta > Pinopsida > Pinales > Pinaceae > Pinus > Pinus albicaulis. Next base: position 1,471,168,141 of record CM076578.1, read on the forward strand.
ACTCACTTACCACTACTTGCCTTCTACACATTCTATGGTGTGATATGAATTTTATGGTTTTTTTCTTTCTTTATTTCTTCTACCATGTCATAAGTTGTACTTAGAATTCATGTCTCCCTATTGTAGATCTAGTTCCTCAACTCCATTCCTTGACTCCATGAAGATGGAATTATCACCAAGGGAAAACCCATCATAAATTTTGTATTAAACATACAAGGTGTTGGAATAATAACAACGTCATATAAATCTAAAAAACTAGCTAGGAGCCTCATGATTTTTGTTCTAACCATAATACTTCCTTTTTACCATAGAATTAAACCAACAATTTTTCATCCTCGTCTTCCTACAAAGGACTAATAATGAAATTTATAATTTCCACACATCTATAGAAACATCATATTAAAAAATATTGAATACTAAAAACATGAAATTGAGACAAATTGAATCAATAGAAATGGGGAATCATTTCATGCGCAAACTTACCATTAACGGATCCACTATGACCATTATCAAGTATATTAACATCTTCATCTTCATTTTTTTCCATAAATAATATGAATTTTAGGAGGGATCTCTAGATTAAAAATATCAAGGGGAAAATCCTCTTTGGATGTGTCTTTAGCGATGTGAGAGGAAAATTAGAACTTTGTTGAAATCCCACTTGGGGTAGTAGGGCTAGCTTGGTCAATACAATCACAGATTTTTTTATCCTTAATAGTTGTTATTAGTCAAAAAAATTAAATTTAAATAATTAGCATCATAGAATTTAAATAAAAATTGAGGGGTGTGGGGAGGGGTCCTTGTTGAATTATAGTTCCCAATGGGGAAATTTATAAAGTTACAAATTCTGAAATTTCCAAAGAGGAGTCCTCAACTGGTTGATCCTCTGAAGAAATAAAGGGACATTAATTATTTTATCCTTTGTGACCTATGGCTTCTCTAAGGGGTCCTCTAAAGGTAGGATTTGAGTGTTTTTCATCCCCACATACATGCAAAGTTTAAATTGTGAGGAACATAAAACTATAAAATCAACAAAGCACCTAGTGCTACTTTTTCAACCTTTGATGGAGATCCATAAAACTCATTATCCTCATAAAATTTTCAACAACTTTATTTTTTTCATGAATTGATTTTGTATTACCTCACAAAATCTTTGAAATTGTTACATAAATTAGTTGAGCATCTTAAACTAGAACTGCAAGGAGTGGCCTCAACCTACCCATACGGAAACCAATTATTTTTTACCACCTCCCTATTGAATAAGTGTTCCAAAACTCAAACATCTTAAGAAAAAGTAGCAAAATAATACCATCAACAAAAAAGTCCCAAAACTTCATCCTGAGATCTAACATGATATACTTTAGGAATTTGAAGAGGTGATTGGGGTTGGGTTCTTGGCACTCGAACCTGGTGAATCTATAGTATCAGAGATACATGTTATATGACACTTAATAAATTTCACTATTATATCCATGCATTCTATACTAAACTACTAGTTTTGTTGCACCCTTATAACTTCCTCCAAGCTGGCGAATATATTTATAATGTTTCACTTGTTTCCAATCTAGCACCTTTCATTTGCCAATAAAAGGAAAGGGAATTGAAGTCATTTTTTCACCTACCCCTGGTGTTTTTAGGTTTAGGGACCCACTATTCAAGAGCATCAAGAAGCTCTAAGTCAGAGAAGGCCATCCTCTCTCTTACATCTAAGGTTTCCATTTGACCTATTTCTTCACAAGTTTAAGGAGGTCAAACAGTTTGGAAAGTTGCAATATCCTCCTCAATTTGTTGCTAGGCTCTGTTGCAACCCTGAGGACCTCAACCTCCCCGCCTCATCTACTCCTCATGCATTTCCATCGCATCTTGATAGGCAAGCAAAATATCTCAACCTTATAACTAAGTAGCAAAGGGAAACATAAAATGTGGGTGAGAGGGGGGAAAAAAAACCTCTTAGGAAAGGTAGATAAAGGATTTATGATGTTGTTTTCCCATAGACTTAATCAAAAGAATCTGACAGTCCAACCAAAATGTGGCCACCAATAACTAAATCAAGACCCTCACCACCCAATGTCATGCCCGAGCCAAGAAATGTCTCCCGATTCACAATGAGCTTGAGGGTATGAATACACAATTAAGAAAAGAGCCCCATAAAAAATAACCCTCTTTAACGGTGGTCTATAAAAGTGGAATAGATCATCTATCACATCACAGTTACTAGAATGAAAAGGAGGAAAGGAATTCAGAATTACTGATTCGGTGTATGCCTTATAGTGATAGGGGTGAACCTCAATCACACCAGTCGTTAGAACCAAGATTTGTGTGCTCCCAACACCATGATAAAATTTGAGTCCCTGACTATTGACCTTTCCATTAGTTTTGTGACCCCCTAACTCAGAGCGAAAACCCTACCACCTACAAAGCAACCACCCTAAATTATGTTTCGGATTGGGAATGAGAAGAACTTCCAACGCTAGCATATTGAGCCACCAATTTAAATCTCATTACAAAGCATACCATTGGTTGTATTTTTCCACTAAATTAACCTTCAAACCAATTATATCCTCCATGATGAACTTAGTTGGTTGTTTCCACCTAGAAATCTACCTCTCTCAAGATTTGTGCAGTTCCTCCCTGCTTCCGATGCCTAATTCCATGACAAAAGTAAAATCTTGTTTGCTCAAGCATGTATGGGGCTGACCATTCCACACCCTTCATTACTATGGGTCCTTTCAACAGGGTTCCAGGGATGGTCCCCCACACCACTATTAACATTAAAATACACCCCCATTGGGGGTACAATTTTCAATAATGTTTTTAATACCATTTATACATTTTATTCAATATTTTTCCTGAAGTTATTGCCCACATCGTCCAATTGATAAAGTTGTTGAACACCCAAGAGGATATAGTATTTATAAGATAGGTTATATAACATTGATCAACATTTTCATTCATGTTTTTCCTATTCATGTGAGTGGGATAATAGGCCCTGCAAAGAGTTCTTAGAAACTTGGTAACTAGGTAGGGTATCCTTGATAGCATTAGTTCTTAGGTGGTGGTCATTGATATTTCCTTATTGTTGATTTGGTATATGAAATTACAAATATGGAGGAGGTAGACTTGGAGGGATTTGAGCATTGTCCTATGAAACATTAAATAATTCTTACTAGAAATAATTTCAATTGAAATGTAGGTTTTCTCCTCCATGGATTGAGATGGTCCTTTGACATACCAAGCATATAGTAACTATTAAATCCAAGTGACAAATGAAGAGAAATAGAGGGTATTACCACAACATATAATGAGGGTTTCTATAGAACAAAAAGAAGGACAAAAAACATATTTAGGACATAACATTGACATGACATGCATTGCACTCATTATATAAAAATAGTATTATTTTCCAGACATAAGTTTAAAAACAACACTTTCTTACATATTTCAAGTTCTAAATCCATCATTGCAGTAATGAAAATTGAAAAGAAACAAATAACACAATAACATAGTCTATATCATAGTTGTGAAGGTTAGATCATTTGGTCGAGTCCTTGTTATTAAAGCACCCATGCTATTGAGAGGTCACGAATTCAAATTCTCTCGACATTCTTAGGTTCATGCTCTATGGTTGAGCTGACAAGAAGTGATACTTTTGGGTAGATATTCCTGGTACAAATATTTTTGTGGACTCAGCAGTCACCAATCTCCGGGGCTCATGAACCACATTGAGAAAAAAACATAATATAGACCATGTGTTCCTACAAAGTAAAGAGAATGACATAAAATAGAGGTGCATTGCATGGATTACATTTTTATATATCAATCATATTTTTCAATATAATTTTAGCACAACTATGGCACAAGAAATTACATTAAACACACAAAAACTCTAACTTCTTTTAAGTAAACCTAATGATGAATCAAATAATCCCATATGTGCATATTAAATAATTATTATGTATTATATGAATATATATGAGATTGGTGATAACATGATTAAAATGGAAGTGTATAAAGACACAAAGTTTGATCATCCATGTCCTTTAGGAAAAGGAATAGCTATCATTAATTGTAATATAATAAATATAAAATAATGATCTATGTGACTACTTAGTACAACATAAATAATTTGTATAATATTACATATGGGTAATATATTTTAGGTATATTACAGGTATTCCCACCTTAAAAATGCTTTGTCCTCAAATCATAATCAAGGAAAAAAACTTATTTTGGTAGAATGAATAACACTCCTATAAATATCGTCAATTAGATAATATTGAGGAGATGAAGTGATATGACATTCAATTCTTTAAACAATATTGATGTATCGAAAAAGGATAAATTCATCCAAGGTGGATTCTTTTTGGAACTCTTTGATGATAATATTTTGAACTTGATCGTCTTTGTTGTTTACTTCGTGGTGCATATATCTCCAAATGCTTTGATAAGTACACCATTGGTTGTAGTTAAGTATCCAAGGATACGGTATGTTGATTCTTGTGCATTCCAAATTATAAGATTTGGATGTTAATATGTTACCCTGATAATTTGGTTCCTTTTAATATTTATTTTAATCTTTCCATGGTTTACTTATGTTTTCATGGATATATTTGATATTTTTTCATTTATTGTTGTGGTAGCATCATTTGACTGACATTTCATTTCATCAATGGTGGCCACTAGTACAGCAATCATCACTAAATATGTAGATGTTTCTTTATCATTAAATTGTGTGTTGAACTCAACTTTAGGAAGCACTTCCACTCATGAGACTTTATTAATGACAACATTAGGTTTTTCCATGTTGATTGAGTCAATGTTAGTAGCCCAATCAATATTTTGGTTTTTTTGCTTCATATTATTCTCATTCTTCAACCTCTTCATTTCTACAAGTCAAATGTTATTTTGATTTATTAAACAAGAAATTTATCATCTTTGGTCGACATATTTTAAATAATTTATTCAATTTTTATTTTGTAATATTCCAAAATAGGAAAAGCAGCAATATTGAACACAATAATGGGAAATAGTAGCAAATAAAAATACATCAAACATGAGCCAAACATAGATTTGTTGTATTAAGTGTATCAGAAACAAATCTATACAATATATTGGAGAACAAACCCCTCAAGCTAGGCAAGAGAACCCTCCAACAACAAAAAGCACCAAAACATGAGATGTAGCTGCTACACAAAATACTGAAGCCAATACAGCGAATTTTTAGTGAGTCTAACTGCAACTAAATAATATAAATATATGGATATGATAGTACAATGCTCATACAATGTTGAGAATGGATATCTAGCTCCCAAAACACTTTTCCTAGACAACCTAGAAAGGGTTTCCGGAAATACACAAAAATACAAATGGTGATCTAAAGCCCTAGGGCTGAAGATTCACTGCAGCAAAATAGCTGGGAAGATATGGCTGAAGATGATGTAGAAATATGTGGCTCTCCTCATATAGACTCTCTGGGTGAAAGGCTAATCCTTCCACTGAAGATCTAACTCCCCAAATCATTCACTGAAATCACCCCTGCAACTCTTCCCTAAAATAACGGAGTCTAAGACTGGAACTGCACTTTAGGGGATGATAATGGCTTGGCTTGGTTCCAAATATAGAATAATTCCCAAATACCTTCCTTGCTAGCCTCCCAATTTAAAGGCTACCTCTCCATTAAAAAACAAGCTCAGAAAATGGCCTTGTAAACCCTCCACAACCTCTGTAGTGCAACACAGCACAACCCTGGAAGAAACTGCACTGTATAATAAGACTGAAGTTTTGGCCTGGTGCCAAAATGTGGAAATAATTCTCAATGACCTCTCCTGATTGGGCACTTGAAGACCCTCGAGGATGAGGGTGGGATTCCTACTCGGTAACACCCTTGTGCTAAAAATCAATGCAGTCTCCGCTAAACAGCTGAAGAGAGCAACAAGTCATAGCAGACCATAAACAAATAATAATCAAAAACATAATTTCCTTGGCTACCATTCCCTTCCTTATATGTTCGGTGAGCTTCCTCACCTTGGGCCCCACTCATTAAAGCCACTACTTCCATGGGAAGAATCTCCCTCCATTATTGCGTTGTCTCTCATTGAATGTGCACTCCCTCCATACTAGCACGATTGATTTGGTAAAAGTTGACCCATTCCACATGCTTCATCCCCTATTCACACATAAGGGTGTTTTATCTAGCTACTTTGATGACCCCCATTCACATTAGGAGTGATTTTATTCCTACTAAGGAGATTTATGAGTCTCCCTACCCTCTTATTATTCTAACTAAGAAGAAAAAACAAAATTTAATATTCCAACTAGCTGAAAGCTAATTGGGAATATTACAGTCCTCCCCTCCCAAATGTTTCTTGTCATCAAGCAACTGTAAAGGTGAGTGTTGCAACTCTTCTCCTCCTTCCCTTGTGACACCTCCAGGTGATAAGCTCTCCTCATGAACCAAGTGTCCCCCATTCAATCCATCCTTGAAATGCTCCTCCCAAGTGCTCATGAGATGCACCTCCCAAGTGCTCAAGTTAACCAAATGGCCGACCCCATAAGGAATTAATAGGTCTAATGCAGCAATCATGTGTTGCCCAATGTTCTCCTTGAAGCATGAAGCATAATAAATGTGGAGAATATCACTTTGAATGGGAACATCCAATCCATGTGTCATCCCTCCAATCATGCCCACAACAATGATAAGAACATCATATACATATGAGATCAAAATCAAAGACACAAAAGCTGCCAAATGAAATACTGGAGGAGGATCATAGTCCCACATGTGGAACCAGCGCAGTATGTCTCTTGGTCGCCTTAGAATATGATATGATAAGTGGTTTCCCAACCACTTACTTGTTGTCCCAATCCTCTCACATGCTTGGAGAAGGTGTATGATGTGTGGTGAAAATTGAGCACACCTTGAATAATATATCATCTCCAAAAAATCTCCTAAGGAGTGGCCATCAGCACCACTGCTTTTGGCCCCAAGTAGACCATGAAGAATATAAGAAAAGGTGCCCCCTTTTGGAGCAATTATCTGCACATGAATGGTAAAAAAATGTAAGTACTCATCTAGTATATCATTATGCACAAAAACATAATCCTTACCATATACTTTGAGCAAGCTGGTAAAGTGCCTCATAGATGGGCATCCCCTCACCTCCATCGGATAAGGCCATGGTTGTGACAACTCTACCAAGACGTTGTGCCTCTCCCTAATCTCCAAACAATCCATGAATCTCCTAATATTCTGATGTATCTCCTCTTTGAAGCCTTCCCAAGTAAATCCCTCCATGATAGTATGGTATTCTCTCATGAAACTAGTATGGCTAGAGAGAAAAACCTCATATGCTACATGTAGGAGCTTCTCCTTGAGCTTAGAGGCACTAGTCAAGAAGATACTACTCCGAAAATAGATGACCCCATCTCCCACTACATATCTCTCATCTGATAAATGGCCATCAAGTATCCTACATGAAAAGAGATCCTTGGAGTATTCCACCAACAGCTGGGATTTCCAATAAGGAGCTATACTCCATAATGACAGCGCTGCTGATCTACCATGTAAAGAACCTATCATGTTTTTGCCCTCTTCTTTGAAATCTCCCATGCCAAATTCATATACCGGGATGTTGTTATTCTGCCTATGTTGCTCCTCCTGTAGCTGCTCATGCCTAAGTAAAGGTTGAAGCTTTTGGAGGTTAGACTTCCATAAGAAGCTATCACCCATCCAAAACCTTCTAAGTTTTGCCAATGTGTGCATGAGTGGCCACCAACCTCTACCATTTGTGGAAGATTTCTCCCTATGTGGAAGTATATTCTGATTCTCCAAAGCCATGGAGTGGTATCCTTGCACCATGATGGTGCTATCCTCCATCCCTGAAACATCTTCTCTCAATGAAAGATGTTTGGTGAGAGATGGTAATACTGATATTGGGACAATTTCTCCCTCCTCCTTGAGCCTACCCAAGACTCTCTGTGTTGTACCAAGTTCTCCTAAGGTTTTCACCCCTCCTGTATCTATGAGTGGTGTAACCTGTTGTGATACATCTCTCATCAACTTCTAATCTGGTGGCCTCCCAGGTAGAATGCCTCTAGATAGTAATGTGTCATGGGCCAAAGTAAGCTGCATAACTGAATGGAATGTTAGGTCCTTGCTTCCACTCCGCAAATCCAACTTTGTCCTCTATGTGGAAGTTGTCTGAGAGGGATAAGTGTGCATGCCCCTAATCATCTGATGCTTGCCACTCTTTCTATCTATCCACTCCTTCTGTAAGGTCTCCCAATCTGTTGTGACCTTCCCCAAAGTAATCAAACATTGCACACCCAATATCACATTGGTGCTTGGTATGTCAACCACAAAGAAGTGATTAGTAAATGCATATTTCCCCATGGTGACAGATAAATATGGAACATAATGCATGCACTGCATAGTTCTAGCTCCTAGGACCAAAACTAAAAATCCCTCAAAATCATCAGTGGGTATTTTCCTCCTCTATACTAATTGGGAATCAACACTGATACCCTCTGATCTTGTATGGAACCTCGAACTCTCAAATTCAAGTACTTGGGTACTACCCTCAATGATGCAAGGGCCCCTCCAACTGGAGAAAAATGCCTCATTCCCACCTCCTGGTGGTGGTGGATCCCCTCCTACTATCCCAACGCTGTGACCTCCTCCTGGTTCCTCTTCTTCCTCCTCTTCATCATCAGAAAATACCTCTATATAGTGTGCCTTCCCTGTTTCACATCTATGTCTAGGTGCCCATGATTCTTGGCATGTCAAGCAAATATTCCTTCTCCTCAAGTCTCTTCGGACATCATTGCAAAGAGGTACTTTGTTTTGGCTCTCCTTTGAAGGAGGAGCCTTCACATCTTTTCCCTTTGATGGAAAATGGGCTTTTGTTGAAATGGTGCTTTTTCTCTTGGCAAAGCATCTTATATATCTCTAGCCCTTTCAACAACATCTTGAAGGGTAGTTGGTTTGGTTTACTTAACCAACCCATGTAGAGGTTCTAGTAACCCATCAATAAACATATAGACCCTCCTAGTTTTAGATCAATAAGGAGCCGTAACATAAAGTTTTAGAAATTCAGAAATGTAAGTTTCTGGATTACTTGAATGTTTGATCTTAGCTAGCTCAATGAAAGATGCCTCTGGGTCTCTTCGATCAAACCTCTCCACTAATATCCTGGTGAAATTTGAATATGCAGTCACATTTGTATGCCCCCATATAGAAAGACCATGAAAACACCAATCATGTGCTTCACCCTCAAGGTGCAATGCTGCTATTTTGATGGCTTCCATCTCTGGTACTTGGTTCAACTAGAAGTAGATGTCTAGCTTCTCAATCTAAGATTTGGTTCTGCATTTGGATGACCCTTCAAAAGTGGGTAGGAAGAATCTACCCATGGTCCGGTGAAGATCACGGTTCTATATGAATCCTCCACCTATCTTGTGATGTTGGGGTCTCCTATTGTCCTTGATCTGACAAAACTCCTGAAAGATCAAATGGCCTTTGAATCTCTGAGATTGAGACTCACACTCAACGAAGTAATATTCAACAGTTTCTTGTTCTTGAAATCCTCCATTTCCCACTACTAAGAATGTAGGCATATTGGAGCATTGGGAAATCTATTGCTTCACTAGTTGATCATTCTAATGATGTGAAATGACGAAGCCTTCTCCATGTAGAAACCCTTTAGGGGATTCTTTGTGTCTATCCATCCTCATCTCCTTGATTTCTCTTGCAATATCTTGCATGGTTTGAAGAAGAAGCTTGGGATACTCCTTCTCCTCATCTCCTCTTGATAAGGAATTTTTTCCCTTGTCTTCTCTATCATCTGTGAAATCATATCTCCTGTTCCTTCTTTTGAGATACCTCTTCTCTCTCTTTATGAGAGGATCTCCTTCTTCTGATGACATATTGTCTTAAATGCACAGGTTGAGCCAAGATTATTCTCTGATACCATTATAGTATTCCAAAATAGGAAAAGCAGCAATGTTACACAGCAATTTGTCACCATCCCTACCATTCCCCGTCTCGCACATTGGAGGGCTTATTTTGTGACCTGTGAGCAATGATATAACTTGAAAATACTTTCATGGCATTCCCCTGAACATGTACTTTCATCCCCCTGAAGACATCTCCTGCTGAAAAACCCTAAAAACACCCCTTTTTGCATTGGCGCGGGCAGCCAGTTCAGTACCCGCGCCAATGGGGAAAATCCTTCAAAGAGATCGTGCCAATTGGCGCTCTGTCCCAGAGTCGCACTCGCGCCAGCCAATTTAAAGAGTGTTTTTTAAAAATAAATGGCGAAAGTTTCGTCCTAACTGATCCAGGAACTGATATCTATCTTGAGTTGGGAGGTTTGGCTATGGATTTCCATAGAGAGGAAGTGGTTTGCCACCTCTCATGGAATCTTCCTTGATGATAGGGCCAATCCCATGATTATAGGGGTCCCAACTCCCCTTCCTCCATCTATAAAATCTTGCTCATCTCCTTTGCAAGCTAGTCTTCAAGTTCCTAAACTCCCAAGAGCCTTATGCTGCAAGACCCTTGATTATTCCCCTAGGGCCAAATTCAAGCAAGGAGACTACTGTCGAGATTCGAAGAGAGAGGTTTGCCCCATCCTTGACAGGCTTTTCAAGATGTGTTCTGCTGGCGACCCTCCGAAGGAGAATTCAGCGTCAGAACTATGGTTGTATTCGTCCTTTGATTGATTAATAATAAGTGACTATTGGTTATGGTTCCACTCTTGTTATGGTCTATGATGATGAGTTATGTCCTTTCTGACTGACATATAGTTGCATCTACTGGATTTTATGCTTGCATTTGTTTTGTTTCTTTCTTGTGCAGGTGTCCTATCATGGAGATCGTGGGGATCGTGATCTTCCAGGGCTAAGGAACGGGAGCGCTACCTCTTCTACAAGTAACAGCGTTGGATTCCAGGTAAGCCTTCATCGCTAGTTGGTTTATTTGCAATTAGTAACCTGCACTATAGCATGAACGATTGTTGCTAGACCCGGTCTGGGCTAGTAGGGATCGCCTCTGTCCGCAGAGGGGATTTACCTCCACAACAAATTGGCGAATCTACTGGGGATCGTTGGCTTGTTTTTGTTCTGCTTTGTAAGCTACAGATGGAGCCTGAAGTTAGCCAGATAGCCTTCGAAACGCTATTTCTCTGCATTAGCGAAGTAGATCAAAGCTGCTTCAGTCAATCTCCGGTTTAGTTTATGAACTGAGCACTTGGAGTATTGTCTTGTCTTTTCGGTTGTTTCTCGATTCTGCTTGCTTGATCGACTCTTTTGTCTGGCTCTTTTCTAAGTGTTTGGCTTTTGGTTCAGCCCCAGAGGATCAGATCTGACCTCTGTGTTTTCGAGTTTTCATCCTTTCATGGTTGGCTTGATTGGCGCGGTTTCCACCCTGACAGTCGCGCCAATTGGCGCAGGTTGCCATTTCATCACTCGCACCATCCCCTGTCTGGCGCGGATTACAGCCAGGCAGTCACGCCATCTCCTGTAGGTGCTAGGGTTTACCCTTGTTCGGAAGTTTCTTTTGGTCAGTACTTTTCTTCTGGGTTTGTTTTAGATCCTGCTTGAAGTGGTGAGTCTGGTCTTGGTTGGGAGAAATTCTTTGTTTTTTCATTTTCAGGCATTGGCGCTTGTTGTCAGTTAGTAACCCGCGCCAATTGGGCATTGGCGCTAGTTGTCAGTGAGCAAGTCGCGCCAGTTGACGCTAGTTGTCAGTGAGCAAGTCGCGCTAGTTGGCACTAGTTGTTAATGACAAAGTCGGGCCAATTTCAGGGTGTATGAAAATTGAGATTTTTTCCCTAAATCCTTCACCAGTGTCTCTTTCCCTTCCGGTCTTTTCACTGTATGAGCATAGATTACATTGCTCATTGTTTGGAATGTCTTCTTGCTATGATTTCTTGATGTAAAAGGGAATGAATGCCTTGTTTTGATATCTTGCTTTGGAATTCCTCTTTGTGTTTGACCTCATATGTCTTGTCGCCTTTTGAGGGATTTCGTGACAAAGTGTTTGAAACAACGATTGCATTCTTAGTGTTTGTTTACATCTTTTTTGCATTCATCCTTCATTAAGGAGATTTGCATTCATTTAGTTTTCGTCTCATAGTTTACTTTTTGTTAAAATGCATTAGATCACATTGCATTGAAAAGTATTTTTTGAGATCCATCATTGAACTTAGATTACATTGTTTAATGATTGAAAGCTAAAAATCGCTTCGAGTGCATTCTATTTCATTGAAAGCATGCATTAAGTAGATTATCATTTCATCGAAAAATGCATTGAGTGCATCCTTATTATTTGAAAAGGAAAAAGGAAATTGTGCATAGATTACAATTGCATAGTTTTCAAAAAAGAGGATTTTGCATAGATTACATTGCATTATTCGCATCGTTGAATGTTTGAAATTACTTTTGGATAGTGAAAGTCATCTAGTTTGGAAAATTTTCATTTACAGTGTTGTTTTTTGCATCATTGTTTGAAGCTCTTCCCTTAACTAGATAGCATTCATCGAATTGAAATATTTCTTTCCTTATATAGCTGCATATAGGAGATTGTCAGATGACATTCGGTAGGGCCTTGAAACTGAAACATAATTGAAGATCAACATTAAAATTTATTCAATCAACCTAAGGAAGCATTGAAACATTAACGAAATATTTAGAGGTCTAGGCTAGAGACGTGTTCCAGTGTCTTTAAACCTAGTAGCTGTCGTTCACCTCTTGGCTTTAGACAGCACTAGTACAGACTTGTGCTCCCCGTACTGTCGCGTATATAAAGGGAGACCCCACTAGGTTGCTATCCTTTATTCATAGGAAGTTGAGTCTGCTGCCCTATACCCGTGATACATGAAACACAGCATTCGGGGAGATTTCCTGCACGTACATCAAGACCTTGGTTGATTTCTCCTTCATTTTTGAAACAAAGGTGTATATTGCAGTTCACAGTTATTTGGTACACCCTCTGCCTAGTATTCCTGAGTAGGCATTTCGATCTTTTCTGACTCTTTAAATTTGAAAAGGTCATAAAGCGCTTGTCCTTTCACACTTGTTTCCAATCTGAAAGTGATAGAGTCACCTTTTTCCTATTTCTCGACTCTTAAAAGATGAAACGGTAGAGTTTTGTTTCAATGTTTTAAAAATTAACTACCCACGAAATATTCCTGGTTAGAATTAGTTTCCTTAGGTTGTTGTTCTAAGATCTTTTCTAATGGAAACTTTTCCGGAGTTCACCAACCAAGGAATCCCCTCCGATGGGAATCCTGGTCCTTTTTTTCCTTTTGGAAATGGTGGTGCTCCTTATATGGCAACGTTATCCCTTCCTGGATTAACTGTTGGGTTGCCTGTTTGGTTTTTTTCAACCTCTGTGGTCCCGAATGTCCCGGCTACTGTTCAATCAGTTCCTCCGCCTTAACAACATCATGTTGATTCCAAGGTGGACCTCTCCCCTTCTTCGCCTATTTTTTCATCCCCCTCTTCTACTTCGCCTAGTGAAAGTCTGGATTCTAGTAACCAGGTGGCTAAGAAGAAGAAGAAGAAGACAAAGAAGAAGAAATCCAATAAGAGAGAGGCTAAGGCTACAGCTACTTCTTCCGAAACATCTCCTCTTGATAAACCTCCCAACCCTCCACGGAAAGTCAAGTTCCTTTGCATGTTGTGCACGGGAGACCATCTTCTTCGAGATTGCCCTGGTATTCCCAAGGTGCTCGAAGTATGGTTCAACGGTCGTCCACGGTTGCCTCTGGCTTTTGGGAGTCAAGTTGGGGGCACGTCTTCAACTGGTGCTGGTAAGGCTCATAAGAAGCAGGGTAAGCTCACCAATCCTTGTAAGTTGTGTGAAGGGCACCATGCCATTCACCTTTGTCCATATATGGATGAAGCCAAACGAATTTTGGACAACTCAACTATTTCTACACCATGCCTCCCAGTTGGTTATAAATGACTTTCTTTGAGTCCTCCACCAGCTGATCCTATGATTGGTCAAGAGTCATCCTTGGTCAATCCCACTCCCTCGGAAATTAAAATTCAGGAATCCATCCCCGACCAACCATTGGTCGTGGGATTGATTGAGCTGACCCTTTCTACGGTACACCAGGTATTTTCCATTGAGAGTGGACCTCACACCCGCCATGTCCTTCTGGTTTCTTCAGATTCTTTGGACTTGGAGAAAGATTCTCCTGTCCCTACATCACAAGAAGCTTCTCCTCCACCTCCCGTGATGGATGTCCTGGAGGATACTCTTCCCGACTCCGTAATGGAAGTCGTGGAAGATGCTCCTTCTTCCGTAACACCAGGGGAAGACCTTCTCGGTTCGATGGTAGCCCCTCCGAGTAGTTTAGTCACTTCCTTTGATTGGAATCGATTTGCGGGATACCGCCTTCCGTCTTATGTGCCTTTCGAGATCACAGTACAGGCATTTGGTCTGGTCGTACCCAGCACCATTATAGATGAAGGTGCGTCTGTTAGTATTTTATCCTCAACTACGTGGCAAGCATTCGGTTCACCACCGCTTGCGCCTGTTACGCAGAATCTGTTGGCATTTAACAGAAGAACGAGTCAACTGTTGGGGATCCTTCAAAGGTTACCTGTTACTTTGGGAGGTAAAATCGTCCATATGGATGTGATGGTTGTTCCAGGCCCCTTGTATTTCAATCTGCTCTTGGGGCGCGATTAGACCTATGCCATGGGAGCGCTTGTCTCCTCCCTTTTTCGTGTGGTCTATTTTCCACATGAAGGACAGATCGTGACCATTGACCAGCTTTCGTCCTTTGGTCCTGATGTGGCAGCTGGCCCGCCATCATCCCTTCCTAGTTTTTATCCACCCATTGTATCTGCCCCACCGCAGGTCAACTATGTGGCTACCTACCCCGTGCCTGTACTCAGTGATGATGCCATCATGCATAGTGTGCTGGGGGCATTGGGTCCGAACTTCCAAGATGTTTTCCTTCCATAAGATGAGAACTTCTTGGAAGCCATGACTTCTTATTCATTATGATGAATTTCTTCGGAGCGCAGTTCGTTTCCTTGTGTCAAGCTCGTTAAAAAATGAAACCGGGTCTGGTCAGAGCAGAGTTCGTTTTCTTGTGTCAAGCTCCTTAAAAAATGAAACAAGGTCGTCAGAGCAGAGTTCCTTGTCTTGTGTCAAGCTCCTTAAACCATGAAAAAAGGTGTCCTAAGGATAGTTCTTTTAATGTTTCAACCTCGTTAAAACAATGAAACACGTTCCTATTCAATTCGAGTCTTTGTTTAGATCTCGTAAAGTACCAGTCGAGTATTTCTTAGATCTCGTAGCTTGAACCTTCACTCCCTCCATCTGTTTACTCAGGTGTATGGATTGAAGCTTGGGGAGCATGTACCTCGAATTGAGTCACCATGCTGGGGGCATGCTTACTTTTTCAAGCATAGTTTCTTTCCGTTTCAAGCTTGTGTAAAAATGAAACCGGTTTCAAGCATAGTTTATCTTTGTTTCAAGCTTGTGTAAAAATGAAACCAACTTCAAGCAAAGTTTTCTAATTTCAAGCTTATGTAAAAATGAAACCATTCCCATTTTACCTCTTGTGATTTCCATTTTATCAGCTTGTTTTTTCCAGATGAACCTTGGTTTTCTCACTCCATCGTCACTATTTGCTTGGCCGATCATATGACTTCACTTGGTTGTTTTACCCGTCCTTGAGGAACCGCTGCAATGAGTGGTCTTGTTAGCCAACCTCTTAACCTTTAATTGTTTTGAGCAGTTCCATCATTACCGGAACTAGTAGCTACCCTTTATACCACTCGTTCCTCCAGGAGGAGTCATCTTTCAGCTCTTTTCTGACTCTCTAAACATGAAAAGATTGCCGAGTCCCTTGTCATTTTTGATCTCGTTAAAGTGGACGCAAAACGACATCTACCCAGTATACGTTTACCCCTTTTTCAGGCTGGGATAGATTATTTACGAAAAAGGAATACACTAGCCTATTGCGACTAGGAGGTTTTCTCAGACATAGTTTTCTACCTTTTCGGATATGAGGAACTATCTACGAAAAGGGACCGTTGGAGTTTACTTTTCTGTTGTCTTTTCAAACTCTCTAAACATGAAAAGACGCCGAGTTCTTCCTTTGTCAGACTCGTTAAACCCTGATGACATCGGATTCAGTCGTGATGACGCTATTTGAGTCACTCCTTCCTAGGGCTCGTTAAATGTACTAGGATGGATTCGTTCGAAGGACGGTTTTATAGTACAAGCATATGCTATCCCCTTCAATCTTGTTTTCAAAAATAATTGGGGTACTCACCAGTAATGGTGGGGAAAAATGGAACCAAAATCGTTGTCGTGTTGGCAGTATGTTGCTCTTGAACATGGCACTTGCCTGCATTCGTGTCGAGTTAGGGACATCTCATCTCGTTTTCCACTTGCCTCCATGGGTTTGGGTAATCCCTTTTGACCTCTCATCAGCTCTTTGCCTCGTCACCATGACCTTTGATCTTTTGATGTCAAATGCTGCCAAGTCCACTGTCATGTCGTTCATATGTTCAAGAGAAGTTGACCTCTACGACTACCAACCTTCCTCTGATTCTCATCTGATCGTGATTCACAAACACATTATGTTCCTCTGTCTCGTGTTGATGATGTGGGAAACACTATGGCCCACCTTCGATCAAGGTCACTTCCTGTCGACTTCAGCTCATTATCCAGGAAGCTGATCTAGAGACCCCCTTCTGGTGCCTTGGAGCTTGCATGCCTCAATGGCAGGTTCTTCGCATTCGACGCGAGGTTTTCATCATTGGCCTCTTATCGAGTGATTCTACGGGTGTTCGATGCCATCTCATTGATTCACATGTCGTAGATTGTACCTATAGTACCTTGAGGGCCATTGTCATTATTGGTGGTACCTCTCGCGTCTGTTAACAGCTTTCATCATTGGCTGGTAATCAGACGATGTTCTTGCATGTTCGACTTCAGCTCACTTATTCGCATGCTTGAATTTGTGCTGTGTTCAGATTGAGATGGAGCGCAAGACCCTAGATTGTGTCTGTTGTAATCCAGGCTGCGAGTTTTTGGATTATTATGATTATTTACATGACTCACTTACTGGATGGCTGCGACCATACCTGAGTCTATTTATCGATCCTCACTGGATGGCTGCATCCATGCCTTGGATCTGGATTATTGTATACTCTGTTATGGATGGCTGCGCCCATACCACATATATATCATGTATTTGAGACATCATTTTTACTTCTTCACACAAGTTTTCCGACGGCGGAGTTTTCATTTGGACACATTCTCGTAAAGCATTTCACCCCTCTCTCTCGTTCAGGCCTCATACTTTAGGGGGCATCTGTTACACAGTAATTTGTCACCATCCCTACCATTCCTAGTCTCGCACATTCGAGGGCTTATTTTCTGACCTGTGAGCAGTGATATAACTTGAAAATACTTTCATGTCATTCCCCTGAACATGTACTTTCATCCCCCTGAAGACATCTCCTGTTGAAAAACCCTAAAAACACCCCTTTTTGCATTGGCGCGGGTAGCCAGTTCAGTACCCACACCAATGGGGAAAATCCTTCAAAGAGGTCGTGCCAATTGGCGCTCTGTCCCAGAGTCGCACTCGCGCCAGCCAATTTAAGGAGTGTTTTTAAAAATAAATGGCAGAAGTTTCATCCTAACTGATCCAGGAACTGATATCTATCTTGAGTTGGGAGGTTTGGCTATGGATTTCCATAGAGAGGAAGTGGTTTGCCACCTCTCATGGAAGCTTCCTTGATGATAGGGCCAATCCCATGATTATAAGGATCCCAACTCCCCTTCCTCCATCTATAAAAGCTTGTTCATCTCCTTTGCAAGCTAGTCTTCAAGTTCCTAAATTCCCAAGAGCCTTATGTTGCAAGAGCCTTGATTATTCCCCTAAGGCCAAATTCAAGCAAGGAGACTATTGTCGAGATTCGAAGAGAGAGGTTTGTCCCATCCTTGACAGGCTTTTTGAGACGTGTTCTGCTGGCGACCCTCCAAAGGAGAATTCAGCGTCAGAACTATGGTTGTATTCTTCCTTTGATTGATTAATAATAAGCGACTATTGGTTATGGTTCCACTCTTGTTATGGTCTATGATGATGAGTTATGTCCTTTCTGACTGACATATAGTTTCATCTATTGGATTTTACGCTTGCTTTTGTTTTGTTTCTTTCTTGTGCAGGTGTCCTATCACGGAGATCGTGGGGATCGTGATCTGCCAGGGCTAAGGAACGGGAGTGCTACCTCTTCTACAAGCAACAGCATTGGATTCCAGGTAAGCCTTCATCACTAGTTGGTTTTTTGAAATTAGGAACCTACACTATAGCGTGAACGATTTTTGCTAGACCCGGTCTGGGCTAGTAGGGATCGCCTCTGTCCGCAGAGGGGATTTACCTCCACAACAAGCAATATAGCACATAAAAATTGAAAGTAGAAGTAAATATCAATACATCACATATGATACCATGAAAGAGCCATATTATTATGAATATCAGTAGCAAATAAGTGCAATATATTTTAGGAACAACTCATACAATCATGGCAAACAAGCCTCCAATGAATAAACACCCTCAATCATAAGATGTTGTTGTTATACAAAATGTCGGAGAGTTGCAACAACATAGTCATAACTGCTACTGGAAACATGCAATGGTATAAAATAACTTATAAAAGCCTCAAGAGATGGTATACATAAAGATCAAGGCTCTATATCACCTTTCCAAGACAACCTAGAAAGTGTTTTTGGAAATACACAAAAATAAAAATGGTGATCTACAGCCCTAGGACTGAAGAATCACTGCAACTGAACCACATAGAAGGAGGAGGCTAAAATAATTAAGAACTTATTGGAACTCCTCCACTGGACTCTTCAAGTGAAATTTTGATCCCTTCACTAAAAATAAAACACCCCAATCATGCAATGAAATCACCCCTGCAACTCTTCCCTAAAATATGGAACTATGCTATAGGGGATGATAATGGCTTGGCCTAGTGCCAAATGTATCAATAATGCCCAAATACCTTCCTTTTTGCCCTCCCAATTGAAAGGCTACCTCTTCACTGAAACACAAGCTCATAAAATGGCCCTACAAACCCTCCACAACTTCAATCGTGCAACACAGCACAACCCTGGAAGAAACTGCACTGTATAATAAGACTGAAGCTTTGGCCTGATGCATAAATGTGGAAATAATGGTCAATGACCTCTCCTGAGTGGGCACTCGAAGTCCCCCGAGGATGAGGGTGGTATTCCCGCTCGGTAACACCCTTGTGCTAAAAATCATTGCAGTCTCCGCAAAACAGCTGAAGAGAGCAACAAGTCATAACAGACCATAAACAAATAATAATCAAAAACATACTTTCCTTGGCTGCCATTCCCTTCCTTATATGCTTGGTGAGCTTCCTCACCTTAGGCCCCACTCCTTAAAGCCACTACTTCCATGGAAAGAATCTCCCTCCATTATTGTGTTGTCTCTCATTGAATGTCCACTCCCTCCATACCAGCGCGGTTGATTTGGTCAAAGTTGACCCATTCCACATGCTTCATCCCCTATTCACACACAAGGGTGCTTTACCCAGCTACTTTGATGACCCCCATTCACATTAGGAGTGATTTTATTCCTACTAAGGAGATTTATGGGTCTCCCTTCCCTCTTATTCTTCTAACTAAGAAGAAAAAAAAAATTAATATTCCAACTAGCTGAAAGCTAATTGGGAATATTACATTCCTCCCCTCCCAAATGTTGCTTGTCCTCAAGCAACTTTAAAGGTGAGTGTTGCAGCTCTTCTCCTCCTTCCCTTGTGAAAAATCTAGGTGATAAGCTCTCCTCATGAACCAAGTGTCCCCCAATCAATCCATCCATGAAATGCTCCTCCCAAGTGCTCAAGTTAACCAAATGGCCCACCCCATAAGGAAACAATAGGTCTAATGTAGTAATCATGTGTTGCCCAATGTTCTCCCTGAAGCATGAAGCATAATAAATGTGGAGAATATCACTCTGAATGGGAACATCCAATCCATTTTTCATCCCTCCAATCATGCCAACAACAATGATAAGAACATCATATAAATATGGGATCAAAATAAAAGACACAAAAGCTACCAAATGAAATACTGGAGGAGGATCATAGTCCCACATGTGGAACCAGCGCAGTATGTCTCCTAGCTGCCTTAGAATATGATATGATAAGTGGTTTCCCAACCACTTACTTGCTAGCCCAATCCTCTCACATGCTTGGATAAGGTGTATGATGTGTGGTGCAAATTGAGCACACCCTGAATAAGTTATCATCTCCCAAAAATCTCCTAAGGTGTGGCCATCAGCACCACTGCTTTTGGCCCCAAGTAGACCATGAATACTATAAGAAAGGGTTCCCCCTCTTGGAGTAATGAGCTTCACATGAATGGTAAAGGAATGCAAGTACTCATCTAGTAGATCATTATGCACAAAAACATAATCCTTACCATATACTTTGAGCAAGTTGGTGAAGTGCCTCATAGATGGGCATCCCCTCATCTCCATTGGATAAGGCCATGGTTGTGACAACTCTACCAAGAAGTTGTGCCTCTCCCAAATCTCCAAACAATCCATGAATCTCCTAATATGTTAATGTATCTCCTCTTTGAAGCCTTCCTAAGTAAATCCCTCCATGATAGTACGGTATGCTCTCATGAAATTAGTATGGCTAGAGAGAAAAACCTCATGTGCTACATGTAGTAGCTTCTCCTTGAGCTTAGAGGCTCTATTCAAGAATATACTACTCTGAAAATAGATGACCCCATCTCCCACTGCATATCTCTCATCTGATAAATTACCATTAAGTATCCTGCATGAAAAGATATCCTTGGAGTATTCCACCAACAGCCGGGATCTCCAATAAGGAGCTATACTCCATAATGGCAGCGTTGTTGATCTACCATGTAAATCACCTATCATGTTGTTGCCCTCTTCTTCGACATCTCCCATGCCAAAGTCATATACTAGGATGCTGCTATCCTGCCTCTGCTGCTCTTCCTGTAGCTGCTCATACCCAAGTAAAGGTGTAATCTTTTGGAGGTTAGCCTTCCATAAGAAGC
Source organism: Pinus albicaulis (assembly GCA_034641835.2). Classification (NCBI taxonomy): domain Eukaryota; kingdom Viridiplantae; phylum Streptophyta; class Pinopsida; order Pinales; family Pinaceae; genus Pinus; species Pinus albicaulis. Next base: position 1,471,189,241 of record CM076578.1, read on the forward strand.
TATCACCCATCCAAAACCTTATAAGTTTTCCCAATGTGTGCATGAGTGGCCACCAACCTCTACCATGTGTGGAAGATTCCTCCCTATGTGGAAGTATATTCTGATTCTCCAAAGCCATTAGGAGAATTTTGAGGTCTAAAATGGGCCTCCTAAGGAAATAATAAAATAATATCTAAACTAATAAAATAATATTTATGAATTTTCAATTCACTTTTTGCACCACAATCCATCTAACCATAGCTAAATTCAATTCAAAAGTTGTACCAAAATAAAATTAATAAAAAAATTGTATTGATGTGACTATAAATAAGAATTAGCTTTTCAAGAAAAAGTCATTATCATTGAGCAACTAATGCATTTGTCATTTGTACTTAAATAACTTAAAATAAATTATAAATATAAATTTATAAATTCTTAATTATATTATATGTTATTAATTAAAATTTATATTATTTAAATTGTATAATAACATGTAATTAATATACTATATAATATAATAAATGCATAGGGATATGCATTGTTTCTTTCAAGAAATATAAAATGACAATAATATATTTTTATTCAAAAAGTGTGAAATGACATTTATTATGAGTACTTTACTTTAAATTTAAAATTACTTAGATCACTATCATGGTTAACCCTGAGTTTTTATCCACCATTGAAAATGTGTCAGGTAAGTACATTTAACTCAAGAAATGCCACCTCAACCATTAGGGATGATGCCACCCCCTAAAATGTGATTGGTTCTCATAAAGTGAATTTTGATTGTACATTTTCCTTAGGAGGCCCATTGTAGACCTCAAAATTCCCCTAATGCATGAAGTGGTCTCCTTACACCATGATGGTGCTATCCCCCATCCTTGAAACATATTCTCTCAATGTAAGATGTCTGGTGAGAGCTGGTAATATTGATATTGGGAGAATGTCTCCCTCCTCCTTGAGCCTACCCAAGACTCTCTGTGTTGTACCAAGTCCTCCCAAGGTACTCACCCCTCCTGTATCTATGAGTGGTGCAACCTGTTGTGATACATCTCTCATCAATTCCTGATCTGGTGGCCTCCCAGGTGGAATGCCTCTAGATAGTAATGTGTCATGGGCCAAAGTAAGCTACATAACTGAATGGACTGTTAGGTCCTTGTTTCCACTGCGCAAATCCAACTCTGTTCTCTATGTAGAAGTTGTCTAAGAGGGATAAGTGTGCATGCCCCTAATCATCTTATGCTTGCCACTCTTTCTATCTATCCATTCCATCTGTAAGGTCTCCCAATCTGTCGTGACCTTCCCCAAAGTAATCAAACACTGCACACCCAATATCACATTGGTGTCCGGTATGTCAACCACAAAGAAGTGATCAGTCAATGTATATGTCCCCATGGTGACAAATAAATATGGAACATAATGCATGCACTGCATAGTTCTAGCTCCTGGGACCAAAACTAAAAATCCCTCAAAATCATCAGTGGGTATTTTCCTCCTCTACACTAATTGGGCATAAATAAATTTGTGGGTAGCCCCACTTTCAATCAACACTGATACCCTCTGATCCTGAATGGAACCTAGAACTCTCAAAGTCAAGTACTTAGGTTCCCCTCAATTATGCAAGGGCCCCTCCAACTGGAGAAAAATGCCTCATTCCCACCTCCTGGTGGTGGTGGATCCCCTCCTACTATCTCAGCACTGTGACCTCCTCTTGGTTCCTCTTCTTCCTCCTCTTCATCATCATAAAATACCTCTATATAGTGTGCCTTCCCTGCTGCACATCTATGTCCGAGTGCCCATGATTCTTGGCATGTGAAGCAAAGCTTCATTCTCCTCAAGTCTCTTCGGACATCATCGCAAAGAGGTACTTTTTTTTGGCTCTCCTTTGAAGGAGGACCCTTCACATATTTTCCCTTTGATGGAAAAGTGGGTTTTTGCTGAAATGGTACTTTTTCTCTTGGCAAAGAATCTTATATATCTCTAGCCCTTTCAAGAGCATCTTGAAGGGTAGTTGGTTTGGTTGACTTAACCAACCCATGTAGAGGTTCTGGTAACCCATTAATAAACATATAGACCCTCCTAGTTTCAGATAAATCAAGAACCATAACATAAAGTTTTAGAAATTCAGAAATGCAAGTTTCTGGATTACTTGAATGTTTGAGCTTAGCTAGCTCAATGAAAGGTGCCTCTGGGTCTCTTCGATGAAACCTCTCCACTAATATCTTGGTGAAATATGAATATGCAGTCACATTGGCATGCCCCCATATAGAAATACCATGAAAACACCAATCATGTGCTTCACCCTCAAGGTTCAACGCTGCTATTTTGATGGCTTCCATCTCCGGCACTTGGTTCAACTAGAATTAGATGTCTAGCTTCTCTACCTAAGATTTGGTTGTGCATTTGGATGACCCATCAAAATCGAGTAAGAAGAATCTACCCATGGTCTGGTGAAGATCATGGTTCTGTATGAATCCTCCACCTATCTTGTGATATCGAGGTCTCCTATTGTCCTTGATCTGAAAAAAATCCTGAAAGCTCAAATGTTCTTTGAATCTCTGAGATTGAGACTCATACTCAAGGAAGTAATATTCAACAGTTTCTTGTTCTTGAAATCCTCCATTTCCCACTACTAAGAATGTAGGCATACTGGATCATTGGGAAATCTGTTGCTTCACTGGTTGATCATTCTAGTGATGTGAAATTACGGAGCCTTCTCCATGTAGAAACCCTTTAGGGGATTCTTTGTGTCTATCCATCCTCATATCCTTGATTTCTCTTGCAATATCTTGCATGGTTTGAAGAAGAATCTTGGAATACTCCTTATCCTCATCTCCTCCTGATAAGGAATTTTTTCCCTTGTCTTCTCTATCATCTATGTAATCATATCTCCTATTTCTTCTTTTGAGATACCTCTTCTCTTTGTCTGTGAGAGGATCTCTTTCTTTCGATGACATATTGGCTTAAATGCACAGGCTGAGCCAAGATTATGCTCTGATACCAATGTAATATTCCAAAATAGGAAAAGCAGCAATATAACACATAAAAATGGAAAGTAGCAGTAAATATCAATACATCACATATGATACCATGAAATATCCATATTATTATGAATATCAGTAGCAAATAAGTGCAATATATTTTAGGAACAACTCATACAATCATGGCAAACAAGCCTCCAATGAATAAACACCCTCAATCATAAGATGTAGTTGTTATACAAAATGTTGGAGAGTTGCAACAGCGTAGTCCTAACTACTACTGGAAACATGAAATGGTATAAAATAACTTATATATGTCTCAAGAGATGCTATACATAAAGATCAAGGCTCTATATCACCTTTCCAAGACAACCCAGAAAGGGTTTCCGGAAATACACAAAAATACAAATGGTGATCTACAGCCCTAGGACTTAAGAATCACTGCAACTAAACCACATAGAAGGAGGATGCTGAAATAATGAAGAACTTATTGGAACTCCTCCACTGGACTCTTCAAGTGAAAGGCTAATCCCTTCACTAAAAAGCAAACACCCCAATCATGCACTGAAATCACCCCTGCAACTCTTCCCTAAAATATGGAACTGTGCTGTAGGGGATGATAATGGCTTGGCCTGGTGCCAAATGTAGAAATAATGCCCAAATACCTTCCTTTCTAGCCTCCCAATGGAAAGGCTACCTCTCCACTGAAACACAGGCTCAGAAAATGGCCCTGCAAACCATCCACAACTTCTTCCCTACAACACAGCACAACCCTGGAAGAAATTGCACTGTATAACAAGAATAAACCTTTGGCCTGATACCGGAATGTGGAAATAATGCTCAATTACCTCTCCTAAGTGGGAACTCGAAATCCCCTGAGGATGAGGGTGGGATTACCACTTGGGAACACCCTTGTGCTAAAGATCACTGCAGTCTCCGCTAAATAGATGAAGAGAGAAATAAGTCATAACATACCATAAACAAATAATAATAAAAAACATACTTTCCTTGGCTGCCATTCCCTTCCTTATATGCTTGGTGAGATTCCTCACCTTAGGCCCCACTCATTAAAGCCACTACTTCCATGCAAAGAATCTCCCTCCAAGACTGCATTGTCTCTCATTGAATGTCCACTCCCTCCATAACAGCACTGTTGATTTGGTTAAATTTGACCCATTCCACATGCTTCATCCCCTATTCACACATAAGGGTGCTTTATCCAGCTACTTTGATGACCCCCATTCACATTAGGAGTGATTTTATTTCTACTAAGGAGATTTATGGGTCTCCCTACCCTCTTATTATTCTAACTAAGAAGCAAAAACAAATTTTAATATTCCAACTAGCTGAAAGCTAATTGGGAATATTACATATTTTATAAACAATTTTTGTGTTGTTATTTTATTGTTGTAGCCCATTTATCTATTGTTAAAATATGCACCATTTCTATATCTTGGCACTCCAAATTTCGCGAGGTTTGCACAATTTATTTATTATTGTTGATAAGAAATTTGTTCAAATCTTTCCTTCTAAATGTTGGTGTACATGCTAATTTTCCTACATTTTTCCAACGTTTAGCAACATTGTTATTTATATCATGTCTATTTTAGTATGTCTACTTTTACCAAGAGGCCTATATATAGAATGTATATTTTTTGTAGGTGTTTTCATGTAGCATGATATGTGGCAGTGCCATGGCATCTAGAGTGCACTTTCTATTTTTGGAGTTTATTTCTAACCTTGGAAACCTTATCTCCTTGAGACTTTGGTCTTATTCTTGAAGAATAGTTATATTTATACAGTTTAGAGTTTCATGCATAATTTTCTCTCACGTGCATACTATGTAATACCATGAGTTGACAAAACCATGGGTTTCATAAGACACAATTGGTAAATTCCTATTTTCTAGGAATAAGTGGATTTTTGTGGTAGCTTATGAGGAAGGTTTAGATCCTATTTTCTAGGAGTGAAAGTGCACTTCACTAGGATTGTTATGCATAATTGATTTCTCAGTCTATTTTGGGATGCCTAATTCTTTTTATGGATTTCACTCCATTTTTTACTATCTAAGTCCATTCTTGGGCTAGTTAAGTGAAACTAAGGGCGGGTTTATTTTTCTTACATGTGAATTCACTAAGGAACCACACCTAGTGTGCATTGTTCCTCTCCCCTAGAGTATTATAAATGTACTCATGGGGTTCAATGTAATACAAGAATTCAAATTTTTCTCTTTCCCCTTTGATCTAAATAGTGGTCTCTCATTCTCTCTTCTTTCTCTTGTGTCTCAAACTTGCAATTGCTAATGTTTCTTCTTTTTCACAACTAGTTTCTTGTGTGCTTGTGATCAAAATATAACACTAGATCATTATAAAAAAATTTGGTGACTCCTCCTCATGTTGGATTGGAAGGTCTTTATGAAAGCACTTGATCCTTCACTCATGAGTCATAATTTTTTTTACTAGTACTTAAATTTGTTTGTATTATTAATCTCCTCTTCTAATTTTCATTGTAGGGTATGTACTTCATTTGTGAGTGATCGGTTTTGTTCACATAATTTACTTACTTTGAAATCATTTTTCCAAAGCTTCTAGATTCAAAACTAGTATTTCACTATGATTAGACAAACACTCGTCCATAAAGCCATCGTCTATGTTAATAGCATGAAGACTGTAAGAATCTTGTTCAATTCCTGAAATTCCTAATTCTCTCTATATTAAATATACATGACAACAAAAATCCTCAAAGCAACACGGAATGAATTCTTCTAATTTATATGCCATCTGCAACTTCTTTATTTTCCATTTGTTCATTTCAAGTGAAGTAATAAGTTTCCCAATTTGGTTATGATGACCATGGAACCAAGTTTTATAATTTAAGTCCATTCATTATATAAAAAATTTCACATCTTTGAGCGTCAAGTCCATTTCCATGATACCACCTATTTTAACTTCACAATAAGTTTTTTTCTTCACTTTTTTCTTGATTGAAACTAAGGAATTAATTTTATAACCCTTCAATTGAATCTTGGAATATATGTCTGATAATAATATTTGACTTTATTAAGAACATATATATATATATATATATATATATGGTATGAACCAAGGGGATTTGAACTTTGAATCTCATGCTTCACATATAACTTAATAACAAGGTGATCGCTAATTGAGCTACACCTCGTGGTCTATTAAGAATATATTTTTAAAATGCAATTACTATTGTTATATGGAAAATTCACTTCTGCAGAAAAAATGAATTCCATAGATATATTGGTCTAATCTAGAACAACATAGGACAAAAAGAATAATTTTTTTCCTTAGAGAGATTAGACTACAGAAAAGAGACCTACCTGGAATCTGTAGCAATTCTTCCTCTTCTGTTTTCTTGTAAGCTTCAATCCTAGCTCCACGCATTATAGATGGAACCTGTAACAATGAATAAAGCAATAAAAGGAACTATAATATCCACATAGAATAATCCAATATCCCTATTCAATGAGTCGACATGGAATTAAAATACATAAGCATCAACATGACACAAGTATATGAAAACATAGTGTTTTTTGTATTGATAGATGAAGGAGAGAATTACAACCATATATAGAAGATGACTTTGTAGATGTATCCCCAATTGTCTTGCCCTTCATTTCCATAAAGAAAACCTCCATACTCAACCCTAATGAAAATGGATGACAATTCCTTAAGCTTAAAGCAGCAACATGAGGGCACTAGCAATCTCCAAAATCCAACCATGATGCTAGGGAAGGCAGTAAATATATAGGGTAAGAGTGGTAGTTTAGGATTTACCAATATAGGTGTGAGATACACATTTTATGGGAGGATGATCTCAAGGCATAATATATAGGAACACTAGAGTAGGATCAGATAGGAATTTGAGATATTTTTACATGGTAAATTGTTGAAACCACCTTAGAACCTTCTAGAAGAAGAAGATTCAAAAATATTTTTTAATTTTCCCAAATTTCTAGAATTAGCATACCTGCAAAGGAGAACAACATGTGTTGATCAACACAGGTGCTTAGGCATGCAACATGTGACCAACACAGGTAGGTTATAGTGCAAGTTGTGTTGGGGCTGAAAACATAGTTTTTAAGATGATTGACCTAGAAACTCAAACTTTTTGGAGAGGAGATGCTTAGGGATTTCCAAAGGGATAATGACAAAGTGTTCAAGGATTTTTATTGATTCGCTTTTCAGGAATTTTGGGCTGATGTGACAAAATTTCATGTGACATATTCTCCCCTAAATTACAAATTTAGAAGCAATATCTGAGGACTGAACTTCTTTACCTTGTGACAAGTCTGGATCAAGAAACAATTCGTCAAGATCATCATTTATTAAAATACATATTATCATCATGATTTCATTGCTTAGGGATGCATACCCATGCTAAGAATATAATCCAATATTACATGTACAATGATCAAGAAGTTTTTTCCACTGATGACAATGAGTGGACCCATGCTTGTATGATTTTCTGGATTTTCATATCCATTATACTTTATAATCTTGGTATGAATCATGAAAACACAGTTTGGATGAATGAAACTAGATATCGGGTTGTCTACTTCATTCACTCAATAGTACGAGCCTAATGATGTGATTAAATGAGCTAGAGTCACACGTGGTAGACACCATTTGATTACCAACCAATGATGTAATTTGTTAACAGATGCGATAGAAACCACCGATAATGATAATGGATCTCAAGGTACTACCGTAAAATCTATGTTATGTGAACGAATGATTTGAATTCAAACACCACACAAAATATTTTGTTTGAAGTAATTATGTAAACTTGTCGCCAAAAGTGAGGAAATTTTCCATTGAGGTATGCAAGTTCCAAGGCACTAAAGGGAGTTTCTAATCAACTTGTTGGATAATGAGTTGATGTCTACAGGAAGTGACCCATCGCAGGAGAGCCTTGATGTATCCCCCATCAAAGACACGAAATAGGTATCAATATTTGAGATAGAAAGATGTTGATGAAAAGTTGGTCCAGGATTTGTAGACATGAAATGAGGCTTAAGTTTATCATAGCAGATGTCTACTAAAGGACTTCTCTTGAACATATTGGTGACATTGTATGGACTTGGAAGCATTGACCCAAAACCAATTATGAAGGATTTTGATATAGTATGATTAACAAAAGAGGCAAGTTTAATTCTCAACCTAACAAACACAGAGATGAAGTGAAAGAGTCTCATGTTCATGAGCAACTTGCTGCCATTAATAAGTTAAGTACCCCATTATCCCAACTTCCCCAACCATTTATAGTCATTACCTCTTCATTTTTGACAAGCTTGACAAGGATAACACATGTTTGATATATAATTTCATCCTTTGAATGAATCCTTCTGAGTATTTTTAATGAACCCTGAGAAGGAGTGGTTCGGTCCCACCATGTTCGATGAGTCCAACATTTTTTGATGTTTTGTGAGTCCAGTGATGGTATAACTCGACTAATTTTAAATGTTTAGATAGTTTGAAAAAGAGGAAAAAAATAAAAATCTAAAGGTTCATTTTCATAAATTTAGTCTCTTGAGTTTCAAAAGGTAGAAAATGACACTTAGAAGAACCTTTTAGTCATGTTTTACTAAATTATTCCTTTTTCATAAATATTCTATCCCAGTCCATAAAAGGATTAAACTTATATTGAGTAGATTTCTTTTAATTTTCTTTAACGAGTTCAAAAAGACAAGTGCTTGAGAATATTTTTCATGTTTTGGGAGTCTGAAAAGAGCTTAAACATGACTCCACCTGGCGAAACGAGTGATATAAAGGTAGAAATTAGTTCTTGTCATGATGGAATTGCTAAAAACACATAGACATTAAGAGGCAGGCTAATAATACCAATCATCACATTTTTTCCTCATGAAATGGAAAAACAACCAAGTGAAAGTGTATGATAAGGCAAGTAGATGGTGACGATGGAATCAGAAAACCAAAGCTCATCTAGAAAAATAGGCTGACAAAAATGGAAATCACGAGAGGTAAAGTATGAAGACAGATTCATTTTACAAAAGCTTGAAATATGTGGAAACTATGCTTGATAATACTTGAATATGGTTTCATTTTTACACAAGATTGAAACATGTGGAAATTTTGCTTGGAATTGGTTTCAATTTTACATACGCTTGAAACAAGGAAAAACTATGCTTGACATAAGTTTTCATGCCCCCAACACAATAACACGATTCTAGGAACATTCCCTCTAAGCTTCATTTCATTCATCTAAGTAGACTATTGGTTGCTAATAAGCGGATGGAATGAACGTTCATTTACAAGATCAAGTGAAAGACTTGACTTGAAGGGAGATTTGTTTCATTTTTTAACGAGCTTGACACAGGAAAAGAACTATTATCATAGGACCTTGTTTCATTTTTTAACAAGATTCACAAAAGAAAAGGAACTCTGCTCTGAGAGCTTGTCTCACTTTTTAACAATATTGACACAAGAAAAGGAACTTTGTACTGGTGCCTTATTCCTTTATCATGGCCTATAAGAGACCATCGTTTCCAAGAGGTTCTCATAATATGAAACAATAATTCTCTAGAAAGGATAAATATCAAGGGATCTAAAAGAAAAATCGAGCTCCAATTCCCCTAGTAAATTACTCACCATATCTCTTACTGGATCTAGGTCAAAATAAGTTGACCAAATAATGAGAGGCTCCTATTGAGAAATAGGTAAGGTAATGAGATAGGTTTCCACATAATTAACCTATTATTGGGGAGATTCCACTGACATATTCGGAATTCTTAGGGAAGTAGGATGATTGGTAGTCAAATTAGGATCAAAAAATGAAAGTTGATCCATAGTCACAATCCTTCCATTATGTGGGAAGCACATCACTCAAAAGAGCATGGACACACTAATGTTCATAGCATAAACATAGTCTCACCCCAGGAGAGAATTGAAGTCCAAGAGGCCTATGATGATAATAACATCAATACACACATTTTTTACTCCCAAGGTAACAGGAAAATGAGGAAGGATCTCTAAGGGTTGACTAGTTCTTATATTAAAATAAAATGAATTCCAAGTGGTAGACATAAGCATAAGGGAACCCAAAGCTTGCCAAGCAATCAAGGATAGAATGCTAACAGAAGCTCCCTTGCTAATAATAGTGTGAAATATGTTTTTATTATAATCCTTCACCATGACTTGGAAGGGCATGTAAGAAGGGATACAAGGTTCTATTAATTGATTCCAATCAAATGTAATGCCATGTTTTCTTGGAGGGGTTTTCATAGGAATGGGGGAAATTCCCCCTTGTTCAGAAGGATATAAATAAACAAGAAGAAGCTTAGCAGTATGGGAATCACTCACTATGGGAGAAGTGTGATCAACTGAAGGTGGAATCAGGTCAACCACTTTCTTAACCAATGGTTGGTTGGGAACGAACTTATGAGATTCACATTTAGATCGAGTGGGATTAAATGAAGACGGAGTTGAGTTATCCACCATCTCAACCAATGGTTGGTCGGACAACAACTCATAGGATTCATGTTCAGAGAAGGTGGGATTGACTGAAGATGGAGTTTCATCATTCATTTCTTCAATTAGTGGATGAATGGGAGAAAGATTTCGGTAACCAGCTAGAAGTCATGGCTAAGAAGTTGTAAGGTTTTTCCAACACTTTTGAAACTTCATCTATATAAGGACAAAGGTAAATAGGATGATTATCTTCACATAACCTATAGGGAAACTTGACTTTCCCCTTCTTCCCATTGACCTTACTATCACAAGTTAATGGTTTATAATCAACGTGATCTCTAGAGGTTGATGACAAGGGGTGATGACAAGGACTTGTGGAACACACTTCTAATACCTTTGGAATACCAAAGCAATCTCTAAGAAGGTTATTAATCTTACAAAGCTTACAAGGGAATTTCACTTTAGGGGCTTTTTTGGATAGGTTCTCGACATCATTTTCATCAGTAGAAATGGTTGCTTGGTTGCCCCTTTACTTATTTTTATTCTTCTTAATATTCCTTTTCTTCTTCTTCTCATCCACCTGGTTACTAAATTTGAGGCTTTCACCAAATGAAAAGTTTCAATGTGAGGATCAACTCGAGTTTAATTTTCTTCGGGTGGGGGACTCGGTTTTCCATGCAAAGAACCTTGTTGGGGAGAAATTGAGAGATTTGGATCCAAGTGGATTCAAAACAACCAAACAAGTAAACCAACGGTAAATTCAGGAAGGGACAACGTTTCTATATAAGGAGCACCAATATTTCCAAAGAAGAAAAAGTATCAGGATTCCCATCATAGGGGATTCCTTGACTAGAAGTCTCTAGGACTATTCCATTAGACTGAACCTATCGTCTACTAAGAAGTATAAAATGTGAATGTTTCACGATTAATTAATTGATTTTAGAACAAAATCAAAAATAAAAAAAGGGGTAACTAGGCATAAAGGTTTACCAAGACTCTATGAACTACATAATACCATTTCCATTACATGCAGTAAATATCCCTGAATCTTGTGTTTATTGTATCACAAAATACAATGCAGCCAACTCGATTTCCTAAGGCAAGATAGAAACCTATAGGGGACATCCAAAATATACCTAGAGGTATGTGGAAGCGCAGTCCATAATAGTGTTTTCTAATGCATCTTGTAAAATAGGAAGTATTCTAATATAATTTTCATACGTGAAGTGTCATCCGATATACCCAAGGGTATGTGGAAAAATGATCCGATATACTTGTGTTTGTGGAATAACTACTACCCCCAAAATGCAATGCACACAAGTAATGACATCTCCTATGTTTAAAGAAGTTGGAACACGTCTCTATCCTAGACCTCTACTTGTGAATCATTATTGTTCCAAATTCCCCTTAGGTTGATTGAATAGATTCTAAAGTTGACCTTGAATTAAGTTTCAATTTCAAGGCTCATGGAATGAATTCACCTGAACTCACCTATAATGCAACTAGCATGATAAAGAGAACTATTTATATTTGATGAAGAAATATCTACAAGAAGGAAGAGATTCAAACAATCATGAAGCAAATAAAATTCAATTAACGAGAGCTTCCTAACTAGACCTTCAAAGCCCTAATGCCCTAAACTGCACGAAAGTTCCACTACTGGAAATTTACTAACAAATTGAACCAAAATGTAACACTTCAATTTTCTTTCAAAATGTTATGAAGACTATGAATCCAACATGCATTCAATCAAAACCAAAAAGATGCCAAACCATGTGATGTAAATTATTCACAATTTCCAAGAAAAATATGCAAATGTAATATATGCACAACTTTCTTTCTCGTAGTGAAAATGAGAATTCTAACTATGCAAATGTAATCTATGAAAGATAATTCTTCAAAACAAACACAATATGATTCTAGGTTAATGAAATAACAATATAAAAATACTACTTATGCACATCAGTACCTTCTTTCACTAATACAATAAAAGAACCATTCAAGTGTAAGTACTAGAAATTTCATAAAAAAATATGCAACCCAGTGAAATCAAACGTGATCTGAGTTTTCATTAACAGAGAACTGAAACTGAAATTTAGTGAAAAATCCAAATATTAAAATAGATAACATGCAAATGTGATTAACACTCATACAAAGACAATGACAAAGACAATGACCAAATCAGAGAATCAGGAAAAATCATTGCAACAAAATAGAAATCAAAGCAAGGCATAGAAATGTGATTTTTACATCCTACAAGATCAATGTAGGTGCAGAAAGGACACCAGTGTGCATCAAATCTCTTCCAAAGAGGAGAGGTTGTGTTGTAGCGCTCTGTCTCAAAACAAAGAGTGCGTTGGGGAAATATTGGTCAAAACACAACACAAGAAACCCAACCAAGCTTTAAAAAAAAAATCTTGAGGTTAATCATTGTTTAAATAAGTCAATTAATGTTACTTTAAAAGGGGGAATATGTTAAGTCCAAGGAAACCACTAAGGAAAATATTATTCCCCTGTATGGTCACTAAGTTGCTATGAGTAAAATTCATTTCTGCAAACAAAAATGTATTCCATAGATCTAGTGGTATGATCTAGAACAGCAGAGGACAAAAAGGATCAATGTTTTACTTAGAGAGATTAGACTATGGAAAAGATACCTACCCCCAGAATCCATAACAATTCATCCTCTTCTTTTCGCTTGTAAGCTCCAATCTTAATTCCACGTGTTATAAATGGAACCTGCAAAAATGACTAAAACAATAAAAGGAAATACAATATCCACATAGCATAATCAAATATCTTTATTCAATGAGTCAAAATGGCATTGAAATACATAAGCATCAACATGACACAATTATATGAAAAAAAAGTGTTTTTTGTATTAATAGATAAAGGAGAGAGTTACAACCATATATAGAAGTTGACTTTGTAGATGTTTCCCCAATTGTCTTGTCCTTCCTTTCCATAAAGAAAACCTTCTCTCTCAACCCTAATTCAAATGGATGATGATTCATAAAGCTCAAAGTAGCAGCATGAGGGCACTAGCAATCTCCAAAATCCAACCTAGTAATCTCCAAAAGTCAACCATGATGTTAGGGAAGGCAATAAATATATAGGGTAAGAGTGGTAGTTTAGGATTTACCAATATATACTTTGACCACCATGGTCCTATCAAGGGATAATAGATAGGACCACTAGAGTAGGATCAAATAGGAATCTAAGATCTTTATCCATGGTATATAGTTAAAACCACCTTAGAAGCTTCTTGAAAAAGAAGACTCAGAAATATTGTTTAGTTTTCTCGAATTTCTAGAATCAACGCACCTATAAAGGAGACAAACATGCGATGATCAGCGCAGATGCTCAGGTATGCAACATGCGACCAGTGCAGGTAGGTTATAGTGCAAGCTGCGTTGGGGCCAAAAACATAGTTTTTGAGCTGATTGACCTAGAAACTAAAACTTTTTGGAGAGGAGATGCTTAGGAATTTGCGAAGGGATAATGACAAAGTGCATCAAGGATGTTGATTGATCTGGTTTTTAGGCCTTTTGGGTTGATGTAACAAAATGGCTTGTAACAACTATTGCAATTTATTTACTTAAAGTAAAAGAATCTTATAAGCTTTAATATTTCTAGCTTTTATATCCTTTTAATACCTTAACCATTTACCAATATTTTCACATTGTTCACTTTTTCTTAAATACTTATAATGTTCATCCTCTAAATATTTATATTTCCATTATTAGTCCTTTATGCAAAATGCAAATAGATGTTTATATTTCTCTTTTTTTTTATTCTTCAATATAAAAATAACCACTCTTATTATAAATTTTGATACTTCTTTGCTTACAATATAAAAGAACTTGAAAACTTTTCCTTTTTAATTACCTTTTATTACTATATACATAGCAGTTCAATTTATTTATACTAATTTTGGAATATGTGCCGGATTTTATACTTCTTTACATGTACTGTTACAAATAGAAAGTTCCCTTTTTATTTATGTTTTCTTACCATGTAGGTGATGTTTAATATTGCTAATTATGAAATTTATGTTTATTTATATGTCTTTTTTTGTGCACTTTTTAAAAATACTAGGAAAGATTTTCTTATATCAAAGATTTTACCCATGGACCTAGAAATTGTTTGCCAGATTTTTCTCTTTTTGTCTTTTTCTTTATTTTTTTTTGTCTTCTTCTTTTTCTTTTTCTTTTTTTCTTTTCTTTTCCTTTTGAGATTTGGATCATTTATTTATAAAAAAATGACTTGAAGGATGGGCCACTAGTCTACCACTATCATTACTATTCAAAATAACTTCTAACCATGAGTCAACGAAATAGTAGTTATAATACCATAATTAAAGTGAACCTAATGAACCTAGTGATTCATCTCATGTGAACATTATGAATGTATAAAGTAATCCCTTATATTCATATCAAATAATAATTTGTTTATTTACTATGCAAATATTGATAAAATTATTATAATAAATATGCATAAATACAAACTAGGTTTGATAAACCGTCTCCTTTCGAAAAAAACCTGCAATTTTTAATAATTATAATATAATAAATGTAAAGTAATAATCCATCTAAATATTTAATACAACATAAATTATATATACATCAATGCATATGGGTGATATACCTTAAGTATATCACATTTTGATTAAAAACAAATAGAATTTGCTTTAAATTTGCATGTAAATAATTATTTAGAGATTAAAAAGGAAAAATTAGGTAATATCATAAGTTATGAAATAATCTTTTTTTGTCCTTTCAAAACATAATCATAACCATGATGATATACATTATACCAAGATTAAAATATTTGTTATATTGACAGGACCATGAAGACATTAAAAATCATAACATAATCATAACCATGATGATATGCATTATACAAAGATTAAAATATTTGTAATATTGGCAGGACATGAAGACATTGAAAATCATATTTGATAGGGATGTTTCTCGAATAGTGTTGGTTGATATCACTGTTATAATATAAATTGCTTTAAAAATAAACATTTTTTTTTGGGTTTTACATATCGCATAAGAGCATAGGTAGTATGAAAATTTCTTGTTATAATTTCATCATGACTATCATGGCATGAATTATTTAAAAGCAAAGAATTTAGATTTTACACTTTGCACAAGATTATAGTAGTAATCCATGATTGCTTGAATTGCTAAAAAAAAATAACAATTTAGGTTTTGGCTTTTACACATTGCATGAGATTATGGGTAGTAGGTATGCTTCATATTACAATTTTAACATCACTATCATAACATGAATGACATAAAAACAAGTAATTTTTGTTTTACACTTTGCACATATTTACAAATAATTTGTGTTTTACACTTTGCACATATTTACCTATAGGAAGATCATTGGAGTCAAATGTCCAAGTAAATGCAAAGAAAAAACTAAATTATATTCCACTTTTGAACAAAATTAACCCTAATTCTAACCCTTTTATTGGAATAGGGTTTTGTGGGGTATAAGAGAAAAGTTAATCCATGACAAGGAAGCTAAACTAGTGCAAGATAGTTAGAACCAAGGTGAATTGAACTGGTGCAAGTGAATTAGAATTAATAGTGTGTTAAAACAAGACATGCAAACCAGAATTGATTAATGGTGATTAGATAGTGAGAGAAGAAACTAGATTTGCATGACTAATGAGCAAGGTAAAGCTTAAAATTCCAAAAATCGATATTAAAAAAAAAAAAGCAAAATCCAGTTCAAAATTCTAAAAGATGAAATAAAATAGTAGTATAATAAAAATAAAATGACAAATAAATCACAAAAAAAAATTAATTTTGAATTTCAAATTACCTATTTAAAAAAAGAATCATACCCAAAAATATATTACACATATTCAAACATACCTCACTTATCTTCAAACATACCTCATTTATCTTCATATTTATGTGTAACCTTACCCTTATGGCCTTTACCAATATCCCTATCTACCATATCTTTAAACATGTATCTATCCTAAATTCCAACTCTATAGCTCATACCCTTTGCACTAAACCTCCACACACTCATCCACAATGCAATGACAAAAAGCAACCACAACAATCAATACTAAAAAAGAGAGCGTAGCTAGCACATGTCACAAACCAGATTTATCCTCACCCTTAAGATTAACATATATTCCAATGGCAAAAGATGAATAATATTAATAATCAAAGAATTTCCATGTGATACCAAATTCTAATTTTGTATTCAACTTATGTTTCCTCTACTCTACTCTTACACGACTCTATCCTTCATTGGCTTTACTTTCCTATGATTATATTTATGAAGGAGACGTCCATTTTTATGAAAAACACATTCATGTTTTTAAGGACGACCAAATATTTTAAATTGAAGTCATCCATGTTTTAAGGACTATTAAATATTTTAAATTCAAGCCATGGCCGTTTACAACCATTAGAAAAATGACACATTTTAATTATAATTATCTTAATTGCATAAGACATTCAGGAACACTAATTCTTCTTCACCATTGTAAGATAATTGTTTAACTGCGCCTATGTCTACATTCAAAGAATTATAACATGGAACTTTCATTTTATAAATCAAGTCTATAGGTTTTCGCTCACATATGTGATGGGACATTTATAAAATATATACATTGAAATGTAAGGATGTGTGATTTAATACGATAAGAATAGCAAGTAGCCACTCTCAGTACCACTTCATGGTCAATCAAATGACACTTCAGATTATAAAGGTATTAACTCATAATCCTTCTAAATTATATAACAACTAATAATACAAAAGAAACCATCTTCGGTAAAACCCATCATAAAAGAAAACTATCTTTGAAAAATTATATATATATATATATATATATATATATATATATATATATATATATATAATATGTGTTGATGCAAATCTTTTTAGATATATATTATATGTTTATATAAGATGGAAAATTATCTTTGAAAAATTATATATATATATAAAATATGTGTTGATGCAAATCTTTTTAGATATATATTATATATTTATATAAGATGGTGTATTTTATTAAGGAAATTTTTCATTTTAGATATGTAATGGTTGAGTGTATTTTTTAATGGATTAGTGTTTAAGATAATTATGTCTATATTTTTATGTGATGAATATTAAATTTATAGTAATAATAATTAAAATTGGGCAATATAATTATTAGTGAAGTTGTATTTTTCTGTTATTTAAATTATAATATAATTTTGAATATATAAATGGATTTAGTGCTCTAAATATCTGCAATTGATTTTAAGTTATAATCTCAATAATTAACAAGTGTTGCAAGGCAATGTAGTCTCTACCATTAAAATTAAGAATAATGTTGCTAAAATATTTGCATATAGAAACTGATAGCATGGTATATATCAAACATACTATGAAATATTTAAACTAATATTAATATAATATGGAGAAGATTAATATACATCTTTCATATTTATAAGATAACATAAAATTATTATTTTATGAAATTGTTTTACAAAGCACAATTGTATTCATAGTTATATAATAAAATTTGAAAATTTACATTTTCCCAATATATATATATATATATATATATATATATCTTGTAATTCATTTAAGAAGTAGTAACTTTGGTAGGACTTGTTCAAATCACATTTACATTATGTGCATAAACAACTAAACGGATGTCACATTCTTACATATCTAAATTACAAATTGTTTAGTACAATGCATAATTACATAGTGTTGGTCAATTTAACATGACGCTTAACATAATGTTAGAGTTTTGTCAAGACCAATAATGTGAAAATTATGAGAGAATTTTCTTGGGTTTTTTTTGGCCTAAGCATTCAACCATTGACCAACTCATAATTTTTCATTGATGTTTTGAAAAAGAGATGAAGAAACAACATTTATTAATGCTTTTTGGTTTTTCTGAAAATTATCATAGTATGTCTAATAACTTTGAAAAATAATGGAGAAAGTAGGATTCAAGTAGAGTGGAGAAGGGCTCATTTCTAATTATATGAAAAGTTCATTGTAAAATTGAGAATTTCAATAAATGATAAAATTAGAAAGACTGGTCAAAATCAAGAATAAGTAGAAATTAAATAAGAATGTATCCTATATTTGACTTTTATATATTAGTTATAAATTGAATCATAAATAATAAAGGAAGTATACATATAAGAAGTCATGTTTTGTTATTGTTAATTACATGGATGATGTTGTGTTATTAACAAATCGTAAATATATTTGTGATAAAAATATAATCATTTCATATAATAGTGACATTTTCTTCTTGGTAACAACAAAAATTTTATATGGTTGTTGTTTGAGCTACAAAGTTAGTTAAGGAATCTTGAAAGAAGGTTATCTATTCGATAAATAGTAAATGAAAAAAAATAGTAACAACAACAATTTTATATAGTTGTTGTATGGGTTATAGAATTAGTTGAAGAATCATATAAGAATGTTGAAAAAGTTGACAAAATGTATTTAGTGAAACAATTATGTATTTAAATAAAAATTGGTTAAATAAACATTAATTTATTATATATTATCAAATTTAATCATAAAAATAAAAATAAATATAAATATAAATTATTTACTCAAATAAAAGTTAAACAAAGGTTATGTGTCTCACATAGAATGATAGGAAATCTATAAATAAATCTCAACTAATAATACATCTAAAGGAAAATTTATATACATAAAAATATGTACTTTACAAATAAAAAATAAATAAAAAATTGAGAAGTGAGTACATGTAACGAAACATGATACTATTCGTGAAAAAAAAAAACGAAAACGCTTAATGTAAATATAAACACTTTTTGTTCTCAATCCCACATAACTTTATTCTATATATTCATAAAGAATATAATGTTTGCCCCACTCCATAATCTTATTTGTGAATATAGACTTATTAAATATCAATAATGCATTTTGCACATAAAGTAAAGATGGATTAAAATGTCTCTGAGTCGTTGCAGCTCAAGTACTATGATTCAAACACTCTTCTTCATCCCCATTCTTCTAACACTCCTTTTTACCACCAAATCGTTGCACTTCTTTGTCATTCCCTAAGTGCAATGTTTAAAAATAGAGTCAAGGCAAGACAATTGAAACAGGAAAAAAGAATTGGAAACAACCAAATAAATATTTATTACTATAAAATGTTGTTATTAAAAAGTAGGCATACATTTCTTTTGTAAAGACTTCCTGAAAACGCTACTTCCAAAAGCATGATTTAAAACTGTTAATCCATTTCTAAAAATTATAATTTTTTTCTTCTTATTTAAAAAATAAAAATTAAATAATAATAATAATAATAATAATAGATAATGACGAACAAAAATCTCTATTTTGTATATAAAATAGTAAGGAATTTTTAAATACACACAAAATAATTTTAAAAAATTAAACACTAACACTATTTAAATATTAAAAATTTAGATATTTTATTATTTTTAAATATTTAATCATTTCTAAAAAAAATAGTCAATTCATATATTATTCAATATATTACTCCAAATAATAACAAAAATTATTATCAATTCAAAACACAAATCAATGTATAATTTTGTCTCCGTACAAGTTTGACTAAAAATAACAATATCAATTCTAATAAGCATGGAATGTAATGGAAAATAAAATATATAATTAAGCTGGGTTAAATTGAATCTATATAAAACTGGACACGTTGTTGACACATGAAAATGCAAGGAAATTTTTGATGTTTAAATTTTTGGAACTTAATTATTATTGTCCGATATTTGTATTCAGGAGCAGTGACTTCTAATAATTCAATTCAAAGAATTTTGGTGGAAGAAATGAATTTATTTATTTTTTTATTATATTTGAATCTATTGTTTTTCATTTTGAAACACAATATCACCAAAATTAATTAATTTTTAGAAAAAAAATAATTTAGAATGAGAATTAAAAATATATTAAAAAAAATAGAACTAATGAAACTAGTATTTAATGTGATAACAAAATAAAAATCACATGTCCTATATAAAACCATTAAATTGGTACCTTTTTCATTGTCTTGATAGTTTGCATAAAGATTAACAACAACAAAATATTGATTACCATTATTACATTAAAAACAATTATTTCATAAATGTAAAAAAATGAGCAATTATAACATGTTTCCAAAAACTTCAACCTACATCCCTACAAAATTAAATTATTTACCAAACTACTAAAACTAAAATATCTTAACATTATTATATATAAAATCATTTATAATAAAAATAAATAAATAACATTAATATTATGTATTTATTATTTCATTCTTGGTATAAATAAAATTATACTTAGTTTAAAATTATATTTAAATAAAATATAACTCCATGATATTAATCCAAATATCAATGCTAGACACCAATATCCATAACTTTATCTTGTAACAACGATGAGAATTATTCATTGGGAAGTTCAAAATTAAATTACATGTATACTTATATTTTGAACAAATAAGTTTTTTTTGAGATGATAACAAGACTGGTATGAAAAAATATTGACACACACTATACAAATGAATTTATTATAGTTTGAAATGTGCCATAAATTAGATTTTTCAGATTGTATTCTATATAAAAGAAAGAAAAAGTCAAGTAAAAAGAATATTACATGTAAGAGTAACAGGTAGAAGACTACAACGTAATTTCAGGATCAACATCCCATAACAAAAAGTTTAGGCAACTCGCTAATTTTTCAAATTTTAAGTTAAGAACTCCAATACAAATGCAAGCTTGATTTCTAAATTATGCTACTACTGGGAATTTGGCAGAAAAATCCAACACTGAAAAATGATAACTATCCATACGAACTTAGCAGACTTAGAAGTCAAATCGTTGCGCAGAGGTGGGTCCCTTGTTGTCACGGCCCTATACTTGTGGTGCTCTTTAAACCACCTATAGTGGGTGCGACACTACTACTCTTTTTCTTTTTATCAATACTCAAGTATATAGACTACGTCTTTAGTCAACACTTAGTTAATGTCTTCAAGTGTTCATCAATATGTAGCAAAAATAAACATAAACCATAAAAATCAATTCACCGTCAATGTACACCCATACATACAAGGGAGGGTCAACTCCCTAAAATAATGAGTTTTCACAATATCAATGTTTTATAAATCAAAATACAAGTTTTACAACAAGTGTGCTTCCAACTACCTTGGCCTGCACACTTCGTCAAATTTACCAAAGTTATGTCAAAGTTTTGCAGCAACACTGTTGCCACTGTCCCACATAACTCTACCGAGGAAACCCCAAATTTGGTCTTCGCAAACACACTTCTACACTTGCTACCCATTCTGCCGACCTGGCCAACTCTTCCTGCACTTCTAGTCACTTTTTGGCACACCCTGCATGTTCTGGGCCACTGAGTGACCTTTCTGCACACGGTCATATTAGGTTACTCTTCTGCACAAGTTTTTGACTCGGCTACATGTCTGGCGCCCTAATTGTATTGCGATGCAGATGACCCATTCTGCACACGTTCCTCCCTGTCAGGTCAGTGCCCAACTCCGCTCGTCGCACTTCACGTTCTGGTTCCCAATTTACCTGACTCTGCCTGCGCTCCAAATTTGAGTTCAGAAGTTTGCACGCTTCCATATATGCCCTTCCTACAGGCTCATCCACTCACCTTGGTTCGTTGTTTCAGATACGAACTCCTCCAAGTGATGAGATCAAATGATGCTTTAAGCTCCTCCACTTCATGCCTTATTTATATGGTGTTGTCATGGTCCCTTTTGCCATGGGTCGCGACCATTCAAGGTTGCCCCATCCACCAAAATTTGGTCTGAACGTTAAGTTAAAACGTCGTCTAGATAACCACACATGTCATCGCATAAAAATTCACCATCACATATCCCTGTCCTCACAAGTCTTTTCCGTCGGTGGGTCACTCGGGTCGCTCAGATCACCCAGGTCAACTCAGTCACACGTGTCTGACGTGCCCAGCTCGCCCCATCTCTACACCGATGCACCTGTATCACCGAATGCTATCACCAACATGTCTTCACCCAACAGCCTCAACTCGCCCACCCGCCCAGCTCCCACACTCACCGCGTTCACCCAAAATGCATGACTTCGCCTGCCGCTATAGGCACGCCCATCATGTCAAGGCATGCCCGCCACCACTCGATCGCACGACTCTAAATCAGGCAGTTTGACATCCTCCCGCACTCCAAATAAGGTTGTTGTCCTCGACAACTCCATCATATCATTTCAAAGTGTCACTAACTCCATCATCTCAAAAATGTCCATGTTGTCCAACTCTGCTCCAACATCGCACAAACCACAAAGGTTCATGACTTCATAAAAGTGTTCATGGGAACATATCCTCAATCCATGATCATCAACAACACCTATCAAAAGCTCCACATGTTGCCTCCATCATGGGAAGTCAATCTCCTCAACTCAAGATACATGTTATCTTTGCAACATATATTGTGTCGACCCATCATATATCGTCAATCTCATGTGAATATGTTCCATGATACTCCAACAAAACTCAAACATATCTTTGCACATTGTCGACCCCCATGACTCGAACTAGTCAAGTAGTTAATCCAACCATCATGTCCAAACCATGAGAATGCACATCTTCATGCCTTCGTCATTCATTTCTTCCGAATTCTGTCACATCATCAACTCGATCAAGAATCCATCCCGTCTCCATAAAAATGTAAAGTAATCCATATTCAAGTCCATGAAGTAGCCTCCATCTCATCCGCAACATGTTGTCCATCAAGTATCAAACAAGCCATATACAAGTCCATGAAGTAGTCTTTATCCATCTGTAATATGTTTCTCATGATGCTAATTTCCATGTGTTGCAAAATCAATCACATAAATACAAGCATCATCATCCATGTGTGAGAGGTC
The DNA here is from genome assembly GCA_034641835.2 of Pinus albicaulis. Taxonomy (NCBI): domain Eukaryota; kingdom Viridiplantae; phylum Streptophyta; class Pinopsida; order Pinales; family Pinaceae; genus Pinus; species Pinus albicaulis. The sequence continues at coordinate 1,471,212,560 of CM076578.1, forward strand.
CTCCTCAAACCAATCAAGAACTCCTCCCATCAATCCAATTCTCAATGTGTCATACCCAGGTCCATGAATAAATCTCCATTCCATCTACAATATTCCATCTATCAAATCTATCAAAGGGGCAAGTTTAACCTTACCTCATCATCCATCCTTGTGCTTCCCATGATCCTAGATCAATCAGCCACCATGTCTATAAAATGTGTGGCTAAGTCTCAATGACTCAACCCATGCCCAAGTGTATCCCACCAAGGGATATCCATCACTGCAACTCCATTGAAATCCAAAGTGTCATTAACTCATCAATGAACCAAATACTCACTATAATATGAAGTCCCTAAAGGCTACAACTATCTCCAAATCATCATGAACTCCTATGCATCAGCTCCATCTAATACTTTGGCAAGCATACCTGACTTGGCCATGAATGTCATTGCAAGTTTTTCCTACCTTGTAAGTCATATGAATGTCCTCATAGCCTGCTTATCCAACCAAGGCCTTGTTTCCAAAATTTGAACAACATCCCCATTGGTCCATCTATAAAATGTATCCATGTCACACTAGCAAATCCATCCTACTCAACATCCCTGCTTTGACACTCCTCGTTGATCCTCACAAGTGGCATCTCCTAATTGCACCTACATAATTTCCCTTCATAATGTCTGCCACACTCCCATGTCGATGTCCATGAATTTGGTTTTCCATGTTTCTATCAAGAGTAGACTCAACACAACTCTAGTCATCCAGGTAAGTTCCCTCGGTCACTTATTCCTTTATATGTCATCATGTATCCTTCCTTCACTACTGCCTCTCCCACTAAAGGTCCACCAATATTTCCTTCTTAGTTCCAGCCATGAAGAAGTTTACCCAAATAAAGTGCCCACCCTCCAATCAGTCCACGAGTCATGTCAGAAACCTAGCCAATTCTCCATATGGCTAAGCATAACCCATCCATCGTAAAGCTCATCAAGTTCCACCCTTGTCACGGGAATTTGAACCTTCTAGCATGAGGTCACAAATTTCCCTAAGAAGTTCTGCAACAAACAATTCTCCTTGCTTCTCCAATATACAAAGTCCCATCATAGTCATCCAAGGAGATATCATCTATGGCACCAGCAAAGAAGTTATATCTTTTATCATCCCTGCATATGGTCCATCCCCCAAAAGCTTCAGTGAAAAACAAGTCATATTAATACCTACATCTTCACGAGGTCTCTCCAAGTGAGTGTCCTCCATCATCAATGTTTGCAATGTGTACGATCCTAGTTCAAACTGTTCATCAAGTTCATCCTTGATCATTGACACACCTGCAACATAATTTTCTTCGCATTTCAAGGTTTGCAACGTGCACGAATCTAGCTCAAGTTGGGCTAATTCAATCACCCCAAATTCTTCCTCTTTCATTGGTACATCTACAACTCCCTTCCGTTCAACCATAGTGAGCTCCATCTCACCATGCTCCATTCTTTCAAGATTCCTTCTAAGCTTGGCTTTCTTCTCCTGCATCATGCCTTGCTCTTCCTTCATCTTCATTATACTTGCTTCAAAATAGTCTACTTTCCTCATGAGTCGATAGAATTCACCCTTTTTCGTGTTGGATATCCCTTCCTTAACAAATGCAAGAAGGGTATGTCTCGTTACATGAAACTCATTATCCAATTTTATCAATCTCTCTTCAAAGTCTTGCAATTCTGTTGATGGAATTTTTTCAACTTGACTCAGCCCCATGGTGTCTTTTTCCTAATATTCAAAACTCCAAATCCCAGTAAAGCTCGTTTTCTATAAAATGATTTCACTCAATATAATTTCAAGCTTCAATGCCACCTGTAACCCTGCAAATGTATTCCTACGTCTTGAAAAATCAACACAGCTCGACTCACCCTGAATCAAGCTCTGATACCATCTGTCACGGCCCTATACTTGTGGTGCTCTTTCAACCACCTATAGCGGGTGATGCACTAATACACTTTTTATTTTTATCAATACTCAAATATATAGACTATGCCTTTACTCAACACTTAGTTAATTTCTTCAAGTGCTCATCAATATGCAGCGGAAATAAACATAGACCATCAACATCAATTCACCATCAATGTATGCCCATACATACAAGGGAGGGGTAACTCCCTAAAATAATGAGTCGGCCCAATATCAGTGTTTTATAAATCAAAATACAAGTTTTACAACAAGTGTGCTTCCAACTACCTTGGCCTGCACACTTAACCAAATTTACCAAAATTATGTCAAAGTCGTGCAGCGACACTAATGCCACTTGCCCACACAACTCTGCCAAGGAAACCACAAATTTGGTCTCCACAAACACATTTCTACACTTGATTCCCATTCTTCTCACTCGGCTAACTCTTCCTGCATTTTTTTGTCACTTTTCGGCACGCCCTGCGCGTTCTGGGTCATTGAGTGACCTTTTTGCATGTAGTCGTATCAGGTGACCCTTCTGCACGAATTCATGACCTGGCTACACGTTCGATGCCCTGGCTGTAGCGCGTTGTAGATGACCCATTATGCACATGTTCTTCCATGTTGGATCAATGCCCAACTCCACCCATTCCATTACATGTTTTGATTTCCAATTTACCCGACTCTGCCCGCGCTCCAAATTTGCGTTCAGAAGTCTCCACGCATCCGTGTTCACCCGCCCTGCAGGCTCATTCAATCGCCTTGGTTCATTGTTTCGGATAGGAACCCCTCCAAGAGATGAGATCAAATGATGCCTTAAGCTCATCCACGCCATGCCTTATTTATATGGTGAAGTCGTGGTCCCTTTTGCCATGGGTCACAACCATTCAAGTTCGTCTCGTCCACCAAAGTTTGGCCTGAATGATAAGTTAATATGTCGGTCAGCTAACCACACATAACATCGCATATAAACTCGACATCGCATATCATTTTCTGCACAATTATTTTCCATCGGTGGGTCACTCGGGTCGCTCGAGTCACCCGGGTCAGCTCGGCCACCCATGACTGACGTGCCCAGCTCTCCCAACCTCTACACCAGCATGCTCGTATCACTTAATGTGTTCACCAACATGTCATTTCCTGACACCCTCGAATCACTCGCTTGACGCCCATGCTTACCGCGTTCACCCAAAACGCACAACTCCTCCCGCTGCTATAGGCGCATCCGTCGCACATACCCGAGTTATGCGCCCATCACGCCAAGGCACGCCCGCCACCACTTGGTCGCACAACTCTAACTCGGGGATGTGACACTTATCCCACAAACAAGGGAGTCTCAAACACCAAACTGATGCCTCGCTTGGCCGTGACCTTAAAATTTGATAATAATTATTATTTTTCAAGATGCTTTCCGGATTATCCATAGCATTGAGGAACATGTGTCGACGTTTCGAACCCCAACTGGGATCCACCATCAGGACAATTTCATTCAGTTTTAATTAATATAATTATAATTTAGACTTTTAGTTGTTTTAGTTTAGTTTTAAATGTGGTTTAGTCATTAATTTAATTTTATTTTAATTACTTTAATGTTTAGTTTAGTTTTGTTACTTATTTTTTATAATGATTTAGTTTAGTATAATTTCATAACTTTATTTTGATTCTTAGTTAACATATTTTTATATTGCTATTTTTTTGTTTGTAGTTTAGTTTGAATTATTTATCTTCTTACTTTATTTTTATTTTCTAGTTGTATCAATAATTTTATTTTGTTTTAGGTAATATGATTATAATTTACTTAAATATAATTTAGTTTAATTTTATATGTAATTTCTTTATCACTTTAGTTTTATTTTAACTACTTTTAATTTTTAGTTTATTTTTGTTATTTCAATCTTTATAATAATTTAGTTTAGTTTAGCTTCGTAACTTTATTTTGATTCTTAATTAATATACTTTTATATTATTACGTTTTAGTTTTTATTTTGTAGTTTATTTTGAATGATTGATTTTTTACTTTATCTTTTAATTTCATTCAATTTTAGTTAACATAATTCTAATTTAGATTTTTAGTTGTTTTAGTTATAATTTAGACATTTAGTTATTTTATAGTTTAGTTATTATTTAGTTTTATTTTAATTACTTTTGATTCTTAGTTAATATACTTTTATATTATTACTTTTTAGTTATAATAATTTAGTTTAATTTAATTTCATAACTTTATTTTGATTAACTTAGTTAACATACTTTTATATTATTACTTTTTAGTTTGTAGTTTAGTTTGAATTGTTGCCTTTTTTACTTCTTTTTTTCTTTGTATTATTAATTTCATTATGTTTTATGTAATATTATTATAGTTTACTTAAATATAGTTTTAGTTTTAGTTTTATTTTGATTATAAGATGTCAACCATAATCCCATGAAAATTGATGAATTCTCAAGGTGACCAAATTTTATGGATAACATGAGACACATGTCAAAAAAGTCAAAATAAAACACACAAACTTTTAAGCCAATCACATACTAACAATTATTTTTTTAAATAAAATAAAAATTACTTTAATAATTTATAAAGTTACACATTAAAAGTTGTCATTGTGCTAAACTATTAGTGATTGAGTCACAAATGGATTGTTATAATCTGGCCTTGCAAAGACTAATAATAAAAAATTATAATATTTCTTTAAAGTCAATTGTTTAAACCACATGCAATTAAATTGAAAAAATAATTGTAACTTAATAAAAAAACAAATTAAAAAGTAAATAAAAAACATGTACATCTAATGGAGTCTCTTTCCTTTAAGGATAACTATAATTTGTTAGGGATTAAAGTTGATAGTGAGTCACAAATGTGACTAGGGTTGTATTTATAATTTTCAATGGGATTAAAGTTGATAGTGAGTCACAAATGTGACTAGGGTTGTATTTATAATTTTCAATGGTGATGTTTGTTATTATTCCATTACTTTGATATTTAACTTTAAATTTTTATTTAGACATAATTTTAGATTTTTATTTTGATGGACTTTGAATTTTATAAATCTTGTTTTATTAAATCATGATATGTTGAAAAAAATAATTCTATTTTTCATTAATATAAATAATTATAGTTTTTTTTAATATGAAAATTTTATGAGAAATTTATAAATTTATTATATTTATTATTTTTTTATATAATTAAGTTATTTATTTTATCAAAATTATATAACCATCATAAACAATTTATATATCAATAAAATGGTTCATATAATTTAAAGGATTAGTATAAATAATTATTATTAATATTGTAGAGAATTTGAACACTTTTCTATGTATAAGGTATTAGTTCTTATATATAATGCTTTTATTATAAAATAAAATTTATTAAAGATGGACTAGTATAAATAATTATTATTAATATTGTATAAAATTTGAACACTTTTCTGTGTATAAGGTATTAGTTCATATATAATGCTTTTTATTATAAAACAAAATTTATTAAAGATTTTATTCAAATGAATGAAAGTTATTGGAAAATTTTGTTTTTTTATTTTGTAAAATTTAAATGTTAGGGTAGAAGTTTTGTTTTTTTTTTAATCTTCTTTAATAAATATATGGAGGAATATCACTTATTTTCTCCGCATATAATTTAAGTAAAATGTTAGTGACCTTATCATGCACATGAATGATAATCATGTAATTGTAGAATAACAACAAGAGAGGAGTACAAGTGGGTTTCATTTGGTATAATAGCATTATTTTGTATAGCTTCATATGTTAGCAATAATCTCTATAATAATCGTGTGGTTGTAAAATAACACCTAAATATGAGTACAAACAAGTTTCATATGGTGTGTCAGTGTACAATGTCCAAAAAGCAATAGTATAGATATGCATATGACTCAACACATAAATAAAAATCATATGGTTATGAGGACAAGATGAATGATATTTAACTTCAATTATAAAAAAGCAACTATTGGGATTCATTATTAGTTTTCATAAGCACTTCAAATATTTAAAATGGTCAACTTGTTTCAACGTTTTTTTTACATTGCCATTCTTGCCTAGCCTAATATCTTATATTGGTATTCACATTTTTCCAAACAAACTACAAATATATATACATTCTTTTTAAGCAAGCTAAAAAAAATTATTTATGAGAAAATATCTTATATTTAAAAAATAATTTCAAGACATAAAAATTAAATTATATAAAAAGTCAAATAAACAATTATCTTTACTTTGCAGTTTATTCTCACTTTATCAAAAAGGGGTAACCACTTCTATGAATAACCCATTAATCTCATTAATAAAAATGGTTCTTTATTAATATACTATTAGTAAAAAAAATTAATTTATGAATAATTTATTAATTAAAAAAAAATAATAGATTAGTAAATTTTTAAATTAATTAAAAAAATTTATATATATATATATATATAATTTTTTGTTTTTTTTAGACTTAAAGAAATATGGTAGTGCTCCAAGACCTAGATGCTTATCAATTCTACTTCCTTAAGGATCACCACCACATTGGGTTGAATAACAATAATGAATCAACCCATATTTATAGATAGCAACTAAAAATGACTCTCCTACTATTAATTTAATAATTGAATTATAATTTTCTTACATTTATATAAATCATGACGAATTCATCTATTAAATAGAAAAAAAATACTGTAATATCTCATATTCTATCTATATTTTTATTTTAACTTAAAATTCCAATTTTCTAAATCAATTAAAATTGTACAAATAACAATGAAATCTTCCCAATCAATCCTCTCAATCAAGCTAAAACAAGAATGTACAGATCTAATTATAATTTTCTTACATTTATATAAATTATGACGAACTTATTTGTTAAATAGAAAAAAAATACTATAATATCTCATGTTCTATCTTTATTTTTATTTTAACTTAAAATTCCAATTTCTATTTTTATTTTAACTTAAAATTCCAACTTTTCAAATCAATTAAAATTGTACAAATAAACATGAAATCCTCCCACTCAAGCTAAAGCAAAAATGTACAAATCTATTTACCATGAAATCCTCCAAATCAAGCTAAAGCATGACGTTGCATTTGCTTCTTTATGTTGCCAAAAAAGAGGAGTCAGAAAACCAAAATCATGCTCTTCCTGGGTACATAAAATCTTCGAAGATGCATTTGATTCCTTAATTTGAAAAAAAACCAAAATCGCAATCGTAAAATCGAAAACATCCTCTTCTTGGTGAGATGAAATCTATTTTTTTTTTCTTTTGACACACCATTCCATGTAGTAAAGCTATGGCGAGCTATTGCTTTCCTTGAAGGACAACCATATATTGTTGGGCTTTGAAGGTGATATCACCCAATTGCGGACTGAACTGTTGCTTTCCTAGTAAGGATAATCATAATTTGTTACGTATTGAAGGTGGGAAAAGGTTCAATGGTCTCTATCACTGTATTGATGTTATTTGTTTAGGTCAATTATGAACATCATGCAGATTTTGTGCTTGGTATTCAATGATTTTTTGCAGATGTGTATAATTCTGTTTACTTAGGCATATCACATTAAAGTTTTAAATCACAAATATTATTCATAATTTTATTGCACTTGATTATATGTTATTAAATTTTGGTGAAGAAGCTTCATTTACTTCTTAATGTTTATACAAATTGGAGTCACAATATATTTATATGTTAATTTGATTATCTTTAGGTTGATGGTAGGTTTCAGGGATGTCATTGAATCTGACAGGAAAAGCCAATTTTTTTACCTTTCTCTTATGATAGTCAGATTCCAAAAATATCTCAAAATTTACAATCAACATAAATTCAGCATCCTCGTACAAATAGGAGCCACAATATATTAACTTTAATAGTATTTTTCAATGCATTATTTTCTTCTGAACTAATTAATATTAATTGTAAACTCTTGTAATCATCTTGTGTTCTGCATCATATTTGCCTAGTTATCACAACTACTTGCTAAGCCTCTTTCTTTTTATAACGACTAAGTGCACTCTTGTATTATACAACATAACATATAGTTCTATTTTTTTTATTGGCATTTGATTATATGTCATTAAATTCCAGCAAAGATGTTTCATTTACAATAGGAGCCACAACATGTCAGTATGGGTATTTTTCAATGCATCATTTTCCAATGAGTCAATTAATATTAGTTGTGAACAAGTGTAGTCATCTTTATGTATGTTCTGCATTATCGTAACTATGGACCAAGCTTTTTCGATTGTTATAAATATTTAGCTGGAAAATTTTAGGGACTAATATTAGCATATGGGTTAATTTTTTATGCATTTTCCCCAAAAAAAAAAATCAATTGCCATTAAAATCACCAAAATTTTATAGATGTTATATAAAATTATTAAAAAATAAATATTTTTACAAAAATATACCCAAATATTTTATAGTTTACATATTAGAAACTAGCATGTCTAAAATTTAAAATTAACTTTCATTTTTAATTTTTCCTTGATGCAGCAAATATAAATCTAAATATATTATATGCAACACATATAATATAAATATATTTTTCTTTATCAAAATTTATATGCAACAAATATAAATCTACATATATATTCTTTAATGAAATTTTATAATCCTTATTAAATGATGATTTCTACCATAAAACCTAACATCAGTGCAGATGCTTCATTATGGTCATACAGACAAGTGTTACAATTTATAACCTCCTTCCTAAACCATAGAACCTAACACCAACTTCCTTGAGGCCACTGTTTATCAATCCCATGTGAATGGCAGGTGGAAGATGAACTACTTTTAACATAAAATGAATGCACCAACTTGGTCACTTTCTTTCACGAACTTCGAATGGAATCCATTCTTAAATATGTGTCACTCACTGATTTGCTTTGAAGGTTTCCATAAACCAATGGCTCCTTCTAGGATTCCATAGGTCATGTATAATGTAAGGCACTGATGGACCTGCAAGAAAAGCCAGTGGTTGCAAGCTTTTGTCATGAGGCGTACAGCAGTGGATGACAATAACAACAGGACGAGGAGGAAGAGAACCAGCAACATGGTCTGTCTGACAAAACATGGGGCCTACCCTCGTGATCAACCCAACACAAATGCCTGCAACTCCTGACACCACCATTCTAATTTCATTTCTTTGGAAAAAGTAAGTATTTCTTCCCAGCACTGAAAGCTAAGCCATGGGCTGCCATGGCAGCCCCACAGAGATGGGGATTTATTTGTCAGCCTTATCTTTTTTACATTAAGGATGACTTGTATCATTGGCATGATCACCATGACAAGACATCTGGTGTTCATCATTTCAAACTAGACTACCCATTGTGCTTTGCCCCCATTAAATCCTGTGACTGTTGTAGAGCACTAGAGTCATCAATCATTTCAATGAAGTTGGGATTGGAAACAAGCTCTGCAAACACACCTCATAGCCAACGAAGAAAGGAGTTCAAGTCACAATTTATTCTTCACTGGACACCACTTTGTGCTTACATATCTCATTTGCCAACGAAGCAAGGAGTTCTTTTGTAGACAATTTATTCATCACTGGGCACCACTCTGTGTGTTGTACTAGTTTGAGTAATGAAAACAAAAGCACTGTGTGCAAATCTTGTTCCAAAGGTAACGTTATCTTCAAGTTGTGCAAGCTATTCATCACTTGGCAACAGCTGTACTAGATTGAGTAACTTAGTAGTGAATCCGAGAACAAGATTTTAACGAGATATAGCCTAATTTCAACTATTACCCCACCAAGTTTGTTCTTGGTGCTTTTATGGACTTCCACATGCTTGTTTCATCAAAATCAGGTATCAGTCCCATCCTGACCAATATTCCCCTGCTTTGGCCTCAATGGAAGTAAAGCATAGTTGCCAGATTTTCATCCTGTACATCCTGGGTTGTGAAAAATTTTTAATGGCTAATATCAATTTTGAAGATCTCTCTCATCACCCTTTTAGCTTAAAATATATTTTGTAACTTAATATACATGTTTTTAAAATGAAAAGCTTAAATGTTTTATATTTAGTTAAATTTTATTAAAATAGTAAATTTAGGTTATTAAATCTATACCAGTTAAATATCTCAGAAAATTTTAGAGTTTTAAATTTATTTATACATTCATAAATATAGTATTATTATTCAATTTTTATGTATCTTTTTGGTTTTAAACTTCTAATCTCTTAAGAAAAACACATGCTTTTAACCATTAAGCCCACTCAAGCAGCCATAGTCTAAAAAAGTAACAAAATGGCTCAGAATCCGGCAGAGGTTTTGAAAAAATCAGGCAAAGATTTTATCAAAACCCTGTTTTCAGTTGTTAAACTTCAGTATTTTGGGTGCCCTAAGGGTTTTTGATAGTGCTGAATCCATTTCCACTATCAAAAATGAATTCCAAATACTGCAACTACCTGATTTTTTAAACGGCAAAAAACTGCCATCCGGGTTATTCCGTACCCTGAGAAATTCACTAATATTATATAACCAAATTCCAATTTAAAAAATAAAATAAAATGTTTCTTCTTTTTTTTTTTTTTGTAAATTTGGTAGTGCCTCTTTATTCATTCATATAAACAAAAACAGCAAGCTACATCATCAGATTCTATGTTTGGTAGGAATCCTTATCTTAATTAAATATTAACTTTTGTTATTTTAAATATTAAATTTATCAAAATAGTTTTAAATTAAATATTAAAATAAAATTATATCTATTTAGCTTAATTCATATTAATGTTTTTTAAATATTAAATTTAAGATATATTTTTATTTAAAAAATAAATGTTTTTATTTATTATTATTTTAATTAGTTTTTTTGGTTATGTAAATTTTATAATTAATATTGCTTACTTTAAATTGTAAAATAATCTGTTTATGTGGATAATTTAATTGGTGATTGATGTGTTAAGAAGTCTTATGTAAACCAGAAGATTCAAAGTTCAAATGCCTTATGAGTCAAGTCAATTTAGAAAAAAGAAAAAATAAATAAATAAATAATCTTTTTAACATTTCATTTTTTAATATAATTTTTTGTTTTTTTGCAAGGTTGTGTGAGCAAGCCTAACATGTGGCTTGAATAGCAGCTACCCAAAGGTGGAAATCACTTGAGACCCACGCCACACCAACATTTAGCAAAGCCAAATATTTGCTCACAGAATTTCGAACCCTTAGCCTTTACACCACAAACTGCCTAAACACAATACCCCCATATCACCATCTACTTTACTCTATAAACTTAATATAATAATTTTAAAAAATATAAATATTTTATAAATATAATTTTATATTAAAATAATTATGAAAAAAATATTATTATTATTTTAACCAATTCATATAATAATTATTTAAACAGTCTAAATAACCAGTTTAAAAAGTTATTTACTTTGACCATCTCATTTTTTTAATTGTTCTCTTCAAAATCTCCCAAAATCTCCCACCTCAGCCAAAGTGAAAACATATTATACCATTACTACTCCCTTTCAAACTACAATAAAATCTAATAAACATAATGTTTGAATCAAGAATAAAATATTTGTTATTTGTTCTATTTACAGATGGGTACCTTCACAACCTTCTTAACCACATTAAGAACATAGGCCACTTTCAAAGAGATGGAGAGAAATCCTAATAAACATAGCATTATGTTTGAGTTGAGAATAAAATATTTGTTATTTGTTCTATGTACAGATCTGTCACTGTGGTACTTTCAAGACCTTTCAAACCACATTGAGAACACAGTTGGTACTTCGCTACTTTCCAAGCATTGGGGAGAACCAAGAATAGAGTTGGTACTTTGGCTACTTTTCAAACCATGGAGAGAACCAAGGTGCCCTATAAGGCTGACTTTTAAGTTTGAGGTTACAATTAAATATTAAAATTTTGTCTTTTAATGGATACATTTATATGGTTAGTATTGGAAGATAATAAGTTAGAGTAGAAGTTATAATTAAAATATTTTAAATAATTGTTTTTAAATTAAATCAAAATATCAATTTTTCAAATTATAAATAATTTGAAGGTATATGTTTGTATATATTTTTTTGTTTTTACATAAAGTTTAGAGATGTTTATTACAAAAATCTAGATACTTATAATAAAAGTATAGCTGTTTATAGGGTGGTTTATACAAAATTATATTATAAATATATGTATTAATAATAATAAAAATTATTAAAAAAAATTTATGGTCATTTTGTGTAAGGTTTTATTAAAGGTTGAATTATTTTTTATATTTTAGAAAAAAGTGTCTTTCTGATTAATCACATCATTAGGATTTGGTCGTTTCGAAACAGCGAATGCAGTGGTTAAATCTTGACCAAATTCTAATGATGTGATTACATCGACCAAATCCTAATGATGTGATTAATTAGAAAGACATGTTTATCTAAATTATAGATCATATAGATCACAAAAATCTTAGATCTAACATATTTTTTTATATTTATTTTTTTCTTATTATTATTTTTTTATTGATTTGATTCGAAGAGATTTGAACCTTGATTTCATGGTTTACATAATATTTTATAACATGACCAACATGATTCACATAATACTTTATAACATGACCAACTAGGTCCATAAGCATGTTTTTATTATCTTTTAATTATATAATTTTATAAATATAATTTATTTTTAAATTAAATTTTCTTTTATTTTTAAAAAAACTTGTAAATTTTTAATTTTTAAACAAAATACAAAATTATATTTTTATATAATTTTTCAATTACCTTTTTCTAATTTCTCATAATTCTTATTTGGAATATTTTACCCTTTAACTAGCAAAAATTCCAGATATGATACTAGTACTACCTTTTTCAACTGGATAATAATCAATGGATCAATCAAAGAATAAACTTTAACTAGATATAATTATATACAATAATAATAAATAAAAAAACTTAAACAAAAATCATATTTACATTTCATAATAATACATTATACATTTCATAATAATACATTATAAATTTTTTATATAAGTATTAATTTCATAGAGTTAATAAACATCGCTTTTTTATTAAATGTATAATAAAAAAATAAAAAAACTGTTACTTTTATATTTAAGTCCGTAATATAACATTAAAATTATGTTGATTTTAATTATGTTGATTTTTCTATTGAGAAATCTATATGACCTTTAAAATCACTAATAACCATGGAACCTGTAATAAAAAATTAGAAATTTGTCTTATACATGGACAGTTTTGAATAATTAGTACTTTTGACAGAGTTGTATAGTTGGTACTTTCTACACCTCCAAGCATATTAGTGTCTAAGAAAACACTTCACAAATTTGCTCTATATGACCTTTAAAATCACTAATAACCATGGAACCTGTAATAAAAAATTAGAAATTTGTCTTATACATGGACAGTTTTGAATAGTTAGTACTTTTGACAGAGTTGTATAGTTGGTACTTTCTACACCTCCAAGCATATTAGTGTCTAAGAAAACACTTCACAAATTTGCTTTTTGCATTGGCAGATTTGTATAGTTGGTACAATGACAGCAAGTTAGTATTTAATAAAACACATTAGAAATTTGATATCTTTTGCATTGGCAGATTTGCATAGTTGGTACATTGACAGAGTTGTATAGTTGGTACCAAGCAAGTTGGTGTTTAATAAAACATTAGAAATTTATTATTTTCTGCATTGCAGAGTTTTATAGTTAGTGCTCTGAAGACTTTCAAGAAGTTGGTGCCTAATAAGCATGGTTTTATGTTTCCATGAAGAAAAGATTCTAAAAAAATAAAAATTCGTTGTGTATTCTATTGACAGATTTGTACCATCAGTATAATGAAGATCTCTCAAAGATGGCCTTATGTTTGAGCTCAGAGGTTTGTGAGCTAAAAATCAATTTAACAGTGGTGAAGGATTTTTAACAGTGATGAAGAATTGTGTAGTTCGTATAGTGAAGATCTCTCAGTACTTAATGAGCATGGAAATGGCCTTGTGTTTGAGCTCAGAGCTTTGTGAACTAAGAATTTAACAAAGCTTTGTGATTAGAATCTATGTTTGAGCTCAGAGCTTTGTGAGCTAAAAATCAATTTAACAGTGATAAAAATCTTGATAAAACTTTTAAAGGAAAAACAGAGAAATTATGGTACAGAAGACACATGAAAAGACAATATGGCCATATTCATTATGGTAAAACCAATCGTTCATAGAAATAAGATTAACCAATTCTGTCATCAACAAAATACAAGGTCATTTCCTTAGTTGTCAAGTTAAAGAGCACTAGTACTACTACATCACCACCATTACAACACACGGGAGAAACTGAAGATCCTCTCCCAACATATGGTGGTGTAAAGATAATGTCAAGCTGTAAAAATCTGAAATAACAAATAGAAACACAGCTGAAACTGTTTGTATTTCTTCAGAGCTTCTAATGCAATCTATATGGATATCTGTTTTTACTTTTGTATAGAGTACAATACCTAGAGTACAACACTTTAACATATACAAAGAAGTCAATCCAAGAATGCACACCAACTACTGCTGCTGTCACGGGTCAGTAGAAGCCTCACTCTCCACTCACATTTGTTCAAATATGGAGATGGATATTCACTAAGAGCAGCTCTGTCATAAGCATCTCAATAGCCTAGTTAAAAACATTACAGTTAGCTGATTTTGTAACATTGGTCACTGGAATTCAGGCTAGTTGCAGCTCTCTTGCTGGGATAGTCTAAGGCATTCTTCGTGTCTGCAGCAATTTACAAGATGATCATTAGTCAGGCCTGCAGCTTGCATGAAGGAGTACATGATTGTTGGGCCAACTAAGCGGAAATTTCGCTTCACCAGATCCTTGCTAATAGTTTCTGCTTTGGATGACTTCACAGGAATGGTCCTTGCATACTTGTGTTTGTTCACAATGGGCTTGAAATTCACGAAATTCCATATGTATCGGTCAAATGAGCCAAATTCTCGTTCAATCTGAACAGAGCCAAAAGAAAACATGTCAAACTGCAGACCCCAGAGAAGGTTGAACCTAAGGAAAGACAGCTTAAGAAACAAAACAAAATCAGGAAGAAGAAAATAGATTTTTGAATGTAAACACTTTTAGGAGGGAGAGAGATGAAAGTTTATATGGAAAAAAGACAAACAGCAAAAAGGGATGTCTAAATGCCAGTGCCCAAAAGATGCAAGAAACCATAATACGCTAATGCAGATGGAAGTTTATAGAAAAAGAAGGCAAACAATGCAAAGAGGATGGAAATATGTAAGAAACCATCAGAGCTTTCACAGCTTTATAATATGGACATACATTGCTAATTGGAATACCTTAATAGCCCTACAATATCGATTTGTCTCATTTCAAAAGCAAGAAACAATCTAGTAAGAGTTACCTCAAGAATTTGTTTGGCATTCTCTACTATTCCTCTCATTTTGGCTACATCCATAATATCATGCTCTGCACTGATTGATGCAATTTTCCTCTCATTGAAGGTAGCCACAATGGCAGGATCAAAACCAGCAAATGCATCTCTGCAAATTTGTTCGAACTGAGATCAAGAAGAACAGCAGAAAGATGCCCAAATCAAGATTTCAAGAAAAAATACAGAGATGAGAAGAAATAATACCTAAAGGCTTCACGCTTGCTCAATATTGTGGGCCAATTCATTCCCACCTGTGCACCCATCAGAGACAAGAGCTCAAACAGCATTCTGCGCGATGAAATTTAAAGTAATTAGTTCCAAGATTTCTGATTTTGAGCTGGCGAAGCTCAGAGGTCAAACATACCACCATGGTTATCAAACACCAATCTCACAACAATTATGAAGTAGAAGCATTAGAATGCCTATGAGGAAAAGAGTCGAAAAAAACTTCCACATACTTGTCATCATGAACAGGCACACCCCATTCTTTATCGTGATAAGCTACATAAGCCGGATCTGCAAAAATCCAAGAAGAAAAATATTGAGAAATAGTTTCATTCCAAATCCATAATCTTTCCTTCCAAGTTTGTATATTGCAGACCTCACTGAAATTGCAACAAAATAAGGTCAACATTGAACAATTATTGGAATTCAAGCAAAATAAGGACCCCATTAAAACATATGTGAATTAGATCATACCACTCTGTGAAGAGATGAAACTGCATCTCCTAATCTCCTCAGAAAGTGGAGCAGCAGAAGCCATGTCTTCGGGAACAAGTTTCTCAGATTTGGGAGTCCCCTGTTTTCGGCCGTAATGCGCAATCTTTAGCTTTCTCTGTGCATGAAGCTCTGATATTTCTGCCTTCCTTGCAGCAGCCAAGCTTCCAGGGACCCTTGTGGATGGAGAAGAGGCCTCCACAGCTCCCAGTTTACGAGATTTCTTCCTTCCATTGATGCTTATCTTCACAGAAGCAGCCTTGGGACTGGCAACTTTAGGTGTGGCTACTTCATTGCCAGCCTGCTTGTCTGTGCTTACGTTCAAGGAGGCTGTGTCATTGGATCTCTTGAGCAGAGCCCTCTGGGAGGAAGGCCTGACGGTTAACGATGTGGGCTTTGCAGATTTAGTTCGAGTCTTTGGAGAAATGGGAGGAGACAGCTTCATGGGTGGTGTAGATAAGGGCTCTTTGGATATGGGATTTGAAACAGGAGAAGGAGAAAGAGGAGGAGAAGGTGTCTCTGATTGCTTAGTAATTGCTGGCGGCTTCACCTGGGTTCTGGGCAATGAATGCTTTGATGGAATTGTGAGCAGTCCGCCCTTGGCAGATGGGCTTGACGGAGGGGAAGGAGACTTGTTCTGAGTCTTTGAAGGGACATTTTGCAGGCAAGGAGGCTTTGAGGCCTTTGGAGCAGGAGGAGGAGAAGGCTTAAGAGATTTCCTAATTATGGGCTTCATATTGTTGCCTTCATTGGCCCTCGCAACCCTGTTGCATGCCGGTTGCAGGACGGGCCTTCCTCCAATCTCTGCTACTTCCACACCACCACCACACATCTCCGCCTTTGCAGACATGATACTCTCAGGCCTAAATTCGAATTGGTATACGAATTGCTGCTTAGCCAATCACAGTACCCAGAGGCTAGTTTTCCAATTTGGAAATGCCCATCAATGATTTCAGGCCCCAGACAAACTGCTGGCTTAGATGGGCTCTCAAATTTTAAGATCAGGACGCTCTATAAAGAAACACTTGAAGGATTGCTAGAGCATTTAGGTTACAGCCTTTGCTGGATCAGTAATGTCCAAGCCTCGTCCCTTTTTTCTCCCCCCACCTAACAAGCAGTAATGGCTCTGTAAGGAAGGAGACCAATTCTGCAGAGAAACAACAATGCAGGGGCAGCAATGGCAGCCCTCATTCATTCAAGTACACTAATAGGAATAGCAGTCTGGCAGACTCCAACTATAGCGTAGGTTTAGCATGGGGCAATGGGGGCTCGGGTTGCTTTAATAGGGAAGAAGAGACCCTGACCCTGAAAGCTTGTGAGATGAGCTATCCACACACTTGACATGAACCGTCCTACCCAAGATTTGTAAATTCTTATCCCAGGCTCAGGAATACGAGGCCCAGTGTGGGGAAGCCTGTGGGAAGCTGAGATGTAGATGTGATGGCATGTGGGGAGAGATGAGTATAGAGTATTGAATGGTTGTCTTTGGTTGAGGAGCAAACCCTACATAGCTCCAGACCAAACCCCACCTCCAACTTTCTTCTATCTTGGAACCTATCAATTCTGCTGATGGCAGCTCACACTCTCGATTTCACTTTCAACTTCAACCATGGGTAGAAGGAAAAATATCAATTGCTTTCGTTGCGGATATTTTATTCATTAAATTAACGATGCATCTTTGGCTTCCATCTCCTTTCCCAGGTCAATGATTAGACAGGCAACACATTACAGGTCCAACTGAAATTCTGAGTTTATTTTAGAGGTTGTAATAAAATTATTAAGCCATTCGATCACTTGAATTGTTTTCAAGTGCCAGTCAAATATTAGGTTGATGGTTCGATTCTGTATACAGCGCATCTGAATTGACTTCAATATGTTTCCACCATCCTTTATTATAATGAAAATAAACCTTCCTCTAGAGCTCCAGCTCAACAATATTTTAATTATAGCTGGAAATTATTACAATGAGGTTATTTTCATATTGATTACAGATTCTTTGTATTAAAATATTTTAATTATAGCTGGAACTTATAACAATGAGGTTATTTTCATATTGATTACAGATTCTTTGTATTAAACTGAGTTTAACTATTAACTTTGTTTTATATCCATATTGCAATATGTAATTAACATCATTCAAAAATTAATGAATATTGGAATTTGTAATCACCATAATTCAAATAATGGATATGGAATCCGTAGTTAATTTAAATTAAAAAGTAAAATAATAATAAATTTTTAATATTTTTTAAAATAAATTTAAAAATATTTGGAGTATGTCATAAAATTGTTTTTGTTTGGTTAAGAGTTTATCTTTTTTCAACTTAAGTAAATAGGTTAATGGCCCAAGTTTTATAGGGATCTAGTCTCTCATTAGAACCACTAACAAGATACTTCTACGTGGCATGGTTTTCCTTGAATAATGATGATTAGTCAGTCTGCATTCCTCGATAGAAGCAGGTGATCATTATACCTACAACTAGGTGGTGTGGTTTTTATTAAATAACGATGATGTGTCAACTTGCATTCCTAATAGCGGCCAGTGACCTTGTCCTTAGGACTGGGTTGAAAAATGAGTTATGATAGATTTATCCACTGTAATAAAATCTCAAAAATATTCTAATTATTATTTTAAATTATTACTTGGTATTATCATATGCACTTGAATGGGGGGCTTGGCAGCTAGGGAACTCGAACCCTAACTGTTATTAAACCCTAGTTTGGGCTACTGAATCTGGTTGCAATGCTGCCAAATCCAGACTTTGAGTTGTTTTGTGCCTAATGCCTATGTTTTGAAGCCTTTGTTGCCATCACCATATTGGTGTCGGTCTCATCAACCTCCCTGCTTGGATCTTTGTGAGGGCTTGGATGTTGTTTCGATCAGTCACGGGCGTCGTCGTCGTCGCCTTACGAGTAGCTCGTGATCAATTGTTGTGGGTTTTCATCGGGTGTGGTTTGTTGTTGTCTGCCATGAAGTTGTTCAATGCTTCAGTCATAGAGGTATTGACATCGCCGCCTCGCTATGTATGCTTGTTATGTGCTCATTTTTCCGTTGCTAGGGGTTTTTGCCTGCGGGCTTGCTTACCAGTGACCTTTGAGTGGGTTCTAAGGATGTCTTGTTGACCATATGCAGGTTTTTGACCTTGTATGTTGGTTTCCATTATTTCCAATGTATAGGGGACAATCAAATTTCCAGTTTTTTGGATGGTTCCTTGGTTGACATATGTTTTGTTTTTATTTAGTTGTTTTATTTTCTAGGATAAAATTGTAAAGTTATTGATGGTTTCTCATCAAAAATACACTTTTGAAGTGTATATGCAAAATGTAACTTCATCATTTCATTATGAATAGTGTGTTTTTCTTTATAAAAAATTATTATTATTATTATTTTAAAGTCATGTCCAAGCTAAACACCAAACTGGTGTATGAGACCCTTTTGGTTGTGGGACAAGAGAGACACCAAATTGGTGTATAAGACCCCCTTATTTGTGGGACAAAAGACCCACTTCCAAAGAGTGATTTGACTACTAAGTCTACAAAAACATACATACTCTACCCTCTAATACACTAACTATACTCTTCTACCATTATAATAAAAAAAAATCTAAAAACTCTTAATCAATAATAATTTAATTATTTTCTCTAATTCTATTCTTTTTATCTCTTAATATTCTTCCATAACAGAAAATTCCACAAACATTTTCTGAAAACTCCATGATAATTATCACTACAGGCAATTACCACTTTTTGTGGTAAATCCAATTACTTTGGAAAATAATGAAGGTATATTATGACAGGCCAGCAGTCCAGTCAGGGATCTCTTTATTCAGTCGTAATCAAGCTCACCAGCAGCAGACAACTAATTACTGTTATGTTCAAGATCTCGGTGCCACGAAAGAAAGCTACTGTGTATGTGGCGATGACTGACTACTTGCTGCTACGCCGTCATCTCATGATATTGGGTTTTCTTAATCCACAAATGTCTTCGGTCTGTCTCAAGGAAAATTTTGGTCTTCCATGAAAACTAAGAGTTCAGCCATATTTCTAGTTGGGAACCATTGTTTAAGGTAGTGTAGAGATGAGCTAACTCTAACCTTGGGTTGATGTTGGTTGGGCTGAGAAGAAAGAGGAAGTGGTGTAACGATATTGTAGGATAACATTCATGAGGTGTAGACAACTGGATTTAAATTTGATGGAGGGGGTTGAGGGTGGAAATTAAGAGTGGGATTCACTGTTTTAAAGGACACTTAGATTAGAGTTTGGTATGATATTTGAAGAAGGTAAAGGAGTATTTGAATTTATTTAAAGTTTTATTTATATGTTTAAGAGAAGAGTTACAAAATCATTATAGTTTTGTTGAATTAGAAGATTAGGACGGTTGGTGTTGTGATAAATCTTTTGAAATTAAAATTTAAGGTATATGTACGTTACACATTTTAAGAGAAAGTGGATTTCATCTTCAACGCCCTTAGTATTATAAAGATGGAAGATTCTTTCATCCTATAGGGTTTTGGGATTGTTCAATGCCAAGTTTCACTATGGAGCTCATGAAAATTTGTTCTTTATTTTAGCAATATTGAATTTCTTACACTAATTAAAACATACCTCTAATTCTAGGGTTGATACCTCTAATATTCTAGATTAGCGTTTATCATCTCCTTAAAATATTTTAATTTTCTTTCACCCTCTAACTCTTTATGAAACCATAATTTATCCTTAACTTTAGATTTAATAATTTTTTATATTATCCTTACTATGCAATATATCTCTTTCTTTATGCCCTAATGGTTTAGCCAAGATTGGGCATCCGTATGTCATCCATGCTTGAGCCATAAGTGGTCTTGTCTGAAGTTTGAAGCAATTTTGGGAAGCATTTTGTTTTCCATGTTGTTTAACTTGATCTTACACATTACATACTTGGTCATGGTCACACTCTCAATGTGGAAATACTTGCTTCTCTGAGAAGGATAAAATAGGGTGTATCATTGTTAATTTTGAGATTATAAGTTATAAAACTCTTTTGGATCTACTCTATCTTTCTCCATGATTCTCTAAATATACTATATCCCTAAACTTTGCATCCATATAAAATAGCAGGAGTAACAAGAGCCTTAAAGAGGGGGTTTTTCTTATCCCATATCCCAAAGGTCCACTAATTTGCAATTATTTTCAAGCCCATAATTAGTTTTTCACCCTCCATTTATCATTTTCTCAATGCTATAGTTTGAGTTGAGCTTGTTATGAATATTGTTGCAAAGATATTTGTATGAAGGAACTTCCTCCAAGTTGTTATTTCCATATATGTAAGTATCATAGATGATCTTTTTTGTATTCAATTATAATAAATTTCATTTTATTAGTATTAATAATCATACCGATATTCGAGCAGAAATCCTTAGCATTCTTAGTTGCTTGCCAAGATCATGGGGACTCCTTGCTATAAAATCTTTATCATCATCATAAAAAATAAGAATGATGATTATAACAACAAGAAGTGGGTGGACACAACTTAATTCTTCCAAACAATCTTTGAACATGTCAATGTATATGCCTGTAAGGGTTGGGGACAAGGGACAACCTTGCATAACTCCTATATTATAGTTATTTTTTTCCGACCATCACTCATTGTTCCTAAACTTGGGAATAACCTTCTCATATAGCCTTGTCGCAACAACACGCAACTCGAAATGAACTTTTAGCTCTTCCAACTTTTTCCAAAGTTTTGCAATGGCCACTAAGTCAAAAGTTTTTCTAAAATCAACGAACCAACAAAGAAAATTGGCTTTATTATTATAGCCCTTCTTTGCAATTATCATAAGAGTAAAAAAGTGGTTTATAGTTGAATTAGAACTCCTAAACCTAACCTAACCTTTGCCTCTTTTTCCATGCCTTTCTAGCCACATGCTAATCTTATTTTCCAAAATCATTCCATATAACTTGGCTAAAATGAGGCTAATCATAATTTTCCTATAATTAGCAGGATTGTTTTTATCCCCACTTTTAAAAAAGATACAATGAGGCCTTCTGTCCAAATCCTAGTGAAGCCTTGTTGGATTGCTAAATTGAATACCTTGTGTATTTGAGTAATGAAGATAGGTCCTTCACTTTTAAGATTTCAACCTGGTATCCTTCAATGTCCTTAAATTTCCTAGTTGTGAGTTGCTTAACCCCAAATTCTATGTATTCCATAGGAAAATATTAAATCTCTATAAGAATGCTTGGGATGGTGTCCATGAAATTAGAGGATTCATAAAGAATTTTAAGGTAGGAATTCTAGTCCTTCAAGGGAATCATATTATCTTATTTAGTATTATGGTTAAATTTTGCCTCTAAAACTTCATAGGATCAAGTTTAGATATGTTCAAAAGTTACTCTTGCTTTTCATTTGTGTAATACATATTTTCCCTTTTAATTAGGGCTTAGATATAATTATCTTATTAAGTTTTAAGAACTCATTAGAAGCATCCCTAATAGTCTCCCTAGTAATTTTACACTTGTTATCATACCAATATTGATAGTTTTATTTTCCTTTTTACATAATACCTTGAGTAAGAACTCGATAATGGATTAAAAAGGGTAGTCATAAAATTATACTAGAGGTCTTTGATGTTGTCCCTATAGGAGATTTAGTTCACTATCTAATCCCTTTAAGAAAAGATTCATTTTACTTTTTCTTCCAAAAGTACGTGCCTTTGATTATATATTTTTTCTTTAATGAGGATATCGTGCATGACCATTCTAGAGTTATAGTTTTAAAGGACTATGATGAGAATATGTTCATGATCATTTAAAATGTCAAAATTTACCATTTGCTTGTATACGAGAAATAACATATATCACACAATACATGACACCACATCCCAACCCATGAATACAAGTCATCTAGATTGAGTTTAGCCACTTCATTACACCATTGCAAATTATTAAGCCTTGAGAACTGCAAACTTAGACTAGCTCAGTACCAAACAAATTGTTAGTTAAGTGTTTAGAGTTTGTTTTGTATCTACTATCTAAAACAAGGTCTTCATTTAGAAATAGAGGATTCTGGTTGGAGTCATTGCTTAAAATAATTTATCTTGGTCATTTTTTCCTATCATTAAAGTCTCATAATAACATGATATTACCTTCACTTATTATACTATAAATATCTTGTTTTAAAGTATTATAGGGAGAGTTTTTATCTAGTTTGTTTTTCATATAAAAAGTAGAATCAATAGGTGTGAAATAATATATTAATATATAAATATTCTTAGTAGTGATGTTCGATATCTCTATCCAAATGTATTTATTGAGAGAGTGTATCTTGTGAAGCCAAATGTGAGGAAAGATGTTATTTTTTTATGTATCGAACTATGCCTCCAATCCATCCATGGTAAGATTTATTGTTCCATGTTGACCACAAAACAAATCCTTCTATTTTAGGGGCCTTAGATTGTTCATGCTCCCACATTTCAACTAGAAAAATAACAGCAAATTCACTTAATATCCAACTTAGCAAATGATCTTTGCACCACATAAAGCCATAGCAGTTCAAGAGGGGATCCAAAGTGTCCCAAATTCCTATTTAGTACTATCACTTTCATCTCTAATCTTGATAATATATTTTCATTTTTTTGTTATTGCTCATTTTTCTTCCTTCATTCCTAGTTTGGTTTACCTTTTGAACTTCCTTCTTTAATTCAACTTGGTCCTTTGGAATGAGGTGTTTATTCATATATATTCTTCTTTTAAGCTCATAAATTTATTGAGTATGTCATATTTATGATCATTACAGCTCACTTGACACGAATCAACCTATTTTTATGTTCAATTATATTTCCCAACTTCTTTGCTTCTATCAAGTAGGTTGTATCAATTCATGATTTATTTTTTAGTTCTTCTTTTACTATTTATAGCATATCTTCATCTGTTTGCTCTTTCATTCCAAATATTATGAATTCAAAGACTTTTTTTATACTCATGATCCTACTCAATTAGATTATTCATTTATTTTTTAATGGGTTTGATATCCAATTTATTTTCCAAACTAATTAGGGCCAAATTGTTAGTTAGTGTTTCTGCTAGCTCTTTAATCTTATCTCTCAAATTACAGTTTCCTTCAACCTCTCATTCTTAGGTTGATTGTTTCTATTTTCCATTTTTTATAATTCAACCTCCATTTTTTACAATTAAGTTTCAACATCTAACATTCTATTTATATATGTTTGAATTTATTTTTGAAAAATCTAAATTTATTATCAAGCATTATATATATATATATATATATATATATATATATAAGAGATTAATTTAAGTATTTTATGTTTACACATATATCAAAAATATTGATAAGACTATTGTAGGCATTACATATATAAATATAATATCTTTCTTACTTGGAACATTGACTTGTTAGGTAATTGAATTCCCTAGGCCATTGAATTTTATTCAATATAGATGATTGTGAGAGCAATTTGAGATATTGTTTTGGTTATGACAATAACACAATGATGTTTCTTTGAACTATGTTATCGCTTTCCAAGTCATGGTATGACAACACTCTAATTGGTGTTAGCATGTGTTTGCATATTTCTATGTCGATTTAGAAGGGTATTGAGGTGGGATTCCCTATATTATAAATATATAGCAATGTGGACCTTCTTGGCTCACATACATAGGATCACATAGGGAGGATAAAAGGCCCACCCACTAGGTTGGAAGACATGTTTGAGAGTGTGGGGAAGAGTTGGTTGCTAGTGCTAAGACAACAAGAAAACAACTTTCCAACTTTAGCCTTAGTCATTTTTGAGGGGCCCAAGCCTACAAATTTTGCAAGGGATGGTCAAGATTTTCTCTAACCTATTGATGTTGATCCTTGATATTGGGAAGGGGTTAACACTTGAATGATTATGGTCACCAAGCTCCTCCAATTAATCACTTGATTTCTTCTTGGTTTTTCTACTCAAGCACATTCACTTTCTTGATATTTTAATGGTCAATGCTTTTCATGTCAATTTGACTATTTGTTTTGGATTACGCCAACCCTCTTGATGTTTTTACTTACAGTTTGTGGGTGTTTCAGTGACAATAACACATGCAGTTTCTTTTTGAGTTTTTCTTTGTAGAGGTTGCATGTGTGACCTATCTTTTTGTGTTAATGCTTGTACACTTTGTTTATATTGATAATCAAAATAAACCAATATTATGTGAGAAATTACCATGTATTTGACAAGGTAGGTGCAAACATTCTCTCTTCCAAGTTTTCTCCTCACTAGCGTTCGGTAGTTCTCCCTTCAAATGTCTTCACCAATTTTGCACATGAAAGTGAGAAATTTAGAAGAATAGAACAATATTATTACTCTAATTAAGAAGAATTTACAAAACATATCTCTATGATGGATTGAAGGTCTCAAATTAGTTAAGGAGTTGTTTTTTTAAGTGGATTAAGCCTCTCTAGGAATTTTAGTGAATAAATGATCCATCTTCTAAAAAACCTTAAAATCTTTATGCTTGGGGTAGGACCACTTGACCAATTTTAATTGTGTCGGGTTGCACATTTTCTAAGAACAAGTTTGACTTTTTCAATATTCATGCTATATTGTTCCAATTTCTACATAATTGTGTGACTTTGAAAATAAACATTACATTAATCAACTTAATCAAGGAAAACACAATTTATCCAATGTTTAAAACATATTTTTGGCTTTTTCATAGTATGTAAACCAAATGTGAATGCATTATGACATCAACATTAATTAGACACAATGTAAATGTTAACAACATGATGTGACATGACATATAATTGCACCTGTCTCACCTTGAGCTTTAGAGTGCATATCACTTTTTTAGGTGTAAAAATCTAGAGAGGGAGATTCTTTATATAATGTGTGTTTACATATGCATTTTATTTAATTAAAATTAAATAGAAAGCATAATTTAACCCATGACATATAGAACAATTGACAATAAGGTGCTCTCTTAAGACACTCCTTATGTAAAGGTCACTGGTTTGAAACCTTGTGGGTGCAAAATATCTAGCCAAGTTAAAGATTGATGTGGCTTAGGCAAAGTGCGAGCCTCAAGTGATTTTGACAACTTAAACACTCTTAAGTCATGGTTTTTTAGTCAAGAGTTAATCCCACAAATCACTAACAAACTAACAAAAAAAAATTACAAACTTAAATTAATATTTATTAAATATTCAAGATTTTTTCATAACTTTGAAACATATATTACATTAACCATATGTGAAAAAAAAAAGTTTCTTTAGTAACTTCATTTATACTTAAAAAAATCGTATTACTAAAAATTACAAAAACTTTATTTATTTAATATGCATAAATATAAAGATTCCATATATCAAAATTGATGTTTAGCTAAACTTGGACTTTCAAATTATTTTATCATCATCATATTTTGGGAATATATATATATATATTCGAAAACTTTAAAATTTAATATTACTTTATTTTAAAATATTAAAATATTATTCACTAAAATTTATATTTTTAATTCAATTTTTGTATTAATAACCTTTCATAATTATAGAATTTTATAAAACCTAATTTATTTTAAAATTGTTAAGCATAAAAGCAGTTACAAGTTATAAACATAGGTACGCAACACGTAACAAATTAAAGACCATTTTAATATAAATAATTCTCACCCATGGCAATGCAATGGCATATTTCCATAGAATTTTGTTCCATACTTTAATGCCATTCTTATATTTCTGGTCCATACATTAATAAAGACAAATGAGGGTGCCTTTGTACACTTGTAAATAAATGGGTCTAACTTTTTCATCATTTCCCTTGGCCAATAAATTAATAGATGGGACAAACTTTTTAATCATTTCTCTTACCCAAACTTGGCTGGAATTGTCTTCAATTAAAATAACTGCTAAAGGGCAATGTAAAGGCATAATAAATTACTTAATATTTAATAATATCCAATACCAGGCCAATGTACCAGTAAGAATAAATTGTTAAATATTTAATTATAATGTCTTATTAATTTTATAAGAATGAATAAGAGAATCATAGAAATATTAAGGTTAGCTATGCATATTATTGGAAGAATTGAAGATTTGTTTATTGAAGTCTTTTCTTCCTTCACATGCCTTGGTTCCATAGGTCGGTGATAGGTTTCCCTAACATTCCTTCACATGACATGTTTCATTAACACAAGTGCAATTCACTCACCAACCATCGTAGAAAACTAACATAAAAATGAGTATGGTCCACAAAAGGGGATATGTATTACTAACCATATGATTCTATCATATTTTAAAAAATTAAACTAAATATCTTTCAAAGATTTTTCAATATAATATTTGATATTTATTTTTATTAAATCTTTCAAAAATAAAAAAATATTTAATTTAGTTTTAAAAATTATTTTTATATTTAAAAAATATTATATAATATATATTTGTATTTTTAAACGAATAATAATAAAACTCAAAATGTATTGTAATATACACCGCAAAATATACAAACATATATATCATTGTTTCACAATTAACTACTTTGGGATTATATATATAATTTAGTTACTTAAAATAAAAAGATATAAATGCATACTTTTATTAATAATAAAAATTAAAATAAGTAGAATATATGGTCAACTAGATGTATTTTTTAGTGATTTTGAGGAAAGTTGTTAATGTCTTCACCCGCATGCAAATTTTACTTTATAATATATTGTTTTTAAAAATATAATTTAATTATTTTATTTTATTTTATAATATATTGTTTTTAAAAATATAATTTAATTATTTGATATTTTTCTATTTATGAATATAATTTTTAGATAATTTTATAAAAAAATTAAAAATTAAAAACTTATGTTATTTAAATATAATAAAAATATTTTGAAATATTAAATTTATCTATATATCTCAAAACATATTTTAAATAATAAAATATTATATATCAGTTTTTGGGATTCAACTGCATTAAGTAAGTCATTCATTTATGACCATTTTCATGAAAGCTAGTTGTAAGTGATTAATTTCTCATGATTTTTGAATAGTCCACTTAGCACTCATTGCGTCGGGTGATGCTCACAGAGGGTGGGATTGAAACTAGTGAAATGAATCACATAGTGTTAATCATCACTTCTTGAATAGTCCACTTAGCACTCATTGCGTCGGGTGATGCTCACAGGGGTGAAGAAGTGGGATTGAAACTAGTGAAATGAATCACATAGTGTTAATCCTCACTTTCGGGGCTTGCACTCGGTAAGCAAGACTTCCCGGGAGATCACCCATCCCAGATCGCCTTTGGCTCAAACACGCTTAATTGTGGATTTTTTCCCCACAATCAAGCCCACTTAGCTTGCTACCCCTTTAGCAAGCCCCAGAAGTGATGATTAACACTATGCGATTTATTTCACTAGTTTCAATCCCACTTCTTCACCGCTGTCAGCATCACTCGATGCAATGATTGCTAAGCGGACTATTCAAAAATCACGAGAAATTAATCAGTTACGACTACCTTTCATGAAAATGGTCATAGATGAATGACTTACTTAACGCAGTTAAATCCCAAAAACTGATATCTAATATATTGTCAATGCTTAAATAAAAATATTAATAATTAAATTATAACATTTATAATAAATTAAATCAAATATTAAATATTTATAATTAATTAATTTATATTTTTAAAAATAAAAAATTTAGTTTAAATAACATTTTTAAAATATAAACAACAATCCACACATTTTCTCCCCTAAACCATCAAATACGCAATCATTTTACAAACCATTTTTGCATGACAAAAGCCCAATTGCAAGCCAATGATAATTATCATTGTATTATATTTAAGACAATGTGCCATTATAAGTAATCAAATAATCAATAGAGGGCCAAACATTCTCATGCAGCATCCCATGCAGGTCTATATAACCTTCATATGACCTTGATTCTAGTGCCCATATGGTCTAAAATATTCTCTAAAAGTAGTGAAAGACAAATAAAACACCATAACTTATATTTTACATGCATTTGGACATAGTGTCCTTTTTCAATATCTAAATCATTATGAATATATTGTTCATTACGTTGTAAAGCGTATTTTTTTGAAAACAACTCCCATCAACTGCCACTTGTACCATTGTGTACCGTTGATTTTGATGTTAGACGATTGAAATAATATCTACCTTAGGATTGAATATTTTTATTAATCAGTTACAGAAATAATAGAAATAAGGAAAACCATTTTAGGTCCTCCAAACAACTGCACTGTGCGCATGAAATTGGAAGAAATGTCAGGGAAAAATGTTTGTGCACGTTCACTGTCATATAAGCTGAGAGAAATGGCTCCTGGACACCATTACCAGACTTAGATTTGACATCTTTCGCAAGGAACTACCGGTGGTACGCCTCTTATTTTCCTTCATTCCTTTGTTCCTTTACAAGGGTTTGAAAGAGTATTTGTAGTCAATTTTATTAGATTGTTGCATTTTGTTGGGTTAATGAACATATTCATGAATTCATAGGTGTTGGAGGCGTTAATACATGGAGATCGAGCTTTGTTTGAGAAGCACCTGGATCTAGAGAGCACTCTAGTTTGGGTATATTTTCATTCAAATGTAAAATAATTCAAACATGTGGCTGCCTCCTTCACAATCTAGGCTTTCGTCGAAATTCGAAGATGGGTGTTAACATGTTATTATATGCTTTTGCAAATCTCAGGTGAAACGAAGATGCAGAATGGGAAACTTGTGTGGTTGTGGCAGACTTCGATTGGAAACGAATTGCAGAGCTTGAGCATTGCGCGTCTTCGTTGGGTTCGAACTGATACCATAACCTTTGCCCGTCGACTCAGCCGCAGGGTTTGAATCATAGAGTCCACAAATTTGAACCTCTTTCAGAAATCCACGTCGAGCCAGAACTCTGGCTATTGCTCGCCACCACACGACAACCCCTACATGACGGTGCTCTGAACATAGAGAAAACCTCCCTGTCTCTGCTAAATTTCATAGGAATCGCCTCGTCGAGGCACTTCTTGACCTCCTCCAAAATTTCGATGCTTTTTCTTGACGTCACCTCTTGCGCTTCCCCGATCCACTGAATTTTTTGGTCACAAAGAGCGCTGAGGTTAGTGAGGCAGAAAAACTCGGCCTCGTCATGGAGCTCTCGTATGAGGTCGGCGTCCTGAAGCCACACAGTGCTGTTGCGGAGAAAATTCAAGATGTGCATGAACCTCTGGCCGTCCTTGTCGATTCTGATGATGGAATTACTACTATTATTTTCATCCTCCCCCCAATGGCGAAGCATCTGGGCGGTGAGCATGGATTCTCGGTCCGCACACAGCGTATGCCACGAGGTTTCGAACACTTGACCTCCCACCCGCAACAACACCCAGTCACTCTCTTCCCTGCCATTTCTTGGCTCTTCCTGCCAGTCAAGAAAGGTGGCATGCGTCATTGAGAGCATTGATTTCTGCAATCAAATGTAATTCGTCTGTTCTGAGTTTATAGACAGAGTTAATGTGATTCGAACTAGGGACTGAATGTGGAAAATATTTTCGCCCTACGCGTGACACGTAACCATCCTGAGAGTGCTTAAGGAGATAAGCATCACAGATTTCTAGAACCCCAAGAAAAGCATCGGGAAGACTCTTTTTATATTTTTTCGGAAATTTAAATCCCATCAATTTTTTTAATAATGCAGAGCATAGCAGATTCTAGATGGGTGGGTTTGTTGCTGGCTACATTTGAAGCTAGGGTCAACAAAATGTTTAAGTGGACAAATGTCTTCTTTATATTTTGGTTTTAAATCAATTTATTTATTTTTCAATTTCCTTAAGTAGTTTTTGTTGGGTATGGAGTATGTTCTAAAACTGATTTTGTTTGGCTGAGAGCTCATTTTTGGGACCCAAGGAAATAGGTTAACGTTCCAGACCCAGAAGCATGTGGTAGGTACTCAACTTATATACTTATGGACCACCAATAGGTAATTAAATAACATCAAAAGGTATTTATGTCAAGAGTTTCATCTCTTTTTCTATATTATCCATTATTGCATCTATAATTTCACAGACTCATTCCTAATGTGTTTCTTGCAATTTGTTGTTAGATATGGTTTTATTGTCTCCGGACCGCTTCCAAGCCTCATCTTTCAATCTTGCAGACCTTTTTTTCCTGTTGTATGGTTGTTATTCAATAATCACCCATATTACACAGGAATAAACTAAGTAATTTTGTGGAGATAAAGCAGAACATTTGACTAAAATATGTTTCAAACTTGAAATGTTAACACTTTGAGGAAAATAGTTTTTATTTATGAATTTATAGGCCTTTAATGTATTCTTGGATTAATAATGTTAAATTATGGGATATGGTGTAAATTCATAATTAAATTTAATTCCATTTTCCTTTTTAGAAATGTCATATAACCTTTTGTAGAGATTTGAATAACTGTTAAATTATTCACCGAGATTATCCTAATCACACACTATTTGAGCTTCATGCATAATGCATAACCTCTTCTACTATTGATCATTAATTGCGGAAATATAAACAATCGCATGCGCACATTAAAACCATAAACAATCACACATATAAACACAGTATTTATGGGAAAGCTTAAAGCTGAAAACCCCCAACTATCTGTATATTATAATGATATAGATCATGTAACAATCATTGTACAAACTCCTCACAAGCTCTCAGTACAATCTCCAATTGTTACACACTACACAAGCTCAGATCTAGCAAAACACATGCTCCAATCTGCTCCACCTGTTAGCCTGCCTCTACTGCGCAATCCAAGATGAATAATAGCCCAATCTGAGTTTGAATCCACCTGGTATGCACTGCACAATCCTCATTGGCATCTCCATCAATGTGTGGTGCAAACTCATGCACCAGTATAGTCACAACGAATAGTCACACTGCTCTTTCACCTACCTCTTCACTGGTCTCCACTAAAACTTTCCATGCACTGAAGTTAACTGATGTATTCTTTAGTTGATTTATGAGTTAATAATTAGTGAATTAATTAATAATTAATTCACACCACTCTCACTAGTGTATCAATCAGTTAGACTAGATACAACTAGCTCAACTATGTTTAACTGAATACAACTCCACTAACTTCCTCAATCAACTCCACCAAACTCTGTCACCTGAGTTCTAACTGAAGTCTCCATGAAATAGCTCCACTTGACCCTTAGGAATAGCATAATTCCTTCTGTCAGCTGCATGTGCCACTTCTGTGCACTTAACTGAAGTGCTCCAAGAGGATAAGATAATGTTTAGAGTCCAAATATTATTAAGAGCTAATAATATTCGACATATCTATTTTTAGACTGGCAATCTAAAAATAGATTCCACCCAGTATGTCTAAAAATAGAAGTCCATCTATTTTCCCGACTTGACCAACCATCCACAAATAGCATCCTGCAACTCATAGAACATGATCCATATGTCTAAAAATAGACATAGTCTAAAAATAGACTTTGCACCAAAAATAGCCTGCGGGCCCACTTAGTGAAGGCGACTCCTTTCCACTAAGCTCATCATCTTGTTGCATTCTCAACACTCCCTCTCAACAAGATATGGATTATCTGCAACCCCTATTAGCCTTAGTCATTTTTTAGGGGCCCAAGCCTACAAATTTTGCAAGAGATGGTCAAGATTTTCTCTAACCTATTGATGTTGATCCTTGATATTGGGAAGGGGTTAACACTTGAATGATTATGGTCACCAAGCTCCTCTAATTAATCACTTGATTTCTTCTTGGTTTTTCTACTCAAGCACGTTCACTTTCTTGCTATTTTAATGATCAATGCTTTTCATGTCAATTTGACAATCTGTTTTGGATTACGCCAACCCTCTTGATGTTTTTACTTACAGTTTGTGGTTGTTTCAGTGACAATAACACATGCAGTTTCTTTTTGAGTTTTTCTTTGTAGAGGTTGCATGTGTGACCTACTTTTTTGTGTTAATGCTTGTACACTTTGTTTATATTGATAATCAAAATAAACCAATATTACATGAGAAATTACCATGTATTTGACGAGGTAGGTGCAAACATTCTCTCTTCCAAGTTTTCTCCTCACCAGCATTCGGTAGTTCTCCCTTCAAATGTCTTTGCCATCTTTGCACATGAAAGTGAGAAATTTAGAAGAATAGAGAAATATTATTACTCTAATTAAGAAGAATTTACAAAACATATCTCTATGATGGATTGAAGGTCTCAAATTACTTAAGGAGTTGTTTTTTTAAGGGGATTAAGCCTCTCTAGGAATTTTAGTGAATAAATGATCCATCTTCTAAAAAACCTTAAAATATTTATGCTTGGGGTAGGACCACTTGACCAATTTTAATTGTGTCGGGTTGCACATTTTCTAAGAACAAGTTTGACTTTTTCAATATTCATGCTATATTGTTCCAATTTCTACATAATTGTGTGACTTTGAAAATAAACATTACAGTATTCAACTTAATCAAGGAAAACAAAATTTATCCAATGTTTAAAACATATTTTTGGCTTTTTCATAGTATGTAAACCAAATGTGAATGCATTATG
Organism: Pinus albicaulis; assembly: GCA_034641835.2. Lineage (NCBI taxonomy): Eukaryota > Viridiplantae > Streptophyta > Pinopsida > Pinales > Pinaceae > Pinus > Pinus albicaulis. The sequence goes on from CM076578.1 coordinate 1,471,246,066, forward strand.
ACATCAACATTAATTAGACACAATGTAAATGTTGACAACATGATGTGACATGACATATAATTGCACTTGTCTCACCTTGAGCTTTAGAGTGCATATCACTTTTTTAGGTGTAAAAATATAGAGAGAGAGATTCTTTATATAATGTGTGTTTAAATATGCATTTTATTTAATTAAAATTAAATAGAAAGCATAATTTAACCCATGACATATAGAACAATTGACAATAGGGTGCTCTCTTAAGACACTCCTTATGTAAAGGTCAATGGTTTGAAACCCTGTGGATGCAAAATATCTAGCCAAGTTAAAGGTTGATGTGGCTTAGGCGAAGTGCAAGCCTCAAGTGATTTTGACAACTTAAACACTCTTAAGTCGTGGTTTTTTAGTCAAGAGTTAATCCCACAAATCACTAACAAACTAACAAAAAAAATTATAAACTTAAATTAATATTTATTAAATATTCAAGATTTTTTCATAACTTTGAAACATATATTACATTAACCATATGTGAAAAAAAAAAATTCTTTCGTAACTTCATTTATACTTAAAAAAAATCATATTACTTTTAAAAATTACAAAAACTCTATTTATTTAATATGCATAAATATAAAGATTCTCATATATCAAAATTGATGTCTAGCTAAACTTGGACTTTCAAATTATTTTATCATCATCATATTTTGGGAATATATATATATATATTCGAAAACTTTAAAATTTAATATTACTTATTTTAAAATATTAAAATATTATTCACTAAAATTTATATTTTTAATTCAATTTTTGTATTAATGACCTTTCATAATTATAGAATTTTATAAAACCTAATTTATTTTAAAATTATTAAGCATAAAAGCAGTTACAAGTTATAAACATAGGTACGCAACACATAACAAATTAAAGATCATTTTAATATAAATAAGTCTCACCCATGGCAATGCAATGGCATATTTCCATAGAATTTTGTTCCATACTTTAATGCCATTCTTATATTTCTGGTCCATACATTAATAAAGACAAATGAGGGTGCCTTTGTACACTTGTAAATAAATGGGTCTAACTTTTTCATCATTTCCCTTGGCCAATAAATTAATAGATGGGACAAACTTTTTAATCATTTCTCTTACCCAAACTTGGCTGGAATTGTCTTCAATTAAAATAACTGCTAAAGGGCAATGTAAAGGCATAATAAATTACTTAATATTTAATAATATCCAATACCAGGCCAATGTACCAGTAAGAATAAATTGTTAAATATTTAATTATAATGTCTTATTAATTTTATAAGAATGAATAAGAGAATCATAGAAATATTAAGGTTAGCTATGCATATTATTGGAAGAATTGAAGATTTGTTTATTGAAGTCTTTTCTTCCTTCACATGCCTTGGTTCCATAGGTCGGTGATAGGTTTCCCTAACATTCCTTCACATGACATGTTTCATTAACACAAGTGCAATTCACTCACCAACCATCGTAGAAAACTAACATAAAAATGAGTATGGTCCACAAAAGGGGATATGTATTACTAACCATATGATTCTATCATATTTTAAAAAATTAAACTAAATATCTTTCAAAGATTTTTCAATATAATATTTGATATTTATTTTTATTAAATCTTTCAAAAATAAAAAAATATTTAATTTAGTTTTAAAAATTATTTTTATATTTAAAAAATATTATATAATATATATTTGTATTTTTAAACGAATAATAATAAAACTCAAAATGTATTGTAATATACACCGCAAAATATACAAACATATATATCATTGTTTCACAATTAACTACTTTGGGATTATATATATAATGTAGTTACTTAAAATAAAAAAATATAAATGAATACTTTTATTAATAATAAAAATTAAAATAAGTAGAATATATGGTCAACTAGATGTATTTTTTAGTGATTTTGAGGAAAGTTGTTAATGTCTTCACCCGCATGCAAATTTTACTTTATAATATATTGTTTTTAAAAATATAATTTAATTATTTTATTTTATTTTATAATATATTGTTTTTAAAAATATAATTTAATTATTTGATATTTTTCTATTTATGATATAATTTTAGATAATTTTATAAAAAAAAATTAAAAATTAAAATTTATGTTATTTAAATATAATAAAAATATTTTGAAATATTAAATTTATTTATATATCTCAAAACATATTTTAAATAATAAAATATTATATATCAGTTTTTGTGATTCAACTACGTTAAGTAAGTCATTCATCTATGACCATTTTCATGAGAGCAAGTTGCAAGTGACTAATTTCTCATGATTTTTGAATAGTCCACTTAGCACTCATTGCATCGGGTGATGCTCACAAAGGGTGGGATTGAAACTAGTGAAATGAATCACATAGTGTTAATCATCACTTCTTGAATAGTCCACTTAGCACTCATTGCGTCGGGTGATGCTCACAGGAGTGAAGAAGTGGGATTGAAACTAGTGAAATGAATCACATAGTGTTAATCCTCACTTCCGGGGGTTGCACCCGGTAAGCAGGACTTCCTGGGAGATCACCCATCCCAGATCGCCTTTGGCTCAAACACGCTTAACTGTGGAGTTTTTCCCCACAATCAAGCCCACTTAGCTTGCTACCCCATTAGCAAGCCACGAAAGTGATGATTAACACTATGTGATTTATTTCACTAGTTTCAATCCCACTTCTTCACTGTTGTGAGCATCACTCGATGCAATGAGTGCTAAGCGGACTATTCAAAAATCATGAGAAATTAGTCAGTTACGACTACCTTTCATGAAAATGGTCATAGATGAATGACTTACTTAATGCAGTTAAATCCCAAAAACTGATATCTAATATATTGCACTGTGAAAAAACCCACAATGCTTAAATAAAAATATTAATAATTAAATTATAACATTTATAATAAATTAAATCAAATATTAAATATTTATAATTAATTAATTTATATTTTCAAAAATAAAAAAATTAGTTTAAATAATATTTTTAAAATATAAACAACAATCCACACATTTTCACCCCTAAACCATCAAATACACAATCATTTTACAAACCATTTTTGCATGATAAAAGCCCAATTTCAAGCCAATAATAATTATCATTGTATTATATTTAAGACAATGTGCCATTATAAGTAATCAAATAATCAATAGAGGGCCACTGAGGACAAAAAGGTAGGTGGTGTATGGAAACATTCTCATGCAACATCCAATGCAGGTCTATATAACCTTCATATGACCTTGATTCTAGTGCCCATATGGTCCAAAATATTCTATAAAAGTAGTGAAAGACAAATAAAACACCATAACTTATATTTTACATGCATTTGGACATAGTATCCTTTTTCTATATCTAAATCATTATGAATATATTGTTAATTACGCTGTAAAGCGTCTTTTTTGGAAAACAACTCCCCTCAACTGCCACTTGTACCATTGTGTACCGTTGATTTTGATGTTAGACGATTGAAATAATATCTACCTTAGGATTGAATATTTTTATTAATCAGTTACAGAAATAATAGAAATAAGGAAAACCATTTTAGGTCCTCCAAATAACTACACTGTGTGCATGAAATTGAAAGAAATGTCAGGGAAAAATGTTTGTGCACGTTCACTGTCATATAAGCTGAGAGAAATGGCACCTAGACACCATTACCAGACTTAGATTTGACATCTTCCGCAAGGAACTACTGGTGGTACGCCTCTTATTTTCCTTCATTCCTTTGTTCCTTTACAAGGGTTTGAAAGAGTATTTCTAGTCAATTTTATTAGATTGTTGCATTTTGTTGGGTTAATGAACATATTCATGAATTCATAGGTGTTGGAGGCATTAATACATGGAGATCGAGCTCTGTTTGAGAAGCACCTGGATCTAAAGAGCGCTCTAGTTTGGGTATATTTTCATTCAAATGTCAAAGAATTCAAACATGTGGCTGCCTCCTTCACAATCTAGGCTTTCGTCAAAATTCGAAGATGGGTGTTAACATGTTATTATATGCTTTTGCAAATCTCAGGTGAAACGAAGATGCAGAATGGGAAACTTGTGTGGTTGTGGCAGACTTCGATTGGAAACGAATTGTAGAGCCTGAGTGTTGCGCATCTCCATCGGGTTCGAACTGATACCATAACCTTTGCCCGTCGACTCAGCCGCAGGGTTTGAATCACAGAGTCCACAAATTCGAACCTCTTTTAGAAATACACGTCGAGCCGGAACTCCGGCTATTGCTCGCCGCCACACGACAACCCCGACCGTGACAGTGCTCTGAACACGGAGAAACCTCCCTGTCTCTACTGAATTTCACGAGAATCGCCTTGTCGAGGCACTTCTTGACCTCCTCCTTCAAAATTTTGATGCTTTTTCTTGACGTCACCTCTTTTGCTTCCCCGATCCGCTGAATTTTTTGGTCGCAGAGAGTGCTAAGGTCAGCGAGGTAGAAAAACTCAGCCTCCTCCTGGAGTTGTCATGTGAGTTCTGTGTCCTGAAGCCACACAATGTCGTTGTTGAGAAAATTCATGACGTGCATGAACCTCTGGCCGCCCCTGTCAATTTTGATGATGGAATTATTGCTATTATTTTCATCCTCCCCCCAGTGGCAAAGCATCTGGGTGGTGAGCATGGATTCTCAGTTCGCACACAGCGTATGCCACGAGGTTTCAAACACTTGACCTCCGACTCGTAACAACACCCAGTTGCTCTCTTCCCTGTCGTTTCTTGGCTCTTCCTACCAGTTAGGAAAGGTGGCACGCGTCATTGAAAGCATTGATTTCTGCAATCAAATGTAATTCGTTTGTTCTGATTTTATAGATAGAGTTAATGTGATTCGAACTAGGGACTGAATGTGGAAAATATTTTCGCCCTACGCGTGACATGTAACCGTCCTACGAGTGCTTAAAGAGCTAAGCATCATAGATTTCTAGAACCCCAAGAAAAGCATTGAGAAGACTCTTTTTATATTTTTTCGGAAATTTAAATCCCATCAATTTTTTTTAATAATGCAGAGCAGAGCAGATTCTAGATGGGTGGGTTTGTTGCGGGCTACATTTGAAGCTAGGGTCAACAAAATGTTTGAGTGGACAACTGTCTTCTTTTTATTTTGGTTTTAAATAAATTTATTTATTTTTCGATTTCCTTAAGTAGTTTTTTTTGGGTATGGAGTATGTTCTAAAACTGATTTTGTTTGGCTAAGAGCTCATTTTTGGGACCTAAGGAAATAGGTTAACGTTCCAGACCCAGAAGCATGTGGCAGGTACTCAACTTATATACTTATGGACCACCAAAAGGTAATTAAATAACATCAAAAGGTATTTGTGTCAAGAGTTTCATCTCTTTTTCTATATTATCCATTATTGCATCTATAATTTCACAGACTCATTCCTAATGTGTTTCTTGCAATTTGCTGTTAGATATGGTTTCATTGTCTCCGGACTACTTCCAAACCTCATCTTTCAATCTTGCGGACCTTTTTTTCCTACTGTATGGTTGTTATTCAATAATCACCCATCTTACACAGGAATAAACTAAGTAATTTTGTGGAGATAAAGCAGAACATTTAACTAAAATATGTTTCAAACTTGAAAGGTTAACACTTTGAGGAAAATAGTTTTTATTTATGAATTTATAGGCCTTTAATGTATTCTTGGATTAATAATGTTAAATTATGGAATGTGGTGTAAATTCATAATTAAATTTAATTCCATTTTCCTTTTTTGAAATGTCATATAACCTTTTGTACAATTTAAAATGGGTCTACGTTGTTTTTTATTATTTTAGTGATAAGGTTTTTTAAGGTTTTTTTTTACAAATTTCTTGATTATCAAATTTGTGTGTTATATTTCTCGATTATCAAACTTGTGTGTTATCCACAATGATTGCACCATCAAACTTGTGTGTTATCCATGATGATTTCACCGACATGTTATAAAAGTAGTGGTCAAAATTGATCATGTCAATTGAGTACGAGCTCAACCCATCGATCGATTCCACACTTTGAATTGTTTTGAAACCCTATAAGAATGAATGGTTACAATTGAAGATCCAAATCTTAAAATAAGATGTAAACGCTTTGTTTTTTATTAAGCATTTGATTATTTTGAAATCCTGCAATGAAATCACAAACAAGTGTTAATATATTTATATAAAAATTGAATTTATCATGTTATTACAATGAAAAAATATATTAAGCTAAATATATAAGGTTTTGATGCATATGTTGATGGTGGTTTAGAGTTATTGTGACATTTCTGGGGGTTATACTTAATTCAGAATCTAAGCATACCAAGTGCACCTACAATTTTACAAATCGGTTCCATTTTATACGTCTGTCATGTGGCCCATAGTGCATAATCAAACATCACTATGAAAGGAAGAGCCTACGTAGGTTATAAAAAAACCAATTTTTTTATCCAAACAATTCTCCAAACCTATAATTTCTTTTAAATAAAATAATTCATATTTATAAGTTAAATATTCAATTAAATCACATAACATATCATATGTTTTTTTCCTCTATACTACTCTTTCAATTTTTTTTATCCAAACAATTCTCCAAACCTATAATTTCTTTTAAATAAAATAATTCATATTTATAAGTTAAATATTCAATTAAATCACATAACATATCAGATATTTTTTCCTCTATACTACTCTTTCCTATGTTACTACTTTACAGTGTTTCCTTTGCAACATATGGTGCAATTGCTAGTATATATTAAATTTTAATATTTAAATATTTATTATTATTTTAAAACCTGCTAAGTGGGTTTCAAATTAAATTTTTAAGCTTATTTGGTGGGTCAAATGAGCATCATGTTTAGGTAGAATTAATAACTTCAAGTTTATATGGATGTAATTATGGTGGTTTTATTGTTTCAATTATAATATTAATTTTCAGATAAAATTGATATAATATAATATAATATAATATATTATTTTGTAAAAAAATTATGAGTTATTTTATTAGAATTTTAATTTTATTTAAATAAACTGATACATATGTAAAAAAGAGGAGGCATGAGGAGGTGAAAGTGGCATCTCACATTCATCACAAGCATTAGATGAGGGAGATACGGATGTCACCCTCCCTCATTAGAAGAGATATGGCATTAGTTGCATTAATTATGATTATGAATTCCCACCTTGGTGATTTCTCTCATGTATTTTCCATATGGCGTGATTTTCTGGGTATTGATTTTAAGAAGTTACCCAAGAGCATTCTATGTTGTTTAATGATTGTGGCCAATACAAAAAGTGATGACATGGTTCAATGGTTCACTACTTTGGTGAGATTTTCTAACCCCCCACTTTAGTTTAATGGTATTTGGGAAGTTTTTCATTTTGGTCTATGGAGGAAATTCACCAACATCCATGTTTTAGCTAGATTTTTCTTGGGGAAAGGGCTAGGCCTCTTACACTTTGATCATTTCAGTTATGTTACTTGTTTTCTTAGTTTCTCCCTGATATTTTGTTCATACACGCTCGTTATGTCTCATTGTACTCAATTTTGGCTTATTATTCTAGGAACAACATCTCCCTCCTTTGGCTTGGGGGTGCTCCTTGTGTTCTTGGCATACAATAGAGCTCTAGGTGACTTCAGTTTCAAGTATATTATGTTTTCCTTTGGGCTACTCTTCATTTGATGTCTTGTGCCCTAGTTTGCTCTTCTCCTTCATAGAAGTTTTAGAGAATTCTTTGTGTTATCCCTTCCTTGGTTTGCTTCAAGGACTACCATTTTCAGGGTAGTTGTTGGCTCTAGCTCCCAAGTGGATTTTGGGTTTGCTATGTTCAAGATGGTTGTTATACCCTACTCTTGGATTGTTTGTTAATAGGGGGTGGCTAATTGAGGCTCAAGTCAACTCAACTTTTGTGAAGATTCCTAGGCAATGCGCTCTTTCACCTAAAGGTGTTGGTCGAAGAGGTGAACATGGAGGGTCAAGATCCTGGATTAGAAAATCTTCTTCCTAGCTCTATCACATGCAGATGCCACCCAATATTCAATAGGAATTTAGCAAGGTTGAGAAGGATATTGTTAATGAGCAATATTTTCACTCATACATCGAGGTATTTTCCATTGTTTTTTACCAGGTATTGGATACTAGGGACACGAGGGATAGACATAATTAGTACCTTCATACAATCAACCAATACTAGAAATTAAAATCGCTTCTAGGTACATTCTTCTTTGAGCGGAATGATGCAAAAGATGATATCATGTTAATGATGGATAATCTCTAACTTCAATTCTGAGAAATGGATAAGTGCTTGGAAAGGATTGAGACTGTCATTCTACATGGCAAGGGGCCAAACCCTCTTGATAGTCCTATGAATCATGAATCCATTATCCCTTGCGCCCTCGTGGATGATAACTTCAATTATCGCCAATAGAAGATGATTGATCTCCGCTAACTTAGTATAGTGTCCTTTTGGATGATAGCTTCAATTTGATTATACTTAGGAAAGCATAAAATTGTTTCTATTTTATAAATAGACATTGAAAACTTGTATGCTTCCATGTGCGATCTAATGCTATTTGCATTGTTTCAATTGCAAAAAAATTGGGTACATTAACATTATTTTATATAGTAAAGTAACACATTGTTATAAAATAATCCAAATATTTAGAAAATGTATGTAAATTTATGTTGTCCATGCATAGTACATGTGATATATATAGAGTTTGGAAACTACGCTTTTTATATAACATATCTTATTATTTGTTTATTTTTATATGATATATTGAAGTTTTTATGTTCTAATCAGATAATGTATATTTTTTAAAATATTATTATTATTATTATTATTATTATAAGAAAGAAGTTCATTTCTCACTTAGTTCAAGGGCTATATTGAGATTGTTGGTTCTAGGTCAGTCCATAGATATATCTATCTAGGAGTTTAGAAGGCTAGAAGTCAATACAATGATATTCATAGGCACAAAGTCATAACAACAATATTTATCAATGAATTATAACTTATCATGCCATTAGTGGGGACTTGAATCTAGGTGGGGAAATTGAGGATTGATTTTTAGACCATTCAAAGGAATTGGAATATGTAATCTTGAAATTGATTTTAGTTCAAGGGTTGACATTCTACATCATTGAAATATATTTAGGTTACCTAGTTTGAACTTATAACAAGTGAAAAATATTAGCATAGGTCAATTCCATTTGTCAAATGGGTCACACATCAACCCTGGAGAAAAAAACAAGGGGACCTTAATCCTTTGTTTGATCCATCCATGGCCTATTAATGATTATTGACTATAAGGGTTGGAGAAATATTTTCAGTAGGAGTTCCAAGGGACGGTCTCAATAGTAGGAGTAATGATGATACTGGAGTAGAGGATGTAAGGAAAAGGATATTGGCCAAAGCGATGAATTGAGGCCACTAATAGAAAATATTTGTGGGACAATAACTCAATATGGGTGTGGGAATGTCAACCTCCACAAAAAGCAAGAATATAATTAGAACTCATGAATTAGAATGTAAAATGTGATGGGAAAATTCAACAAATTATTGTGTTGGATTACCGCTCTTTTAAGTGATGTCTTTTTAAATGTAGATTGTATGAAGCATTTGAGATGACACAAAGACATGATAACCATAGTGGATTTTTTTTCTATAGATTCCTCAACATTCTTACTAGAGGATAATGAGCCTTATGTTCTACCAATCCATTGTGAGTAGGTATTTATTTAACTCAAACAAGAAGCAGTAATGATCATTAATTTATTAATTCATAGTTTATTACGAATATTTAAATGTGTGTGTGTGTGTGTGTGTTTATAAAATTGTTATAAAATATGTCTAGTATATGTATGTCGCTCATGTCTTGGTATTTTTCTATGAAGGTATTTTGGACCTGAAATGGATATTTGTCGTACATTATGACCCAATATTAAGGAATTTATTTGACGACGCATTAGTGGATACTAAGTTGAAAAATGATGCCCAACAAAATGAGAGGGAGGAATCATAAAACATCGAAGAAATTGACATCCATGACGATATTGAGGATGGTTATGTTTATGCACAACAAGACGACAATCTAGAGTTAAATAAGTTATAGAAGACAACAATATGGATGGTATAGAAAATGATGATCCAAATAGATCTAGTAATATTATAGATGGTCTACAGTCAAATTTCAATGATGATGAAGATGACGTAGGTCAATATGAAGATTATCATAATATTAAATACTTGAAAGAACATATGAACGCTGACAATGATACAATGGGTGACATTGTTGCAAACAATAATGTTAATGATAAATACTTCTAATTTTTCAAAATTATTTGTAATCATGTTTAAAAATGATGATTTTGTGGCCCAAACTTTGAAATGCTTCAATATTGTTTGTGTCAATACAAATTACCAGTTGCAATATCTTTAAAGTGTTCAATATTTGGTATGAATTGTTGGGAGAAAAAAATAGGATTAATTGGATAAGAGCTAGCATGGTTAGTGGTAATTTATTGGGTGATAATGGTCTAAAGGTGTTTTTAACTTATTGGTTAGACTCAGGTTGAAATAGGATGAAGAGCCTATTGAATAACAATACATAAAATATAGCCATATTCTGGACCCCTGGAACTCTCCATCTTCTCAATGCTGAAGCCACAAAAGATTTTTTGGCCCTGGAAATGCAGATCATAGGGGAAAAGGGCACCATTCTGTTTACTAATGTTTACAGTCCCCAGCGACAAGAGGAAAAGCTGATGCTGTTGAACAATCTCACCAAGTTACACCAGCGACACCTCCATTCCAAAGCTATCTACGGGGAGAATTTAATACGATAACCTCTCTCAATGAAAAGAAAGGTGGTACTTGAGCACTCAGTAATGATGCCATAGCCTTCATCTCCTTTATTCAAGCAGTCAACTTGGTGGACATCCCTCCCCGAAATGGCATCTTTACCTGGACCAATAGAAGAGGGGGAGACAAGCTTATTGCCTCCAGGTTGGACCGCTTTCTGGTCTCTGACAACATTCTATTAGAAGGGGTCACTATCGACTCCGATATCCTCCCCTCTAGGGGCTCGGACCACTGGCCTATCACGCTTCAGACCTCCATTATGGGTATTCCTAAAAACAGGCCTTTCCGTTTTGAGAGGTTCTGGCTGACTCACAAGGATTTCTCCAGCAATATTAAAAAATGGTGGAAAGAACCCCTAGCAGTAGAAGGAACGAAGATGTTCAAGCTACGAGCAAGGCTAAAATTCATCAAGACCAAGCTAAAAACTTGGAACTGTGAAGTCTTTGGCAACATCTTTGAAGAAAAAAAAAACCTAGAGCAACAAATGGAAGATATCCATAACAACTGGATTCACGGGATCATTTCGCAGGAATCAATCAACACAGAGAGGGAAATAATGCAGAAATGGAATGAAAGATGCAAGCAGGAAGAAATTCTGTGGAAACAAAAATCTCGCAATCAATGGCTTAAGGAAGGAGAATGGAATACAAAATTCTTGCACAGATCAACTATGGATTACAGATGTAATAACAAAATCACTAGGATCGAGGATGAGCAGGGGAATGTCTTTCACTCGCACCAAGACATCACCTGCCAACTCCAAAACCATTTTAAACTTATTGCAACTGAACCTGTCTTCGATCGATAGGAAGCCATTAAGGAAGTTGTTTCTTCTATCCCCACCCTTATAACAAAGGAGAAAAACAAGGCCCTGGAAAGAACAGTCTCCCTCCAGAAGGTGGAGGAAGCGGTCAGAGAAATGGCCAATGGAAAAGCACCAGGGCCAGATGGATTCACCGTGGATTTTTTCAAAGCCTGCTGGGATGTGGTTAAGGAAGACATTTGGGAAGTAGTTGAGGACTCTAGAATCTCCTCTTCAATTCTCAAATCCCTGAATTCTATGTTTGTAGCGCTAATTCCCAAGGAAGTTGATGCCTACACTCCTTCCAAATTCAGGCCCATAGCACTTTGTAATGTGCTATACAAGATCATATCAAAAGTCATGGCTAACAGATTGAAGCCTATACTCCCTCTGATTATCTCTGAGGAACAATCAGGCTATGTGGAGGGCAGACAAATTATGGATATGTCCTTCTGGTTCATGAGATGGTACACACTCTGCAATCTCTTAGGAAAGCCGGCATGATCATTCAACTCGACCTTTCTAAAGCCTACGACAAGGTCAGTTGGAGTTATCTGGAAGCAGTTCTCAAGGCTTTTGGCTTTAGTCATAGGTGGACGACCTGGATCCTAGCTATGGTCAGATCTCCTAGTCACTCTATTCTGGTCAATGGGGCCCACTCAGAACCTTTCTTTCCTTCAAGAGGCATCCGGTAAGGGGATCCCATCTCGCCTTTCCTCTTTGTCATTCTCATGGAAGGCCTCAGTTGAATCATTAGGTCCGCCAAGGAAAATAATATGATAAAAGGCCTTCAGCCCTTAAGCAACATCCTGGCCACCACTCATCAACAGTTCGTGGACGATACCATGCTGCATGGAACCCCCACTGTGAAGGAAGCCAGAGGTTTCAAATGCCTTTTAAATCTGTTCAGTCGAGCCTCGGGTATGGACTTTAACTTTGATAAATCATTAGTCTTCTTCTTTAACACGCATTTGGCTATTCAGAAACATTTGACTGACATCCTGGGTTTCAAAAGAAGCAATCTTCCGTCCAAATACTTGGGTATTCCCCTCACAGATAAACCTTGGCAAAAGTGTAATTGGGAAAAACTTATTTCCAAGTTGGCGGACAGCTGTAATCACTGGACCAATCGAGTCCTCAATCTGGCGGGTCGACTGGTCATGACGAAGGCTATCCTCCAGGCTATTCCTCAATTTATGCTTTCGATCCTTCTAGCTCCCAAGGGAGTCCTTCAAAAGATCAGAGGCATTCAGCGGAACTTTTTGTGGTTTGGTAATTCAAGAAAACCAAAGTGGGCGATTGCAGCTTGGGATAAGCTGTTCAAACCTAAGAGCCTTGGAGGGTTAGGGTTACAGGATCTAGGATGACAAACACCCCTGCAGGCTCTCCTATATGGAACCTAGCTCGAGCTAACTGGAATATCATACAATATCACTACTTTTGGGAGCTTAGGAATGGTCACAATGCCCTGTTTTGGGAGGATGCCTGGCAGCAACTCCCAAAGATTGAAAATCCTGACCTACACCCTCTGCAGCAATGGTTTCAGAACAATGGCAAGCTGAAAGTGCATCAATACTGGGCTAATGATACAGGTCAACAACATTGGAGGACTTGGAGCCTCATCCCTTCCCCATCAGACGAGTACATGTCGAATCTCCTTAATATCCTCAATACCGTCCTGAGGAAAAGACTAATAAGGGCATTGCAAGGGCCAAACATCCTTCGCTGGGGAAAGCTCAAAGGAGGTTCATTTAACCTCAAAGAAGCTCGTTCTTATATTGAAAACAGGGACAATGAGGATAAGGTAGCCTGGTATGACAATGTCTGGAACTGTAACCTATGGCCCAAAATTAAGACTTTTTTATGGCTTCTTCAGAATAGGAAGATCTTAACCTGGGAAAATCTTCTAAAAAAAGGGTTCACAGGACCTTCTCGATGCCCTTTATGTGAGGAGAAGGAGGAAATGATGAATCATCTGTTCAATGAATGTGTCTGGACTAGCAACCTCTGGGAGTGGATACAAAGCGTATTCAACCAAACGGACCGGAGCAGAAATTCCATTTACGAAACTATCACTAATTGGCGCTCACACTATTCCAACAGCAGTATGGTAAACAATTTGTGGAGGCTAAGTCCTGGTTTCTTGATTTGGACGGTGTGGAAGGAAAGGAATAATCGTATTTTTCAAAAACATAGCTTCAGACAACCTGATGAAATAAAAGCCATCATTATGCAGGGTTTGAAAGAAACGACTCTTACCTAGTGTAAGACCGAGAAAGCAAACTCGCAGTCTCCCAATGACATCAGGATACTGGCTATTTTTGGCCTCTCTGAAGCGGCGGAGCGCTGTATGCAAGAGAACTCCCTCAAGCCTGCTCCCTCCCCTGCAATTTGGCATAATCCTCCACCAGGGTACTGCAAGCTCAAATTTGATGGGGCCTCGAAAGGCAACCCAGGCCCTGCTAGGATGGGAGGAGTCCTGCGCAATGAGAAGGGAGAAATTCTACATATCTATTGTAGATATTTGGGAGAAACCACTAACAACGAATCAGAATTTGCAGCTTTGGAACAAGGGTTGAGGCTTCTAATTTGGCTTGGCAAGGGACTGGCCATTGTAGAGGGTGACTCCCAGCTCACCATTACAACTATCAAGAAAATACAACATGGAACAAAGCCCAGTAAGGCCATAAAGCACTGACGCCTGGCTGTTGTTACTGATCTCATCGCGCAGCACCTCGCTTACCTCAGTGGTATCATCCTTCAGGCTGTACGCAGGAAAGCCAATACACTAGCAGACCATCTAGCTAACCACGTGGTAGATCACCCAGCTGAAGCCCAGGACACGTGTTGGCAGGATCTAACGCATGAAGAGCTTAGGGATCAATGTAACATCATCTCTAGGAAAGACTTCACTGCCGGTACCACCGTGGAGGACTGACGGTATCTTATCACTCATGAGTAGCTCATGAATTTCCCCAATTTGATTGATCATGTCAGACGGTACAGCCCAGAAATGTCACCAAGCACTTCTTAGGATTGGCAGTCCATTATGCGAAAGGACAACCGTAAGGGTAACCGATCCTCACAGCGGATCAAATGGAGGTCTTGAGCATGCAAAAGGATTGCTTAGCAGCAGGAGATCTCTGCTTATGACTCCAGCATTGGCGGCTGGTTCAGACGGTAAGTTGCCATGCATCATAGCATTAAATGTCTTTCAAGTGGCATTTCACGCCCCAATACCCGTCATTCTATTTACGAGCAACCTTGCTACCCCATTCTCACTTCCAATCTCGCCTTGTGGTATCTCTGCTCAAATTCGAGGTTCGGCTCTCCTTTTCTCGGCAAGTTATTCGCTCTCGTCTACCTAACATCAATGGTAGACCACAACCTTCACAGCATCAAGGCATCGCAAGCCCTCAAGCGGGCCAAGGATAGCTACGAGGCCTTTGTCTCCAAGAGGGGGAAGCAAACGATTGAAGTGCTGTAGGAAGAGGTGGACCAGTCTCGGGCTCGGATTGATGATAGTGCAATTAGTGAGGAGGTCGACTGGTTGGTCGACCTAGGGACCCCTTCTACTCGCAATACGCAATTTCTGTAAACCCAGGTAGTAGCCTGGCAGATGAAAACTATGCTGGCAAAGGAAATTTCAATGCAAGGAGTGGCGGTTAAAGAAACCTTCGCTGCAACCTCCATGGCCTCTGCCAAGAACACTGCTTAGCTGGACAAGCTGGAAACTGCCCTCAACTCTCTGACAGAGGAACTTCGCATGCACGACAAGGCTCTGGATAATTTTTTTCGTCGTTTTGATCTCTATCTCCTTCATGTCCTCAATTTCTCCATTGAAATCCCAGCGGACGACTCACAGACTACCATCATTCGACGGTTCAAGCCTAGGATCCAGCCAATAGGTGGCGAGGCGGCAAGTCCAAGTGTTGTGGGACAATCTAGGGCCTCGAATCCAATTCAGTGATGTTTATGCTATCTCTCTGGTTTATTTCCTGTCTATTTACTTTGTTTATGACTATGTCTATATCCATGTCTATGTCTGTTTCTAGTTATTGTCAGTTTATACCAGGCTATCTTCAGGCCTTCAGTAGACCTTTGGTTAGTTTTTCATCTTTCACAAGCAACCCTGCGTGGTTGGCCTGCAGTTTTGGTCATGTGACGGTGCTCCTACAAAAGCCAGGCTTTATATGGTTCAAGTGTATTCAGTCCAAATGTCAGCTTGCTAAGGAGCAGGCTTGTGGCTCTCCGTGGCTACCAATATTCAAGCCTTTTTGTACTCTCGTGTAACCTCTGTTTTTTGATATAATATACTGCTTCTGACTTTAAAAAAAAAAAAAAAAAACATAAAATATGCGATTGTTAAAAAATATAATTACATATATCATATATGTAAAACAATGTAAATCCAAACCATTAGACTACATGTATGCAAAGTTTGTTAATTAATTTATATTATAAAACAAATTAAAATATTTCAATAAGCGTAAGAAAAATGATTTTCTAGGGGGGAAATTAGTAAATTGTAATTGTATCATATGTTCTTTATGAGTAAAAAAGTACTCTCCAAGTCAAATCATTCAATTTGAACTTGTAATGAAGGTTGGGCATGCATTTCTGTCAAGCAGGCTGAAATTGCCTTGTTTCACTAAAATGCACGCCTAAGCTTCATTTCGTGGCCAATGTGGTTAATTCAAATTGTACGGTGTTTATTTACTAAGTAAAGACATTATGTCTTTTTCTTGATACTTTGGAATGTTGGAGTTGGAGTTGCAGGGGGGCGGTATCCCCCTTCCATGGATGGGGCTCAGGGAATTGCCCCGGGAAATTTTTTTTGCGAACCCAAGATTGGAGGGCAGACCAAAAGATGTTGGGTGGGCCTACCCATGGTTTTGTGCATAGGTTTTTCACATGGTTTTGGGCATGATGGTTTTCTTCCCATGGTATTTTGTAGATCCGGTCAAGGGAACTACAATTATGTTCTAATCCAGGGTTAATGGATTGGGGTTTTATGAATTCTTCGACATATATATATATATATATATATATATATATATATATATATATGTATTATAACATTGAAAGGAATATAATGAAAAATCAATCTGGTAGTCCTAGTTTTGGGATCTAGGAGAAAATCTTTGTGTATATTTGTTTTACGTTTTATGTTCTCATCATCGTTTATTTTCTATTTTAAGTATTCGTTTGCAGTTAGTTTTTGTATAGGGTTAAAACCTACAAGAAAACCATTGAGGAAGAACCTGATTAGACTCTGGGTGAAGGTGTGGAAAATTTTGCTGATACAATTTCCTGCTGAAGATATAGTTGCTAATGTTGTAGCAGGCTTACGTGTGTGTGTAGATGAAGATGAGGAGCAGGAAGTTATGGACCATTATATGGAAACATGTAATGATGATGCTTTTATAATAGATAGAATTCCTTTTAAACAATTGGCACCTCAGTATAATTTCCATTTTATGGGTCATTCAACATCTACATCTCCAAGTTTAAATGTGCACAGTCTAACATACAATTTCAATGGCAGATTTGTTTTCTCAGTATATGATAGAATGATCCATTACAAAAAATCTGCAATGGAGGATTCTTCTCTATATACAAATGGAAGGGAACGTACGAACTAAAGGAGAAGGATATTGTTGAATGCTTGAAGAAGATTGCAATGTTGGAATTAACAATTATGCAGTAAACATAAAAATTAGTGAAAGAAATAATGTTAAGGATAAAATTATTGATGAATTGCATAATCGTTTATCCAGAATGAGCAATGAAGGTGTGAGGGAGATAGATGAACTACATGGAAAGTTCAAAAATTTCGGGTTGCATATGATGAAAAAATAGTGAACTTGAAGAGTGTTGAAATTCAACAAGAAAATTTCAGCACCCACGCCTAGTGCATTAAGCACCTACACTAGGGTGGGGCCCATAGGGCTAAATTTGGTGCATGTCTATTTTAGTTATCCCTTAATGAAGATAGACAATAAAATGTAATCTAGTCTCAAAATAACTTGTAATAGTTAAATGGGAGTGATAAACTTAGTTAGCTCATGAATTTCGAGTTAGAGGTAGTTGGTGAGGCATGCAGAGTAATTCTAGTTGTAACAAAGTTCGAAGTGTAGTGGTGCATTAGCTAATGCAGGTTGTAATCAGTTTAACTCAGTTAAGTGAGTTAAACTCAGTTGTTCTAGTTGTACCTGTTAGATACTCTACTGAGAGATCAAGTGAATTAAATATTAATTAATTCACAATCAGTGATCTCACATGCAACTGAGGATTTACTATTATTAGTTGCATGCATGTCAGATCCAATGGAGAGCCAATTGAGATCTAGGTGAAAGGGAAGTTGACTATCAATTGTAGGATTATTGGGTTGCACCATGCAACCAAACACACATTGGGGTGCCCATGATACTTGCGCAGTCAAGGAAGGCCAAAATTCCTATTCTTTAGGGATTGCATTCATCAGGGATTACGCAAGGCAGGCAGGCTACCTGGAGGCAGTAAATTGGCTAGGTATTGGTCAGTTTTATTTATGACAGTGTGACACAATTAGCTGAGTACAGGAGGGCTCTTGTGAGAAGAGTTGTATGTAATTTTTTCATGATCCATATTGAATATACAATAGAAGATAGTGGGATTTTGAGTAGCAAACTTTCTCTGGGAAATTATCTATGTTGTGGCTTGATTGATTCTTCTTTGCTTCATGTGATTGGCGTTTGTGTTTTTAATTCTGAAAAATATTTGTAGAAGTGATTCAATATTTAACTTTAGTACATTGTTAGATAAGATTGAATCCATGATATACATGATTTTTGTATAATTTCTACATTGTATAAGAGCACAGGAAATCACAATTGTGAAGGAGGAGTTGAGTTTGTGACTAGATAGAATTCGAATTTGTAGAAAGACTTTCTTGGTGCTACAGTTGATTCAAGATCGAAATGGCTTTTAATGGCATGAGGTTGGAGTATGCACTCGAGGGAAACTCAATTATTACTTGGAAGGACATGATGGAGTCAGCACTCGAAGACAATGGCTTGAAGGAATTCATTGGCAATGATGTTCCTAAACCCATTGTGACAGATGTTGCAAATCTAGATGCATGGCAAAAGAAAGTGGAAAATATGAGGAGGATCCTATTAGAGGTAGTACGAGACCACATTTTCTCAAGCCTCCATGGGAAATCCACACCATATGCAATGTGGAAGGCTTTGACAGATCTATTCCAGAGTAGCAATGACCATAGTAAATTGGTGCTCAAAGATAAACTCAGGAAGATTAAGGTGGAGAAAGGAAACTCCATACCAAAATATCTGTTAGGTCCCTATATTACTAGTGTAGTCCTTTATTGTTGCTAGTGTATCCCCCTTATTGTTATTGTTGTACCACTATAACCCCAAATTTGTTATTGTTGTGCCCTTACATTTTTATTGTTAGGTCGGCTAGGATTATATTGTGACCCTATGGACTCCTATATATAGAATGAGGTTTTGTCATTTGTATCATCCAAGAATTGTTAATTTATGTAATGTAAAAGAGGTTTCCCCCTCGAAGTGGCCTATTTCTAAGGTGTTGATATCCCTTTTCTTCTATTTTTGGAGCTGGTTTCATAACATTTGGTATCAGAGCTTTGGATTCTAAGGTTTCTCTGCTCCAAATAGGTCATCGTGGAATTTTCGCTATAAATTTTTTTCTACGAAGGTTTAGAAGCTGAAATTTTTATCATGCGAAGTTGAAATCCTGAGCAACTTTGTGTAAATATTTTAGATCTTGTTTCACAATATTTTTAGAGCTATGATCTATGTAATTTAAGGTTTTTCAGGATCCAAAATTTCATCTCAAAGAGGTGACTGTGGGAAAATCATCATAACTCTCTCTCTGAGCGTCGGATTGGAATTCTATAAAAAGTGTCTATAATTACATGGCCTGTAGTTTCATGTATATGAATTTCAGAGCCGAAGGAGGAAATAATGACATGTGGCACGCCGTACAAATTCTCTCTACAGTCCATAATTAGGTCATTGTGGGAGATTGGACATAACTTTTCCTTGAAGAATCCAAATCAGGTCAGACCTCTGGCATTCAAAAGAAGATTCAGAGGGATACTATAGAACCTAATTTTATATATTGAATATCCGAAATAACAGAGATAATTCAATTTCAATATTGAAGCTCCTCAAAATCAAGAAAAAGGTGTGTATTTTTTCGGAATTGCATAAGTCTTTTTTGAAAAATCAGTTTGAATTAATTCCAAGGGCATTTTGTAGAATAGATATCATTATTGGGTTATAAAATCCCCCTTAAAAATAATTCAACACCCATTAAGCCTTCAGAAGGCTCTACTGTGACACATGAAGACGAAGAAGTGCAACACGAGATATCAAAATTACAAGAGCAAGTGCACCAAATTTCTCTCTCGAAAAGAGCAACAAAAAATGAAATGGAAGTTTTGAAGAAAGTCATGGAAGCTAAGATGGATGAAACGAAAACTAGCATGGAAGTTAAGATGGATGACATGGAAGCTAAGATCGAAAACATGAAGAATGATCTAAAAGTAGACATGGAAGGTTTGACAAAGTTGATACAAGAAATATTTCCTAATGGCGAAAATATAGTAGAGGAAACTCATGATGAGAACAAAATAAATGTTAATCATGATTTCATAAACTATAATGTTGGATGGAAGACCCACCATATTCCAAAGATCGATATGAGGAAGTTTTATGGCAAGGATCCCGTAACATGGATACTACAGATGGAGTAATATTTTGATCTCAATAATGTGCAAAACACACAAAATGTATGCATTGCAACTTTATATTTAGAAAAAAATACATTTGTATGGTATCAATGGCTTTGCTCCCATAAAAAAATTGTCACTTGGTCAATTTTTACGGAGGAAATGATAGCACATTATGAGTATACAAATAGAAACACCTTTTTTAGCCAATTGATAAATCTCAAACAAAAGGGTTTAGTGGGGGAGCACAATGAGGACTTCCAAAAATTGAATATAAGGGTAACTGATATTCCAGAGGAACACAAGATTGATGTCTTCATAGGTACTTTAAAGGATAACATCGAACATGAGGTTCGTGTTTGGGAACCTGATTCATTGGAGAAGGCATTCGGGTTGGCAAGAAAAATTGAATGTAAAATTATGGTGACAAGAAATCCTACCACTCACATCTATAAAGATGGAAGTGTTGCTACTCCTAGACTTCCACAACCTACGAGGTTGACACCACAACAATTGGAAGAAAAAAGAGCAAAAAGGCTTTGCTACAGTTGTGATATCAAATACACTAAAGGTCATAAGTGTGCTGAGAAGAAATTATTTTACATAGATTGTGAAGAGGAGGAAGAAAATGAACAAGAAACTTCAAAAGAAGAGGATATACACCAAGAACCAACCCTAGAAGAAGAATAAATGAGTTTGACCATATCGTGTAATGCACTGGCAGGAATTACCACTCCTCAAACTCTCAATATAGAAGGACATATCAAGAATAAAAATGTAACAATGTTGATTGATTTGGGTAGTACCCATAATTTTATTCATTGTAAGATAGACAAGGAGTTGAATTGTTTCCTATACCGAGCACCAGAATGTCAAGTGATGGTTGCAAATGGAGGTACTATAAATTTCTCTGGAAAATGCCATAATATCAAGCTAACCATGGGGGAATATGTATTGAATATTCCAATGCTTTCCATTCCAATGGGAGGTGCTAATGTTGTACTAGGAGTACAATGGTTACAATCTTTGGGGATGGTAGCTTTTAATTTTTAAGAATTTTTCTTGAATTTTTTTTCAAAAGGAAATTAAGTCCAATTATAGTGTATCACAGGGAAGCTGGGAAAGACAATAAGCTCTAATGTATGAAAAATATTTTGAAGAAATAAAAACGAGGCATAATTGCACAATTATGCTCACTAGAAGTTCCAACATCAAAATCATCTATTTCTCCAGATCTCCAAAAAGTCTTGGACAATCATTCCAAGGTGTTTGAAACTCCCAAAGGACTCCCACCTATTCGTGATCATGATCATGATATTCATTTGATTCCAAGAAGTGTTCCTCCAAACATCAGGCCTTACAGTTATCCTTATGTCCAAAAGAGCAAAATTTAATGTATGATTGCAGAAACGTTAGAGGCTCATATAATTCAACCTAGTCAAACTTCTTTCTCTACTCCAATAGTATTGGTGCACAAGAAAGATGGATCATGGTGCATGTGTCTGGATTATAGGGAGCTCAATAAGCTCACTATTAAAGATAAATTTCCCATTCCTATGATTGATGAATTATTGGATGAATTACATGGAGCAATTTATTTTACCAAGTTGGATCTTCGTTCAGGACATCATCAAATTAGAATGAAGACCGAAGATATTCCGAAAACAACATTTCGAACTCATGAGGGTCATTGTGAATTTTTGGTCATGCCTTTTGGCCTTACCAATACACCTTCTAGATTTTAAGGGTTGATGAATTCCATTTTCAAACCCTTAGAAATTTTGTGCTAGTATTTTTTGAGGATATACTAATCTACAGCAGGTCTTGGAAGGATCATGTTCAACATGTTGACAGGGTGCTCAAACTATTGTAGGAGAAACAATTATATGCAAAAACATCCAAATGTTTCTTTGGAGTACAAGAGGTGGAATATCTGGGTCATATTGTATCTCACGAGGGTGTTAAGGTAGACCCTAACAAAATTAAAGCCATAAAGAATGGAAAGTCCCCAAAACCATAAAGCAAGCTTGGGGAGACTTTCATGTTAAGAATTATGGGAGAATAGCACCAGCTCCAACAACATTATTGAATAAAGATGCATTTTCATGGACTCCTAAAACAACTGAGGCCTTTGAACATCTTAAAGAGGCAATGTGCCTAGCACCAGTGTTAGCTACGCCACACTTCACAAAAACCTTTATTGTGGAATGTGATGCCTCGAGAAATGGAATTGGTGTTTTTTTAATGCAAGAAGGAAGACCCATTGCTTTTGAAAGTCGTTCAATCAAAGGAACGTATTTACAGAAAGCTATTTATGAGAAGGAAATGTTGGCAATACTACATGCACTAAAGAAATGGCGACCTTACCTAATGGGAAGACACTTCAAGGTAAAAACTGATCATGATAGTCTTAAACACTTTTTGGAACAACGACTATCTTCAGAAGAGCAGCAAAAATAGGTCACAAAGATGTTGGGTTACGACTTTGAAATCATCTACAAAAAAGGAAGCTAAATGTTATTGCAGATGCACTCTCAAGAAAGGATGAAGAGGTGGAAGCATTGCTTTGTGCCATTTCTATTATCCAACCAGATTGGATAACTGAAGCAAGAGATGAATGGAAGAAGGACGAAGAAGTGTGGACACTCATTCAAAAGTTGCAGCAAGATCCTAGTACATCTGATACATTTAGTTATAAAAATGGTTCCTTATGGTACAAAGATCGCTTATATATTTGTAAGAATTCCCAACTAGAACAAAATATTCTTTTGGAATTGCACACTTCTCCTTTAGGAGGACACTCGAGATTTTTAAAAACTTACCATAGGGTGAAGAAAGATTTTTTTGGGATGACCTTAAATCTGATATTCAAAATTTTGTGGCGGAATGTTTGTTTTGGCAACAAAATAAAGTTGAGACAGTTAAGACCCCGGGTCTTCTACAACCTTTATCTATTCCAAGTCAATGTTGGGAGGAGATTTCAATGGATTTTATCACAGGTTTACCTAAGTCCGAAGGAAAGAGTGTCATCATGGTGGTAGTTGATATACTTACCAAGTATGCACACTTTTGTGCATTATCTCATCCATTTAAAGAAATTACAGTTGCTACTGCATTTATGGAAACAATTCAAAAGCTACATGGAAACCCAAAGATTATTGTAAGCTCAAACAAAATTGCTAGAACTTGATGAGGAAGGAAAAATCATATTGGAACCTGAAGCAATCACGGAAACAAGAACTCGACAACTATGAAATCGATCAATTTCAGAGTATCTCATCAAGTGGAAGAACTTACCCACTGAAGATTCTACATAGGAGGATGAGAATTTTATACAGAAGCACCCAGAGCTACTCAAGCATTGAGGACAACACTTTTTTGAAGGAGAGGGGCATGTTAGGTCCCTATATTACTAGTGTAGTCCCTTATTGTTGTTAGTGTAGCCCCCTTATTGTTATTGTTGTACCCCTGTAACCCCAATTTTGTTATTATTGTGCCCTTATATTACTATTGTTAGGTCGGCTAGGATTATATTGTGACCCCATGGACTCCTATACATAGAAGGAGGTTTTTTCATTTGTATCTTCCAAGAATTGTTTATTTATGTAATGTAAAGGAGGTTTCCCCCACGAAGTGGCTTATTTCTAAGGCGTTGAACTCTCTTTTCTTCTATTTTTGGAGCCAGTTTCATAAAAATATCTAACAAATTTTGTCCAATGTCGGGATGAATTGGGAAGCATTGGTATATCTATCGTTGATGATGATTTAGTGAGCTTGGATCTCATAGAACTTCCCAAGAGTTGTCACATTTATCAAGGCTCTGTCAATGGAAGTGAAAAGCTGTCAGATTGGGAACAAATGTGGTCAGATTTGGTGCAAGAGGAGTTTAGATGGAACACCAGAGATGGATCTTGATCTAAGAATTAAGATGAAGAAGATTGTGCTTTGGCTGCGAAGGTAAAGAAGGGGAAGGGGAAGAAATTCCATTCCAAATCCGAGTCCAAAAATGGCAAGTAGGACATGTCCAAGGTGAAGTGTTTTCACTGTCACGAGCATGGGCATTATGCTACTAACTGTCCACAAAAGAAGAAGAAAAAGAAGGTTGAAGTATTTGTAGCTGGTGAGGCTTTGGCCTCACAATTTGAGCTTGATTTCACATTGATCACATGCATGGTGTCAAGTGCATTGGGATCTGTGTGGTATTTGGATAGTGGCGCTTCCTTGCACATGACGAGAGACAAGGAAATTTTTAGTAACTTGGAGGAGAAGGATCTGTAGATGCATATTGAAATGGGTGATGACGGGCGGTACAGTGCTACCAGGATTAGTACCATTACCTGCCAGAGGCAGCCAGGTAAACCCTTTCAATTAAAATATGTAATGCATGTACCAGGTTTGAAGAAAAATTTAGTCTCAGTCGCAATGTTGGAGGATAGAAGCTATGTTGTTGTTTTTAGTGAAGGAAAAGCTTTCCTGCGACACAAAACAACAAGAAAAGCCAAGAGGATAGGGATTTGAGATAAGAATCTCTACAAGCTAGAGGTAGATGGCTGCACAGCAATGATGGGCAAGGCAAACAAAGTGGTGGGCCAGGATGAGGGAGAATTATGGCATAGGAGATTGGGCCATCTTCACCATGGAGCCTTGAAAGTCATGCAACATATTTCTACTAGTCTTCTCAAGGGTACACTTGCGTAGTCAGACACATGCAAAGGATGTACTATGGGAAAATATTTAAAGGCCACCATTCATGAGAAGGAGAACCGAGCTTCGGGGATCCTTGAGAGAGTTCACACAGATGTGTGTGGACCATTCTATGTTGCTTAGAAAAAAAAACATAAGTACTATGTAATATTTGTCGATGAATTTTCTCGTAAGTTTTGGATCTTCTTCATGTAGAAGAAAGATCAAAGATTCTCTAAGTTTCTCAGAGTTTAAGGCACTGGTGGAGAAAGAGTCGGGGAAGCAAGTGAAGGCTCTTAGGAGCGATAATGGTGGAGAATACATCTATAACAAATTCAAGAACTTCTGCAGAAAAGAAGGAATTCGAAGAGAACTGATAACGCCTCATAACCCATAGCAGAATGGGGTCGCGGAAAGAAAGAACAGAATGATCGTGGGTGTAGCAAGAGCGATGTTGCATGATCAAGGCCTACCGATGCATCTGTGGGCGGAAGCATGCAACACTGCGATATTTGTGCAGAACCGTTGTCCTCATAGGATACTTGGCATGAGTACACCTGAAGAGGCTTTCACTGGTAAGAAACTTGATGTTTCATACTTTAAGATTTTTGGCTCATCTGTTTATGTGCATGTGACCAAAGACACCAGGAAGAAGCTAGAACCAACAGCTGCGATCAGGATTTTTGTGGGGTACACTGAAACACCCCAAAACTATCGAGTGTATTTTCCAAATAGCAGAATGACTGTTGTGCGATGAGATATAAAATTTGATGAGGAGAAATCCATGCTGTTGTCCCTTAAGAGGGAGCTGGACTTGCATGCAGAAGAGGAACTGTTGGTTCCCAAGGATGAGCCTCAAGATGTGTAGCAGCCACATGAGGAGTCTCACGGAGTGGAGGAAAACACTCATGCAGAGCCATAGATAAAAAATGGCAGAAGGCACACCACGGAAGATGATAGATTAAGACTCGATGCTGTAGAGAATGTAGGAGCCCCTACTTCACATCGCAGACAAAGACAATCTCCTGACAGGTTTACTGGATACATGAATCTTATGAGAAAATTTATTGTGACTAAACCATATTCATTTCAGGAAGCAGTGAAGCAACCAACTTGGGTTGATGCAATGGTGGAGGAGTATGAATCCATTGTCAAGAACAGTGCATGGGATATTGTCCCAAGATCGGTCGACAAATCAGTGGTTGGATCGAGATGGATCTACAAGGTAAAGAAAGTTGTTGATGGTAGTGTGGAGAAATACAAGGCTATATTTGTGGCTCAGGGATTCTCACATATCGAGGGTATCGATTATGATGAGACTTTTGCACCTGTTGCAAGGTACTCTTCTATTAGATCCATCCTTGCACTCTCAGCGCAAATGGGCTGGTTGATCCAAATCTGATCGAAGCAGCCGAAGGCCAATTTCTGCAAGTGAATAGTCTATTCTAACTATTTTGGACATTTTGAATCCAATGAAAATATTTTCAGAGCCATTTGAAGACTTTTGAAGGTCGAAGAGCCACAGGGAAGTTTTGGGTAGCCGAGGGCCAACAATGGAGGAAGGCCTAGATTGGGGAGCCATTGCTCTTTTAGAGAAAATGATCAGTCACTTTTGGAGGTATGATATGTGCTGGAGACAATAGGTGAGGTTTTAGGGACAGAAAAATAATTCTGAGGGATTTAGTGCCACTTCGAAGGTCGGGTAAGCTTAAGGGCACCGACAGAAGGAGTGAAGTCTAAGGGAACCTAAATCTTTCTTCAGAGTGATGACAACCATGACAGGGGTATGATTGTATTCTAAACCCATTGGTTCAGTTCATATAACCATTGGATTTGAGTTTGTAACTTGTAAAATAATATTTTTATCATAATCCCAAAGAGCCAAGTTAGTTGACAAAAGCTCAAGGAGACGTAGCCCACGATATTCTAGTGAACTCCTATATTAAATTTTTTGTTATGTGTTGATGCTTATTTGCTGCATTATATGGTTGTTACACATGTTTAATATCATAAAAAACAAATGGTATTAAAGCACTTAAATAGTTAAAATAACTACACATGTTTCAAGTATAAAATTTCGCACAAGTCAAGTATAAGCTAGACCTTTTATTTGATTAACTGAGTGGGAGTTTATTGAAAATCATAACAAGTTATCCAACCCATTTTCAGATCACTAGCACATTCATCAGATGGATGTGAAAACTATGTTTCTCAATGGGATCATTGAGGAAGAAGTGTACATAGAGCAGCCTGAAGGTTTCGAGATCTTCGATAGTGAGTCGCATGTGTGTCAAGTCAAGAGAGCATTGTATGGGCTGAAGCAGGCACCTCGTGCTTGGTACACTCGGATAGACAACTATTTCACTGGACTGAGCTTCACCAAAAGTGAAGTAAATTCAAACCTGTACCAGATTGTTGTTGAGGGTAAGCTATTGATTATTGTTCTTTTTGTTGATGATCTAATTTTGACTGGTGATGAGAATTTGATACACTCATGCAAGGAGGATATTGCAAGGGAGTTTGAAATGAAGGACATGGGACTCCTTCATTATTTACTTGGCTTGGAAATATGGTAGCGGGATGGTGAACTTTTTGTGTCTCAAGGAAAGTATACAAAGGAGATACTGGGTAAGTTTCACATGGAGAGTTGCAAACCCATGGATACTCCTCTTCCAGGAAATTGGAGGAAAGAGGATGCTACTTCTGGAGAGGTAGTGGATGCTACTGTCTATAGGCAGTTAGTTGGTTCACTAATGTATCTAGTGAACACCAGACTAGACATTTTCTACGCAGTTAACCAACTGAGTCAAGATATGGTTAAGCCTACCAAGCTCTTTTGGAAGGCAAGGAAGCATGTCTTGAGATACCTGAGAGGCACATCAGAGTATGGTCTATGGTACATACAGACAGAGGGAGTGAAGCTTCAAGGATCCACGAATGCAGATTGGGCGGGTAGTCCATCAGACAAAAAGAGCACATCAGGGGGGATCCTTAGCATAGGATCGACAACAGTTTCCTGATACAACAGGAAACATTGATATGTGGCACTCTGTTCAGAAGAATCAAAGTACATGGTAGCAAGTCAAGCTACATGTGAGGCTATCTAGATGAGAAAGATCTTGGTTGGTTTGTTTGGTTCTCAGATGGATCTGATAGTGATACATTGTGATAATCAGAGTTGCATTAAACTCTCGATTAATCATGTGTTTCATGATCGGTCCAAGCACATAGATATCTGGTACCATCATCTCAGAGATTGTGTGCAGAGAAGAATAATGTTGCTTCAGTACATTCCCACAGAGGATCAAGATGCAGATATTGTAACGAAGGTGCTCACCAGGAGAAAATTTGAATACCATAGAGACAGGATCGAGGTGAAGGACAATCCCTTCCTTGTTGAGAGGGAGTGTTGAAATTCAACAAGAAAATTTTAGCACCCACGCCTAGTGCATTAAGCACCTACACTAGGGTGGGGCCCATAGGCATAAATTTGGTGCATGCCTATTTTAGTTATCCCTAAATTAAGATGGAAAATAAAATGTAATCTAGTCTCAAAATAACTTGTAATAGTTAACTGAGAGTGATAAACTCATTTAGCTCATGAATTTCGAGTTAGAGGTAGTTGGAGAGGCATGCATAGTAATTCTAGTTGTAACATAGTTCGAAGTGCAGTGGTGCATTAGTTAATGGAGGTTGTAATAAGTTTAACTCAGTTAAGTGAGTTAAACTCATTTGTGCTAGTTTTAATTGTTAGATACACTAGTGAGAGATAAAGTGAATTAAATATTAATTAACTCACAATCAGTGATCTCACATGCAATTGAGGATTTACTATTATTAGCTGCATGCATGTAAGATCTAGGTGAAAGGGAAGTTGACTATCAGTTGTAGGAATATTGGGTTGCACCCATGCAACCAAACACCCATTGGAGTGCCCATGATACTTGCACAGTAAAGGAAGGCCAAAATTCCTATTCTTTAGGGATTGCATTCATTAGGGATTGCGCAAGCAATGCAGGCTATTTGGAGGCAGTAAATTGGCTAAGTATTGGTTAGTTTTATGTATGATCGTGTGACACAATTAGCTGAGTATAGGAGGGCTCTTGTGAGAAGATTTGTATGTAATTGTTTCATGATCCATGTTGAATATACATTAGAAGATAGTGGGGTTTTGAGTAGCAAGATTTCCCCGAGAAATTATCTGTGTTGTGGCTTGATTAATTCTTCTTTGCTTTGGCTATTGTGTTTTTAATTCCGCAAAAGATTTCTAAAAGTGATTCAGTATTTAACTTTAGTACATTGTTAGATCAATATGAATCTATGATATACATGATTGTTGTATAATTTCTACAAAGAGGAGTTGAGAAGAAGACCGTAGGTTCTCAATATACCTCCATTGGAAACTTCAGATACTTCTAAGGCTAAATTACTCAAGTTGTTGAACGAAAAAGATAATTTGATTGAATATTTAAAGGTTGAAATTGAAAACAAACCTACATATCAAGAGCAACAAATACATGAATTGGAGATTGAAGAATACAATAAAAGGCTGGCTAAGTTGGAGAAAACATGTCATAGTTAAGCTAATAAGTTGAAATAGAGATACCTTGAAATTTCCCAGGAAAAACAGGAGATTAAAAAACTTGAAATGGAAAAATATCAACATTTTATAGAAGGAGTTAAACAAAATCCCTTAAAGGACTTAGAGAAATCCAAGCCAAAAGCATGAGTGAAGGTTTTAGAGACCACTTTCTCAACCATCAAATATTTGGGTGATCTATATGTCTCACCACCAGTTGGTCAATCATTGAAGAATACGGTAGTTTCTAGAGAGAAAAGAACAAAATAACTACACAATAATATCATGAGATTCCTAAAAGCACAACATTTATGATGTGACATGGAGATACAAAATTTGAAATCGTAGGTTTCTAATTTGCAGTAACAATTAGAGAGGGAAAAACAACAACAAGTAATGAATCAAAAAATCAACAACAATTAAAAACAATTGATGGAAAAAGAGCTTGAGTATGAAGTACAACAACTCACTATTGAATTGGACAAATGTAGATATCAACTGAAATGTACGGAGGAATATATTGAAAGGAATGTAACTAAGAACCAACAAAAATATAATAATAATGTGGATTTATTGAACAAGCTAAGAAATGAAAATGTCAATTTGAGGGAATATTGTCAAAGGAGAATTTGACATCTTCAACAAGGATATAAGGATGTGTTTGTTGTAGTCACCAAAAAATCACAATTGTCCATAAAAGGAAAGTGACACTCTTCTTCTTTAGAGGAGGGCTTGCCGAATCCTCCCAAGCATCCACGAGTTTCAGAATAACAATTTTTAGGTGTTGTATCTATGTAGACACATTTAAACATGTACAATATATATAATTAATTTTTGTTAACATGTATTATATATCATTATATTTTCTGTCAACGTGCCTTTTTGAATAAATTACTAGTACATTTTGAGGACTTACTTTTATGTCTCCTTCATGGAGGTTTGATTTGGTTGTGGTCTCACTAAGATCTAGTTACTCTTTTATTTTTGGACAATGTAATGGAATTTTATAAGGTGATAACTTACTGAACTGAGAAATTGGTGCTATGGAATGTACTAAATTTCTATTTGAAATACAAAATATGTCTTCTTTTCATAGTAGAACAAATTTACAATATGCTTAGTGCATCATATGGTAAAATTTATCATAGAGTGCCTCAAAAGGAAATATGGGGGTTACTGGAGATGGAGGTATAATTTTTAACCAAAATGGTAAAAAATTCTTGTCTTATGCATGGGGGATTGACACTCCCTCAATTAATCAGGAAAATATGTGGCCTTGTTGGAAAGGTCTCTCCTTTCTTCTCTAATATGGTTTTTTCTATTAATAAGAAAATTGCATAATGCTTACATGAGTTACAAATTTAGCATTATAAAAAAAAAATAGTTACATAATTTAATTTAATTTAAGTAAGTTATATTAAAAAAATAAAAAATTTAATTACTTATAATTAAGCAATTAACAAAAATTTTTTTTAAAAAAAATTTAACTTGTAATTAAGCAATTAATATATAAAAAAATAAAATAAAAAAAATTAGTTACTTTAGGTTTTATCACTTACAATTAAGCAATTAATAAATTTTAAAATTTATTAAATTAATAATAATAATAATTATTAATTTAATGAATATCATATTATATATTCTATTATAAGAATTTTTTTTTTTTTTTAAACTTAAGGTTTTATCATTTACAATAAAATTTATTAATTCTTATTATTATTATTATTATTAAATTAGTGAATTTGATAGCATATATTCTATTAAAATTATTAAAATTTATTAAATTAAATTTATTATTTATTAAAGAATAATAATAATATAATAAAATTCATTAAATTAAAATAACAGAATATTAATTAGTCTGTCGACTCTTCCTCTTTTCCTCTTTTCACTATATCTAAACCTTTTCCTTTGCGTCCTTCTTTCACTTTTCATTCATCATCTTTTCTTGAAGATGGATCCCCATTGGGATTCAAAACGCAGACCATTGTTTGATCACACTATGGATAATCCAGAGATCTCTTCATTAAACGATAACCACAAAAGCTTGAAAACCATAATTTTTTCCCTGCACGGAGGGGATCTTGGGAAGATATTTGTTATCTGGAAAAAACTAGAATGAGAATTGAAAGAAGGGTTGTAGACCTCCATTTTCTCAAAGAATGTCGTGACAACAATCTTATCCCTGCCTTCGCTCGCATTAAGCCTATCTTCCACCTTCGCAGATATAACAAATATTTTTTAAAGATTAGTTTTAACGTAATTCGTGGTGAGATCAGGGGGACGCGTGCTGCTTTGGATAAGATTGGGCGCTATGCTCTATCTTTGCATTTAAATCTTGCTAATTCTATTTATTTTGATCTGTCGAAAACCATCGATGCTAGAGCTGCTCTCAAGGCTCAGAGGGAAGGTTAACTGGCTCGGGATAGACATATTAAAAAACTTGAAAAATTCAAGAAGTTGGCTCGTATTGAGAATCGATTCGCTGATGCTAAAGATTACTAGTATTCAAATAGGGTTCCACGGAGATTCTCTCAGCAATTTAGCTCAGTTAATAATGTTGTGGTGTCTTCGCATTCTGTAGGTTCATTCAACGTTGATGAAATCTTTAATTCAAATAACAATTCTCTATCATCCATGAGATATTCGTTGCATTCTGGCACCATTAATAATTCCAGAGTGAATTCACGGTCTGTTGATGCGTATTCACAATCTATTGTTTTGGTGGAAGATGCGGTTGACTTTGATAGTCCTACGCCTTTAATTTCTTCAGAAGTTGACAGAACTTCACAGTCCAGTTTGTTGAACGATACAGGCTGCTCGAGATGCCCTACTTTAACATCTGAGCGTGTGAATATGGATCAGTTTTTGGATGATTCCTCTATCAGTAATTGTTCGATGATGGGGGTCCCTGGTAGTTCAGGCAACGCGGAAATTGGTTTGAGTGAAAAACTTGTCAGCAAGTCTTCAGAAGTCGGAGAACTGAGCTCATTTGACAGTGTTCAACCTATTGATGTGGTGGTCATTCCCTCGAGAAAGGAATTGTTTTCCTATAATGTTAATTAGCTGCTCAAGCTCAGAGATTACACTCCCCCTTCAAAGTTACCGCTTCTAGCTTCTGAGCTCTGGTTCCTTCGTAATTTCATGAATGCTCCAGCTTCAAGTTCATCAGCCTATTCGAATTATTCATCTGTGTATTCGCATTCCTTTGCAACATTATTTGGTCCAGCATTTGGATCCTATGATAATGTTGCGGTCGATGTTATCGAAAGGACTGATATTGCTTCTTCCGACTCTCAATTCAACTCACCAAGAAATGGGTCTAATGGATCTAAGTTAATTAATTCTGATTACTCCATTAGCAATGTGTTTAGAATGTTTGGTGGAAATCGTGACAGTACCAACTCAGCTAGTAGTAATATTCTTCTTGATCGTAGTGAGGGTCAGGGATCCGTGATGATTTTGGGCTTAAAGGAAGAATATGACGTGGGCCAAGTTTATTTGGTTAGTTGTGAGGGTGGTCGTAATGAATGGCCCAGTAATGCGTGCTCAATGAATGATGAGGATCATTGCCACAATGAGCCCCTTATTAAGATTCGAACTATCATGGAAGGCAGCATGCTATTAAGCTTTAAGGATAAGAGAATCAACATGCTAGGTCCTAGGCATGGGAGCGAGGAGGATAGAAGTCTTATAAAGAAACCCCTAAAAGATGATGCCTTTGGAACCATTAACAAGAAGGTTGTGAACCTATCCTCGATGGAGTTAAGTCAAGAAACCCTCTGAATTCTTAGAAAAGGTTTGGGATTTGTTGTTGCTCCAAAAGGCACCCCAAAAGAGAACATTCTTTGTAGCATTTAGGAGGGAATTCAGAGTTTACCTTTGGATGATAAAGAAGCTCTCATACAAGAATGCTCCCAGATTCTAAGGAAAGCTAGAGCCCCTAAGAGTAACCTTAGCAAGGATGAGATGAGTGCTCTGAGAGCCCTTCACAATAATGAGGATGTTGTTGTCCTTAGGGCGGACAAGGGAGGAGCAGCAGTCATTTTAGATAAACTGGATTATATTAGAAAAATGAATGAGAATCTTGATTGTAGCAGTTACCAGAAGCTAAAGTCTAACCCTTTGCCAAGGGTTTTAAGGGAAGTCAAGAAGCCAATTTTGAACTATCATCTCGATGATAAGTTAAAAAAGAAATTGACCTCGTCCTGTGAGGTCATTTTGAGACTTTATGGGTTACCCAAGACTCATAAAGAGGGTGTTCCCCTTAAACCGATTTTTAATACTATTGGATCCCCCACCTATGAATTGGTGAAATATGTTGTTGAAATTCTCAAGCCTCTCGTTGGAAACACTGATTCCTTCATTAAGGACTCTAATGATTTCGTTAAACTTATTAAGGAGGAAAGGGTGGAGGAGAGCGACATCTTGGTGAGCTTTGATGTAGTTTCATTGTTTACCAAAATTCCATTAGATGAAGTAGTGCAAGTTATTAATGAGGTTATGGATCCATAAACAACTAAACTTGCTGAGATTTGTTTACGATCCACCTTCTTCAGCTTCCAAGGAGAATTCTAGGAGCAGGTATCGAGTGTCAGAATGGGATTGCCACTCTCGCCTATTGTCGCCAACTTGTTTATGGAGCACTTCCAGAAGAAATCCCTTGCTTCTTTTCCCTTATGTCCAGCTTGGTGGAAAATATTTGTAGATGACACCAACATAAAATGGACGCATGGTAGGGAGAGTCTCAAGAGATTCTTTAATCATCTCAACTCAATTTCCTCAGAGATTAAGTTTACTATGGAGTTTGAAGAAAATAGGAGCATTCCTTTCTTGGATGTCCTTGTTACCAAAAAGGAGGATGGAACATTGGGGCATCAGGTGTTTAGGAATAAAACCCATACTGACAGCTACCTTCATGTTGAGTCTTACCATCATCCTGCTCAGAAATTTGGTGTCCTTATACTCTTGTTGTAAGAGCTCTGAGGATATCTGATGAGGAGCATCTAAAATAGGAAATCACTCACTTGACTTATGTTTTCATGGGTATAGGATATAGAGAAAGAGAAATCAGAAAGGCCATAAAAAGAGCTGAAGGTCCAGTCATATCCAAGAGGCACCAAGGACCTCAAGAGAGTTGTGGTAGGGTTTTTCTACCATATATTAAAGGTGTTATGGATAAGATTGCCAAGGTTTTGGGAAGAAATGACATTTTTGCAAAATTTTCAGCAGCAGGAACCATAAGGCAAAAAATGCGGTCAGTTAAGATAGTATTAGTTAGGAGTAGCTTAAAGGTGTTTACAAGATTCACTGTTCATGTGAGAAGAGTTACATTGGTGAAACCGAGCGCTCTCTTCAAAAACATCTTAAGGAGCATGGTGTCGATATTAACATTGAGCGATGTCGCACTTCGGCCCTTGCTGAGCACTCCTCAAAATCTAAACATCACTTACGTCTTGAGGATGCTAAGATCATTGCCAGGGAGGAACACTATCGAAGAAGAAAAATTAGAGAAGCGCTTGAGATTATGAAACACCCACATAACATTAATAGGGATGGAGGATTCAAGATCAGTGACAGTTGGCTGCCTCTAATGCGACATATGTGCTCCTAGAGTTCGTCTTCTACCCAGGTACTGTATCTCAGGTTTGCTTCTCCTCCGAAAAGATTTTTTAGGGTTTGGTCTTTGCAAACATCTAATTAAATTATTTACTTTTAATAATTATCCTTATTAATTAATTTTTATTTTCTATTAATATAAATTAATTAATTAATAATTATTATTCGTATCTAAAGTTTTTAATAAAAATAAATTATATTTATAATGATCATATTTAATATTAAATTAGTAAAGTTTGAATTTTAATAATTAATTGAATAAATAATGATTAATAGAATTAATTTATAATAATTATAAATAATAGCTAGTTTTATTATTTGAATTAATGAATGTTAATACTAATTAAAGTAAGCTATTATTTATTTTTATTAAATATTAATTTATTTAATTAATTAA
Organism: Pinus albicaulis; assembly: GCA_034641835.2. Lineage (NCBI taxonomy): Eukaryota > Viridiplantae > Streptophyta > Pinopsida > Pinales > Pinaceae > Pinus > Pinus albicaulis. The sequence continues at coordinate 1,471,281,717 of CM076578.1, forward strand.
TAATTATCAATTTTGTAAATAATTCATCCTAATATTATTATGGTCTCTCATATTCTAGGGTTTTATAATTTAAAATTCTTCCCTAAAAGTTAAGGTTAAGAATTAACTCTTTTATTATTAATTTAATTAATTTAAGTAAGTTATATTAAAAAATTTAAAAAATTAAGTATTTATAAGTAAGTAATTAATAATATATTTTTTTTTAAATTAAAAAAATTTAATAACTTATAGTTAAGAAATTAATATATACAAAATAAAAAAATTAAAAAAAAAAATTAGTTACTTTAGATTTTATTACTTACAATTAATAAAATTTAAAATTTATTAAATTAATAATAATAATAATTATTATTAAATTAATGAATTTGATATTATATATTCTATTATAAACTTCTTAATTAAAATTATTAAAATATATTAAATTAAATTTATTATTTATTAAAGAATAATAATAATATAATAAAATTCATTAAATTAAAATAACATAATATTAATTAGTCTGTCGGCTCTTTCTCTTCTCCTCTTTTCACTATATATAAACCTTGTCCTTTGCGTCTTTCTTTCACTTTTCATTCATCATCTTGTTCTGAAGATTGATCCCCGTTGGGATTCGAAACATCGACCATTGTTTGATCACACTGTGGATAATATAGAGATCTCTTTATTAAATGATAACCACAGAAGCTTGAAAACCATATATCAACATCACCAGGAATATAATCCACATATCCTTATCTCACCAGAAAAATAGTTCCTTTTACACCTAACAAAATAGTACAAAAATAAGGGATTCACGTCTCAAAGAATTATCAACTCCAACTCCAACATTCCAAAGTATCAAGCAAAAGACATAATGTCTTAACTTAGTAAATAAATAGTGTACAATTTGAATCAACCAAAAAGGCCAAGAAATGAAGCTTGGGCATGCATTTTAGTGAAACGAGGAAATTTCAGTCTGCTTGATAGAAATGCACGCCCAACCTTCATTACAAGGCCAAATTGAATGATTCAACTTGGAGAGTAGATAGAATTTTTTTTTCATAGACTTAGTGAAATATTTTAATTTGTTTTATAATATAAATTAATTAACAATTTTTGCATACATGTAGCCTAATGGTTTGGATTTACATTGTTTTGCATATATGATATATGTAATTATATTTTTTAACAATTGCATATTTAATGTATTGTTATTAGTAAGCTCTTCATCCTATTTCAATCCGAGTCTAACCAATAAGCTGAAAACACCTCTAAACCATTATCAACTAATAAATGACCACTAACCATGCTACCTCCTATCCAAGTAATCCTAATTTTTTCTCCCAACAATTCATACAAAATATTGAACATTTTAAAGATATTGCAATAGGTAATTTGTATTGACACAAACAATATTGACGCATTTCAAAGTTTGAGCCACAAAATCATCATTTTTAAACATGGATTACAAATAATTCTGAAAATTTAGAAGTCTTTCTCATTAACATTATTGTCTGCAACAATGCCATCCATTGTATCATTTTCAGTGTTCATGTGTTCTTTCAAGTATGTAATATTATTTTAATCATCATCTTGACCTGAATCATCTTCATCATCATTGAAATTTGAGCGTAGACTATCTATATTGTTACAAGATCTGTTTGGATCATGATTTACTATGTCATCCATATTGTTGTCTTCTATAACTCATCTAACTTTGGGTTCTAAGGATGTTTTGTTGACCATATGCAAGTTTTTGACTTTCTATGTTGGTTTCCATTATTTCCAATGTATAAGGGACAATCAAATTTCCAGTTTTTTGGATGGTTTCTTGGTTGACATATGTTCTGTTTTTATTTAGTTGTTTTATTTTCTAGGACAAAATTGTAAAGCTATTGATGGTTTCTTATCAAGAATACACTCTTGAAGTGTATATGCAAAATGTAACTTCATCGTTTCGTTATGAATAGTGTGTTTTCTTTATACAAAAATTATTATTACTATTATTATTATTATCTAATTTTAAGGTCACGGCCAAGTCAGACACAAGATTGGTGTATGAAATCCCCTTATTTGTGAGTTCTTTATACAAAAATTATTATTATTATTATCCAATTTTAAAGTAACCACAAGCTAGACACAAAATTGATGTATAAGACCCCTGAGTATACTTATAAAAAACACTCTATAAAACTCAAAATCTAACGATAATTTAGTTATTTTCTGTGATTCTATAATTTTGATCTCTTAATATTCTTCCCTTACAGAAAATTCCACAAACATTTTCTGAAACTCCATGATAATTATCACTGCAGGCAATTACCACTTTTTGTGGTAAATCCAATTACTTTGTAAAATAACGAAGGTATATTATGACAGGCCAGCAGTCCAGTCAGGGATCTCTTTATTCAGTCGTAATCAAGCTCACCAGCAGCAGACAACTAATTACTGTTATGTTCAAGATCTCGGTGCCACGAAAGAAAGCTACAATGTATGTGGCGATGATTGACTACTTGCTGCTACGCCGTCATCTCATGATATTGGGTTTTCTTAATCCACAAATGTCTTCGGTCTGTCTCAAGGAAAATTTTCGCCTTCCATGAAAACTAAGAGTTCAGCCGTATTTCTAGTTGGGAACCATTGTTTAAGGTAGTTTAGAGATGAGCTAACTCTAACCTTGGGTTGATGTTTGTTGGGCTGAGAATAGACATAAGAGGGAGCGGTGTAACGATATTGTAGGATAACATTTATGAGGTGCAGACAAGTGGATTTAAATTTGATGGAAGGGGTTGAGGGCGCAAAGTAGGAGTGGGGTTACACTGTTTCAAAGGACATCTAGCGAGGAGTACTTGAATTTATTTAAAGTTTTATTTATATGCTCAAAAATATTAAGAGAAGAGTTACAAGATCATCATAGTTTTATTGAATTAGAAGATTAGGAAGGTTGGTGCTGTGATAAATCTTTTGAAATTGAAATTTAAGGTATAGATATCTTAGATATTTTAAGAGAAAGTGGATTTCATCTTCAACGCGCTTAATATTATAAAGATGAAAGATTCTTTCATTCTATAGGGTTTTGGGATTGTTCAATGCCAAGTTTCACTATGGAGCTCATGAAAATTCGTTCTTTATTTTAGCAATATTGAATTTCTCCTTTACACTAATTAAAACATACGTCTAATTCTAAGGTTAATACCTCTAATCTTCTAGATTCAAGTTGATCATCTCCTTATAATATTTTAATTTTCTTTCACCCTCTAACTCTTTATGAAACCATAATTTATCCTTAAATTTAGATTTAATAATATTTTTTATATTATCCTTGCTATGTAATATATCTATTTCTTTATGCCCTAATGGTTTAGCCAAGATTGGGCATCCTTATGTCATCCCTGGTTGAGCCACAAGTGGTCTTGTTTGAAGTTTGAAGCAATTTTGGAAGCATTTTTTTTTCCATGTTGTTTAACTTGATCTTACACATTGAATACTTGGTCAAGTCACAGTCTCAATGTGGAAAGACTTGCTTCTATGGAGAGGATAAAATAGGGTGTATCATTGTTAATTTTGAGATTATAAGTTATAAAACTCTTTTGGATCTTCTCTATCTTTCTTCATGGTTCTCTAAAGATACTATATCCCTAAACTTTGCATCCATATAAAATAACAGGAGTAACAAGAGTCTTAAAGAGGAGGTTTTTCTTATCCCATATCCCAAAGGTCCACTAATTTTCAATTATTTTCAAACCCATAATTAGTTTTTCACCCTCCATTTATCATTTTCTCAATGCTATAGTTTGATTTGACCTTCTGATGAATATCGTTGCTAAGATATTTGTATGAAGGAACTTCCCCCAAGTTGTTATTGCCATATATGAAAGTATCATAGATGATATTTTTTTGTATTTAATGATCATAAATTTCATTTTGATAGTATTAATAATCATACCCATATTTGAGCAGAAATCCTTAAGATTCTTAGTTGCTTGCCAAGATCATGGGGACTCCTTGCTATAATAGCTTTATCATCATCATAAAGAAGAAGAATGATGACTATACCAACAAGAAGTGGGTGGACACAACTTAATTCTTCCAAACAATCTTTGAACATATCAATGTATATGCCTATAAGGTTTGGGGACAAGGGACAACCTTGCATAACTCCTATATTATAGTCATTTTTTTCTAGCCATCACTCTTTGTTCCTAAACTTGGTAATAACCTTCTCATATAGCCTTGTCGCAACAACACGCAACTCAAAATGAACTTTTATCTCTTCCAACTTTTTCTAAAGTTTTGCAATAGCCTCTATGTCAAAAAAAATAAAAAATAAACAAAACAACAAAGCAAATTGGCTCTTTATTATTATAGCCCCCCTTTGCAATTATCATAAGAGTAAAAAAGTGGTTTATTGTTGAATTAGAACTCCTAAACCCAACATAACATTTGCCTCTTTTTCCATGCATTTCTAGCCACATGCTAATCTTATTTTCCAAAATCATTCCATATAGCTTGGCTAAAATGAGGCTAATCATAATTGTCCTATAATTAGCAGGATTTTTTTTTATCCCCACTTTTAAAAAAGATTCAATGAGGCTTTCTGTCCAAATCCTAGTGAAGCCTTGTTGGATTGCTAAATCTAAAACCTTTCATATCCGAGTGATGAAGATAGGCCCTTCACTTTTAAGGTTTCAACATGGTATCCTTCAATGTCCTTAACTTTTCTAGTTGTGAGTTGCTTAACTCCAAACTCTATGTATTCCATAGAAAAATATTCAATCTCTATAAGAATGTTTGGAATGTTATCCATGACATTAGAGGATTCATAAAGACTTTTAAGGTAGATATTATGGTCCTTCAAGGGAATCATATTATCTTCTTTAGTATTATGGTTAAAATTTTCCATCTAGAACTTCATAGGATCAAGTTTAGATATGTCCAAAAGCTACTCTTTCTTTTCATTTGTGTAGAACAGTTTTTCCCTTTCAATTAGGGCTTAGAAATAATTATCTTATTAAGTTTTAAGAGCTCATTAGAAGCACCCCTAATAGTCTTCCTAGTAATTTTACACTTGTTATCATACCAGATTGATAGTTTTATTTTCCTTTTTACATAACACCTTGATCAAGAACTTGATAATAGATTAAAAAGGGTAATCATAAAATTATACTAGAGGTCTTTAATCTTGTCCCTATAAGATATAAGGAGATTTTAATTCACTATCTAATCCCTTTAAGAAAAGATCCATTTTACTTTTTCTTCCAAAAGTAGGTGCCTTTGATTATATAATTTTTCTTTAATGGGGATATCGTGCATGACCATTCTAGAGTTATAGTTAAAGGACTATGATGAGAATCATGTTCATGATCATTTAAAATGTCAAAATTTACCATTTGGTTGTATACGAGGAATAACATATATCACACAATACATGACACCACATCCCAACCCGTGAATACAAGTAATCTTGTTGGAGTTTAGCCACTTCATTACACCATTGCAAATTATTAAGCCTTGAAAACTACAAACTTAGACTAGCTCAGTACCAAACAAATTATTAGTTAAGTGTTTAGAGTTTGTTTTGTATCTACTATCTAGAAAAAGGTCTTCATCTAGCAATAAATGATTTTGGTTGGAGTCATTGCTTAAAATAATTTAGCTTGGTCAATTTTTTCCTATCATTAAAGTCTCATAACAACATGATATTGCCTTCACTTCTTATACTATATCTTGTTTTAGGGTATTATAGGGAGAATTTTTATCTAGTTTGTTTTCTTATAAAAAATAGAATCAATAGGGGTGAAATAGTATAATATATAAATATTCTTAGTAGTGATGTTTGATATCTCTATCCAAATGTGTTTATTGAGAGAGTGTATCTTTTGAAGCCAAATGTGAGAAGAGATGTTATTTTTTATGTATCGAACTATGCCCCCAATCCATCCACGATAGGATTTCTTGTTCCATGTTGACCACAAAATAAATCCTTCTATTTTAAGGGCCTTAGATTGTTCATGCTCCCACATTTCAACTAGAAAAATAATAGAAAATTCACTTAAGATCCAACTTAGCAAATGATCTTTGCACCACAGAAATCCATAGCAATTTGAGAGGGGATCCAAAGTGTCCCAAATTCCTATTTAGTATTATCAATTTCATCTCTAATATTGATAATATATTTTCAATTTTCAGTTATTGCTCATTTTTCTTCCTTCATTTCTGGTTTCTTTTACCTTTTGAACATCCTTTTTTAAGTCAACTTGGCCCTTTGGAATGAGGTGTTTATTCATATATATTCATCTTTCAAGCTCATAAATTTATTGAGTATGCCATATTTATGATCATTAGATCTCACCTTGACACAAATCAACCTATTTTTATGTTCAATTATATTTCCGAGCCTCTTTGCTTCTTTCAAGTAGGTTGTATCAATTTGTGACTTTATTTTTAGTTCTTCTTTTACTATTGCTAGCATATCCTCATCTGCTTGCTCTTTCATTCCAACTATTATGAATTCAAAGCTCTTTTGTTATGCTCATGATCCAACTCAATTAGATAATTCATTTATTTTTTGATGGGTTTGATATCCAATTTATTTTCCGTACTAATTAGAGCCAAATTGTTAGTTAGTGTTTCTTCTAGCTCTTTAATCTTATCTTTCAAATTACAGTTTCCTTCAACCCCTCCTTCTTGGGTTGATTATTTCTATTTTCCATTTTTTATAATTCAACCTCCATTTTTTACAATTAAGTTTCAACATTTGATATTCTATTTATATATGTTTGAATTTTATTTTTGAAATTTATTATAAGCATTACCTCTATACATATATATCAAAGAGATTAATTTAAGTATTTTATGTTTACACATATATCAAAAATATTGATAAGACTAATGTACGTATTACATATATAAATATAATATCTTTCTTACTTGGAACATTGACTTGTTAGGTAATTGAATTCCCTAGGCCATTGAATTTTATTCAATATAGATGATTGTGAGAGTAACTTGAGATATTATTTTTGTTATGGAAACAACACAATTATGTTTCTTTCAATTATATTATCACTTTCCAATTCATGGTATGATAACACTCCAATTGGTGTTAGCATGTGTTTGTTTATTGCTATGTAGGTTTAGAAGGGTATTGTGGTGGGCTTTCCTATATTATAAATAGATAGCAATGTGGCCCTTCTTGGCTCACATACATAGGATCATATAGGGAGGATAAAAGGCTCACCTACTAGGTTGGAAGACATGTTTGAGAGTGCGGGGAAGAGTTGGTTGCTAGTACCAAGACAACAAGAAAACAACTTTCTAACTTTAGCCTTAGTCATTTCTGAGGGGCCTAGGCCTACAAAGTATCCAAGGGATGGTCAAGATTTTGTCTAACCTATTGATTTTGATTCTTGATCTTGGGAAGGGGTTAACATTTGAATGATTATGACCAAGCTCTTCCAATTAATCACTTGATTTCTTCTTGGTTTTTCTACTCGAGCACATTCACGTGCTTGTTATTTTAATGCTCAATGATTTTCATGTCAATTTGACTATTTATTTCGGATTAAGCCAACCCTCTTGATGTGTTTACTTATAGTTTGTGGGTGTTTCAGTGACAATAACACCTGGAGTTGCTTTTTTATTTTTGCTTTGTAGAGGTTGCATGTGCAACCTACCTTTTTGCGCTAAGGCTTGTACACTTTGTTTATATTGATAATCAAAATAAACCTTCATTTGAAAATAAAATATTACGTAAGAAATTATCATGTGTATGACAAGGTAGGTTCAGACCTTCTCTCTTCCAAGTTTTCTCGTCACTAGGGTTCTCTAGTTCTTCCTTCAAATGCCTTCACCATCTTTGCACATGAAAGTGAGCAATTTAGAAGAATAAGGAAAGATGATTACTCCACTTAAGAAGAATTTACATAACATATCTCTATGATGGATTGAAGCTCTCAAATTAGTTAAGGAGCTATTAGTTTTAGTGGATTAAGCCTCTCTAGGAATTTTAGTGAATAAATTATCCATCTTCTAGAAAACCTTAAAATCTTTATGTTTGGGGTAGGACCACTTGACCAATTTTCATTGTGTCAAGGGTTGCACATATTCTAAGAACAAGTTTGACTTTTTCAATATTCATGCTAGATTGTTCCAATTTCTACATATTTGTGTGAATTTGAAAATAAACATTACAGTAATCAACTTAATCAAGGAGAACACAATTTATCCAATGTTTAAAACATATTTATGGATTTTTCATAATATGTAAACCAAATGTGAATGCATTATGACATCAAAATTAATTTGTTGCATGGAGACACAATGTAAATGTTAACAACATGATGTGACATGACATATAAATGCACATGTCTCACCTTGAGCTTTAGAGTGCACCTCATTTTTTTAGGTGTAAAAATCTAGAGAGAGATATTCTTGATATAATGTGTGTTTACATATGCATTTTATTTCATTAAAATTAAATAATAATCATAATTTGACCCATGACATGTGGAACTATTGACAATAGGGTGCTCTCTTAAAACACTCCTTGTGGAAAGGTCACTGGTTTGAAAACTTGTGGTTGTAAAATATCTAGCCATGTTAAAAGTTGATGTGCCTTAGACTAAATGCAATCCTCAGATGATTTTGACAACTTAAATGCTCTTAAGTCATGATTTTTTAGTCAAAAATTAATTCCACAAATCACTAACAAACTAACAAAAAAACATTATAAACCTAAATTAATATTTATTAAATATTCAAAAAAAAAAATTATAACTTTGAAACATATTACATTAACCACATGTGAAACAAAACAAAACGAAATCCTTTAATAATTTCATTTATACTTAAAAAAAAAACATATTGTATTTAAAAATTGCAAAAACTTTATTTATTTAATATGCAGAAATATAAAGATTCTCATATATCAAAACTGATGTCCAGCTAAACTTGGACTTTCAAATTATTTTATTATCATCATATTTTGGGAATATACATATATTCGAAAACTTTAAACTTTAACATTACTTATTTTAAAATATTAACATATTATTCAATAAAATTTATATTTTTAATTCAATTTTTGTATTAATGACCTTTAATAATTATAGAATTTTATAAAACCTAATTTATTTTAAAATTGTTAAGCATAAAAGCAGTTACAAGTTATAAACATAGGTACGCAACATATAACAAATTAAAGACCATTTTAATATAAATAATTCTCACCCATGGCAATGCAATGACATATTTCCCATAGAATTTTGTTCCATACTTTAATACCATTCTTATATTTCTGGTCCATACATTAATAAAGACAGATGAGGGTGCCTTTGTACACTTGTAAATAAATGGGTCTAACTTTTTCATCATTTCCCTTGCCCAATAAATTAATAGATGGGACTAACTTTTTAATCATTTCTCTTACACAAACTTGGCTGGAATTGTCTTCAATTAAAATAACTGCTCAAAAACTGCTAAAGGTCAATGTAAAGGCATACTAAATTACTTAATATTTAATAATATCCAATACGAGGCCAATGTACTAGTAAGAATAAATTGTTAAATATTTAATTATAATGTCTTAATAATTTTATAAGAATGAATAAGAGTTTCATAGAAATATTAGGGTTAGCTATGTATATTATGTGGAAGAATTGAAGATTTGTTTATTGAAGTCTTTGCTTCCTTCACATGCCTTCGGTCCATAGGTCGGTGATAGGTTTCCCTAACATTCCTTCACATGACATGTTTCATTAAAGCACTAACACAACTGCAATTCACTAACCAACCATCGTAGACAACTAACATAAAAACGAGTATAGTCCACGAAAGGAGATATGCATTTATTAACCATATGATTCTATCATATTTTAAAAAATTAAACTAATTGTTTAGGGAAAATAAATATCTTTGAAAGATTTTTCAATATAATATTTGATATTTATTTTGATTATTTTGATTATTAAATCTTTAAAATAATAAAAATATATTTAATTTATTTTTAAAATTTATTTTTATATTTTAAAAATATTATATAATATATAAATTTATTTTTGAAATGAATAATAAGAAAATTCAAAATGTATTCTAATATACAATGCAAAATATAAATACATATATATCATTGTTTCACAATTAACTATTTTGAAATTTAAAGATATAAATGAACATTTCCAAAATTATATATATATATATATATATATATATATATGTTTAGATAAATGTTTTTCAGATTAATCACATCATAATGATTTGGTCCAATCTAATGTCATTTTTAGGACAAAGTGAAGAAAATAATCGATCTCAATGAATAAATAGTGTGGATGCATTCATAGGCTATTTCGAGGCAATGATGCATCCACACTATTTATTCATTGAGATCGATTACTTTCTTCACATTGTCTTGAGTATGAACCATATTAGATGGCTCTAAACATAGACCAAATCATTATAATGTGATTAATTCAAAAGACATGTATCTAAATTATGGATCACAAAAGTCTTAGATCTAAAATATTTATATATGGTTAAGAGATATAAATGAATACTCCCTCTCTCATATAAAAATTAAAATTAAAATAAGCAAAATATATTGTCAACTAATTAAAATTAAAATAAGCAAAATATGTGGTCAAGTAAATGTGTTTTTAGTGATTTTGAGGAAAGTTGTTAATGTCCTCACCTACATGTAAAGTTTACTTTATATAATTTAATTATTTGATTTTTTTTAATATAATTTTTAGAAAATTTCATTTAATAAATATTTTTAAAACTAAAAGTTTCTTTTATTTAAATATAATAGGAATATTTTGATGGCTGGACGGTCAAAATTAGCTGAAATTCGGGCCAAAAAATTTTAAGAAATCTTGAATCATGTTTTTGATGGTGGAAATGGATTCAACACCATTAAAAACCTTTAAAGCACCCAAAATATTAAAGTTCGATAGCTATAACTTAAATTTACAAAAATCTCTTCCAAATTTTCTTAAAATCTTACTTATATATCTCAAAACATATTTTAAATAATAAAAATATTAAAAAATAAATTATAACATTTATAATAAATTAATTCTTAATAAATTAAATATTATATTAATAATTAATTAATTTATATTTTCAAAAATAAAAAGTTTAGTTTAAATAATGTTTTTAAAATATAAACAACAATCCACACATTTTCTCCCCTAAACCATCAAATACAAAATTATTTTACAAACCATTTTTGCATGACAAAAGCCCAATCGCAAGCCAATAATAATTATCATTGTATTATATTTAAGACAATGTACCATTATAAGTAATCAAATAATCTATAGAGTGCCACTGAGGACAAAAAGGTAGATGGTGTATAGAAACATTCTCGTGCATGCCATACAGGTCTATATAACCTTCATATGACCTTGATTCTAGTGCCCATATTGTCCAAAATATTATCTAAAAGTAGTGAAAGACAAATAAAACACCATAACTTATATTTTACATGCATTTGGACATAGTATCCTTTTTCCATATCTAAATCATTATGAATATATTGTTAATATATATTTTTCTAATATTTAAATATTTATTATTATTTTAAAACCTACTAAGGGGGTATCAAATGAACTTTTTAAGCTTATTTGGTGGGTCAAATGAGCATCATGTCTAGGTAGAATTAATAACTTCAAGTTTATATGGCTGTAATTATGGTGGTTTTATTATTTCAATTATAATATTAATTTTCATATAAAACTGATATAATATTTTATATATAATATAATATAATATACATTATTATTTTGTAAAAAAATTATGAGTTATTTTATTAGAATTTTAATTTTTTAAATAAACTGATATCTATTAAAAAGAGGAGGTGAGAGGAGGTGAAGGTGGCTTCCCACATTTATCACAAGCATTAGATGAGGGAAATATGGATGTCACCCTCCCTCATTAGAAGAGAAATGACATTAGTTGCATTAATTATGATTATGAATTTCGACTTGGGTGATTACTCTTATGTATTTTCAAGATGGCTTGATTGTCTGGGTATTGATTTTAAGAAGTTACCCGAGAGAATTATATGTTGGTTAATGATTGTGGCCAATACAACAAGTGATGACATGGTTCAATGGTTCACTACTTTGGTGATATTTTCTAACCCACCACTTTAGTTGAATGGTATTTGGGAAATTTTTCATATTGGTCTATGGAGGAAATTCACCAACATCCATGTTTTAGCTAGCTTTTTCTTGGGGAAAGGGCTAGGCCTCTTACCCTTTGATCATTTTAGTTATGTTACTTGTTTTCTTAGTTTCTCCCTAATATTTTGTTCATACCCGCTCATTGTGTCTCATTGTACTAAATTTTGACATATTAGTCTAGAAACAACATCTTCCTCCCTTGGCTTGGGGGTGCTCCTTGTGTTCATGACATACAACAAAGCTCTAGGCGACTTCAATTTCAAGTATATTATGTTTTTCTTTGGGATACTCTTCATTTGATGTCGTGTGCCCTAGTTTTCCTCTTCTCCTTCATAGAAGTTTTAGAGAATTCTTTGTGTTATCCCTTCTTTGGTTTGCTTCTAGGACTACCATTTTCAGGGTAGTTGTTGGCTCTAGCTCCCAAGTGGATTTTGGGTTTGCTATGTTCAAGGTGGTTGTTATACCGTACTCTTGGGTTGTTATTTAATAGGGGGTGGCTAATTGAAGCTCAAGTCAACTCATATTTTGTGAATATGCCTAGGCAGTACACTCTCTCACCTAAAGGTGTTGGTCGAAGAGGTGAGAATGGAGGGTCAAGAACCTGGGTTGGATCAAAATATTCTTCCTAGCTCTATCACATGCAGATGCCACCCAATATTCAATAGGAATTTAGAGAAGTTGAGGAGGATATTGTTAATGAGCAAGATTTTCACTCATACACTGAAATATTTTCCACTGTTGTTGACTAGGTATCAGATACTAGGGACACGAGGGGTAGACATAATTAGTACCTTCGTACAATCGACCAATACTAGAAATTGAAATCGCTTCTATGTACATTCCTCCTTGAGAGGAATGATGCAAAATATGATATCATGTTAATGATGGATAAGTTCTAACTTCAATTCCAGGAAATGCATAAGTGCTTAGAAATGATTAAGACCATCACTCTACATGGCAAGGGGCCAACCCCTCCTGATAGTCCTATGAATCCCGAATCCATTGAGGTTTCCTCCTCTTAAATTTCCAAATGTTTAGTATATTTCTATTTATGGATATTGTTATTGTGATTCTAAATGTCAATTTTTGTGATCTAGATATATATTCATGGCTAGCTATACACTATAAACTCTCACTCTAATATGCTTTGGTCTTATTATAGTTTTAATGGCATATATTATCTTCTTGAAAAATTTAATACATTACTATTTTTTTACAAATATCATATTATTTTTTTTAGGTATGATTTCCCTAGTAAAGAGCCAAGACAAACCGTAGTTAATTTTTATTATAACTCTTTCTAAAAAAAAAATATTAAACAAATATATTATCAAATATTAAAAAAATATGTTATCAAACCTTTATGAGTTAGTGAATGTTGAAATAGTAATTTATTTCTTTGATTTGTTTGAAATGAAAAATCATATTATGGAGAAAACTCATTACATGTTGATTAACTAGTGAATGTTGGAACATTGTGGAAAATGCAAAGTAGAAAGTTTATTTAAATGTTCTTCAAACCCTAATTAGTGAATGTTCAAAGTGCAAGCAATTTAATAGCTCTTGTAACTCTTAATAATTATTGAATGTTGGAAAAGCTAGCCCTTGAATCTGCTTTTTTGTAGATTATTTCAAAGTCATAACCTAACATCTTTGTGAACCATTTTTGTTGCTCTTCTGAAGAGAGTTTTTGTTCCAAAAAGTGTTTAAGACTATCATGACCAGTTTTTACCTTGAAGTGTCTTCCCATTACGTAAGGTCGCAATTTCTTTAGTGCATGCAGTATTGCTAACATTTCCTTCTCATAAATAGCTTTCTGTAAATACTTTCCTTTGATTGGATCACTTTCAAAAGCAATGGGTCTTCCTTCTTGCATTAAAACAACACCAATTTCAATTCCTGAGGCATCACGTTCCACAATAAAGGTTTTTGTGAATTCTGGCATAGCTAAGACTGGTGCTAGGCACATTGCCTCTTTAAGATGTTCAAAGGCCTCAGTTGCTTCAGGAGTCCATGAAAATGCATCTTTCTTCAATAATGTTGTTAGAGGTACTACTATTCTCCCATAATTCTTAACAAACTTGCGATAATACCCTATTAACCGAGAAATCCTCGCAACTGCTTTATGGTTGTGGGGACTTTCCATTCCTTAATGGCTTTAATTTTGTTGGGGTCTACCTTAACACCCTCGTGAGATACAATATGACCTATATATTCCACCTCTTGTACTCCAAAGAAACATTTGGATGCAATAGTTTGAGCACCCTGTCAACATGTTGAACATGATCCTTCCAAGACCTGTTGTAGATTAGTATATCATCAAAAAATACTAGCACAAATTTTCTAAGGAAGTGTTTGAAAATGGAATTCATCAACCCTTGAAATGTAGAAGGTGCATTGGTAAGGCCAAAAGGCATGACCAAAAATTCATAATGACCCTCATGAGTTCAAAATGTTGTTTCGGAATATCTTCAGTCTTCATTCTAATTTGATGATATCCTGAACGAAGATCCAACTTGGTAAAATAAATTGCTCCATGTAATTCATCCAATAATTCATCAATCACAGGAATGGGAAATTTATCTTTAATGGTGATCTTATTGAGCTCCCTATAATCCGGACACATTCGCCATGATCCATCCTTCTTATGTACCAATAGTACAGGAGCAGAGAAAGAACTTTGACTAGGTTGAATTATACCGGCCTCTAACATTTCTGCAATAATGCGTTCAATTTCGCTCTTTTGGAAGTAAGGATATCTATAAGGCCGGATGTTTGGAGGAACACTTCCTGGAATCAAATGAATAGCATGATCATGATCACGAATAGGTGGGAGTCCATTGGGAGTTTCAAACACCTTGGAATGATTGTCCAAGACTTGTTGGAGATCTGCAGAAATAGATGATTTTGATGTTGGAACTTCTAGTGAGCATAATTGTGCAATTACGCCTCGCTGTTCTTTCTTTAGAAGTTTTGTCATGACATTAGAGCTTATTATCCTTCCTGGCTTCCCCGCAATACCCCGTAATTCCACTTCCTTTCCTTCTGAAAAAAATTTCAAGAAAAGTTCTTGAAAATTAAAAGCTACCGTCCCCAAAGATTGTAACCATTGTACTCCTAGTACAACATCAGCACCTCCCATAGGAATGGAAAGCATTGGACTAGTCAATACATATTCCCCATGGTTAGCTTAATATTATGGCATTTTCCAGAGCAATTTATAGTTCCTCCATTTGCAACCATCACTTGACATTCTGGTGCTGGGTATAGGAAACAATTTAATTCCTTGGCTACCTTACAATGAATAAAATTATGGGTGCTACCTGAATCAATCAACACTATTACCTTTTTCTTCTTGATTTGTCCTTCTATCTTGAGAGCTTGAGGAGTGGTAATTCCTGCCAGTGCATTACACGATATGGTCGGATTCATTTCTTCCTCTTCTAGGGGTGGTTCCTGGTGTATATCCTCTTCTTGTTCATTTTCTTCTTCTTCTTCACAATCTATGTAAAATAATTTCTTCTCAGCACACTTATGACCTTTAGTGTATTTTCTATCACAACTGTAGCAAAGCCCTTTTGCTCTTTTTCTTCCAATTGTTGTGGTGTCAACCTTGTAGGTTGTGGAAATCTAGGAGTAGCAACACTTCCCTCTTTATAGAAGTGAGTGGTAGGCTTCCTTGTCGCCATAATTTTACATTCAATTTTCTTGCCAACCTGAATGCCTTCTCCAATGAATCAGGTTCCAAAACGCGAACTTCATGTTGGATGTTATCCTTTAAAGTGCCTATGAAGAGATCAATCCTGTGTTCCTCTAGAATATCGGTTACCCTTATATTCAATTTTTGGAAGTCCTCAATGTGCTCCCCCACTAAACCCTTTTGTTTGAGATTTATCAATTGGCTAAAGAAGGTGTTTCTCTTTGTATCCTCATAATGTGCTATCATTTCCTCAGTAAAAATTGACCAAGTGACAATTTTTTTATGGGAGCAAAGCCATCGATACCATACAAATGTATTTTGTTCTAAATGTAAAGTTGCAATGCGTACCTTTTGTGTGTTTTGCACATTATTGAGATCAAAATATTGTTCCATCTGTAGTATCCATGTTACAGGATCCTTTCCATCAAACTTCCTCATATCCATTTTTGGAATATGGTGGTTCTTCCCTCAAACATTAGAGTTTATGAAATCACGATTAACATTTATTTTGTTCACATCATTAGTTTCCTCTACTATCTTTCACCATTAGCAAAAATTTCTTGTATCAACTTTGTCAAAGGTTCCATGTCTGCTTTTAGATCATTCTTCATGTTTTCCATCTTAGCTTCCATGTCATCCATCTTAGATTCCATGCCTTTCTTCAAACCATCCATCTTAGTTTCCATGCCTTTCTTCAAAACTTCCATGTCATTTTTTGTTGCTCTTTGCGAGAGCGAAATTTGTTGCACTTGCTCTTGTAATTTTGATATGTCATGTTGCCATTCTTCATCTTCATGAGTCATAGTAGATCCTTCTAAAGGCTTAATGGGTGTTGAATTATTTTTAGGGGCCATTTTAGAATCCAATACTGATATCTATTCTACAATATTCCCTTGGAATCGATTCAACTTGATTCTTCAAACAAGACTTATGCAATTTGGGAAAAAAAAATACACACCTTTTACTTGCTTTTGAGGAGCTCGATATTGAAATTGACTTGTCTCTATCCTCAATATCTGAAATTAGGCCTTGTAGTAGTCCTCTAAAGCTTCTTTCAAATGCCACAGGTCTGACTTGATTTGGATTCTTCAAGGCAAAGTTATGTCCAATCTCCGATAATGACGTAATTATGGACTGGTTTAGTAGAGTGAACTTGTACGACTTGCCATATGTCACTGTTTGCTCCTTTGCCACTGAAATTTATAGAAAGAAAACTACAGTCCATGTACTTCCAGTCACTTTTTACAGAATTCCAATCTGATGCTCAGAGAGAGAGTTATGAAGATTTTCCCACGATCACCTCTTTGAGATGAAATTCAGGAGCCTGAAAAAGACCTAACTTCCGCAGATCATATCTCTACAAATATTGTGAATCAAGCTCTGAAATTCTGCGATGATGTTCCTCAGAATTTTAGCTTCACACTCTAAAAATTTCAGCTTTTGAACCTTCGCAGAAAAAAAAGTTATAGCGAACATTCCTCAATGACCATTTTAAGTGAAATTCAGGAGCCTGCAAAAGCCCTAACTTCCACAGATCATATCTCCGAGAATATTGCGAAACAAGTTCTGAAATTTTGTGAAGATGTTCCCTAGGATTTCGTCTTTGCACTCTAAAAATTTCAGCTTATGAAACTTCATAGAAAAAAGTTATAGCGAAAATTCCACAATGACCTGTTTGGAGCAGCGAAACCCTAGAATCCAAAGCTCTGATACCAAATGTTGTGAAACCAGCTCCAAAAATAGAAGAACAGAAAAATCAACACCTTAGAAATAAGCCACTTCGAAGGGGCAACCTCTAATACATTACATGAATGAACAATTCTTGGTTGATACAAATGACAAAACCTCCTTTCTATATATAGGAGTCTAGGGGGCCATAATGTAATCCTAGTGGGGCCACAATGTAACCCTAGCTGACCTAACAATAATAATGTAAGGGCACAATAATAACAATATGGGGGTTACAGGGGTACAAAAATAACAATAAGGGGGGCTACACTAACATAATAAGGAACTGCACTATTAATATAGGGACTTAACAGTATCTAAGAAGGTTAGATGAATAAATCTAATTGTGTCAGATGTTATTTGATGTTTTGAAGATGTTTACCATATATGTAAGTAAGAAGGTTCGATGTAATGCATAATTATTTTAGATATTATTTTAATTAATGTTTTGAAGGTCCATGATGGTAGAGTCAAAGTTAAATTTGAGTTGGCTAGGTTGAAACCAAGACCATGCGTTATACCTAATACATCAATTAAAATATTTAATTGTTCCAAAGTCCAAAGTGTGATCCATGTTAACACCATGGTACTCAAAACAATCATAATAAGCAATTCTCCCTTGTGCCCTCGTGGATGAGAACTTCAATTATCGCCAATAGAAGATGATTGATCTCCCCTAAATTAGTATAGTGTCCTTCTAGATGATAGCTTCAATTTGATTATACTCAGGAAAGCATAAAATTCTTTCCATTTTATAAATAGACATTGAAAACTTGTATGCATAAAATTGTTTCTATTTTATAAACAGACATTGAAAACTTGTATGCTTCCATGTGCGGTCTAATGCTATTTGCACTGTTTCAAATTGCACAAAATTTGGGTGCATTAACATTATTTTATATAATAAAGTAACACATTGTTATAAAATAATCCAAATATTTAAAAAATATATGAAACTTTATGTTGTCCATGCATAGTACATGTGATATATCTATAGAGTTTGGAAACTACGTTTTTTATATAATATATCTTATTATTTTTTATATGATATACTGAAGTTTTTAAGTTCTAACAAGATAATGTATAATTTTTAAAATATTATTATTATAGGAAAGAAGTTAACTTCTCACTTAGCTCAAGGGCTACATTGAGATTGTTGGGTTTAGGTTTGTCTATAGGTATATTTAGGGGTTTAGAAGACTAGAAGCCAAAACAACGATATTTATAGGCACAATGTCATTACAACAATATTTATCAAGGAATTATAACTTATCATGTCGCTAGTGGGGATTTGAATCTAGGTGGGTAAGATTACAACCATTATGCCCAATCACCCAAGATAACCCAATTGACTAAAGATGATTTATATATGTGAAGAAAAAAATATTTATAATAATAATTTCACAGGATTATTAAAGATTTTAGTTGTAGTGTGGAAATTGAGGATTAACTTTTACACTATTCAAAGGAATTTAAATATATAATCTTGAAATTGATTTCAGTTCAAGGGTTGATCTTCTAGATCATTGAAATATATTTAGGTTACGTATTTTGAACTTAGAACATGTGAAAAATATTAGCATAGGTCAATTCCATTTGTCAAATGGGTCACACATCAACCCTAGAGAAAAAAACAAGGGGACCTTAATACTTTGTTTGATCCATCCATGGCCTATTAATGCTTACTGACTATAGGGGTTGGAGAAACATTTTCAGTAGGAGTTCCAATGGATGGTCTCAATGGTAAGAGTAATGATGATACTGGAGTAGAGGATGTAAGGAAAAGGATATTGGCCAAAGCGATGAATTGAGGCCACTTATAGAAAATATTTGTGAGAGAATAACTCAATATGGGTGTGGGAATGTCAACCTACACCAAAAGCAAGAATAGAATGAGAACTCGTGAATTAGAATCTACAATATGTTGGGAAAATCCAACAAATTATTGGGTTGGATTACCACTCTTTTAAGTTTTATCTTTTTAAGTGTAGATTGTATGAAGCATTTGAGATGACACAGAGACATGATACCCATAGTGGATTTTTTTCTATATATTCCTGAACGTTCCTACCAGAGGATAATGAGCCTTATGTTCTACCAATCCATTGTCAGCAAGTATTTATTTAACTCAAACAAGAAGCGATAGTGATCATTAATCTATTAATTCATATATATATATATATATATATATATATATATATCTGTGTGTGTTTTTATAAAATTGTTATAACATATGTCTAGTATATGCATGTCGCTCATGTGTTGGTATTTTTCTACGAAGATATTTTGGACTTGAAATGGATATTTTTCATACATTATGACCCAAGATTAAGGAATTTATTTGACGATGCATTAGTGGATACTAAGCTGAAAAATGATTGCCAAGAAAATGAGAGGGAGGAATCATAAAACATCAAATAAATTGACATCCATGATGATGTTGAAGATGGTTATGTTCATGCACAACAACACGAAAATCAAGAGTTAGATGAGTTATAGAAGGCAACAATATGGCTGATATAGAAAATGATGATACAAATAGATCTAGTAACAATATAGATGGTCTACAGTCAAATTTCAATGATGATGAAGATGACGCAGTTCAAGATGAGGATTATCATAATATTAAATACTTGAAAGAACATATGAACGTTGATAATGATACAATGGATGACATTGTTGCAGACAATAACGTTAATGAGAAAAACTTCTATTTTTTCAAAATTATTTGTAATCCATGTTTAAAAATGATGATTTTGTGGCCCAAACTTTGAAATGCTTCAATATTGTTTGTGTCAATACAAATTACCTATTGCAATATCTTTAAAGTGTTCAATCTTTGGTATGAATTGTTGGGAGAAAAAAATAGGATTACTTGGATAAGAGCTAGCATGGTTAGTGGTCATTTATTGGTATATAATGGTCTAGAGGTGTTTTCAACTTATTGGTTAGACTCGGATTGAAATAGGATGAAGAGCCTATTGAATAATAATACATAAAATATGCAATTGTTAAAAAATATAATTACATATATCGTATATGTAAAACAATGTAAATCCAAACCATTGGGTTACATGTATGCAAAGTTTGTTAATTAATTTATACTATAAAACAAATTAAAATATTTAGCTAAGCATAAGAAAAATGATTTTCTATGGGGGAAATTAGAAAATTTTAATAGTATCATATGTTCTTTATGAGTAAAAACGTACCATCCAAGTTGAATCATTCAATTTGGACTTGTAATGAAGGTTGGGCATGCATTTCAGTCAAGCAGGCTGAAATTGCCTTGTTTCACTAAAATGCATGCCTAAGCTTCATTTTTTGGCCAATGTGGTTGATTCAAATTCTACATTGTTTATTTAATAAGTAAAGACATTATGCCTTTTGCTTGATACTTTAGAATGTTGGAGTTGTAGTTGCAGGGGGGCAGTAGCCCCCTTGCATGGATGGGGCCCGAGGGACCGCCTCAGGAATTTTTTTTTTGCAGACCCAAGGATGGAGGGTAGACCCAAATATGGTGGGCGGGCCCACCCATGGTTTTGTGCATAGGATTTTCACATGGTTTTGGGCATGCTGGTTTTCTTCCAATGGTATTTTGTAGATCCGGTCAAGGGAACTATAATTATGTTCTAATTTAGGGTTAATGGATTGGGGTTTATGAATTCTTTGACATGTATATATATGTATTGTAGCATTGAAAGGAATATAATGAAAAATCAATCTAGTAGCCCTAGTTTTAGGATCTAGGGGAAAATATTTGTGTATATTTGTTTTATGTTTTATGTTCTCGTCATCGTTTATTTTATGTTTTAAGTATTCATTTGTAGTTATTTTTTGTACTAGGTTAAAACCTACAAGAAAACCAGTGAGGAAGGACATGATCAGACTCTGGTTGAAGGTGTGGAAAATTTTACTGATACGATTTCCTACTGCAGATATAGCTACTAGTGTTGTAGCACACTTACATGTGCGTGTGGATGAAGATGAGGAGCAGGAAGTTATGGACCATTATAGGGAAACATGTAATGATGACGTTTTTATAATAGATAGAATTCCTTTTAAACAATTGACACCTCAGTACAATTTCCCTTTTATGGGTGATTCAACATCTACATCTCCAAGTTTAAATGTGCACAATATAACATACAATTTCGATGCAGATTTATTTTCTCAGTATATGATAGAATGATCCATGACAAAAAATATGCAATGGAGGATTCTTACTCTATATACAAATGGAAGGAAAATTACGAACTAAAGGAGAAGGATATTGTTGAATGCTTGAAGAAGGTTGCAGTGCTGGAATTAACAATTATGCAGTAAACATAAAAATAAGTGAAAGACATAATGCTAAGGATAAAATTATTGATGAATTTCATAATCATTTATCCAGAATGAGCAATGAAGGTGTGAGGGAGATAGATGAACTAAATGAAAAGTTCAAAAATTTCAGGTTGCATAGGATGAAAAATTAGTGAACTTGAAGAGGAGTTGAGAAAAAGACCATAGGTTCTCAATATACCTCCATTGGAAACTTTAGATACTTATAAGGCTAAATTAGTCAAGTTAATGAATGAAAAAGATAAATTGATTGAATATTTAAAGGCTGAAATTGAAAATAAATCTACATATCAGGACCAACAAAAACATGAATTGGAGGTTGGAGAATACAATAAAAGAGTGACTAAGCTGGAGAAAACCTGTCATAGTTAAGCTAATAAGTTGAAAGAGAGATACCTTGAAATTTCCCAGGAAAAACAAGAGATTAAACAACTTGAAATGGAAAAATATCGACATTTTTTAGAAGGTGGTACTAAGTTTGGGGATAAAGGTAAAGGTGAGGCTAAATGTACAAGTCAGGATAGAGGAGTTAAACAAAATCCTTCAAAGGACTTAGAGAAATCCAAACCAAAAGCATGAATTAAGGTTTTAGAGACCAGTATCTCAACCATCAAATATTTGGGTGATTTATATGTCTCACCACTAGTTTTTCAATCATTGAAGCAGACGATAGTTTAGAGAGATAAAAGAATAAAATAGCTACACAAGAATCTCATAAGAGTCCTAAAAGCAAAACATTTGGGATGTGACACGGAGATACAAAATTTTAAATCATAGGTTTTTGATCTACAACAACAATTAGAGAGGGAAAAACAACAACAATTAATGAATAAAAAAATCAACAACAATTGAGGGAAAAAGAGCTTGAGTATGAAGTACAAAAACTCACTAGTGAATTGGACAAATGTATATATCAACTGAAATCTACAGAGGAAGATATTGAAAGGAATGTAACTGAGAACCAACAAAAATATAATACTAATGTGGATTTATTGAACAAGCTAAGAAATGAAAATGTCAATTTGAGGGAATATTATCAAAGGAGAATTTTACATCTTCAACAAGGATATAAAGATGTGTCTATTGTAGTCACCAAACAATCACAATTGTCCATAAAAGGAAAGAGACACTTTTCTTCTTTAGAGGACGCCTTGTAGAATCCTCCCAAGCATCCACAAGTTCCAGAATAACGGTTTTTAGGTGTTGTATCTATGTAGACACATTTCAACATGTACTATATATATCATTATTTTTTGTTAACGTGTATTATATAGCATTATATTTCTATCAACGTGCCTTTTTGAACAAATTGCTAGTACTTTTTGAGGACTTACTTTTATGTCTCCTTCATGGAGGTTTTATTCAGTTGTGGTCTCACTAAGATATAGTTACTCTTTAATTTTTGGACAATGCAATGGAATTTTATAAGGTGATAACTTACTGAACAGAGAAATCGGTTCTATGGAATGTACTAAATTTCTATTTGAAATACAAAATATGTCTTCTTTTCATAATAGAACAAATTTACAATATGCTTAGTGCATCATATGGTAAAATTTATCATAGGGTGCCTCAAAAGGCAATATGGGGGTTGCTAGAAATGGAGGTGTAATTTTTAACCAAAATGGTAAAAAATTCTGTCTTATGCCTGGGGTATTGATACTACCTCAATTAATCAGGCAAAGATGTGGCCTTCTTGGAAAGGTCTCTCCATTCTTTTCCAATATGGTTTTTTCTATTAATAAGAAAATTGCATAATGCTTACATGAGATAAAAATTTAGCATCATCAAAACAAAATAGTTACATAATAAGATTGTATATATAAACATCACTAGTAATATAATCCACATATCCTTATCTCACCAGAGAAAATGTCCTTCTATGGCTGACAAAATAGTAAAAAAATAAGGGTTTCACGTCTCAAAACATTATCAACTCTGTGTTAGCGTGTTTGGTGTATGCATGTATGAAATCACGCCAACTTAAGGGGTGTGGTTTACCCTCTTAATTTATTGGTCACAGGCAGAAAAAGAAGTGGATTCAAGCAAGTTAGTGGAACATGCTAGAACATAAACATACTAGATAGAGAAATAACATGCATATTCAAACTAAAACTAAACTAAAAACTAAAACAAATAAAACAAAAGATCTGAATAGAGTCAAACAACTACAATAATCCAAACGGTGGCTCTTTTGGCCCCTCTTATTGAGTGTTGGTAGGAAATGAGGATGAAACTTTAACCCTATTGCCAAAGGGCCCTTAGAACTCGGGTTCTAAGTCTCGATGCAAGGATGTATTTACTTCCAAGCTTTCCTTGGTGCAAAGTCTCCCTCTCTCTATTGTGGTGGACTGAACTTGTTGGATGGCCAACAATTGAGTCCCCTCTACCTCAACTCTGGATCACACACTGCTGGTATTGCTTGGGGCAATTTTGGCCAGCATAACAATGTGCTTTCAAGTTTTTCATCTCTTGGTGGCCTTATATAGGAGAATTCAAATCCTCCTTCCCTCTCTTGGTACATTGTGGAAGGTGAACCAAGAGAGGGGGATGATTCCATTGTGAGCCACAAATATTCCATTGTGTGCTCCTATGATGTTTAAGGAGGCTTTTTGTGGTTCTCCTTAGGTGGATTCAAGTGCGAAATCACTTTCCTGGAGTGTGCTTTTTGTGGTCCTAGAAAGCGACTTTCGCCACTCCCAGGATTGCGCGCATTTCGGGTTAAAAGGCGCGCAAAGGCACTCTTCTCGAAGGATTTTGCACACATAAGCATTTATGACTTGCTCAAATCTGATTTTTCCTCAGACCTTAGAGATTTTTAAATACTTTCCAGATTCCTTAATGTCTCATAGCCCTGTAAATCCTTCTGCCTGACATTAAATAATGTCATATTTTCTTGTACGATTTTCCATTGTTAATAATTGCCCCCCAATGTGTGAGGTCTAGGAAGAACTGTATAGCTGAAATACATTATAGTTTCTTTTCTGTATAATGTGCGTAGAGAGAGAGAGACCTGCGTGAAGCTCGGAATTGGAGACACCTTGCACTAGTTCGAAGAATGACCATGTCCTATGGGACCCATATAAGCAAATATAATACAATATATATACAAATTTTCTATGAGGCAGGCATGTCCCATGCTCGTAATGTTGTGGCTAGTTAAACAAATCTAATTGATAGATACATGTTATGTCTGTGTCACTAATATGGTAGTGATCTGTTGGTTGATGACGACGATTATTGACGCCCTTAGGAGCGTTTTTTCTTTGACGATAGGTGGAGTATGGTACCCATATTCATAAACTTGGTATGGCATATAACTGCACATTGTACGCATAGGTGCTGGCTGAGACCTTCCCGTGTAAGAGTCGCTAAAAGAGACGCTTTATGAAGGCACGGGTCTTCGACGAATTTGATCAAAGTGCAATGGTTGTAAGGTATAATACCATCTTGACATGAAAGCTTGTGTCGTAGTCGAATGTCAGGAGGATCGATGACATCTGTGGGAAATGATGTCTCGCATAGTGCCACCCAAGGATGCTCCTTTTATTGAGAAGGGTGATCCAAGGTACCACTTCCTTTTTGGAAAATAGGTGTTGAAGTTGACAAAAATGAAGCCTCAACCGAACGAGGGGTTGCTGATATGACGGGTCAGGGACCTGGATGTGATGAGTTTAACATAGGCATGGTGGTGAGGGGTGACTGAAAAATGATGATGGGGATTCAGTGGCCCAAGGTAGGAGTATAATCAGTAGCTTGACGACAGTCATAACTATTTCTGGTGGGGAAATCCGTGGAGTCAGTAGGACTTCCAGGGTGGGTATAAACTGGTTATGAATGTCATGGAGACCTTTACGTGAGGGTGTGATACTTCGACCAAGGGTGTTCAGGGATTGCTGCCATGGTAGAAAATATGAATGAGTGGGTGGGGGACGTAATGCACCATTTGCGGTCTTTGTACACTTACCAAAAGAATAAAATAATGGGGTTTGGTTTGTACAAAACACAGAGACGAGTGCCCCAAAACATGAAAGTGTTCGCTCACTGATGACGTGAGGAAGGTGTTTTGCTGAGGGTGGGGGGCCCATTGGTTGGTCTCATGTGTGAGGTTGATGAAGTGGATGAAAAAATATCGCAGATGGGATTATGCCGATGGAGGTATGGTGGGCCAAATGCGAGGCGCGATAGTGCGCTTTTGATCTGCTTGTACAACCTAGTCATCCGGGAAAGGGGTTTTATTCTGTATGGTGATGGACATGCATGAGGTGATTCCCGGACTAAAGTGGTATGGCCATGGCGTCACTTTTGCTGTGATATATGGTCTACTGTGGGTGATGAGTGCCATGGAGGGGAGGCTCTACCGACCAACGAGGACATTTACCATGTGCACGGTGAGGTGATGATAAACACAGTCGGATATGTGGAACCTATAGTTGATTTCTGAGGGAGAAATGATGTCAGGATATGCAGAGTATTCTGGGACTCTATCATGCTGGGGGTAGAATGATACCTGCTCTGGAACTTTCAGTGGATGGAGTTTTGACGATTTGCGAGCTTTCCTCCAAAAACAACTACCTCAAGTGAAAGCATCTTCTTTATCAAATATTATTGAAAGTCATGAGCTTTAAAAAAGAAGATGAGAGAGGGCATACCTGCCGGCGCTAAAAAATTATATTTTCGAGAGTGTGAATGTGTGGCATTGCCTCTATTTGTTATGGAGTGCTGCACAACGCTACTTACGGTTCAGAGAGCGAAACTTCTGATCTCTCGTTATGGTCCTCCAAAGTTTTTGAAAAGGGCGATATGTAGGTGAATATGGCCCTAATTCAATTCATTTGTACTTGTTGAGTTTTTGAGAGGTCAGAGGCTTCTGCGGAGCAGTTCTTCCCATTGCGGTCAGCCTGAGCGCCAGGGATTAGCGATATCATGCCCAGGTAACCTCCATGATGTCCTGCACTCTAATTTTTTTAGTCTGAGGGTGTCGGGGTCCGTACAAAATTGGTTTGTATGGATTTTGAGTGATTTTTTTTCCCTAGATTACACAGACGATCAGGGCAAGGGCACGCCCTCTGTGCATATTTTCAGGGGATTCACGTGCTCTGTTCCCTTGTTTTGGCATTCCTTATGTGCTCTTGTGGAAAATATAGGCGCGCCTTGAGCACGCATGTCTGAGGGACAGGCGCGCAAAAGGCCGAGGCAATTTTTTTTTGGATTTTTGCCTATTTTTTGATGTTTTTTCTGTTGCTGATGGGTTCCTATTTACATGACAGTTTGTTCTAGAGGGAGCGGGATTGGCCCGAGCTCCAAACTGCATTGGCTGCTAATGCTGGGGTGAATCGTCATTTGGCACAATGGGGGCTCCTTAAGTTCACATAGAATGAGCTTCTTGGGTCGTAGGACCGA
Source organism: Pinus albicaulis (assembly GCA_034641835.2). NCBI lineage: Eukaryota > Viridiplantae > Streptophyta > Pinopsida > Pinales > Pinaceae > Pinus > Pinus albicaulis. Next base: position 1,471,309,056 of record CM076578.1, read on the forward strand.
TTTCTTCGTTACTTGATCCAGCATTGGCACAGGAGGTGCAACTTGTTTGTGTTGGGTGGGACTAACCTGGCCATTTGTCCTGAGATGGATGTGTACTTCTGGAAGGGTGGATTTGGAGAGGTTCTAGGCACATTATTGTGGTAGGGCGCCCCTTATAGAGGGTTGTATCAACATTGCTTTAGTGACAGATTTGGCCGAGCGGTGCGCTCTGGCAGTTATTGTGCTACTCGTAGGGTCGTCGGCTCCACTTCAGGCGGCCCGTAGCTTGGAGTCTTGTTCCAGTTGAGGTTCAGTCATTTCTTTGATTTTTCCCTTTTTTGCTACGACAGGATGGTGAAAGAGCTCAACAAGGTCCGCAATGGATCAAAGTTGTTTGCGTATGCCAAGATTCTATGCAGCATTATGTACAAGAGGGTAGTACTACTGAGACCAGTGGTGGCAGTGCCTCCTTGGGGGCCACGGGAGCCTCGCATGAGGAGATGGGATTTGGTGATGCCGCGAGGTGGTGGGGGCATGGTGGGGCATTACTAGAACACCACGATGGAGGCCTGGTTTGAGGTCAACCCCCAGATGTTTTTGCCATTCCCATATGCAGGGACTTCCAAGGGGATCCAGAGATGGGTCTCCCTCCTGGTTATGCTTGGGGGCCAACAGGTATGTTTTTATGTTTTCTATGTTTATTTGAGTATATATGTGCTTATGTTTTTTTATGGTGACACTACATAGTTTTGGTTACTCTTGCAGATGTTGGTGAGGTAAGTCGCCCCGTGGCTCGATTGGTCGGCCACGGTCCTCTTCGAAGACCTCGGGGTGGTCGTGGAGGGCAGGGAGGAGATGCTGTTGGAGGACATGGTGGTGGTGTTGGCCCTTCGGGGGAGGGAAACAACTCAGTTGCTGGCGAGGTTGCAGCCGAGCGAGCTCGTGTTGATGCAGAGCCCACACACGCTGATGTGGTAGAGGCTCGCAATGCTGAGCTGACTACTTGAGTGTCAGTTCTAAAGGATGCCTGGGGTTGAGTGGACCGCTTAACCCAGGGGATGTTTTCTTGAGGTTTTTTGGAAAACCTCGAGGAGGTCTGACTGGAGACGGTGATGGTCCGGGAGAGGGACTATCGGCCTATTTTACGTCAGGTGGCAATCTCATTTTTTACGGCGGCTCCAGTAGTGGTACAAGGAGCAGTTGTGGGTCCAGGTGCCCCTTCTGAGGGAGAACCACCCTAGATTATACTTGTACACAGGGAAAGCACCCATTATGAGGATGCTTCCCCTATTTTTGACGACTTTTTGTGTATCTTTGGGCTGGCTAATGGGTCAGCGACACTATTTGTACTCAGACATATACACCATGGTATATATATATATATATATATATATATATATATATATATATATATTAGAGAGATATTTTTTGTGGCTAGACATGTTGTGCCGCCTGTTTCTGTTTATGGATGATGTTATACTGATTGATATCTATGTTTTTGGTTTTTTATGTATGATGGTTTATCCGAGATGCATTCCAATTTAGAATATTGTTAGCTATGTGATCAGTTGTTTGGTTTTGACTCCTTGGTATATGTGTAAATGTAGTATAGTCAAATTGTCTGCTTAATATTTTTGCACGCAAATATTTTCTAAATAGATGTGAATCTCTTGTCTCAAGTGTTTGGTTTAACTACGACGCTACTAACTGGGAATCGAGGTAGACATGCATATGGCGTATGCCCTAATGGAGGGTGTCGCACATAAGTCTGATGTCAGTGTCATATTCTGCCTGATTTTTTGTTGCTAAACCGATGCACACACCATTTTTGTAGAGTGGTGATTGGTCAGGGTGATAGATGACTTAGGCAGCTACTGCTAAACTTTGAGATCATCTTGATGCTCCATTAGAAAATCCGAAGTAAGGTTTAGGTTGGTAATCCATGGCGGCACTTTCAGCGCGTTTCGTAATAAGTCTTTTGGTCAAAAATCTAAGGTGGTTGGGTTTGTGTACGTTTACTCTAGGGAAGGGCCATCTTGGCCCTTATGGGTAGAACTTCTTGAGGTAAAATCCATTGACGAGGTTGTTGAGGCATGTCCAGTCCGGTTCCATCAAGATGTAGCCCCCTGATGGAGGAAATTTTTTATGATGTAGGGTCCTTTCCATAAGGTTTTGAACTTTCCTGGCCTTAGGGCCTCTTTTGCAACATCATAGCGGAGGATAGATTCTCCCTCAGTGAATGAGTGAGGGTTGATGTGGCAGTTGAATGATGCTTTTACCCTTTTCTTGTGGGCCTCATTGTGTTGCAATGACTATCTTTAGCTTTCTTCGACGAGCTCTAATTATACTAGGTGTAGTTCTAGATGTTGGGTATCATCAAGGAGTTCGATGGTGGCATGCAAATGCAGGATATTGCGGAAATCAATGAAAAAGCGCAAGGTAGATTTACCTTTTGTGACAGGAATAAGGTGGAAATCTTGGGACGTGAGGGCTGTTGTAGGCCTATTTATGATATGCGATGATACAAATCTTATGTGGTGTATCGTGTCGTCAGCGTTTGGTAGGGTAAGAATCTCCATGATGGGAGTTTGCATAAGCGCACGATTGGGTTCCCCACTAGGATGGTCAATTTCCTGTGGGTGGAAATTGTTCCTGTTATAGAGGTGCCTGAATGCTTACATTAGTGGGCATGCCTTTGGTTCATGGTTTTGGCTAGGGTAGATGGTGCATGGTACCACTGTGCCAACAGAGCAGATTTTATGGGAACCAACACTACTCGTCGTCACTGATGTGGACGCTTGGAAAGGATCTGTTGTAGAAGATGAGGTATTATATTTCCATTTTCGTGTTGTTGGCTTAGGTGCGTCTAGCTCTGTGGGGGAGCATGGAATTAATGCTGCTCTTGTTGCTCTTAGCTTGGGGAGATGCGCACATTTAATTTTATGGTGAAAGTGTGAAACAAATCTGTCAATAGGTACGCGTGATCTTTTCTTGGTTAGAGAGAAGTCTCTGAGGGAGAGAAGAGACTATGTGAAAACTTCTTGCGAGGGGCTTCTGTTCTCGACACTGATTGACCCGATGGTCATTCAGGTCGCATAGTCCACATGCTATCCTAGGTTTGGCTTGGGTCATGCTTGGTTGGTGTGTCGTCCTAGCTTTCCCATCACGCGCATGTGGGTGTGGGGTCGCTGGCCTAGGGGTGATGTACTTTCTAAATCACCTGAGTTCATCATCCCGTTTCTTCTCTATTTTATGAATCATATCGATGGTAGGACGAACTCGTGGGATATAGGTACAGTGTTGTTCATAGTGATTGCCCTGACATACTAGGAAAAATAGCCTAGATATGGGGGTCCCGTCGTGCTCAGTTTGTGGTATGGCAGGGAACCAGCGTTGTAATGTTGCTAAATCAGGGCAAGTGGCGACCATGTGATTGGGAATTTTGCATAAAGTGCATGTTGGTCTTCTCTGTAGAGAGCTAACTAGGGGTTCCCTGATTGGTTGCTTTTCAGCTGACAAGAATAGGATGGATCTTCTTGACACGTCTTCTTGGGTTGTCGAGCTGTTTATGAATTCCGAGTCCATGTCATATTCTTGGGAGAGGCGGACTATAGCTAAGCACAAGCTAGCAAGGGCTAACCAGAATTGGGGGATATAGTGACAGGTTTTCAGAAGGTGGTTGTTGGCGCATAAAGGGCATGTGAATTGTGTTGCACACAATCCAATGTGGTAAACCCATTTTATAGGATACCATCTATGGATGAGTTCCAGGGCTGTGCATCTTCGAGGAAGTGACCATGTTCATCACACAACGTGCAGCGTATAATGGGAGGGGGCATGACTAGGGGTCTTTTTGGTGCCCATCATTCCTCTTGTAGTTACAAGATGATATGAGGTTCATCTTCAACAGAATGAGTGGAGGGATCGTCTTGATAGGATCACTCGATGGCGTGTAAGGCGTCCCTATATCACGAGATCTCTGGGAAATGATGGGTGTAGTGCCCATAATTGCTACAGATAGCACATGCATGATTGGTACGCAATGCTTTTCCTTTAACTTTGGTGGCAGGTTCCTTTTTATGGGGACACGGCGTTGCAATGTCTGCCTCAGAGCCGAGTAGTGGTTTTAATTCATCTAGCTCTGGGCAGATATGGGTAGGGTGACCTATTACGTCACGTATGACACAAACTAGTGATTCCCTTTGTATGGCGGGAGTATCCATATTCTTCCCTCTCTTCTCAGTTTTCTTAGCCGCAACCATCAGTTTTTCAATAGGAGTTTCCTTTGCAGGGATGGTTTCTACTGTTTCTTGAATGGGTGGGACCTCCTCGGAACTGAGGGGCTTTAACCCTATGGTAGTGATGTGTGTGGCTCCTGTTCCTAAAGGGGGGACGAGATACCAAAATGGTATGGCAAATGATATGTTTGGTAATACTAGTGTTGCCAAAACCTGTTGGGAGACCAAACCATCTAGGGGGTAGAGGAAAGGGGTTTGGGATGCGGCGTAGGCTAGAGAGGCTGCCATGGCCAAGGACTCGGTATCATTACTGCTTGTGTCTGTGTCCTGACTAGCTTCGGCGCTTGATGTGGACATATGCACACCGGAGCTCCTACGACATCAAGTTATGACTCAGGTATAATGGGGGGATCTCCTAGGAATGACCCTAGAAAAGACGATGGTTTGAACTGGCCAGGGCCATATTCTTGGTACCATGAAAGAATATCCAAGGATGTGTCTACATAGGGTAGAATTACATTGGTGTTTGTTAGGGGTCATTTCTTGCTACACGTTAGTTGGTCGACAGTAATGATGTGGTCCTCATGGGGGAACATCATAATGCATAATATAGAGGAGCCTATGACTGACATGGCATACATATAACTCCGAGCAAGGAGTATATTATATTCCAAGTGAGCATCCAAGACTTCAATGTCTATATGGATCGTCTTTCAAGCTAAGCATATCAGGACGTTTTGGTAGAGATCAACGGGGGTTGAAGGACGGCCGTCGTATGCTCTAAGCGTGATGACTGATGGTTTTAGTTCAGGAGACCCTAACTTTTGTAAATTTTTTTTTGACATGATGCAAGTGGATGCACCTTCGTCAATGACACATTGGTGAATGGTGATATTCTGGACCAACACTGGTATCTGAAAGGCGACCATTGAAGGAAGCCTAGGGGTGGCTTTGTCTAAGTCAAAAGCCATCAGGCGCATATCGACAAGGTCGATAGCGCCTAACGCAGAAAGTAGGGCTTTCCATTTTTTTTGGCATGACTGCAATACTTCCAAAGCTGAAATAACAATGAGAGATTGTGCTAAATCATCCACGATGCTATAATTATGGGTCGCTTTGGAGTAGTTTCTTGCTCGCCTATTGGTTCCCTTAGCCATCTTTGGCAATTGTTCAATATGCATATTTGAAATGGTCAAAGGTGCAGTTGGTGCAATGGTACTAGCCCCTAACGCATTGGTGTCGGTGGGGTGTCGTAATTTCAATTCCGTGTTTGGAAAAATATCTCTTCGCCAGTCATGTAGATTTCATGGTTTTTTTTCCTGGAGTCATCTGGATTTTCTTGCTGAGTGCTAACCATCCCTTGATGGGGGAAAGGTTCCTGCATCACAACTTTTTGCTGGGAAGTTCCTCCTTGTCCGCGGTTACTCTGCAATTTCTTCAACTCAGGGAGATCAAGACAGTGGTAAGTATAATGGTCGTACTCACCACATATCGAACAAGAGTGGTTTGTTCGAAGAGGTGACCTTTTTCTCTGTCATTGGGCATTGCTTGGATCTTGGCTTTGATTCCAGTTGGAGTTGACTCTAGCCTGAGATCGTGGCGGGCACTGCTAGTTGTTGCCCCCCTGTCCAGGGTTCCCTTTTGGCTTAATTTTTCCTTTTTTTCTTCACCACATTAGGAGGGTAGTTCTCCTAGTTATATTGGTGTGGTTGGTTTTGGGAAGGTTTCACAAATTTCACCTGTGCATTGGTTTTCATAGGCAGATCTTGTGCTGGGGACTACACATAATGCGGTTCCTGGTTTGCACCTGGCTGTTGGGGGGGATCTCTTCCGTTAGTATTTCTCTCTGTGTACTGGGTCCCCTGAGCCGGAGGATAGGGTCCTCCATGGTGATATGCTGGCACCCTATTAGCAAAATTTTGCTGAGGCATATGATGACTTTGAAAAACGAGTTGTGGTACGTTATGGGTAGAACCATACGTGTAACCGGGGTTTTGACAACTACTGCCTAGGTAACTTTGGGTCAATGACCCAATTAGACCATCTACAGAGTTTGACGCAACTGGAAATTCTTGACAAGTTTGCAGGCGCGGGGTGTTTGGAAGGATATTGTAAATATATCTTGACTGCGTATAAATCAACTCAAGCTGTTGGGCTTTGCTGATGGCGTCCCCTTCGGACGTGGGCCTTTGTTGTGCCACATCCTTTGAAATCTCTGCAGTGAGAGTTTTCAGGAAAAGGTATAAAAGTACTCGATCGTGGAGTTTAGCTTTACATAAACTATGACGCCGCCTCCATTCGTGGGGATGGTTCGAGATATGGACGGCGGGGGTTTGTCTAAAGTGCGTCAGTAATTCCATTCTGAAATCATGGAGAATGGGTAACTAAAAATATGTTAGGAACGCGGTGGCGAGGGCGCAAAAGGTTCCATGTGAAGCAGAGGGTTGCTCCACATACCATTTCACTGCTACTCTGTCAGAGTGTGTTGAAATAGTCTCAATTGAATAGTTTTGTCAATGACACTGTTCGATGAGCACCATAGGTGGAAGGTCATAACATGATTACCTGGGTCTTCCTCTTACTTTCCTTCAAATTTTGGAATATCCGAAGGGAGCTTCGTGGGCATGGGAGGCCATGTAGGGTTGTGTGAAATGGGGTCATTTGTTAGCTTGGTTAAATCAGGTAGATTCAACGAAGCTAAGAAAGGTGACTGTGAGGTTGAAGCCATTGCAACTTGTGAAGACACAAAGTTTTGGTTAGTAGGAGGGTTTGTCTGTGATGTGCCATGTTGTGTATTCGACTGGCTTCCCAAATGGGTCGCACTCGTATGCCCTATAGGGGTTGTGGGATGGGTGGTGTGTGGTGTGGCATTGGGAGACAGACCAGGGTTCCCAACTAAGGATGCCCCAATAAAAGACGAACCAATAATGGTGGCAGCATTATGTCTTTGACGCCTAAATGGAAAAAGACCTAGAACCCCTCCCAGCAATGGGGGGAGGTCCAAAAGACGCCTAGATCGATGAGGTCACGTTGGGTCTATTCTAGTGTCGACTAGGTCTGGATTTTGAAAAATTTCAGAGGATAGAGAATATGATCACAGGAAAATTCTGATCGCATACATAAAACAAAGTGAAAATAAAATGAATTTTCCCTTTAAATTAATCATATGTGATCAGGAAATAAAAAACGTGGTTTTTTGTTTTTTCACGTATGATACTCACATCATAGAAGAATTATTCGTCCTCACACTCTCAAATGTAACCGAGCCTTGAGAATATATCTTGAAAATTTTGGCACAACGTCCCATGAGAGCTGGCGATGCCCCCAGTCAACTGAAGAAAATCCACCAAGGTAAGGGTAGAGGATCGAGCGCTTGCCTGCACCGTCACCTATAGGGAAAGGATGCCATAGATTTGGCCACTAAGTACCACTATCCCACGTGAGTGTTCGAGTCTTGGGATTTTTTGGTAATTCATCTAACAATACTGAGTATGAGCTAGGTCAGGTAGCCCCAAGTGATACATTCCCGCACTGCACGTAAGCCTAACCCCCTCTAAAACAGGTCTCTGTCGTGCTTGGGTTTTCTTTTCCGTGCGCTGATAGGTGGATTTAAATCTCCCTATACAGTCAAATTCTATGTTTCAATATGAAGAATGATCAAGGTGGCTTATTGGATGCCTACCCCCTTGATCCTAACTTAAACTATAAATTCTTTTGTGGCCCCTTGTGGGGAGAATTTAGTGAGTTTTGTTAATTTAGTTTTAGGTGTCTTTGCTTTGCTTAGTGTGTGGATGTGTGCAAGAAAAAAGTGGACAAGCACATAGTTTGAACGTGTGGATATGCGATGATCCTTTTCAAAAATCCCCTATTAAACTATGGTGTATTGTTCCTTTCTCAAAAGAAAAACATGTGCGAATATGGGTGTTACACCATTTTTTGGTCATCTAACCTACTATCATTAGATGGACCCAAGTACACCATGTAAGACCAATTTTACCCTAAGTAAAATTGCCTTCACTATATAAAATAACTTAATAAAACACATTTATTAGGTTGTTTATGGTCTAAATAGGAAACCCCAAAAGGAAATATTAAAGAAACCTATATTTGTTTGATTTTCCTAGTCATGTTTAACCCAAAACAAAGAAATTAATTAGATAAATCTTTATTTATCTTATTCTTTTCTAGGAATAATTATTTAAACCTTATTTAAATAATATTCCTTGTTAAATATGACTAAATCACCCATAAATAATTAAATAAATCATTATTTATTTGATTATCTTTTAACCACCTCCTTAAAATGATAAATAAATCATTTATTTATTTATTATTCACAAAAAAAGGGATTTGACCCAAGTCAAATACTTTTTCCCTCCAACAAATATAATAAAATATTCCATAAAAGGTGGATCTAGATTTGGTTAATGTTATTTTAATCATGCACCAAGATCTATAATGACCCAATATTTTGTTATAAATAGGAGGGTTTTTCCTACCATTCTTCACCTTTTGTTGCCTATTAGATCACTCTGGATCTAAACTCTTGGTCTGACTTTGAGCCATTATCATTGTCATATTTTCCATTTTTTGCTGTGTGAGCTCCCTTTGAGTGCTATCTTTGTCTAGGTTTTCTACACCAACAAGAGAGAGAAATGCTAGATCTGAAGTGCTGAGGACTTCCAAGAACCCATCCCATTGAGGAGAATTGGAAACTCCTTCTTTTTTTCCTCCCAGGTGCCCTTAATACAAAAATTCTTTCAAAAATATTGTTCTTGTCTTGTCTATTGGATATATGGAGAAAAACCTTGTTTTTACTGCTTAATGTCTTTTTATGCATAGATCTGGTTTTTGCAGCACTTGTCTTGATCAACTAACCGTAGATCTGAAGATAATGGCAGCCATATTTGATGTTAGGGCTATTATTTATGCGTAGCTAAAGTGGTATTTTTTCGTACACTTTGACAAAAGATTCATACTAACAACTGGCGACTCCACACGGGTTTTCAATTACGACCGTTGTCGTTTTTCATATTCCTGCATATCCAGCTACTTCAGACCCTAGGGTTTCTTTTCAGCTTTTTGTTTTTCCTATTTTTATGTTTTTTTTCACCTATAAAACCCTAAAACATTAAAATTTCTAACTTTCGCGTGTTTCTGGCCCTATTGCGCAGGTGACAGACATCAGCCGCAACTGAGACGACAACTTTTCCGGAATCACGGACACCCAGAGCTTCAGGTCGCACCTTTCAGCCCATAAACTGCAACCTAGACCTCCAGGTCGCACTTTTCAGCCCTTTTTCTGCGACCTGCATTGAAAACAGGTCAGAACCTGCGACCTGCCAATTTTTCAGCTGTTTTTCTGCAATTTTTCTGGGCTTTTCTGAAGCTTCTGTCAGGGTTTTCCAGCCTCTGTCTCAGCCCGTTTCGACCTGTTTCTGATTTTTTTTTCTCATATAAGTGGGAACATAGCCCCCTAGGGCTTCAGTACCCTCCACTTTTGGTGGAAGAGTTTTTTTAGCATTTCAGTGTTCCCGTTTTTAGAGGATCTTTTTCTTTTCGTAGTTTCAGCTCTTTCCGTATCCACTTTTCAGATCCCTTTAAATCAGCTCCTCTCCCTTTCAAATCACCTCCTGAAGTTTTTTTTGGATCTACCTTTAGGGCCTCCTCCTTGTCCCTTCTGCTTTTTGCTGATTTCCTCCTTTTTTACAGCCACCTTGCCTCTGCCTCTTGGCTGTGTTCTGCACCTCTTTTCAGCAGTTTTCCCCTTTAGATCCCTGTCCCTCCCGACCTTAGATCTATTGGCCACTTTTTTGTGTGTTTTGAATAGATTTTTTCCCTCTTTTAGATTAGTTTCGAGAGACCCGCCTTCGTGGGTTAGATCGATGCATTAATCGCTATTAATTTTATGTTATTTCAGCATTATATACTATTTTCTGCAGAATTATTTTCAGTTACGCAACACACTTTTTATTTTTCTCTCAAAACGACAAGGGTTTAAAAATTAAAATTAACGCACACCACACACTCACCCTAAGCGAAGAAGAGCCTGGTTAACACCGCCAGGCAAAGACTTTAAAACATTTTAAAATCAATTGACGCTGCACCTTTTCTGCCCTTGTTTCGACATTGTAATCACTTGATTCTGCACCTCCCTGCCCTTGTTGGTCGTTCTTCTTCCCCTTGTGTCGTGTTTGTGTTGTCACCATTGCGCCCCCAAGGCGCACATCCCGGAGACTTCTTGGCCTTCACCCTCAGTTTTTGGTCGGTCGACCTGCTCCGTCCCGCCGTCGTCGAGCCAGTCCTCCTCCGAGTCCGCACTCCGACTCCTCTTCTGATTCTTTGGGTGCTCCTTTTACTTCTGGTTATCCCCCTGTCACCTTCACTATGTCTGGTCCAAGGACTAATGCTAGCGGTAATCCCGGCCCTAATGCCGGGACTACTACTAGCGGAACCACCACAGGAACTCCCTTGGCTACGCCCTTGCTCTCCTTCATGGTAGGCCTCTACCTCCCGATTTCAATCGCTAATCAATGACCCGATTCGCCTACGATGTTGGTTGGCCTACTATGCCAACAAAGCTCCCTCCCACATCCTGAGTTCGAAGGCCTTGGTCGGGAGAAGATCCAACCAACCATGTCCGATCTTTCCACATGTGGTGTTCCTCCAATTCCATTACCAATGATTCCATTCGTCTTCGATTGTTCCAACGCACGCTTACCGGCGAAGCTTCTAAATGGTATGTTGACCAAGCCACCTCTTCCCATACCACCTTTACAACCATTGCCCAAGCCTTTTTATCTTATTTCTAGCTCCCTCTCCGATACGATACTAGGACAGAGCTTTTGACTTCTTTCAAGCAAACCTCTTCGACTCGCCTTTCCACTCATGTCTAGGAATGGCGGAGAAGACAGAGCTTATGTCGAGCTCCCGCCTTCGAAGATCGGGTTTATTTGGACTGGTTCCTTCGCACTCTCTTACCTCCCATTGGAAAAGATGTCACCTCCCATTTCCCTCAAATCGAAGAAGCTGCCCTCCAAGTAGCCTTGAAATATGACCTGATCTACACCCAGTCTGGTTATGTTTATACCGTCCTTCCTGACCTCCCCAAGCCCGGTGGCGCTAATGCCCAAGGGGCATCTCATTCCGCCGATGGTATCGTTGGAGCCCTTTCTCATCCATATGCTCAACCTCCTATGGTCTATGGTCTCCCTCCAGGAGGGGCCAGCACCTCCAGCACTTTTCCCCCTCCGGGTAGCATGTATCCAGGATACGGCATGCCTCATCCTTTTGCCCAACCTCCTGCTTACCTCAATGTTGCCCAACCTAACCATTATCCTTATCCGCAACCTGGTGCGCCAGCTCCTCCAACATATGCGTTTCCACCTCCCTTGCCTCCTCCACCCCCGCAACAGCACCTACAGCGCCCCCCAGGGCAAGTATTTGCACAGCAGGGCGCGACTAATCCCCCTTCTTCTCAACGAAGGTGGAGAGGCAATCCAAATCAATCCTCCCCTGGTATGCGTGGACCCAATCCTCAAGGTACTGACTCTAACACTGCTAACCAGCAACAGGGCACTCAGCCCAAGCCGGACAGGCCTCTTCGCACCAATAAGCCTTGTTCATGTTGCAGTGTTTACGGTCATTACACCCACGATTGTCCCCTCTTACCACGTATTTGCAACAACATGTGGGGAGTCTCAGCCACATTGCGAGGACAACATGCCTCCCTCATGCTCCCCCTCATGCTCCCCTAATGTGGCCAATCACTCAACCACTGTAGGTTTACCGATCCTTTCCCCCCAAGAAGGATTCGTGGCTGCCCAACCACCCGACTCTGATAGGTCACCACTCAACCTTCCCCTTCCGGTTCCCTCCGATAACCGCATCCTCATGATGACCTCTCATCCATCCCCCACTGTCGACTCAACCTTCAAACTCCTGCCTCGCCGCACCCCAAGCCTCCCGCCTTCGCCCGCCCCCGAGCCTCCCTCTTCAGGTTCTACAGAGCCTCTTTCGACATCCAGTGGCCCCTTACACATCCCTCAACCCAAAGTTGAGGTTCATCCAAAGATTCCAAAGGGCCCATTACGCCGAAATGCTGCTTCCGGTCGAGCCACTCAGTCGTATAGTATAGTAGATGATTTGGCGCAATCCCCTGCTGCCATTTCCACACTGGAACTCCTCCAGTCGTGCCCTTCCCAAAAGAAGGCTCTACTATCTGCCGTGGGCGCTGTAGATCCTGCTGATGACCAAATGATTGTTTTCGACGCCACTCAATCGAACCATCCTCCTCTCCCTGCTTCCGTCGCCTTCCAAATCCCAGTCAAAATCCGGAACGCCAACGTTTCTTGGTGTATAATTGATGAGGGGGCATCCACCTGTGTGATGTCCACTTCTGTTTGGAAGCAACTCGGATCTCCTGAGCTGGCCCCTTCCACGATCACCCTTCGAGCGTGGGACGGCCACGCCTCCCAGCCCATTGGCCTTTTCCGTAATTATCCTATCACCCTTGCCGGTAAGACCGTTTGCGTTGACGTTGAAGTCATTGACGCCCCTCTAGACTACAACATTCTTTTGGGGCGAGGCTACACCTATGCCATGTCTGCTGTCCCATCCGCGGTTTTTCGCAAGATGTCCTTCCCTCACAATGGAAAGATATTCACCATTGACCACCGATGTATATAATGAGCCAAAGTCTCGACTTCCCGAGACAATGAGATCTTCAGAAGCCAATAAGAAAACCATTGATTCCTTGACCAGTGTCTCTCCCAGCATCTACAAAGAATCTTCTTTGCTTGGAACCTTTCCTGGTCTTCCTCCTCCTCCTATCTCTGATCCCATCTTATCGAATGTTTGCATGATGCAATCATCTCGGGCAACCCTTAAGCAACCCGCTGCGGCAAATCAGCAACCTCAACCTTGCCCACCGCAACCCGCTCCAAGCCATTCATCTCAGCCAGCCGGACCTCCTCCTTCTGGCCCCTCTCCTACAGCTGGTATCCATGAGCCCCTCTATACTCCTGGATCGGTTCCCCTAGGCCTTAGCCACCTTGGAGCCGTTCCGCCCGGCCATTACCCCTCCGGTCAGATACCGTTATTGATCCCACCTCCTGGAGTGTACTCGATTCTTGTTATGGCTACCCTCTCTCTCCCCAACCTGACCCTGGGTATCCCCATCTTGTACCTTGACCCTCCAACCACTACCCCGCCTGGTCACCCCAAACCCTACCTTGCTTTGACTCCAGTTCAACCGATCCTCGTCACTTCTCCCGCTACCACGGTACCTCACACACCTCCGCCCGCACCATTGCCGGTTGCGGCGGTATCAAGAAAAGGGGGCAAAGCTCACACAAAAACCAATCAGGACCAAACCGCCCCGATGAACCCTACCCCTCCTCGACCGCCAAAGCGCGCTATCCAGTGCGCTTTGTGCGATATTGTCGGTCACGCCACCCATACGTGTCCTGAATTTCCGCATCTCAAGACCCTGGTCAACGAGACGTTTCCCGAATCTGATATCCCTGAAGTCTATGTCACTATCTTGGATTTTATCCCAAAACTCAAAACCTTGCGCACAAATCACCCTTGTGCTTTGTGCGATTTCCATGGCCATTACACCCACCTCTCTCCCCACCTTGACAAGTACCGTTCCTCCTTAGACACGTACCGCCAATTCAAGGCTACGCACGCCAAGATACCTTCTCACTTGTTTGTGAGTTCTACTTCGATAGGACCAGAGGATCTTCCTACTCCCATTCACATTCCTCCTCCCGCTGTCGAACCGACAGAGCCTTCGACCACCATTTTGTACCTATCGTCATCCGTGAGAGATGATTCGCCTAACCTCCGACCTGCGGACACTCTCGGCTCCCCCTCAGTAGACCTTGGATCTTCTGACGTTGCGCATGTGAGCCCTTCTCCACAAGATGACCAGTCACACATTACTACATCATCGGGTGATCCTCCTTCCTCCAGTCTTCCCATCTTCCAGTTCGATGAAGACATTATGGAAGCCATGACCAACCCTGACTTTCCGTGGGATGATATACACCATCGCGCATACTTCCTCCCACAGCAGTCCCATGACCAATATGCTATGGAAACTAAAGACTTCATTCCCAATTCAGTCGATTGGTTCAAAAATCCCATCCCTGCACCTGATGCTTTTGAAGAAGGAAACATGGCCAATATCTCTCCTACCATTAAAATTGACATTTCGGTCAAACCGGGAATCGAAGAATATATCACCTTGGGCGCTCAATGCACCCCAGAGGAAATTGAAGCTTACACTAAGCTTTTCAAAGAATTCCACGATATTTTCGCCTGGTCCTACTCCGAAATGCTCGGACTCGATCCCACCATCATCGAACATCATATCGACACATGGCCCAATGCCAACCCAGTCTGTCAAAAATTGAGACCCATTAATCCTTCCAGACGCGATGCTATCAAAGCCGAAATTGATAAGCTCAAGCAGGCTGGTTTCATTTATCCCATTGAATACACCACTTGGGTGTCCAACCCGGTTCCTGTCCTCAAGAAACAAGGCACCATCCGTGTCTGTACGGACTTTCGCGACTTGAATAAAGCTTGTCCCAAAGACAACTTCCCCACACCTTTTATTGACCAAATCATTGATGAGTGTGTAGGGCATGAAGTTCTATCCTTTATGGATGGTTTCTCCGGATACAACCAAATCGTTATCTGTCCCACTGATCAACTTAAAACCGCGTTCATCAGTCCGTGGGGAACTTTCGCTTACCGAGTCATGCCATTTGGCCTTAAAAACGCCAGCGCCAATTTTCAACGGGCCATGTCTTATTGTTTCCATGACTTAGCTCATATTATCCTTGCTTATTTAGATGACCTCACTGCGCGTTCTAAGCATCGGGCACAACACCTCCACGATCTGCGTACCATCTTTCTCCGATGTCGCAAGTATAATATCCGCCTTAACCCGTTGAAATGCGTCTTCTGCGTTCCCGCCGGCCATCTCCTTGGCTTCATAGTGTCTAAGGACAGTATCGCTCTTGACCCTTTGAAAGTTCAAGCCATTCTTGAACTTCCCATTCCACGTACCTTATGCCAGCTACAAAGTCTCCAAGGCAAAGCTAATTTTCTTTGTCGGTTCGTTCCTGACTATGCCACCACTGCACATGGGTTCCTTAGACTCCTCCGATCTAACATCCCATTTGTATGGGATACCTATGCTCATGAGTCTTTCGATGCCCTCAAGCAGGCTCTCACATCCGCTCCCTTGATCCGCCCTCCTGACTTTGATAGGGACTTCATCCTGTACATCTCCGCTTCCACCTATTCGGTCGTTGGAGTTCTTATCCAGGAAGATGACAAAGGTATCGAGAATGTGATCTACTACGTCAGTAAGAACCTCGTAGGGCCTCCTGTTTCCTACTCATATGAAGAAAAACTAGCACTCGCTGTCGTGTTCTCGGTCCAAAAACTTCGTCATTACATCCTCATGTGTTCCACAAAATACGTGACTAATTCCAACCCCATGGCTTTCCTATTGAGTCGCCGCATCCTCACTGGGAAGTACGCCCGTTGGGTCGTCATCCTTCAAGAATTCGACCTCGAATTTGTCACACCAAAAAGTAAGAAAGGTTTAGCCCTTGCTGAACTCATTTCTGAATTACCTACTGGAACACAGGATCCCCCAGTTAATGATGATTTTCCTGATGAGCACTTATTCGCCATTACTTCGGACGATCCTTGGTACGGCGATATCCTCACTTACTTGCGAACCCAAAAGTTCGCTCTTCACCTTGATCGTGACGCTCGACGACGTATCTGACACCAGGCTCCCCGCTACCTTCTTATCGGTGACGACCTCTATCGTCGCGGTATAGATAATGTCCTTCGTCGTTGTCTCACACACGCTGAAGCTGAACAGGTCCTCAATGCCTACCATAGCGACGCTTGCGGTGGCCACCTCTCCGGTCTTGCTACTGCCCAAAAATTCATGCGCGCTGGGTATTTTTGGTCTTCCCTCTTCAGTGACTGCATTGAGGCAGTCAAAAACTGTTCCAATTGCCAACATTTCGCCCCTAAGGTGTGAGCTCCCCCAGCTCCCCTCCATCCTGTCGTCTCAACTAGTCCCTTTTGTAAATGGGCCATCGACTTTATGGAGTGTCGCCCGCCATCCGCTGGTAACCATAAATATATCATCGTGGCGGTCGACTATTTCACAAAATGGGCCGAGGCTATGCCAACATTTAACAACATGGCAGCTACCGCAACCCTCTTTTTCTTTAACCACGTTATCGCTCGATTCGGGGTTCCGAAACAACTGGTCTCTGACCATGGCCGACATTTTGAAGATGAGATATGGCGTGAGCTATCCTCACTGTTGGGTTTTGAGCACCAATATTCCTCCTCCTATTACCCCCAAGGTAATGGCCAAGTTGAAGCAGTCAACAAAATCCTCAAGACTATGCTTCAACGAACGGTGAATAAGCACAAAACCAACTGGCATCTTATGCTCTTCCCTACTTTGTGGGCCTATTGAACTTCTTTTAAAACCGCCACCGGGTTTACTCCTTTCCACCTCGTTTTTGGAGAGGAGGCAGTCTTACCGATCGAGTGTGAAATCCCTTCCCTTCATCTGGCCGTTAAACTTCTCCCTGATACCCAACCTCTAGAAAAATGACTTATCATGCTTGAGCACGCCTCCAAAGACCGTCGTGTTGCATTGCAAACCCTTGAAGCGGCTAAGAAACACACCAAAGCTCAGTATGACCAAAAATTCCACCCTCGTACTTTTCACGAAGGTGACCTTGTTCTAGTATATGACCAGGCCCATGATGTTCTTGGTCATGGAAAGTTCGACTCATTATGGCTAGGCCCTTACATCATCAGTAAGGATCTCGGTAAGGAGGAATACCTCTTAGAGGACTTTGAAGTGCAACCCCCTTCCTAAATCTCCGCAATGCACTCTATCTTAAGAAATATTACCCTAGTATTTCCCTTCAAATGCATGTTTTATATTTTTAGATAGCCAAGATCTTTCTCGTTTTCGTACTTTCGATACTTCACCAGGACACACTTTTTCCAAGGGTCACTTCCACCTCCCAAAATCGAATTTCCCTCACTTACAACACTCTGTACTTGGGCACCACTGCCTCCATACTCTGTCTTTGTTCGTGCCGATTTTCTGGGCTATGAGATTTCATCTTGTACTCCCTGACTCTGAGAGCCATGTCTCACTAATGGACTTCGTATAGAACACCATCGAGTCGCCCTTGTTTAGAGCATCCAAGTTGAGTCATCATCGCATTCATGGAGTCCATCCCGAGTCCCTTTGTACCTCTCTATAGTCCTCCCTCCTTCACTGCTTGGTCTCTCTCTTATGTCGCACATTATGGCCTTCAGTCCCACTGTCCCCTATCCCTTATGATACTGTATCAGTCGCTGCCATGTCATTCATGCCCTTTAAGCTCTAGCAAGGGAAGTCGTCCATTCGCCACTCAGTCCCCTTCATTCCATCATCATCATTAGTATTAGTCTGTCCGTCACGCTACTATTTTCTCTCCTGCCTTAGTTGAGGATCTCTCATTCCCTTACCTATGGCGGACCTCCTTCTGTCGACATCAGCTCATTCATTCCCAAAGACCGGTCTACAGGGCGGTGTACCTTGGTTCCAGCTTCCACTCTTATTCGGTGCCTCGGATCAGGCAAAGGGCTTTCTCATTACCCTTTGACTTGATTGTTTCTCAGCTCCTGCTCCTTTCAGCATGATCGAGATCCATATACTTGATGGTTCAGTGATGCAGCAGCAGCTCTTGGTGATTCCCGGGTGTGTGTGAGATGTCTCAGCCCTCATGAGGGGGTGGCCCTGCAGGTAGCCCCCCACATGCCCGGATGACCTCTTCATTGCAGCCTTCGATGCAGCTCCATATATTTGATGATGTCGGCCTTAGCCGCTTGTAGCGCCTCTTTGATTTTCATGTATCAGTCAGATTTTGTGAGCCCTTCCCCGCTTGTAGGGGGCATTTGGGTTGTATTTGTATCTCATGTACTCAGATATTATTGTATAAGTCCTGGCTGTTATCCCAGGCACAGCATGTATATGGGATCCCCCATTGTATTTCTATCTGGCTCATGTTTATGCCGTTTGTACTTTATGGTTCGGTCCCTTGTTTACTGGACACACTATTATTTTGTACTTTGTCTCGGCGGGCATAGGTATGCCTCCCCCGCCGCCTTTAGCACAGGTACCCTCTCATAAAAAGAGGCTTGTTGCACCTGCAAGTCTCGTCTCCTCAGGGTCTAGTTCTTTAGCACATTAGTCTACCTTACATTTCTCTCTCTGACTTCCCTTTTTGATGTCTGGTGATTGAGTTCTTACAACGTACTTCGGTCATACGATTTGCTCCTAACACTCGCACGCTGGGGGGCAATCTGTTACACCATTTTTTGGTCATATAACCTACTATCATTAGATGGACCCAAGTACACCATGTAAGACCAATTTTACCCTAAGTAAAATTGCCTTCACTATGTAAAATAACTTAATAAAACATATTTATTAGGTTGTTTATGGTCTAAACAGGAAACCCCAAAAGGAAATATTAAACAAACCTATATTTGTTTGATTTTCCTGGTCATGTTTAACCCAAAACAAAGAAATTAATTAGATAAATCTTTATTTATCTTATTATTTTCTAGGAATAAATATTTAAACCTTATTTAAATAATATTCCTTGTTAAATATGACTAAATCACCCATAAATAATTAAATAAATCATTATTTATTTGATTATCTTGTAACCACCTCCTTAAAATGATAAATAAATCATTTATTTATTTATTATTCACAAATAAAGGGATTTCACCCAAGTCAAATACTTTTTCCCTCCAACAAATATAATAAAATATTCCATAAAAGGTGTATCTAGATTTGGTTAATGTTATTTTAATCATGCACCAAGATCTAGAATGACCCAATATTTTGTTATAAATAGGAGGGTTTTTCCTACCATTCTTCGCCTTTTGTTGCCTATTAGATCACTCTGGATCTAAACTCTTGGTCTGACTTTGAGCCATTATCATTGTCATATTTTCCATTATTTGCTGTGTGAGCTCCCTTTGAGTTCTAACTTTGTCTGGGTTTTCTACACCAACAAGAGAGAGAAATGATAGATCTGAAGTGCTGAGGAATTCCAAGAACCCATCCCATTGAGGAGAATTGGAAACTCCTTATTGTTTTCCTCCCAGGTGCCCTTAATACAAAAATTCTTTCAAAAATATTGTTCTTGTCTTGTCTATTGGATATATGGAGCAAAACCTTGTTTTTACTGCTTAATGTCTTTTTATGCATAGATCTGGTTTTTGCAGCACTTGTCTTGATCAACTAACCGTAGATCTGAAGATATTGGCAGCCATATTTGATGTTAGGGCTATTATTTATGTGTAGCTAAAGTGGTCTTTTTTCGTACACTTCGACAAAAGATTCATACTAACAATGGGTTGCTTTCTATTTTTCCTAGTTAATCTATGTGATCAACTAAAGGGAGATGGTGAGTTGTGAATAAAGAGTGTTCATATGCTTGCCTAGGATCACCGAAGGGTGCAAAGGCAACAAATATTACTTTCTCTTCTATCAAAAATTCAATCCTGGTCCTGAAATCCTAGTGCAAAAATTGAACTAAACTAATGACTTTTACACTAGAAAAAAGAAACTAGCTAAGCATGCGTGGACTTGAGCCACTGACTTTGGCTAATTATCTAGGTGTGTTGGTACCTAAATTTGCAAAACATAGATTTTTTTTTAGAATGTAAGTTAATTTCCCCCCTACTTAAACTATGTGTGAAATTTGCAAAAATCAACTTGAAATAAAACTGACACTAAGCCTACAAAAAGAAGCTAAGAGTGAGCTTTAGCAAGCTGCAGGGTACCTCAACCAGTGCTGGCAGATGTATTATGGGCTGCAAGACACTTTACAAGCAGGAAAATATAGAAAAGTGGGAGAAATTTCTCATTCTATCTTTTGCGCGCAAAAGGCTACAATTGGCGCGATGTCTGCATGCAGGTCAGCTCTGAACGCATGCCCTAAGCGCGTCTGTGGGAGGAAAAAGCATGAAAATTCCTACAAAATTAATTTTTGGAGCTATTCTGCTTCATTATGTCACTTGGGATGAACTAGGGACTACAAGAGAAAAAGGGGGAAATTCAGCTCCATTCCACGGCAGAGCCGGAGGTCTCTGCAAAAAGGCACAACCACATAAACTTGGAAATAAACATTAGTGGAGTCACCAATCCTGTGTTAGTGTGTTTGGTGCATGCATGTATGAAATCACACCAACTTAAGGGGTGTGGTTTACCCTATTAATTTATTGGTCACATGTAGAAAAATAAGTGGAGTCAAGCAAGTTAGTGGAACGTGCTAGAACATAAACATACTAGATAGAGAAATAACATGCATATTCAAACTAAAACTAAAATAAAAACTAAAAAAAATAAAACAAAAGATCTGAATAGAGTCAAACAACTGCAATAATCCAAACAGTGGCTCTTTCGACCCCTCATATTGAGTGCGGGTAGGAAATGAGGATGAAAATTTAACCCTCTTGCTAAAGGGCCCTTAGAACTTGGGTTCTAAGTCCCGATGCAAGGATGTCTTTACTTCCAGTCTTGCCTCGGTGCAAAGTCTCCCTCTCTCTACTGTGGTGGACTGAAATTTTTGGATGGCCAACAATTGGGTCCCCTCTATCTCAGCTCTGGATGACACACTACTGGTATTACTTGGGGAAATTAAGTCCAACATAACAATGTGCTCTCAAGTTGTTCATCTCTTGGTGGCCTTATATAGGAGAATTCAAATCCTCCTTCCCTCTCTTGGTATATTGTGGATGGTGACCCTGGAGAGGGGGATGATTCCATTATGTGCTCCCTTGATGTCTAAGGAGGCTTTGGTGGCTGTCCTTAGGCAGTTTCAAGTGTGAAATCATTGTCTTGGAGTGTGCTTTTTGTGGTCCCGGAAAGTGACTTTCGCCACTCCTAGGATTGCGTGCATTTCGGGTTAAAAGGCGCGCAAAGAAACTCTTCTCGAAGGATTTTGCGCGCAAAAGCATTTATGACTTGCTCAAATTTGATTTTTCTTTAGACCTTAGAGATTTTTAAATACTTTCCAAATTCTCTAATGTCTCTCAGCGCTGTAAATCCTTTTTCCTAACATTAAATAATGTCGTCTTTTCTTGTACAATTTTCCAGTGTTAACAACCAATTCCAACATTCCAAAGTATCAAGAAAAATACATAATGTCTTTACTTAGTAAATAAATAGTGTACAAATTGAATCAACCACATTGGCGAAGAAATAAAGCTTGGGCATGCATTTTAGTGAAACAAGGCAATTTTGGCCTGCTTGATAGAAATGCACACCCAACCTTCATTACAATGCCAAATTGAATGATTCGACTTGGAGAGTATTTTTTTACTCATAAAGAACATATGATACAATTAATTTTTCTAATTTTTCCCATAGAAAATAATTTTTCTTAGGCTTAGTGAAAATTTTTAATTTGTTTTATAATATAAATTAATTAAATTTTTTTGCATACATGTAGCCTAATGGTTTGGATTTACATTGTTTTGCATATACAATATATATAATTATATTTTTTAGCAATTGCATATTTAATGTATTGTTATTCAATAGGCTCTTAATCCTATTTCAATATGAATCTAACCAATAAGCTGAAAACACCTCTAAACCATTATCAACCAATAAATGACCACTAACCATGCTACCTCCTATCCAATTAATCCTAATTTTATCTCCCAACAATTCATACCAAATATTGAACACTCTAAGGATATTGCAATATGTAATTTTTATTGACACAAATAATATTGAAGAATTTCAAAGTTTGGGCCACAAAATCATCATTTTTAAACATGGATTACAAATAATTCTGAAAATTTAGAAGTCTTGCTCATTAACATTATTGTCCACAACAATTTCATCCATTATATCATTTTCAATGTTCATATGTTCTTTCAAGTATGTAATATTATTTTAATCATCATCTTGACCTGAATCATCTTCATCATCATTAAAACTTGACTGTAGACTATCTATATTGTTACTAAATCTATTTGGATCATCATTTACTATATCATCAATATTGTTGTCTTTTATAACTCATCTAACTCTGAATTGTCGTCTTTTTGTTCCTGAACGTAGCCATCTTCAACATCATCATGGATTTCAATTTATTCAGTGTTCTCTAATTAACCCCTCTCATTTTTTTGGCTATCATTGTTCAACTTTATATCCACTAATGCGTTTTCAATTGCATGCCTTAATCTTGTATCATAATGTATGAAAAATATTCGTTTCGGGTCAAAAATATCTTCCTAGAAAAATACCAACACATGAGCGACATACATATATTAGACATATGTTATAACAATTTTATAAACACACACACACACACATATATAATAAACTATAAATTAATAGATTAATGATCACTACCGCTTCTTGTTTGAGTTAAATAAATACCTTCTCACAGTGAATTGGTAGAACATAAGGCTCATTATCCTCTAGTAGGAACGTTGAGGAATCTATAGAAAACAATCCACTATGGGTATCATGTCTCTGTGTACTCTCAAATGCTTCATACAATCTACAATTAAAAATAAAACACTTAAAAGAGTGGTAATCAACCCAATAATTTGTTGGATTTTCCCAACATATTGTAGATTCCCTTCAATAATATTCTTATCTTTTGAGCTTGCTCGACTAGATTGCTAGAAATCAACCATGATGCCACAATCAAAGGATATTCTCTTTACATCTACACTTTATACACAATAAGTTTGACCATATGCCAACATTGTAGGATATTTCCTCGCCTTTGAAAGACCATTTATTTTAGTGGAAACAAATATAATGACAAATATTAAAATAGTTAATAGTGTGAAAATAGTAAAGAAATATCATTTTGTAAAATTTCAACTATACCTTTCTTTCACATCCTCTACATGTGTTGATTTCATCTTCTTTTATGTTTGATTATATACCTACATCTTCTATTTGATTTTGAATTTTTTCAGTAAAGCATTTTAGTGCACAACCTTTGCCCCATTCCCCAAGCAGATCGGTGGGAAGTGGAGTATTCCCTGGGTTCGATCTCTTAAACTGTTTCCTTACTTCTAACACTTTTTCTCTCTTTTTATGATATAAATCATTCCATTTGTTCATAAAGTCCATGCAGTACAAAATGAACTTGTTGAATATAGCACTTACGTCTACACCTATTACATGTCAACATGTTTATTTCAAACTCCAAATGTCCTGTTGTATATTTGACAAATAAATTACAGAGTAAATTAGTGATTGCAAGGAAAACAACCACATTGATCATGAATTCACTTATTAATATCTAATTCAACACCATTATATTGTGGTTTTTCTCCATGAATAATATTTGATACTCATTCTTCACCCCAGAAGCGTGGCCTGTCTTCAAAATCCTTACCAAGGAATTAATATAGGAAGGAAAATCCTTCATTCAATACATACCCTTCAACCATGCAATCGTCTTGGTATGAATTTTTTCGGACATATCTTTTTAGTGTTTTCATAAACCTCTCAAATAAAAACATCCACCTTGTTGATACGACACCTGCCAATTCAATGTAATCGACTAGGTGTATAAGTAAATGGACTTGTAGGTCCATGAAACTTGTAGGGAGATGATTCTCAAATATACATACAATTTTTGCAATTTCCTTCTTCCATTTTGGCACTTCACTTTCATATATCTCCTCGGAGGTCACCCACCTAATATAAGAATAACAAATTAATATGAACGTTTTTTCAAAAATTAAAAAGCAATATAATATCTCTTTGTCTCTCACACACGAACATTTCATATCACAGACCTTGAAAATGCTGAAAATCGACTTATCGCATTCCTTAAGTCAAGGGTAAGGCATGAATCCCCCCTAATTTCCAATGTCATGATATGCTATCAAACAAAGTTCTCAAAGGTCATTAGTTATTTTTCTCTCACAACAAAATGACAAAATAAATTTTGTAGTTAATAAATGTTACCATTAAAAGTTAAATGATAATACTACGTTAATAAAATTATGAAAATCATGTGTGACAAGTCATAATTTATTTAATATTCTCTAGAAATAATTATTAAATCATTATTTGATAATTATTTCTTGTCACTTTTGACTTAATCACCTTAGAATAGTTAAATAAATCACTTTTTTATTATTATTCCTCATTTATTCCCTATTTTCCTTTTGAGATGTTATTAAATCATTATTTAATAATTATTTAAAATTCATATTCATCTTCATTCTCACAAGTTATTAATAAATCATTTTTATTTTTTTGTTGTGTTGCTGAAGCACAAGGTCAAGAGGCACCGATTCCACGAAGGGGGATATATAGATCTAAGTTTGTAAGTTATCCTAACCAGGTGTATCATTTTGATTAATAAAATTGCTTATTCATATTATCCATTGGGTTGCTACACTTTTATTTCTACTGTCATATGTTTCTATTTGCATATTAATTTTTGCTGCAAGGTTTTTCTAACATTTTATTGCAGATCTAAAGCATAGGCACAACCATATATTATTGTTATGGTTATAAGTCACCTATAACTTAAGAAATGGATTTTTGCTCACTTGCAGAAAAACTTTACACTAACAAGTGGCGACTCTGCTAGGTATTTAGCTACTTAGTCATATAACAAATGGTGACTCCACTAGTGTAGTAACTCAGAACCTTGGAGACTGTTGCTTTAGCTATTTTTATTGTTTTCCAGAAGATTTATTCCTCTCAATTTCTATTTTTATATTTCTTCTATTTTATGGAAAATTCTTTGTTTCTATTGGGATTTCACAGCTTTCTACAAGTCACAAGTACCAGCAGAGTAGGAGACGACACAATTTGGCTCAGACTTGCCGAGAAAAAGAAGCGAGAACAAAACACACATTTTGGCCTCTTTTCTACGCTCCCCAATGCATTTTTTAGCCTAGAATCTTCTCCTAGACGCACTTTCCAAGTTAGTAATAACATTCTTCACTTTCTCATAATTTTTTGAGTTTTTTCCAAGACTGTTGCGTGTGTGCCGAGAAGGGGTTTTGTTATTTCTTGAGTCACCTCTAGGCATTTTTCCATCATTTTCATCTTTTATTTTTACTAGTTTTATGTACCACTTTCAACATATTTTTTCCTTTAGATCCCAAACCCTTAGATACTAGATTTTTTGGCCATTTTTTGTGTTGTTGAGTTGCCTCTTTACCATCATTTTTACTTCTTGATTTCCTTCTTGGATGGGGGATTGTGTGCTTCCATTTTATATTCAATTGTGATTGTTCATTTTCAGTAATATTTACAGTTTATGCGCTTTATTTTCAACAGCATTTGCATCATCAAAACATGCTTAATTAACTCGTCCACTGGACACATATTTCACACACACACACACCCTAAGCGAACGTGAGATTGGTTAAAAATTCCAAGACAAGACTTGAAACACTCCACATTAATAATAACTTAAATCTCATAGATTAATCCCCCTTAGGCACCAAGGCCAAAAAAATCTTTGTAGTTAGGTAAAGAGTAGTGGGATAGGCTTCCAGAAACACCCACTGATCACTTACATTGAGACATAGAAAGTTGACATTTTAGGGAGCTTAAAATCCTTCACCATCCCATCGTCCAAAGTCAGAACATGTTAGAAACTAGATTGAGAGGGGGTTCGGCTAGGCCACAGTGCAAGAAATTCTCCTCGAGGCTATCCAACTCGTGGTAGGGAATCACGTGTCATGGTTGATCACCAATAATCTCAAGAATCAGTCACCCCCATGGGATGAAGGCAACCTTAGTGGCCAATATTAGGAAAACATCCTATAGGACTAGCTATGGGAAAATAATTTGGTCCTCTACCCCACCTTTCTCTAGACAAATTTTCTTGCGGGGATCAGATTTATTCAAGTAATAAGTCTTTTGGAAGGCCATCTAAAATAGTTTCACTACGACTTGTTTGAGGATTTAAATCATATTTAGGTTAGAGGTCATTTTTTTTATAGGATGTGTTTTCTTGAATTCGAGTAGGATATCATTATAGTTAGTTTACACTTGGCATCACTGCACTAGGTGTTTTCTTGTTGTATTTTTTTCTATTTTCTCCTATCATCACCCTTTAGCCTCTTGGGTCATATTTGTCTTAAAACCATTGTGCCCCCTAGGAATTTATTTGAGAGAATTAATGGCCTTTGCCCCCAGTTTCCTTTCAGAAATTCTCTTATTCATGCACGTTGAGTTAGGATCCATCCTCATAGGCATCCATTTAGTCCACATATAGAATCTAGTTCTTTTGGTTTTTCTAGTTCTTCCTCCGATTCTTCATCTTCCCAAACCTGCATTGCCACCATGTCGGGCACTAATGTAGGTGGTGGAAACCTAGGTGGTAACCAAGGTCCCAACCAAGGTAACCCCATAGGTAGAACCTCTTCATGTATGGTCACTAATCCTCCATTTCTTCCCTATATGGCTATTTTGATCCTCCCTGATTCAAGCTAACTTATCAATGATCCACTTCTCCATAACCAAAATGGCCTCCCATGCCCACCAAAATTCCCTAAGACATTCCCAAGTTTGATGGAAATTCTAGAGAAGACCCCACCAATCATTTTCGCTATTTCCACATGTGGTGTTCATCAAATTCCATTACCAAGGACTCTATTCATCTTTGTCTCTTCTAACACACCCTAACTGGAGCTGCTTCTAATTGGTATGTGGATCAACTACATGCCTCTCTTTCCACCTTTGGGACTCTTTCCAAAGCCTTCCTTTCATATTTCCATTTACCTCTCCGATATGACACAGGTGCCAAACTATTGACCTATTTTCGTCAAACGTCTACCACCCACCTTGTTTACCATATGCAAGAATGTTGCATTATGTAAATATCATGAGTTTGTAGACCATGTATATATGGAGTGGTTTTTTAGAACCCTTTTGGCCCCCATATTTAAACATGTCACTTCTCACTTCCCTTATATTGAGGAAGAAGCCCTCTAGGTAGCCTTGAAATTATATGATCTGATCTACTCCCAGTCAAGTTATGTTTATACTATCCTTCATGATCTGCCTCGGCCTAGTTTTTCTTTTGCACTGGGGGCATCCCATGTCAGCGACGGTATTGTTGGATCTCTTTCCAACCCTTAACCATCACCATGTCCTTAACCTCCTATGATTTATGGTCAACCCCAGGGGGGACCAATTCCGCTTACACCTATCCCCCTCATAATCCTTCATGTGTCAATTATTACCAAGGTACAAGCACATCATATGTGTTTCCCCATCCACCTCAGTTGATGCCAAGGCGAGTTGTTTCTCAACCTCGTTATCAAAATGTTTTCGTGAATCCTTATTATCCTTATGCACATCTTAGCACTATAGCCTCATTGGCACAAATTTCCCAACCTTCCATGCCTCCTCCTTTGCCACATCAACAATCACCTCCACAGAGTCAAGTGTATGCTCAACAGAGTGCTAGAAATCCCCTTGACCCCAAGAGAAGGAATAAGGGGAATGGAAAGAAAAAATAGTAACCTCGAGGTAAGTAAGGCAACCAAGGTAGACTACCTAATGCCAATAAGGGTGACCAACTATATCCCACAACCCAACAATAAGGCAGATAGCCCAAGAAAAACAAGGCTCTTAGAACCAATAAACATTGTGCTTGTTCCATAATTTTTGGCCATTATACTCATGAATGTCCCATGTTACCTTATATGCGTCAAGCATGGGAACCTAAAGAAACTAACTCTAGAGGATATCAGCCTATGGCTCTATCTCCTCCTTCCTCTTCCTCACAATTGACTATGCTTACTAATCCTTTCCCTCATCAAGGATATGTGGCTGCCCAACCTGGCCAAAATCCTTCAGCCCCTCTGTTATCACAAAATTGGACCTGATAGGCTACTTGATCAGACAATCTCATGTAACTATTTCAAACCTAATCTTGTGACTGAGGCTTAGCCTCCTCAGACTGAGAGAGCTCTCTCAAGGGTTAATGAAATGGATAAAAGTATAGATGATTAAATCTATTTAGGAAATAAACTGATAATGATAGATGTAGGTTGAAAATAACATCAGTGAGGCATATGGAGTCAAAGCAATTCAGTAATTCAGTGAGTCTACTTAACATTGAAGTTGAGGCATATCAGAGTTTTTAGTGATAAGGCACTCACACATGAAACATGTAAAAACACAGTCAATTCACTTATAAACGAAGTCGGAGCATCTTATAGATGAATTCTGAGTAATATAGATGAAAAAACACTGCAAATGAGATATATAAGAAATACAAATAGAATAGGACAACACTAAAACTCCTTCAAAATCTCAAGTTGGTCAAGTAGAAGATCTTTGTATTAGCTTAAAACAATCAATTCACAACAAGCTCAATTTTTCCAAAAATGTCCAACCCTTGACCAATTCGACCCAATGGCCTTTAATAGACATGTTACATCATTAGATGATCTTCCTCTAGGCAAAATACATCAAATTTCTATCCACTGACACCTTGCATAACCATAAAACATGAAATTTATTACAAAAATACACCTATCCTACTTGAAAATCCTATTTCAAAAAAGACTCACACTCCTTATTATTATCTATAACAACCTTATCTATTTGAAATTACATCATTGAAAAGTGTATCATCACATGGTTGAATTTGGGTAATGGCATTCAGTTCTTCATGACCTCTTAGTTGACCTCCACAAAAATAGGAAACAATACCCTGTTTTTTAGGAATAGGATCTTTTTCCTTCTTTGAACATTTTGACCATCATTTAATCATCATTTCGTGGTCCTTGGCTGTTGAAATTTGGCTTAACATGTCCCATAACTCTTTCCTAGCCTTTAGTTGTCTAAAACCACTTCAAAAACTACTCAAAAGGATATAATGTATTGCGCTACGAAAATACAGCAGTTTCGTAGCGCCTTATGTAGCGTTGCCATTACAAGCCTTTGTCCTCCAAAAAATTGACTCTTTCCTCTTGCATCATTTTAATCACCCTTCAACACATATTTCACAACAATTTCAGCTCTTAACTCAGCCTTTAACACCTTAAATACTGATCAAAAGAAGAAAAAAAGGCAGCTACAATAGTTTCGTCGTGCTTTTATGCTTTTTAAGCCTGGAGGCGCTACGAAAATGTTGAGTATGCAGATTTCTCATAAAATTTGTCAAATGAAAATTGTGGTTGCCCAAAAACTAAAAAATAACCTATCCTCATCATCTGAAAACCATACAAATAATAAACCAAACTCATTTTAGCTTCTTTGAGGCATTTCTTCTTCATGTACAATTGATTGGCCTATTGGTTCTTTTATGACTGTCATTTTAATGCCTTTGCTCTGTAGCTCATCATGAATTAACTCCATCTGCTCTTGTAAATCCTTCACCTGGTCTTTAAGTCATTAGTAGCTCTCAGATGGGTGTTTATTATTCTGACAAACTTAGCTTCTTTTATTGTTGGAATTCTCCACTTGAAAAGTTGCTATGTATTGTCTAAAGTTTTAGAAACATAATCAACTTGTCCTTCCCACACTCCCTTCATCCTTTTAAACTGTACTTTCTCGACACTGTGTTTTCTAGCTCTTTTTTTCATGACAACAATTTCCTGATTTTCCAACTTTAACTTTTCCTCATGGCGTTGAAACTCTGTTTTCTCTATCACTTTCTCTTTTCCCCTTTTTAATTTGCTGATTGTATCCTTCACTGTGGGTGATGAGAGATCGATAATATTTTTAGGTGATTTAGCTATCTCAGTGGTTTTTTGAACTTCTTTTTTGCCTTCCATTAATTTCCTGGCATGCCTTGTCATAGGCTTTCTTGCTTGAAAAATGAACCCTACATCTTCCCCCTCAAACTCTAGTATTTTTGCAGACTTAGCCTTTTTCAACTTCTTCTTATCTTCCCCAATAAATTCAGCTTGGACAATAGGTGTTTCCTCCATGTCAATGTCATGAAGAATATCCTCTAGATTCCCATTTGTTACTGAATTGTCTTCTATAGCAACTATCTTTCCTTTCAAAACCACTTCTTGGCTTCTAGTTATTCTTTTGGTCCCTTGTTTGCTGATAGCTTGTTCTTGTTTTGCATTTTTGGCAACCTTTGATTTCTATTTTGTAGGTGGGAGAGTTGGTGGATCAAGCATTTGCATTTGCTTTGGACTTTTCTCAGTTTTCTTTCTTGGCTTCACTCTTGCAATTTCTTTTGGTTTTGCAACCATAGGTTGACTTGGTTCTGTTGTTGGTGATGATGGAACTCCTTTAGCTTTAGGGTTTCTTGCAGGAGTTAGGGTTTCCAACTCAAAACCATTAACAAACAAGAATGAGGACCAATCTCTGCCTATCTTTTTCAGTTCATCTAAAATTAATAATTTCATTAAGACATGATGAAACAATGATGTATCACTCCCTTGAGACTTTTCTTGCACCTTATCAGCCATCTTTGCAAGACTTCTATGCAGATAAAAATGTAATTCAAGTGAAATATTACCAGTGAAGTGTAGAAGTAATTTGAAATGGTATGAATAAACCTTGTGATATCTGCCTTCACAGGTAAAATATTTCTGAATGTTGAGCAGCAGTTTTGAATAATTATCTTTGATGCAGCTTCTTGGGATAGCATTGTTGAGATCCATCTCAATGTGCTCAGGCTTCATGAACTATTTACACTGCTCCATATTTGACCTCTTGGAATTTCTGTAACAACAGCAATGACCTCTGGTTTGATAGACAAACTTAGCCTCCCCACTTTAGTAGATGTTCCATTGAAATTGATAGCAAATTCCTTGGATACCTGTGTGTGACAGCCCTGCAATTTCTCACAAAACCGTAGGCAACCTGCTCTTCTGAATGATTCCATCACTGTTGTGTCTTCAGTTATTGCCTTCATGTCTTCAGGTTCATGCCTTAAGCATTGTCATCCTCTGTGTATTTTTCTTTCCTCTGCCATATTCTTAAGAGAACCTCTCAACCTCGCTTGATATAAATCTTTCAGCATAGCTTGATATGGAAGTATCAACCTCGCTTGAATAAATGTATCAGCCTCACTTGATATGAATGTAATAGAACTTTGTAAGAACTAGCCACAAGTTTGGCTTGATACTCAAAGCTCAGACATTACGAATGAAAGAAAAAGGAATGAGAATGACTAAATTAGGAAAGAATTTTAATTTCAAGTGTCCTTTCATAATTGAAAATGATGGCCCACTTATAACCTATACTAACCATGATGACTGCAAATGTGGGTGTGTACTTCGATTTCATCATTACATGATTCAACAAGCCTCTATCTTACCCTTTCCCAATGGTTTCTGACATTTGACAACTCAACTGACAAGACATTTACAAAACCATGTTTTCGTAGCGCCTATAGTGTAATTTTTGTTGTTTGCGCTACGAAACTATCAGCGATTTCGTAGCGCAAAGTGACTTTTTTCAACGTGATGTGCTATGAAACTACGGTTTCTTGGCTAATTGGGCAGTTTTGATACAAAAACTTTGGGAATGATATGAATCCTAAAATTATGAAAACTTGACATGAAAGACCTTAAAAATGAGTTTATTTAAACACTAGGGTAGGATCAAACTATAAAAAATTAATACTTCCCTTGGTTAAACTCAAGAAATGACTCTTAAGACCCTATTTTGACCCATGAACCTAAGTAATCTTGTCAGAATGATGTTTTAATTTTAATTTTTTTAAAGTGATAACAGTGGCTCCACTTGGGATAGTGTGCACCTGTGGTACACTAAGAACCAGTAGTTCTAGTGCTGCTATCCATTTTCTTGACAAAATAGAAAAAACTTTGAAATTTCCAAGCTTTCTCCTCAAACTCTAATCGCCTTCACCTCGGGCTCAAGCTTGTTGATTTAGCTTGTCATTACTAGCAGAAAAACTCATAAAATGGAATATATACAATGATATAAATGATCAACAGTCTTTAGGAAAAGTAATGCTTTAAAAACATGCCATTGACAGGTCCTCCAGCATATGATTTTCCATCCATCTCTTGCAGTGTAAGTATTGTTTCCATGGAAGCAAATATTTTGAAAGGACCTTTCCACAAGTTCTAAAACTTACCATGTTTTCCTTTCTCTTCAATTCTGGCCTCCCATTTCAGCACTACATCCCGAATTTGAAAACTTTCTTCCTTGATTTTCTTATCAAATGTCCTCTTGATTCTGTTTTGAGATTTTTCATTGCTATTATAAACTTCATCGCTTTTCTCTTGTAGAGCTATTAACTGATTGATTCTTCTCTGAACTGCATTTGGTTCCTCTTCTAATCCTTGAAGCAGCTTCATGATAAGTACCCCTAAAGATGTAGGAAAAATGGCTTCAGCTCCATATACCAGTTCATAAGGTGAAGTTCCAATTTACCTTTTTCTGCATATTCTATCAGCCCATAAGGCATACTTCAGCTTCAAATGCCAAGTCTTCTTATTTTCCTGCAACACCTTTTTCATGATCCTCACAATGCTCTTGTTAGAAGATTCAGCAAGACCATTCCCTTGTGGATAATATGCAGTGGAATTTCCAAGAGAAATATGATATTGATGACAAAAATTAATTAGCTTTTTAGACTTAAATGCCTGTGCATTATCAGTTATGATCTTCATGGGGCAACCAAATCTTGACAAAATATTATTTTCCAAAAAATAAATAATAACAGAATCATTTGCTTGCCTAGTTGGGATTGCTTCAATCCATTTGGTAAAGTAATCAGTTGCTGTGAGAATCCAACGATGTTGTCTTGATGATGATGGATGAATCTCTCCAATAAAATCTAGCCCCCATTGTTAAAATGAAACTTCAACATAGATAGGCATTAAAGGTAAAGGTACAAGCTTCTTCTTACCATCAAAAATCTGACATTCATGGCAGGCAACAATCTTTTTGTAGACATCCTTAAACATTGTAGGCCAATAATACCCTACTCTAAGAATCTTGTTCACTGTGGCATTCCAATAATGATGACCTCCACAATCTCCTTTGAGGAACTCCTCAATTACTTTATCAGCCTCCTCTTCCAACAAACAATTCAGCAAAATACCGTCGGCATCCTTCCAAAACAAATTTTTATCAAAAATGCAATAGCTCAAGGATTTTAGCTTCAAAAATCTTTCCTTAGAATTTGTTAGCTCAACAGGTGCTTTATGATGATGTAGGACAAAAAAAATATCCTTATACCAATCTGAAGTGATGTACTTTTCTTCAATAGGGACTAGTTCTTCTTCCTCATTTGAAATTTCTGATATTTCTACAATTAAATTCATGTCAAGACAGTCAAAGTTTGACTGTGCCATAAGCTTTGCTAAGCATTTTCCTTTGACAAATTTTGTTGGCTTGATCTCTATATGATCTTACAGCAAGTTAGCAATCCATTTCCCCCCCTTACCATCAGGATCAGCTTGAGTTAGGATGTCTTTCACAACAATATTAGGAACAAAAGCCACAATATGAGAACGCAGAATATAAATTCTAAAATATTTGATAGCCTTAACCAAGGCATAAGCTTGCTTCTCTAAGATATTGTACTTCAGCTCAGAGTTAGCTAATGTCCTACTAAAAAATGAAATGGGCTGCTCAATACCTTGCTATCCCTTTTGCAACCAAACTCCAGAGACAGTATTTTCTGATGCAAAAGTGAAAACCAGAAATTATTTTGGGAAATCCAGACTGATCAATATTGGTGCTTGAGTGAGTGCCTTTTTGATCTCTTCAAATGAGTGCTTTTCCTTTGCTGTCCATTTAATGTCAACTCCTTTCTTCAAATTCCTTGTTATGTCCTTCACAATCTCAGCAAAATTAGGAATAAATCTCCTTACAAAATTTACCTTTCTAAGGAAAGATTGAATCTCCTTCCTGCTTCTAGGAAAATCTATTTTCTGAATTGCATTGAACCTGTTTGGATCAATATTAATCCCATCTTTAGAAATAATTTGTCCAAGTAATTTACCTGAAGTTAAAGAAAAAATACTTTTGGTGGGATTTAGAGAGATGCCAAACCTTCTACACTTTAGCAGAATTATTTCTAGGTGTTTCAAGTGATCTTCTTCCCTCCTTGAGAAGACTGTTATGTCATCAAGATAAAAACCCACCATCTTGTCCTTCTCTTCAGAAAAATCAATATCCATTTCCCTCTGAAAAGTAGCTACTGCATTCATGAGACCAAATGGCATCTTGGAATACATAAAAGTGCCCCATGGTGTAGTAAAGGCTATTTTTTCATGATCATCCAGATGTACAAGGATCTAATTGTATCCTGAAAAACCATCAAGCATATACATCCTTTGAGACCCAACAATATTTTGCAAAATTTGGTCCATCTTTGGGAGAGGATAGTTGTCCTTCAGAGAGGCTTTATTCAAGTTTTTGGAGTCAATACATATTCTGATTTCTCCACTCTTTTTCCTAACTAGAACCAGGTTTGCAAGAGAATTTGAGAATCTGATTGGGACAATGATTTTGGCATCAAAGAGTTTCTTGATTTCCTTCTCAATCAATGGCATGAGAAGTGGATTAATCCTCCTCAACTTTTTCTTGAAAGGCTTTTCATTTTCTTTGATGGGAATATTATGTTGAATAATAGTGGGGTCATACTCTTTCAAATCAGCATAATTCCAAGCAAATACATCTATAAATCTCTTCATCATCTTAATATACTTGTACTTCATATCAACTGAAAGAAACTTTTAAATTTTAACCATTTTGGGCATAGCTACTGTACCAAGGTTACAACTCTCTACCTCTTCATCATTAGCTTGTATCTTAGGAGACTTGAAAACATCATTCTGATCAAAAAAAATTTCAAGAGGTATGAGACCCTTTGTTATGGAATTATTATTTAGCTGCAAAATTTCATAATTTCCATTAGATTCAACAAGCATATTTTGCTGATATACTTGTATATTTTCAAACTCTTCTTTCCAACAACAACTCAGAAGTAACTGATTCCCAAAACTCTTCTTTATCTCCATGTGTTACTAGGAATGAGGTATCAATACCTCTCTTATTCAAGTATAAGATAACTTCAGTTAATTATTTTTCACTTTCAGATCTAAACAAGACTTCCTGGATTTTATCATCAACTCTTTTATCTCCAGGACTTCTTAATATTTCAGGGGACAAGGATTTTGTATGTGATGGAGTACATGATATTTCAGAAATTCCTTGACTACCTCTGGAAAAGGTGTTTGGATTGTCCACAATGGTAGGTGGATCTGGGTCAGGATTACTCCTCATGTTTCTCCTTCTCGAAGCCACCTTTGATCATATAAATTTTGAATGGAGTCACCAAGGTAGATGCAGCCTCGAACAACTTCTTGAGCTTATGCTACCTTTAGAAGTTCAGCTTCAAAATTTCGGGAAAGTATAATCTTCAGGCTCCCGGAAGCTGCACCAAAATGTTATTAAAAAACTGGACTTGATAGGCTGCTTGATCAGACAATCTCATGTAACTATTTCAAACCTAATCTTGTGACTTAGGCTTAGCATCCTCAGCTTGAGAGGGCTCTCTCTAGGGTTAATGATATGGATAAAAATATAGATGGCTAACTCTATTTAGGAAATAAATTGATAATGATAGATGTAGGTTGAAAATAACATCAGCATGTACACATTGGGCTTATGGAGTCAAAGAAATTCAGTAATTGAGTGAGTCTACTCAACATGGAAGTTGAGGCATATCAAAGTTTTTAGTGATAAGGCGCAAACACATGAAACATGTAAAAACACAGTCAGTTCACTTATAAAGGAAGCCATAGCATCTTATAGATGAATTCTGAGTAATATAGATGAAACACCACTGCAAATGAGATATATAAGAAATACAAATAGAATAGGAAAACACTAAAACTCCTTCAGAATCTGAAGTTGGTCAAGTAGAAGATCTATGTATTAGCTTAAAATAGTCAATTCACAACAAGCTCAATTTTTCCAAAAATGTCCAATCCTTGACCAATTCGACCCAATGGCATTTAATAGACATGTTACATCATCAGATGATCTACCTCTAGGCTAGATACATTGAATTTCTATCCACTGACACCTTGCATAACCATAAAACATGAAATTTATTACAAAAACACACCTATCCTACTTGACAGTCCTATTTCAAAAATGACTCAAAATCATTATTATTATCTATAACAACCTTATCTATTTGAAATTATAGCATTGACAAGTGTACCATCACATGGTCGAATTTGGGCAATGGCATTCCATTCTTCATGACCTTTTAGCTGACCTCCACAAAAATAGGAAACAATACCCTGTTTTTTAGGCATAGGATATTTTTCATTCTTTGAACATTCTGACCATCATTTAATCTTCATTTCATGGTCCTTGGCTATTGAAATTTGTCTTAACATGTCCCATAACTCTTTCCTAGCCTCCAGCTGTCTAAAACTTCTTCAAAAACTGCTCAAAAGGATATAATGTATTGCGCTACGAAAATACAACAGTTTCGTAGCGCCTTATGTAAGGCTGCCATTACAAGCCTTTGTCCTCCAAAAACTTGACTCTTTCCTCTTGCATCATTTTAATCACCCTTTAGCACATCTTTCATAGCAATTTCAGCTCTTAACTCAGCCTTTAACACCTTAAATACT
This sequence comes from Pinus albicaulis, assembly GCA_034641835.2. NCBI lineage: Eukaryota > Viridiplantae > Streptophyta > Pinopsida > Pinales > Pinaceae > Pinus > Pinus albicaulis. Next base: position 1,471,345,976 of record CM076578.1, read on the forward strand.
GATCAAAATAAGCGAAAAAGGCAGCTACAACAGTTTCCTAGCTCTTTTCTACTTTTAAAGCCTGGAGGCGCTACGAAACTGCTAAGTATGCATATTTTTCATAAAATTTGTCAAATGAAAATTGTGGTTGCCCAAAAACTAAAAATATAACCTATCCTCATCATTTGCAAACCATACGAACAATAAACCAAACTCATTTTAGCTTCTTTAAGGCATTTCTTCTTCATGTACAATTGATTGGCCTATTGGTTCTTTTATGACTGTCATTTTAATGCCTTTGCTCTGTAGCTCATCATGAATTAACCCCAAATGCTCTTGTAAATCCTTCACTTGGTCTTTAAGTATTTTTTTAGTAGCTCTTAGATGGGTGTTTATTATTCTGACAAACTTAGCTTCTTTTATTGCTAGAATTATCCACTTGAAAAGTTGCTTTGTATTGTCTAAAGTTTTAGAAACAAAATCAACTTGTCCTTCCCACACTGCCTTCATCATTTTAAACTGTACTTTCTTGACACTGTGTTTTCTAGCTCTCTTTTTCATAACACCAATTTCCTGATTTTCCAACTTTAACTTTTCCTCAAGGCGCTAAAACTTTGTTTTATCTATCACTTTCTCTTTTCCCCTTTTTAATTTGTCGATTGTATCCTTCACTGTGGGTGATGAGAGATCAATAATCTCTTGAGGTGATTTAGTTGTCTCAGTGGTTTTTTGAACCTCTTTTATACCTTCCATTAATTTCCTAGCATGCCTTGTCATAGGCTTTCTTGCTTGAAAAATGAAACCTGCATCTTCCCCCTCAAACTCTAACCTTTTTGCAGACTTAGCCTTTTTCAACTTCTGCTTATCTTCTCCAATAAATTCAGCTTGGACAATAGGTGTTTCCTCCATGTCAATGGCATGAATAATATCCTCTAGATTCCCCTTTGCTACTGAATTATCTTCTATAGCAACTGTATTTCCTTTCAAAACCACTGCTTGGCTTCTAGTTATTCTTTTGGTCCCTTGTTTGCTGACATCTTTTTCCTGTTTTGCATTTTTGACAATCTTTGATTTATGTTTTGCAGGTGGGAGAGTTGGTGGATCAAGCATTTGCATTTGCTCTGGCCTTTTCTCAGTTTGCTTTCATGGCTTCACTCTTGCAGTTTCTTTTGGTTTTGCAACCATAGGTTGACTTGGTTTTGCTGCTAGTGATGATGGAACTCCTTTAGCTTTAGGGTTTCTTACAAGAGTTATGGTTTCCAACTCAAAACCATTAACAAACAATAATGAGGACCAATCTCTGCCTACCTTTTGTATTTCATCTAAAATTAATAATTTCATTAAGCCATGATAAAAATAATGATGTCTCACTCCCCTCAGACTTTTCTTGCACATTATCAGCCATATTTGCAAGACTTCTATGCAGATAAAAAGGTGAGTCAAGTGAAATTTTACCAGTGAAGTGTAGAAGTAATTTGAAATGGTATGAATAAACCTTGTGATATCTTCCTTCACAGGTAAAATATTTCTGAATGTTGAGAAGCAGCTTTGAATAATTATCTTTGATGCAGCTTCTTGGGATAGCATTGTTGAGATCCATCTCAATGTGCTTAGGCTTCATGAACTCTTTACACTGCTCCATATTAAATTTAAATCATTTGAACCAGGTTTCCTGACCTCTTGGAATTTCTGTAACAGCAGCAATGACCTCTGGTGTGATAGACAAACTTAGCATCCCCACTTTAGTAGCTGTTCCATTGAAATTCATAGCAAATTCCTTGGAGACCTGTGTGTGACAGCCCTGCAATTTCTCACAAAACCGTAGGCAACCTGCTCTTCTGAATGCTTCCATCATTGCTAGGTCTTCATTTATTTCCTTCATGTCTTCAGGTTCATGCCTTAAGCACTTTCCTCCTCTGTGTATTTTTTTTCCTCTATCATATTCTTCACAGAACCTCTCAACCTCGCTTGATATAAATCTTTTAGCCTTGCTTAATATGGATGTATCAACCTCGCTTGAATAAATGTATCAACCTCACTTGATATGAATGTAATAGACCTTTGTAATAACCAACCACAAGTTTGGCTTGATACTCAGAGCTCAGACATTACAAAAGAAAGAAAAAGGAATGAGAATGACTAATTATGAAAGAATTTGAATTTCAAGTGTCCTTTCATAACTAAAAATGATGGCCCACTCATAACCTATACTAACCATGATGACTGCAAACGTGGGTGTGTACTTTGATTTCATCATTACATGACTAAAAAATCCCCTATCTTACCCTTTCCCAATGGTTTTTGACATCTAAAAACTCAACTTACAAGACAATTACAAAACCGCGCTTTTGTAGTGCCTGTAGTGTAATTTTTGTTGTTTGCGCTACGAAACTGTTGGTGATTTCATAGTGCAAAGTGACTTTTTTCAACGTGATGTGCTACGAAACTACGGTTTCTTGGATAACTGGGTGGTTTTGATACAAAAACTCTGGGAAATGAAATGAATCCTAAAATTATGAAAGAATTGGCATGAAATACCTTAAAAATGAGTTTATTTAAACACTAGGGTAGGCTCAAACTATAAAAATTTAATGCTTCCCTTGGTTAAACTCAAGAAATGAATCTTAAGACCCTATTTTGACCCATGAACCTAAGTAATCTTGTCAGAATGATGTTTTGATTTTTTTTTTTTAAGTGATAATAGTGGCTCCACTTGGGATAGTGTGCCCCTGTGGTACACTAAGAACCAGTAGTTCCAGTGCTGCTATCCATTTTCTTGACACAATAGAAAAAACTTTGAAATTGCCAAGCTTTCTCCTCAAACTCTAATGGCCTTCACCTCGGGCTCAAGCTTGTTGATTTAGCTTGTCATTATTAGCAGAAAAACTCATAAAATGGAATATATACAACGATATAAATGATCAACAGTTTTTAGAAAAAGTAATGCTTTAAAAACATGCCATTGACAGGTCCTCCAACATATGATTTTCCATCCATCTCTTGTAGTATCTAAGTATTGTTTCCATGGAAAGTAGCTATTTTTAAAGGACCTTTCCACAAGTTCTAAAACTTACCACGTTTGCCTTTCTCTACAATTCTGGCCTCCCATTTCAGCACTACATCCTGAATTTGAAAACTTTCTTCCTTGATTTTCTTATCAAATGTCCTCTTGATTCTATTTTGAGATTGTTGATTTCTATTATAAAATTCATCGCTCTTCTTCTGCAGAGCTATTAACTGATTGATTCTTCTCTAAACTGCATTTGGTTCCTCTTCTAATCCTTGAAGCAAATTCATGACAGGTACCCCTAAAGATGTAGGAAAAATGGCTTTAGCTCCATATACTAGTTCATAAGGTGAAGTTCCAATTGACCTTTTTGTGCATATTCTATCAGCCCATAAGGCATAATTCAGCTTCAAATGCCAAGTCTTCTTATTTTCCTGCAACACCTTTTTAATGATCCTCACAATGCTCTTGTTAGAAGATTCAACAAGACCATTCCCTTATGGATAATATGCAGTGGAATGCCCAAGAGTAATATGATATTGATGACAGAAATTAATCAGATTTTTAGACTTAAATTTCTGTTCATTATCAGTTATGATATTCATGGGGAAACCAAATCTAAAAAAAATATTATTTTCCAAAAAAGAAATAATAACAGAATCATTTGCTTGCCTAGTTGGGATTGCTTCAATCCATTTGGTAAAGTAATTAGTCGCAGTGAGAATCCAGTGATGTTGTCCTGATGATGATGGATGAATCTCTCCAATAAAATCTATCCCCATTGCTGAAATGGTGCTTCCACATAGATAGGCATTAAAGGTAAAGGCACAAGCTTCTTCTTACCATCAAAAATCTGACATTCATGGTAGACATCAATCTTTTTGTAGACATCCTTAAACATTGTAGGCCAATAATACCCTACTCTAAGAATCTTGTTCATTGTGGCCTTCCAATAATGATTACCTCCACAATCTCCTTTGTGGAACTCCTCAATTACTTTATCAGCCTCCTCTTCCAACAAACAATTCAGCAAAATACCGTCGGTATCCTTCCAAAACATATTTTTATAAAAAATGCAATACCTCAAGGATTTTAGCTTCACAAATCTTGCCTTAGACTTTGTTAGCTCAGCAGGTGCTTTATGATGATGTAGGACAAAAAAAATATCCTTATACCAGTTTGAAGTGATGTACTTTTCTTCAATAGGGACTAGTTCTTCTTCCTCATCTGAAATTTCTGATATTTCTGCAAATAAATTCATGCCAAGACAATCAAATTTTGATTGCGCCATCAACTTTTCTAAGCCTTGTCCTTTGACCAATTTTGTTGGCTTGATCTCTATATCATATTCCAGCAAGTTAGCAATCCATTTTCCCCTCTTACCATCAGAATCAGCTTGAGTTAGGATGTCTTTCACAACAATATTAGGAACAAAAGCCACAATATGAGAACACATAATATAAATTATGAAATCTTTGATAGCCTTAACCAAGGCATAAGCTTTCTTCTCTAATATATTGTACTTCAGATTAGAGTTAGCTAATGTCCTACTAAAAAATGAAATGGGCTGCTCAATACCTTGCTGTCCCTTTTGTAGAAATTTGAATAATAGCTGAATTATTCACCGAGATTATCCTGATTACACACTATTTAAGCTTCATGCATAATACATAACCTCTTCTACAATTGATCATCAATTTGCGGAAATAGAAGCAGTCACATGCACACATTAAAACATAATCAAGCACACATATAACACAGTATGTAATGGGGAAAGCTTACAGCTGAAAACCCCCAACTATCTGTATATTATAATGATAGAGAACATGTAACAATACATAGTACAAAGCTCCTCACAGCTCTCAGCACTATCTCACATGCTACACACAAACTAGCTCAGATATGAACAAGTCACAAGTTCAAATCTCTTCCACCTGTCTGCCTGCCTCTACTGCACAATCCAAGATGAATAATGATGAGATCCAAGTTCGAATCCCACTGGCTTGTACTGCGCAATCCTCATTGGCAATCTCAATCAATGTGTGTGCAAATCTCATGCACAGCTATAGTCACAACTGATAGTAGACTCACCCTTTCACCCACCTCTAACACTGGTCTCCACTGAACTGTCCATGCACTGCAGTTAACTGATGTATTTTTTAGTTGATTTATGAGTTAATAATTAGTGAATTAATTAATAATTAATTCACACCACTCATCACTAGTGTATTTATCAGTTAGACTAAATACAATTAGTTCAACTAAGTTAAACCGAACACAACTCCATCAACTGTCTCATCAACTCCACCAAACTCTGCCACATGAGTTCTAACTGAAGTCAACCATGCAATAGCTCAACTAACCCTAGGAATAGCGTAATTCCTTCTGTCAGCTGCATGTGCCACATCCGTAGCTCGAACTGAAGTGCTCCAAGAGGATAAGATAATGTTTATAGTCCAAATATTATTAAGAGCTAATAATATTCGACTGATCTATTTTTAGACTGGCAGTCTAAAAATAGACTTCGCCCAATATCTAAAAATAGAGGTCCATCTATTTTTACCAACTTGACCAATCATCCATAAATAGCATCCTGCAACTCATAGACCATGATCCATATGTCTAAAAATAGACATAGTCTAAAAATAGACTTTGCGCCAAAAATAGCCTGCGGGCCCACTTAGTGAAGGCGACTTCTTTTCACTAAGCTCCATCATCTTGTTGCATTTTCAACACTTCCTCTCAACAAGATATGGATTATCTGCAACCCCTATCCTACCTCTGTGGTATTCGAATTTGCTCCTGGTGAGCGCCTTCGTCAAGATATCAGCATCCTGATCCTCCATGGGAATGTATGAAAGTAACATGATTCTCCGGGCCGGCATTGGACAACCGATATGATGACAGTCTTGTTACCACGGTGTTTGGATTCTCCACAAGTAGCACATCAGCGAAGAGTTTACCAAATCGGTTATCACAATAACCGTAGGCATCAAGTGTAATCGAACAACCAATGCAGATCTTTTCCTCATCTACATAGCTCGCATGCTCAAGCTTGTTGCCACACTTCGGCCTCTCCGTCGAACCGAGTGCCACGGACTTCTCGCTTCCCCCGCCGTACCAAGAAAATGTTGTCGACCCGATACTGAAGATCCCTCCAGATGTTCTCTTTCTGTCCGTTGGGCTCCCTGCCCAATCTGCATCCGTGAAGCCACATAGCTTCACCTCATCCTCCTGTCTGTACCACAATCCATATCCCGATGTGCCTCTAAGATAACGTAATACATGCTTTCCTGCCTTCCAGAAGAGCTTGGTAGGCTTAACCATAGCTTGTGAAAGCTGGTTAACAACATAGCATATATCGGGTCGTGTATTGACCAGATACATAAGCGACCCCACCAACTGTCGATAAACAGTGGAATCCACTACCTCTGCTGAAGTAGCATCCTCCTTCCTCCAACCTCCAGGAAGAGGAGTATCAACAGGCTTACAGCCATGCATGTTGAACTTTCCGCATTTTCTCTGCATACCACCCGAGAAATGTCATTAACCATCACAACACGTCACCCCCCCCAATCCGAAAGAAATAAATAGTTAGTGCTCAAGTTCTTCATTCTATTCAAACTTCTAGCAAGATCCTCTTGCATGAAAGTATCAATAGCTCATCACCCGTCAAAATAAAATCATCTACATAAAGTACAATGATCAGCAACTTACCCTCCACCACAATCTGGTACAGGTTAGGATCCGCCTCACTCTTGGAGAATCCAAGTCCGGTGAAATAACTGTTTATCCGTGTGTACCAAGCACGAGGTGCTTGTTTCAACCCATACAACGCTCTCTTGAGTCTGCACACATGCGACTCGCTGCTGAAGATCTTGAAACCTTCGGGCTGCTCTATGTACACCTCCTCCTCAATGACTCGTTGAGGAACGCAGTCTTCACATCCATCTGATGAATGTGCCACCCCATCTGCGCTGAGAGAGCTAGGATCGTCCGTATGGAATAATACTCTGCTATTGTGCAAAGGACTCTCTACAATCGATCTCTATCTGGTGAGAAGCCCTCGGCAACAACCCTTGCCTGCATTTTCCACACTCCCGTCAGCCACCGTCGAGTACTCCCTAGAATCTGTAGGCACCACCGATTTCCTTCCCGCCTTGGACACCCTCCTGCGACCGTTTCTCGGTAAACTAATCATACTTTCCACCATGGAACGCACCCATGCGGGTACTCCACGCTTCTCGAAAGAGGATGGCTCTGTCACGATACACTTGCTCACAAGAGCCATGTATCCAGTGTACCAATCAGGTGACTGTCTCTGTCTGCGCTGTGATGTAGGTGCTCCTACAACCTTCTCCGCATCTTGAGCCAGTCGCTCAACTTCTGTAGTGCGCTTCCGCCCTCTGATGGTTGGCGCTCCATGAGTGGTTTCTTCCACTCCATGAACTTCCTCTTGTGGCTGATCCACATCCTGAAACTCATCCTTAGGAACTAATAGCTCCTCATCTGCATGCAAGTGTGGCTCCCTCTCAAGCGAACACTTCATGGCTTTCTCCTCCAGAAATTTGATATCCCGTCGCACAACAGTCTTGCGACTGTCTGGAAAATACACACGATAGTTGTGGGGCGTATCAGTGTACCCCACAAATATCCCAACCTCCGCAGTCGGCTCCAGCTTCTTCCTGGCATCCTTCTTCACATGAATGTAAATAGGTGAACCAAAAATCCTCAAATGGGAAATATCAGGCTTCTTACCAGAAAACGCCTCCTCGGGTGTACTCATGCCAAGTATCCTGTGAGGACAATGGTTCTGCACATATACTGCAGTATTGCATGCCTCCACCCACAAGTGAATGGGTAGGCCTTGATCATGCAACATCGCCCATGCAGCACCCATGATCGTTCTGTTCTTCTGCTCAACAACCTCATTCTGTTGTGGGTTATGAGGTGCTATGAGCTCTCTTCGAATTCCTTCTACGTTGAAAAAGTCCTTGAATTTTCCAGAGATGAATTCACCACCATTTTCGCTCCTAAGAGCCTTCACATTCTTCCTCGATTCTTTCTCAACCAGTGCCTTGAACTCACAGAACTTTGAGTATGTCTCACTCTTCTTCTGCATGAAGAAGATCCAGCACTTACGAGAAAAATCATCAACAAATATCACATAATACCTGTGCTTTGCTATCAAAGATACTGAGAAAGGCCCACACACGTCTGTGTGAATTCTCTCAAGGATCGTCGTGGTGCGACTATCCTTCTCATGAAAGGTGGCTTTCAGAAATTTTCCCAAGGTACACCCCTTGCATTGATCTGACTACGCAAGAGTGTCTTTAGGAAGACCAGTAGAAATCTGCTGCAGTATCTTCAAAGCTCCATGGTGAAGGTGGCCCAATCTTCGGTGCCACAACTCGCCATCATCCCGGCTCACCACTCCTTCTGCCTTGCATGCCATTGCTGCGCAGCCATCTACTTGCAATTGATAAATTTTCTTGACTCGAACCCCTATCTTCCGGATTTCTCCAGTTGTCTTACTGCGTAGGAAAGCCTTTCCCTTGTTGAAGACAACATCATATCCCTTGTCTTTTAACATCGCCACAGAGATAAGATTCTTCTTCAATCCTGGAACATGCATCACTTCCTTAATAACGAAGGGTTTACCAGACTCCCTCTCAAAGGAAATGGTACCGATACCGGTTGCACTGTATCTACCATCATCGCCCATCTCGATGTGCACTCCAAGATCTTTCTCATCCAGATCAGAAAAACAATCTCGATCTCCTGTCATGTGAAAAGATGCACCACTGTCCAAGAACCAAACTGAACCCATCACACTTGAGGCCAAGCATGCGACTGCAATCCAAAGTTCAACTCGCGAGGCTAAGGCCTCTCCACCGTTAAGATCCAAAGAAACACGTCTTTTTCTTCTTCGCGGTGGACAATTTGTGGCACAATGTCCGTGCCGGTGACAAAGGGAAAACAGCCCCCTCACCTGACATGTCCCGATTTCGGTTTCCTTTTCGCACCGAATGAGTAACATTTCCTCGCTCTTCCCCTTCTTTCTTTGCCACCAAAGCGCACCTTTTCTTCTATCGTATGCCTTTTACGTAAGATCCGTTCCCCGGGTATTCCGCTCATTCTCCTCTGCACAAGATCCGACCAAAGTCACTCCCCATCCCGGCACTTTCTCCCGTCCATCGACGTAATCCCGATAGGAATGCCAACTCTTCGAAAGACCAAGGAGAGCCAAGCTCACCAAGTCCTCATCATCTACAGTCACCCCCACACTTCCCAGCTCATCCCTGCATTGGGTGAACTTTGTGAGGTACTTGGGCATACTGTCTCCTTTCTCCATCTTAATGTCCCCGAGTTTATCCTTGAGCGCCAACTTCCTCTGGTTGCTCTTGCTTTGGAATAAATTTGTCAAGGCTTTCCACATCAAGAATGGAGAAGCCTTACCATGAAGGCTGGAACACTATGTGATCCTTCACACCTTCCAACAGAATCCTTCGACACTTTGCTGTCTTCTTTTGCCATGCGTCAAGTACGACAGCATCACTAGAAGTAGGCTTTGGAATTTCTGCATCTATGAACTCCTTCAACCCATTGTCATCCAGCACCGCCTCCATCCTATCCTTCCATGCAATATAATTCGAGTTGCCCTCAAGGGCATACTCCAATCGCAATCCGTTGAAAGACATCTCAACTTCGACACCAAGAAAACACTGTTGCAAATTCGAATTCCACCAGCTCAAAACTCAACCGCTTCTGATCTAATGTGAGAAAAAAGTATTTCTAGCATAGAGATCGACTATAGGGGCATTTACTGGATATATCACCTTTCAAAGAAAGGATGGATCCAGAGGCTACCTGGCCCGCTTACAGACTCTGTCTACCGAAATAAATTGTAATCACTGTAATAGATCCGATGATCAATTTCGCTCCGATACCATGTAGAAATTTGAATAATAGCTGAATTATTCACCGATATTATCCTGATTACACACTATTTAAGCTTCATGCATAATACATAACCTCTTCTACAATTGATCATCAATTTGCGGAAATAGAAGCAATCGCATGCGCACATTAAAACATAATCAAGCACACATATAACACAGTATGTAATGGGGAAAGCTTACAGCTGAAAACCCCCAACTATCTGTATATTATAATTATAGAGAACATGTAACAATACATAGCACAAAGCTCCTCACAGCTCTCAGCACTATCTCACAATCTACACACAAACTAGCTCAGATATGAACAATTCACAAGTTCAAATCTCTTCCACCTATCTGCCTGCCTCTACTGCGCAATCCAAGATGAATAATGATGAGATCCAAGTTCGAATCCCACTAGCTTGTACTGCGCAATCCTCATTGGAAATCTCAATCAATGTGTGTGCAAATCTCATGCACAGCTATAGTCACAACTGATAGTAGACTCACCCTTTCACCCACCTCTAACACTGGTCTCCACTGAACTGTCCATGCATTGCAGTTAACCGATGTATTCTTTAGTTGATTTATGAGTTAATAATTAGTGAATTAATTAATAATTAATTCACACCACTCATCACTAGTGTATTTATCAGTTAGACTAAATACAACTAGTTCAACCAAGTTAAACCGAACACAACTCCATCAACTGTCTCATCAACTCCACCAAACTCTGCCACATGAGTTCTGTTCCAAGTCAACCATGGCTAGCCTGCCACGAGAAAAGCGATTTCCTTTCTATCACTGCATGTGCCGTATCCAAGCATCAAACGAAGTGCTCCAAGAGGATAAGATAATGTTTATAGTCCAAATATTGTTAAGGGCTAATAATATTGATCGATCTATTTTTAGACCGAAGAAGCCCAAAAATAGACTTCGCCCAATATCTAAAAATAGAGGTCCATCTATTTTTACCAACTTGACCAATCATCCATAAATAGCATCCTGCAACTCATAGACCATGATCCATATGTCTAAATAAAGACTTTGCGCCAAAAATAGCCTGCGGGCCCACTTAGTGAAGGCGACTTCTTTTCACTAAGCTCCATCATCTTGTTGCATTTTCAACACCTTTTGCAACAAAAATCCAGCGATAGTATTTTCTGATGCAAAAGAGAAAACAAGAAATTATTTTGTGAAATCTGAACTGATCAATACCGGTGCTTGAGTGAGTAACTTTTTGATCTCCTTAAATGAGTGCTTTGCCTCTTTTGTCCACTTAATGTCAACTCCTTTCTTCGGCATCCTTGTTATTTCCTTCACAATGTCTGCAAAATTAGGAATAAATCTCCTTACAAAATTTACCTTTCTAAGGAAAGATTGAATCTCCTTCCTGCTTCTAGGAAAATCCATTTTATGAATTTCCTTGACCCTGTTTGGATCAAAACTAATCCCATCTTCAGAAATAATGTGTCCAAGAAATTTACCTGAAGTTAAAGAAAAAATACTTTTGGTGGGATTTAGAGAGATGCCAAACCTTCTACACTTAAACAAAATTCTTTCTAGGTGTTTCAAGTGATCTTCTTCCCTCCTTAAGAAGACTTTTATTTCATCAAGATAAAAAACCACCATGTTGTCCTTCTCTTTAGAAAAATCAATATCCATTTCCCTCTGAAAAGTAGCTCCTGCATTCATGAGACCAAATGGCATCTTGGCCTGCATGAAAGTGCCCCATGGTGTAGTAAAGGTTGTTTTTTCCTGATCATCCAGATGTACAAACATCTGATTGTATCCTGAAAAACCATCAAGCATAGACATCCATTGAGAACCAACAATATTTTGCAAAAATTGGTCCATCTTTGGGAGTGGATAGTTGTTCTTCAAAGAGGCTTTATTCAAGTTTCTGAAGTCAATACATTTTTTGATTTCTCCACTCTTTTTCCTAACTGGAACCAAGTTTGCAAGCCAATTTAAGAATCTGATTGGGACAATGATTTTGGCATCAAAGAGTTTCTTGATTTCCTTCTCAATCAATGGCATGATAAATGGATTAATCCTCCTCAACTTTTGCTTGAAAGGCTTTTCATTTTCTTTGATGGGAATAGTATGCTGAATAATAGTGGGGTCATACTCTTTCAAATCAACATAATTCCAAGAAAAAACATCTATAAATCTCTTCATCATCTCAATATACTTGTACTTCATATCAACTAAAATAAACTTTGAAAGTTTAATCATTTTGGGCATAGCTACTGTACCAAGGTTAAAACTCTCTACCTCTTCATCATCAGCTTGTATCTTAGGAGATTTGAAAACATCATTCTGATAAAAACAATTTTCAAGAGGTATGAGACCCTTTGGTATGGAATTATTATTTAGCTACAAAACTTCAGAATTTCCTTTAGATTCAACATGAATATTTTTCTGATCTACTTGTATATTTTCAAACTCTCCTTTCCAACAACAACTCAGAAGTAACTGCTTCCCAAAACTCTTCTTTATCTTCCTATGTTACCAGGGCTGAGGTATCAATACCTCTCTTATGCAAGTCTAAGATAACTTCAGTTAATTCTTTTTCACTTTCAAATCTAAACAAGACTTCTTGGATTTTATCATCAACTCTTTTATCTTCAGGACTTCTTAATATTTCAGGGGACAAGGATTTTGTATGTGATGGAGTACCTGATATTTCAGAAATGCCTTGACTGCCTCTGGAAATGGTGTTTGGATTGTCCACAATGGTAGGTGGATTTGGGTCAGGATTACTCCTCGTGTATCTCTTTCTCAAAGCCACCTTTGATCATGTAAATTTTGAATGGAGTCACCAAGGTAGATGCAGCCTCGAACAACTTCCTGAGCTCCTACTACCTTCAGAAGTTCAACTTTAAAATTTCAGGAAAGTATAATCTTCAGGCTCCCGATAGACGCACCAAAATGTTATCACAAAAATGGACCTGATAGGCTGCTTGATTACAAAATCTCATGTAACTATTTCAAACATAATCTTGTGACTGAGGCTTAGCCTCCTCAGCGTGAGTGGGTTCTCTATAGGGTTAATGATATGGATAAAAATATAGATGGCTAACTCTATTTAGGAAATAAAATGATAATGATAGATGTGGGTTGAAAATAACATCAGCGTGTATACATTGGGCTTATGGAGTCAAAGCAATTCAGTAATTCAGTGGGTCTACTTAACATGGAAGTTGAGGCATATCAGAGTTTTTAGTGATAAGGCACACAAACATGAAACATGTAAAAACACAGTCAGTTCACTTATAAAGGAATTTAGAGCATCTTATAGATGAATTTTGAGTAATATATATGAAACACCATTGAAAATGAGATATATAAGAACAACAAATAGAATAGGACAACACTAAAACTCCTTCAGAATCTCAAGTTGGTCAAGTAGAAGATCTTTGTATTAGCTTAAAATAGTCAATTCACAACAAGCTCAGTTTTGTCAAAAATGTCCAACCCTTGACCAATTTGACCCAATAGCCTTTAATAGACATGTTACATCATCAGATGATCTGCCTCTAGGCTAGATACATTGAATTTCTGTCCACTAACACCTTGCATAACCATAAAACATGAAATTAATTACAAAAAGACACCTATCCTACTTGACAGTCCTATTTCAAAAAGGACTCAAACTCTTTATTATTATCTATAAAAACCTTATCTATTTGAAATTACATCATTGAAAATGTATCATCACATGGTCGAATTAAATGACATTCATTTCTTCATGACCTCTTAGCTGACCTCCACAAAAATAGGAAACAATACCCTGTTTTTTAGGCATATGATCTTTTTCCTTCTTTGAACATTCTGACCATCATTTAATCTTCATTTTGTGGTCCTTGGCTATTGAAAGTTGGCTTAACATGTCCCATAACTTTTTCCTAGCCTCCAGCTATCTAAAACCGCTTCAAAAACTCCTCAAAAGGATATAATGTATTGCGCTACGAAAATACAGCAGTTTCGTAGCGCCTTATGTAGCGCTTCCATTACAAGCCTTTTTCCTCCAAAAACTTGACTCTTTCCTCTTGCATGATTTTAATCACCCTTCAACACATATTTGATAGCAATTTCAGCTCTTAACTCAGCCTTTAACACCTTAAATACTGATCAAAAGAAGCAAAAAAGGTAGCTACAGCAGTTTCGTAGTGCTTTTCTGCTTTTTAAGCCTGGAGGCGCTACAAAACTGCTGAGTATGCAAATTTTTCATAAAATTTGTCAAATGAAAACTGTGGTTTCCCAAAAACTAAAAATATAACCTATCCTTATCATCTGAAAACCATACAAACAATAAACCAAACTCATTTTAGCTTCTTTGAGGCATTTCTTCTTCATGTACAATTGATTG